>OY728151.1:1360081659-1361331659 GCA_963277665.1 Viscum album | reverse complement strand
AACCGCCACCCCCACCCACCCATGATCTTGGTGAAGAATTAGTTGAGGATGTTGGCGATGAGGATGCTGAGGGAGTTGGAGGGATAAAATCTGATGTTAAAAGTACCTAAAACTTGTACAAAGCCATCTTGGAGAGGTAAAATGATACTAAATATGTGTTGGGGGTGATTTAAATTCTCAACAGAATATTTATTGTTGAGGGGTGATTTAAAATCTCAACGGAATATTTATTGTCGGGGGGTGATTTGAAATCTGAATATTTGTTTTAATTGTCCTAAAAATAGGATCTCATTTTGACTGCATTTAAACCAAGCGGAAGGTTGAAAAAAAGGGAGGCCTATAAAATGCATGACAGACAATAGAGGAGGCATGCCTTTTGAAGGTTCCAAATCCCTTGCATATTGGAGTGAAGCATTGACGGATTCACAACGCTGAGGGCTCGAGTAGTGGTGTGCGGTGCACGACGTGGCTGCAAGCGGAGAGGGGAACCTGAGATCACGAAGGCAGTTGAAATAAAGCACTAAGTGGAGCAGAGATTGTTGCGCCAATTGAAGTGTGTGATTTGTGAGACTTATAATTTATATTTCACAATAAAATTACTGATTCTCGGGTGGAGTAGGCTTTCGCCGAACCACGATAATTTTGGTGTTTTTATTTTATTTCGTTGCATCTCAAAAACTCCGACCCAACATCTGGTATCAGAGGCAGGTTATCCATTTTTCTTGCTGAATAATTATGGGAGATTCACGTCCAAAGATTTCTGTCCATATTGATATGTTTAATGGGCAGAATGATTTCACATTGTGGCAACAACGGGTAAAAAATATTTTGACTCGGGAAGGGACATTGAAACATTGAAGAAAAAATCATAGAAGCCGAAGAAGACTAGCTCTGATGATTGGCAAGATATGAGAGATTTGGCAACGAGCACCATTCAATTGTATTTGGTGGACAATACACTACGAGAGGTGATGAATCTAACAGATCCAGAGGAGATCTGGATGAAGCTGGAAGCCAGGTATAAATCTAAATCTCTGACAAATCGTTTATATTTGAAAAAACGATTGTATCATCTTAGAATGTCAGAAAACAGAGATTTGAGAAACCATTTGGATGAGTTCACCAGACTCTTGATAGAATTGTCTTCTGTGGCGATCAAAACTGATGATGAAGGCAACGTGGTGCCTGTGGAAATGGAAGAAGAGGACAAGGCTTTTCTCTTGTTAGGTTATTTGCCAGATTCGTATGACAATCTCGTCACTACATTGTTATTTGGAAAAGACACTCTGAAACTGGATGATGTTATTTCATCATTGCTAATGAACAATACTCGACGAAAGACCAACGATGATGGATCATCAGGAAATAGTGGGCTCTTTGCAGTGACTGGTGGACGTAACTATCGTGGAAGGTCGATAGAACGAAAGAATGGTTCAGGGAGCAGGAGAGATCAAATTCAATGAAGACCAAGAGGAGATTTTGTATGCTGGGAGTGTGGCAAAAAAGGTCACATGAGAAGAAATTGTGAGAAGTTCTATGAGCGAATGAAGATAGAAGAAAAAGAAGCTAAAACAATAGAAGAAACAATTGATGCGAATACCGTGACTCAAGATGAGAGGTATGCTAGTGATTTATTGCTTACAACTGTGGAAGATGTGGATGATTCAGATTGGATTTTAGATTCCGCTTGCTCTTATCATATATGTGCAAAAAGGGAATGTTTTGACAGTTATGAGAAGTATGAAGGTGATATTGTGAAAATGGCCAACAAATCAGAAAGTCGAATTGTTGGAATCGGTACGGTGCGAGTTCGTATGTTTGATGGGGTTTTTCGCACACTTTCGGATGTGAGGTATGTACCTGATTTGAGAATGAACTTAATTTCTTTGGGTATGTTGAATTCCGAAGATTTTAGGTTTTCTACTGACGGTGGAGTTCTCAAAGTGATGCGAGGAGTAATGACCGTGATCAAAGGGAAGAAAGTTGGGAATCTATACAAGTTGATTCATGCGGGTGAATCTTCATTGAGGCTCCAGAGTACCATTACAGGTGATGTTCATAAGGATATGTCTGCAAATGGATATTTGAAAAGGAATGTGACATTTTCTTCAGTCGTTCGTGGCACGGTGGAGCCACAACATTTTGTTCATCAGATTTGAGAATTTGTACACCCGTTATGGGTGTGGTGGGACATGCCAATATTGGGCATGAAATTAATGGTCAAAATGGATGACGATGGTGAACTATTCAGATTTGTAATCACGGTGGAGATTGTTGGGGGTGATTTAAATTCTCAACGGAATATTTATTGTTGAGGGGTGATTTAAAATCTCAACGGAATATTTATTGTCGGGGGGTGATTTGAAATCTGAATATTTGTTTTAATTTTCCTAAAAATAGGATCTCATTTTGACTGCATTTAAACCATGCGGAAGGTTGAAAAAAAGGGAGGCCTATAAAATGCATGACATACAATAGAGGAGGCACACCTTTTGAAGGTTCCAAAGCCCTTGCATATTGGAGTGAAGCATTGACGAATTCACAACGTTGAGGGCTCGAGTAGTGGTGTGCGGTGCACGACGTGGCTGCAAGCGGAGAGGGGAACCTGAGATCATGAAGGCGGTTGAAATAAAGCACAAAGTGGAGCAGAGATTTTTGCACCAATTGAAGTGTGTGATTTGTGAGACTTGTAATTTTTATTTGACAATAAAATTACTGATTCTCGGGTGGAGTAGGATTTCGCCGAACCACGATAATTCTGGTGTTTTTATTTTATTTCGTTGCATCTTAAAAACTCCGACCCAACAATATGCACCAATTAAAAATAAATTTTCTAAAATTCTAAAATGGAAATTTGGCAGTCGCTTTGGGAGGGTTTATTATTTTAAATAAGATTTTAAATTTTATTTTAAAAAAATGGGATATGATTCTGTATATTTTATAATGAAATATTAGTTTAGGAGAGTATATTTTCCAACTGAAATAAAATAGAAAAACTAAAAACATGGGAGAAAATGTAAAAAATTGTGATGTGTAAGGTAACAGATGGTTGAACTGATCAGCCAAGCTAATGCCTAAACCCAATAAAAGGAAACTGATGATGAGCATCAAAATCCTATGATTAAACCCATTGATGATGACATAAGAGAAGAACAGAATTCCTCTGAAGATCATAAATAATTTTCTCCCGAACTTCCAAGTCACTGTTGATGCCACCAATGAAGAATGTTTGGCCACCACATACAACGATAACGTGAACATAAAAAATCTGGCTCTCAAAGGTGCAGTACTGGTTGGTCGATGTATCACATGTCTAATTCCTATAGTTTGATCGGGATAAATTCTTTATGAAGTTCATAATCGATTTTATCCCACCAAATTATAATAAAAGGAAACAATAGATACAATAGTTTTAAAACTAAAAAAATACTTTCATAAAAACATTAGATGCCAATGTCGTATCCGAAGATGAGGCCACCCATGGCGGCAACGATGCATGTGACCAGAAAAAAAATAGGGAGGTTCCCCGGGTATCCCTTGTCATTACCCTACCCAATCACTCCCAAGACCGACATTTTTTTAGAGTACTAGAAAATGCTTGGGGATAGAGAGATAGATACGAAAGGAGAATTATGATGCGTGTGAGGGTAGGCTAATTCTGTTTTCAAGAAAACCACACAAAGGGGAGTACAAATTTCTTTTCTCTCTGCTATGATTGTTTTCTATATAAGTTATACCTAGGCTCGTCCACCACCCAGTGGATCAATTTTTGAATTTTATATCGGTGACCAATTCGGTCTTGATTTGTTTTGACACTACCATATATCGACGCCAATAGTGATGATGAGGGCAGGGGTGAAGGATCTATTGAGCCTCAACTGCCACCCCAGCCATTGATCTTGGCTAAGAAGTAGTTGAGATATAGGCAAAAATGATTCTGAGGGTGTGGGAGAGCTGGAATCTAATGTTAAGAGCGCCCCAAAACTTGTACAGATCCATATCAAAGAGTTAATAGGGTACCTACTATGTACTAATTAAATATACATTTTCTAAAATTCTGAAATAGAAGTTGGGAAATCTCTTTGGGAGGGTCTGTTATTTTAAAAGGGTTATTATTTTTTTAAAGGGATAGGATTGCGTATATTTTGTAAAGAATTATATATAAGGAGTGTATTTTCCAACTAAAAGAAAATAGGAAAACTAAAAGTATTGGAGAAAAAGTATAAAATTGCGATGTGTAAGGTAATAAATGTTTGACATGATTGGCAAAGCCAATGCTTAAACCAAAGAAAAGGTGACTAAAGGTGAGAATCTAAATCCTCTGAGCGAACGCATTGATTATAGAACTGACAAAGTACATAATTCCACTGAATTGCATAGACAATTTTCATGGGACCATAGTCTGCCAAAATCAGAAAATATATACTGATAACACAGTTATGTGAATTAAAATATAATGGAACTATATATAATAAGTCCAATGTTCATTAGAAATAATTAATTATCAGATACATTCACATATTGTTATTAGGAATACACTTTCATTTGGAGTTTTACAATATATTCAGGGGACCATTGTTTGCCGGAATCAGGAAATATATACTGAAAAAACAATTTCATGAATTAAATTATAATGGAAATAAATATAATTGTGCCCATTCTAATTATAAAACATTCATTATCATATGCATTTACATTTTGGTATGAGGAAAACAAATTTTGTTTGGTGGCTCTATAGTATATTCACGGGACCATTGTTTATGGAATTAGAAAATATATATTGATAACACAATTCTATGAATTAAAGTACAATGAACGAATATATAATCATGCCTGTGATCATTAAAAACAATTCATTATTAGATGGATTCACATTTTGGTATTAGGAAAAAAAAATTGATTGGGGGGCTCTATAGTATTTTCACAAGACAATTATCTGCCTAAATCCAGAAATATTTACTTATAACGATATTCTGTGAGTTAAAGTAAAATGGACCTATATATAATCATGCCCCTACTCATTAGAAGCAATTATTTATCAGATGCAATCACCTTATGGTATTAGTGAAAAAAATTTGGTTGGGGGGGAGGGTTGTATAGTGTTTTCACGAGATGATTGTTTTCCAGAATCAGGAAATATATACTGATAATACAATTTCATGAATTAAAGTATAATGGATCTATATATAATCATACCAATTCTCATTAGAAACAATTCATTATTGGATGCATTCAAATTTGGGTATTAGTAAATAACTTTCCATTGGGGTCTGTAGAGTATATTGACGAGACAATTGTCTGTCGGAATCTGGAAATATATACAGATAATGCAATTCTATGAATTAAAGTATAATGGACCTATATATAATCATGTTCGTGCTCATTAGAAATAATTCATTATCAAAATCATTCATATTTTGATATTAGGAAAAATCATTCGGTTGGAGGGCTGTATAATATATTATGGGACCATTGTCTGCCAGAATCAATAAATATATAGTGATAACGCAATTACATGAATTAAATTATAATGGATCTATATAAAATAATGCACATTCTCATTAGAAACAATTCATTGTTGGATGCATTTACATTTTTGTATTAGGAAAAAACATTCAGTTAGGGGGCTATATAATATATTTATTGGACCATTGTCTGCTGGAATAAGAAAATATATACTAATAACGCAATTCTGTGAATTAAAACATAATAAACCTGTATATAAACATTCTCATGCTCATTAGAAACAATTCATTATCAAATGCATTCACATTCTGGTATTAGGAAAAAAAAACTTTTGTTTGGGGGGATGTATAGTATATTAACTAAACAATTATCTTCCGAAATCAGAAAACATATACTGATAACGCAATTCGGTGAATTATAGTATAATTGAACTATATATAATCATGACAATGCTTATTAGAAACAATTCATTATATAATGCACTCGCATTTTGGTATTAGGAACAAACATTCATTTGGTGAGAAAAACTATATATTCACGGGACCATTGTCTGCCGAAATCAGAAAATATATATTGATAACACAATTCCATGAATTAATCTATAATGGATCTATATATACACTACACCAAAATTTGCATTTAGTTGTGGTTTAAACTGTCACTAGATCATTCTCTCATGGTTTTGGAAAATGGTCACCAAATCGTGTGTTGACAATCAATTAGCCACGATTTTTCAAAACCGTTGCAGAATGATTTGGCGGCGGTATAACCGACGTAAAATCATTTTTAATATTTCTTTATATTAAAAAAAAAATTAATTTTTTTAATTTTTTTATTTTCATAATTTATTTATTTATTGAATTATTTATTTATCATTTATCATTCATTATTTATTATTTATTATTTATTATTTATTATTTATTATCATAATTTATTTATTTATTTATTTACTTTTGTAATTAATTAATTAAGTAATTATTTATTTATTACATAATTTATTTATTGTTTATTGTATATTATTACCATGCCCACTCACATGCCCATGCCTTATATAGAAATTCTTCGTTGGGTGAGATTTGTACCCCTAACCTCTTGCTTATTCTCCAAATATTTTTCCATTCGAGCAGACTCTTCATGTGGTGTATAAATCGAATTTCATATAATTATATATATATATATATATATATATATTGGAAAAATAAATAATACATAACAAATAGATACAAAAAAATAATTATTAATAAAAAATTATTAATCAATAATGATTAATCAATCATCAATCATCATCAATCATCAATAATCAATAATCAATAATCAATAATCAATAATTAATAATTAACAAGTAATTATTAATATTTAATAATTACTAATTATAAATTACAAATTAATAAATATAATATACATGAATAATATATAAAGAAATATATAGTATGAAAATAAATGGTAAATAAGAAATTATAAAAAATAAATAGTAAATAATAAATAATAAATAGTAAATTGTAAATAGTGAGTTGTAAATACTAAATAATATATAATATATAATATATAATATATAAGTAATGTATAAATAATAAAATATTTAATAAATAAATTAATATATGATAAATAAATAATAAATTAATAGATAATAG
The DNA here is from genome assembly GCA_963277665.1 of Viscum album. Taxonomy (NCBI): domain Eukaryota; kingdom Viridiplantae; phylum Streptophyta; class Magnoliopsida; order Santalales; family Viscaceae; genus Viscum; species Viscum album. The sequence continues at coordinate 1,361,324,562 of OY728151.1, read as the reverse complement.
ATAATAAACAATAAATAATAAATAATAAATTATGAACAAATAAATAATAAATATATGATGAATAAATAATAAATATATGATGAATAAATAATAAATGATTAATTAATAATTCATTAATAATAAATTAATAAAATAAAATAATAAAAAATTCAAAAATAAATAAATAAGTAAATAAATTAACAATAAATGAATAATATACCAATAATAAATAGCTAATCAATATATTAATAATAAATTACTAAATTACTAAATAAAAAATAATATCTAATAAATTATAAATTATAAATTATAAATAATAAATGAATAAATAAATGAATAAATAAATAAACGAATAAATGAATAAATGAATAAATGAATAAATAATAAATAATAAATAAATAATAAATAATAAATAATAAATAATAAATAATAAATAACAAATAACAAATAACAAATAATAAATAATAAATAATAAATAATTAATAATAAATAATTAATAATTAATAATTAATAATTAATAATTAGTAATAAATAATAATTAACAATTAATAATTAAGAATTAATAAATTATATTTAATATCTAATATTTAATATTTAATATTTAATATTTAATTTATAATTAATTAATATATAAATAATTAATAATTAATAAATAATAAATAATTAATAAATAAATGAAAAATAAACTAATAATAAACTAATAATAATTAATTAATTAAAACATTAAAAATAAATTAATAAGTAATAAATAAAAAAGAATAAAGAATAAAGAATAAAGAATAAATAAAGAATAAAAAATAAAAACTAAATAAATAAATAAATAAATCATAAACCATAAATCATAAATCATAAATAATTAATAATTAATAATAACTAATAATTAAAAATTGATAATTAATAATTAATAATTAATAATTAATAACTAAAAATTAAAAATTAAAAATTAAAAATTAATAAATAGTTAATAAATAATTAATAAATAATTAATAAAGAATAAAAATAATTAATAATAAACTAATAATTAATAAATAATTAATAAATTAAAAATAAATTATTAATTAATGTGTACCTAATAACTAAATAATAAATAGATAAAATAAATAAATAGATAAATATTAAATGTTAAATAATAAATAGATAGCTAGATAAATAAATAAATAAATAAAAATAATAAATAATAATTGAATAAATAATACATAATATTAATATGTAAATAAATAATTAATTAATTAAGTAATTAATAATGTATTAATTAATAATTATTAATAAATAATGACTGAATTAATAATAAATAAATAAACAAACTCTAAAACGTTAAGAAACTCTTAAACCCCCCAAAACACTAAAATGATCATAAAATCTGATTTGAGAGTCCTTTTTTAGCTCCACAACCAATCAAATAGAAGATCAAAAACAAGATTTGATCTGATATGTGGTTAGGGTCAAACAAACACCTGGATCAGAAGTTATAGACATTTGAATTTTAAGAAATGGAGGTCGGTGACTAAAAACCTTATTTAGGTAGCCTTCTGGTTATTTTTGTGGGGGGTGCTAGGGGGAAAGTGATCTAAGAGTTGTTCTCAGACCTACATGGTGTAGAGATCATCACAAACTTTGATTTGATATGTGGTAGAGCCCAAACAGACACCTGGATCAAAAGTTATGGTCCTTTGAAGTTCATATTTGATTTCCGACTTTTTTGAAACTATAATATCTTTTATTCCTTTAGTTTTCATGCAATTTGAATGTAACATGGTTTTAAATCATTTCATAAGCTTCAATCTAACTGGTTGTGGAAATAAAATTGACTTTCAGATTATGGTCCTTTGATATTGAAGTGTGTTTTTCAATTTATTGAAGATATATTTTCACTTTTAAAATATTATTAACTTATAATTACTAAAATTTATAAGTTGACTTGTTATAAATAATTAAAATTATAAATAATTAACCATATATGATAGTAATTAATAAATAATAAATAATAATTAATCATTTATTTATTTATTTATTTATTTATTAGATTAATTTTGTAGCTGAATTGAAAAAATTGTCGCTATTTCACATTAGCTTTTTTTAAAAAGCGCTGCAAAAAATATTTGTAATTAGTTTTTGTAAAAAATTGAAAAAAATCATAAAATGTATTTTAAAATCATTTATCAACGGTTTTTAATATCGCTGCTAAAGTTTTGGTTGAAAAACACTTAGCAGCAGTTTTGAAAACAATCGTGAAAAAACCGCCGCTAAAACACTATTTTCTTGTAGTGGAAATCATGACCATGCTCATTAGAAACAATTCATTATCAGATGCATTCTCATTTTGGTATTAGGAAAAAAAATTTGGTTGGAGGAATGTACAGTATATTCCGAGGACTATTGTCTATCAGAATGAGGAAATATATACTGATAATGCAATTCTGTGAGTTGAAATATAATAGAAATATATATAGTCACACCCATGCTCATTAGAAACAATTAATTATCAGAATCATTCACATTTTGATATTAGGGGAAAAAATTGGTTTTGGGCTCTATAGTATATTCACGGGACCATTGTATGTCGGAATCATGAAATATATAATCATAATGCAATTCCATGAATTAATGTATAGCATACCAATATATAATCATGTACATGATCATTAGAAACAATTCATTGCGGATGCATTCAAATTTTGGTATTAAGAAAAAAACATTCATTTGGGGGGATGTACAGTATATTAATTAGACCATTGTCTACCCGAATCAAAAAATATATACTGATAATAGGATTTAGTGAATTAAAGTATAATGAACCTATATATAATCATTCACATGCTCATTAGAAAAAATTCTTTGTCAGATGTATTCACATTTTTGTATTAGGAAAAAAAATTCAGTTGGGGCATTGTACAATATATTCACTTGACCATTGTCTAGAAGAATCAAGAAATATATACTGATATTTCCATTCTGTGAATTAAATTATAATAAACCTATATATAATCATGCCCAAGCTCATTAGAAACAATTCATTATTGTATTTATTCATATTTTGGTATTAGAAAAAAAATGTTTGGTTGGGGGGCTGTATAGTATATTCACGGGACCATTGTCTACCAGAATCTAGAAATTTATACTCATAAAGAAATTTAATGAATTAAAGTATAATGGACCTATATATAATCATGCACATGCTCATTAGAAACAATTCTTTATCAGATGTATTCATAATTTGGTATTGAAAACACTTTAGGTTGGGGGGATATATAATATATTCACGGGACCATTGTCTGTCAGAATTCAAAAATATATACAGATAATGAAATTCCATGAATTAAATAATAATGGATATATATATATATAATCATTCCCAAGCTCATTAGAAACAATTTATTATCATATTCATTCAAATTTTGGTATAAATCGAATTTCATATAATTATATATATATATATATATTGGAAAAATAAATAATACATAACAAATAGATACAAACAAAATAATTATTAATAAATTTTTTTTAATCAATAATGATTAATCAATCATCAATCATCAATCATCAATAATTAATAATCAATAATCAATAATTAATAATTAATAAGTAATTATTAATATTTAATAATTACTAATTAAAAATTACAAATTAATAAATATAATATAAATGAATAATATATAAAGAAATATATAGTATGGAAATAAATGCTAAATAAGAAATTATAAAAAATAAATAGTAAATAATAAATAATCAATAGTAAATAGTAAATAGTGAGTTGTAAATAGTAAATCATAAATAATAATTACTAAATACTAAATAATATATAATATATAATATATAATATATAATATATAATATATAATATATAATATATAAGTAATGTATAAATAATAATAGATTTAATAAATAAATTAATATATGATAAATAAATAATAAATTAATAAATAATAGATAATAAACAATAAATAATAAATAATAAAGTATGAATAAATGAATAATAAATATATGATGAATAAATAATAAATGTGTAATTAATAATTCATTAATAATAAATTAATAAAATAAAATAATAAAAAATTTAAAAATAAATAAATAAGTAAATAAATTAATAATAAATGAATAATATACCAATAATAAATAGCTAATCAATATATTAATAATAAATTACTAAATTACTGAATAACAAATAATAACTAATAAATAATAAATAATAAATAATAAATGAATAAATAAATGAATGAATAAATAAATGAATAATTGAATAAATAAATAAATAATAAATAATAAATAATAAATAATAAATAATAAATAATAAATAATAAATAATAAATAATAAATAACAAATAAAAAATAAGAAATGAAAAATAATAGATAATAGATAATAAATAATATATAATAAATAATAAATAATAAATAATAAATAATAAATAATTAACAATTAATAATTAAGAATTAATAAATTATATTTAATATTTAATATTTAATATTTAATATTTAATTTATAATTAATTAATATATAAATAATTAATAACTAATAAATAATAAATAATTGATAAATATATGAATAATAAATTAATAATAAACTAATAATAAATAATTAACTAAAAAATTAAAAATAAATTAATAAATAATAAATAATAAAGAATAAAGAATAAAGAATAAAGAAGAAATAAAGAATAAAAACTAAAAACTAAATAAATAAATAAATAAATCATAAATCATAAATCATAAATCATAAATAATTAATAATCAATAACAACTAATAATTAAAAATTGATAATTAATAATTAATAATTAATAATTAATAATTAATAATTAATAATTAATAATTAATAATTAATATATAGTTAATAAATAGTTAATAAATAATTAAAAAATAATCAATAAAGAATAAAAAAAATAAATGAATGATAAACTAATAATTAATAAATAATTAATAAATTAAAAATAAATTATTAATTAATGTGTACCTAATAACTAAATAATAAATAAGTAATATAAATAAATAAATAAATATTAAATATTAAATATTAAATAATAAATAAATAGATAGATAGATAGATAAATAAATAAAAATAATAAATAGTAATTGAATAAATAATACATATTATTAATATGTAAATAAATAATAATTAATTAATCAATTAATTAATAATTTATTAATTAATAATTATTAATAAATAATGAATGAATTAATAATAAATAAATAAACAAACTCTAAAATGTTAAGAAACTCTTAAACCCCCCAAAACACTGAAATGATCATAAAATCTGATCTGAGAGTCCTTTTTTAGCTCCACAACCAATCAAATTGAAGATCAAAAACAAGATTTGATATGATATGTGGTTAGGGCCAAACAAACACCTGGATCAGAAGTTATAGCCATTTGAATTTTAAGAAATGGAGGTCAGGGACTAAAAACCCTATTTAGGAGGCCTTCTGGTTATTTTGTGGGGGGGGCTAGGGGGACAGTGATCTAAAAGTTGTTCTCAAACCTACATGGTGTAGATATCATCACAGACTTTGATTTGATATGTGGTAGAACCCAAACAGACACCTGGATTAAAAGTTATGGATGTTTGAAGTTCATATTTGATTTCCGACTTTTTTGAAACTATAATATCTTTTATTCCTTTTTTCACACAATTTGAATGTAACACGGTTTTAATTCATTTCATAAGCGTCGATCTGACTGGTTGTGGAGATAAAATTGACTTTCAGATTATGGTCCTTTGATATTGAAGTGTGTTTTTCAACTTATTGAAGATTTTTTTTCACTTTTAAAATATTATTAACTTATAATTACTAAAATTTATAAGTTGACATGTTATAAATAATTAAAATTATAAATAATTAACCATATATGATAGTAAGTAATAAATAATAAATAATAATTTATTTTTTATTTTTTTTTAAATTTTTTTAGATTAATTTTTCAGCTGAATTGAAAAAACTACCGCTATTTCACAGTAGCTTTTTTAAAAAAGCGCTACTAAAAATATTTGTAATTAGTTTTTGTAAAAAATTGAAAAAAATTATAAAATGTATTTTAAAATCAGTTATCAATGGTTTTTAAAATCGCTGCTAAAGTTTTGTTTGAAAAACACTTAGCAACAGTTTTGAAAACAGTCGTGAAAAAACCGCCGCTAAAACACTATTTTCTTGTAGTGGTAATCATGACCACGCTCATTAGAAACAATTCATTATCAGATGCATTCTCATTTTGGAATTAGGAAAAAACTTTTGGTTGGAGGGATGTACAGTATATTCAGAGGACTATTGACTATCAGAATGAGGAAATATATACTGATAATGCAATTCTGTGAATTAAAATATAATAGAAATATATATAGTTAGACCCATGCTCATTAGAAATAATTAAATATCAGAATCATCCACATTTTGATATTAGGGGAAAAATTCGTTTTGGGCTCTATAGTATTTCGCGGTATCATTGTCTGTCTGAATCATGAAATATATAATCATAATGCAATTCCATGAATTAATGTATAACATACCAATATATAATCATGTCCATGATCATTAGAAACAATTCATTGTGGATGCATTCAAATTTTGGTATTAAGAAAAAAAAATTCATTTGGGGGGTTGTATAGTATATTCATTGGACCATTGTCTGCCCAAATAAAAAAATATATACTGATAATAGGATTTAGTGAATTAAAGTATAATGAACCTATATATAATCATTCTCATGCTCATTAGAAAAAATTCTTTGTCAGATGTATTCACATTTTTGTATTAGGAAAAATCATTCAGTTAGGGCATTGTACAATATATTCACTTGACCATTTTCTAGAAGAATCAAGAAATATATATTGATATTTCCATTTTGTGAGTTAAATTTTAATAAACCTATATATAATCATGCCCAAGCTCATTAGAAAAAATTCATTATTGTATTTATTCATATTTTGGTATTAGAAAAAAATGTTTCATTGGGAGGCTGTATAGTATATTCACGGGACCATTTTCTACCAGAATCTAGAAATTTATACTCATAAAGAAATTTAATGAATTAAAGTATAATGGACCTATATATAATCATGCACATGCTCATTAGAAACAATTCATTTTCCGAATGCATTCATAATTTGGTATTGAAAACACTTTAGGTTGGGGGGATATATAATATATTCACGGCACTATTGTCTGTTAGAATTCAAAAATATATACTGATAATGCAATTCCATGAATTAAAGAATAATGGATATATATATATATGTATATATATATATGTATATATATATATATATATAATCATTCCCAAGCCCATTAGAAACAATTTATTATCATATTCATTCAAATTTTGGTATTAAGAAAAAATATTTAGTTGGGGGGTTGTACAATATATTCACGGGCCCATTGTCGACCAGAATCTGTAAATATATACTGATAATACATTTTTGTGAATTAAATTATAATGGGACTATATATAATCATTCCTATGCTCATTAGAAACAATTCATTATTAGATTCATTCACACTTGGGTATTAGAAAAAAAAACCTTTATCTAGGGGGTTGTACCGTATATTCACAGGACAATTGTCTACCAAAATTTGGAAATATATACTAATAATCCAATTCCATGAATTAATGTATAATGGACCTATATATAATTATTCTCATGATCATTAAAATCAATTCATTATCAGATGCATTAAATTTTGGTATTAGAAAAAACTTTTGGTTGGGGGGTTGTACAATATATTCATGAGAACATTGTCTACTAGAATCATGAAAAATATTCTAAGAACTCAATTCCATGAATTAAAATATAATAGATCTATATATAATTTTTCCCATGCTCATTAGAAACAATTATTTATCTAATTCATTCATATTTTGTTATTAGGAAAATACTTTCTATTGGGGGTATGTATAGTATATTCCCGGGATCATTGTCTGGAAGAATCAAGAAATATATATAGATTAGGTAATTATTTGAATTAATGTATAATAGACATATATATAATCATCCACATGCTCATTAGAAACAATTCATTATCAGATACATTCACATTTAGATATTAAGAATAAACTTTTGGTTTGGGACTGTATTGTATATTACGTGGCCATTGTCCGCTGGAATTAGAAAATATATAATGATAACACAATTTTGTGAATTAAAGTATAATGAACCTATATATAATCGTGATAATTCTAATTAGAAACAATTCATTTTCAGATGCATTCAATTTTGGTATTTGGAAAAATCTTTCAGTTAGGGGGTTTTATATTATATTCATGAGACCATTGTTTTCCAGAATAAGGAAATATATACTTATAGCGCAATGCTGTTAATTAAAGTATAACAGACCTATATATATAAATGTCTATTCTCATTAGAAACAATTCATTATCAGATGAATTCTAATTTTTGTATTAGGAAAAAAAATCGGTTAGGGGGTTGTGTAGTATATTGATGGGACCATTGTCTATCGAAACTAGGAAATATATAATCAAAATGAAATTCCCTGAATTAATATATAATAGACCTATATATAATCATTCTCATGATCATTAGAAACAATTCATTATCGGATACATTCAAATTTTGGTATTAGGAATTTTGACTGATGATGAGAATCCAAATCCTCTGAGAGAACCCATTAATGATGGCACCAATAGAGAACAAAATTCTACCGAATATCATAGACAATTTTATCCCAAACTGTCCAGTCACCACTGACACCAACATCGAAGAAACTAGGGCTACCACGTACAGCGATGACGTGAACAACGTCAAAATTTGACCATCGAAGGTGCAGTATTGGTTTGTCGATGTATCTTATATCTCCTTCTTATAGATTGAATGGAAGAACTTCTTAATTAAGGGATGCATCGACATTACATCGCTTGTTCATAATAAAAGGAAACTTGAGATCCAATCATTTTAAAACCCCAAAAATAAAGAGATTCAAACCTGAGATGAAAATTTCATATCTGAAGATGAGGTCACCTATGGCGACAACAATACATGTGACCAGGAAAAAATAGTGAGGTTCCCTAGGTATTCCTTTCTGTTACCCTACCCAATCCCTCCCACGACCAGAATTTTTTAGTGTATTCAAACTTTTTTTTGGATAAATAGAATTAGACAAAGGGATATTTATGATTCCTGCGAAGGTAGACACATTCCATTTGCAAGTGAAATACACAAGGGGCAGTACGGATTAGTGTTCTCTCCAGTTTGATCATTTTCCCTCAATGTTAAACCTGTTGGGTCGGAAACAGATTGGTTTCAATTATAAACTCAGTTGCGACAACAAAAATTTGTGATAATCACCAATGTAAATGAAGCGCCAAACCAAACAGAAGAATAAAAAATGTGGACACAAATTTTAACGTGGAAAAACCCTCCTTTCGAAGGATTAAAAAACCACATGGAAACTCTGAGAAAATTCACTATGAATCAGAGATTACAAAAATAAAAGTTAAACCCGAAACTTAAATCGCAAATATAGGATAAAAACCTATGCGAAAAAACACACCCTGATATGCCTCTGTCGCCTCTCTGATAATAGTCCGTGACAATACGTCACCCTTCGGAGATCAAAATCAAACTTGCAGTGTCGTTACAACACCTCATTGCCCAACCTGATTTGACACTGCTCGCTGCTGCCCACGCCCTAGAAAACAGTTGCCCATGTATCTACTCTCCTTAGGTTGTCACGCACCACCCAATTGTCACTTCCTTGATTTGCGGCTTCCCCTTTAATAGGCTCCCATATGACACATATCTTTATTGAAAAGGAAATCTGAAAATATCTCAAAAAGATATCATGAGATATTACCTGAATCTCATGCTGGTAGATACATAGTGGAAGAATCTTGAATTTCCAAAAAAAAAAATCTTCAAGTCTAAAAGATAAATCATATCTAAAATAATGGAAACACCCATGTGTGAGATGCACCCCAAAAATCTCCCCCTTCATCCCATCAAAGAAGGAGATCTCATCCAACAAACTCAGTTGGAAAGAAAAACGGCTGGTATCGCACCGACCACCATCCTCGGCAGAAAATATGACATCCCTCTTTTGCATCTCTGAAGGAAACATGAAATCTCCCCCTGAAAAAGAAATCCAAATGCCGAAGTCTTCTTCATACTTATGTCTGCACCACTAATACCAGAATCAACAATATCTGGCTCCCCCATAGCTGTGATCGCCACATAATCTGGAGCACCTACAGGAATTACTTGCTCCCTCTGCTCAACATCCTTCGTGCAGTCAAAAACACTCAGCACATCACCTCAATCTTTGATTTCCATTATTTCTTCAATAGTGGCACTCTCTGAAGAAAAAGAATTAGGTGTAAGATCTGAAACACTTTCCATGAAAAGATTCGGCTTCCAAACCTTCTTCAACTTAGTCGACGGTCTTCGACTCATGCACGATGATCGCCACTGCCACAAATCTGACGAAGTCCTCTTCGCAATAGGATTTTTCACATCACTGCATGCCTTTACATCTGTCTTGTAAAGCATGTCATCCATTTTTTCGCGCGCATAAACCATCGATCCTCTGGAAAAATTCCATCTTCCACCGCTAAACGAACTCCTGAATCCATCAGTATTAAGAGAACTAGTAGATAAAAAATTATGGCGAATACCTGGCACATGTCGCACATCCTTCAATGTTAGTGTACAACCTACATTCGTAGTGATACAAATATCACCAACACCAATGAAATCAATAGAATATCCGTTTCTCATCTTCAATCTACCAAAGTCACCTTCTTCATATGAAGAAAATAGTCCCTTCTTTGGTGAAATATGGTATGATACTACTAAATCAACCACCCATTCGGTGTACAAATCTGACCTGCAACAATCAATGCCAACAGAAAGTAAATCACCCTCACACTGAACAAGACTTACGCAGGTATCCTCAGAATCGGTGTCGTGCACCTTCTTTCCCTTCTTAAGCTTTTTTAATTCATATCAGCGTCTCTGCATATAACCCTCCTTGTTACAAAAGAATCACTTAACCTTTCTTCTTGTCTTTGACCGACCTCTCTGACTACCGCATCCATCTGCCATAGCCAGAGTACCACCATAACATGAAGATTCACCATAATTGGTCTTTCGTTGAGTCTCTTTCATCAACAATGATGAAATCACATCATCCAACTTCAGTGTATCCTTTCCGAACAATAGTGTGGTGACTAGATTATCATATGAATCAGGCAACGAACCCAAAAGAAGCAAAGCCTTGTCTTCTTCTTCCATTTAAACAGGTACCGCGTTACCTTTATCATCAATCTTGACCGCTACCGAGGATAGCTCAGTCAGATGTTTGGTGAACTCGTCCAGATGGTTACCTAAATCTCCATTCTCTGGCATTCGCAAACGATACAATCGTTTCTTCAAATATAAATGATTTGTGAGGGATTTTGATTTATACCTACTTTCAAGCTTCGCCCAGATCTCCTCCAGATCTGTCAGATTCATGACTTCCCGTAGTGTATTATCACCCAAATACATCTGAATCGTGCTTGTCGCCAACTCTTGCATATCCTACCAATCATCATCACTCATCGTCTCCGGCTTCTCTGATTTTTTCTTCAATTCCTTCGCTGTCTTTTCACGGACCAAAATATTTTTAACTCTTTGTTTCCAAAGTGTAAAATCATTTTTCCCGTTGAACAGTTCAATGTGAGCAGAAATCCCACGGCGTGAATCCCCCATATTAATCAGTAAGAAGACACAGATAACCTCCTTTGATACCAAATGTTGGGTCGGAAACAGATTGGTTTCAAATATAAACTCAGTTACGACAACAAAAATTTGTGAGAATCACCAATGTAAAAGAAGCGCCAAACCAAACAGCATAATAAAAAATGTGGACACAAATTTTAACGTGGAAAAACCCTCCTTTCGAAGGATTAAAAAACCACGGGGCAACTCTGAGAAAATTCACTATGAATCAGAGAGTACAAAAATCCAAGTTAAACCCGAAACTTGAATCGCAAATACAACATAAAAACCTATGCGAAAAACCACATCCTAATATGCCTCTGTGGCCTCTCTGATAATAGTCCGTGACAATACGTCACCCTTCGGAGATCAAAATCGAACTTGCGGCGTCGTTGCAGCACCTCGTTGCACAACCTAATTTTCCGTTGCTCGCTACTGCCCACGCCCTAGAAAACAGTTACCCAAGTATCTACTCTCCTTGGGTTGTCGCTTACCACCCAATCGTCACTTCCTTGATTCGCTGCTTCCCCTTTAATAGGCTCCCATATTCCACATATCTTTATCAAAAAGGAAATCTGAAAATATCTCAAAAAGATATCATGAGATATTACCTGAATCTCATGCTGGCATATACACAGTGGAAGAATCTTAAATTTCCAAAAAAAATATATCTTCAAATCTAAAAGATACATCATATATAAAATAATGGAAACACCCATGTGTGGTATGAACCCCAACAAAACCTAGGTTTGTCCACCACCTGATGGATAAATATTTTAATTTTTTATTAGTGACCAATTACATCTTAATTTGTTTTAACACTAGCACATACCGGTGCTAACGGTGATGAAGAGGGTAGGGGAGAAGGCCCCGTTGAGGCTTAGCTGCCACCCCCACCCACCCATGATCTTGGCAATGAATTAGTTGAGGATGGTGGCGACAAGGATACCGAGGGTGTAGGAGAGATAGAATATAATGTTAAAAGAACCCCAAAACATGTACAGAGCCATCTCGAAGAGGTACAATAACACCAAATATTCACCAATTAAAAATACATTTTCTAAAATTTTAAAATGGCAGTTGGGTAGTCTCTTTGTGAAGGTTTATTATTTTAAATACGTTTTTAAACTTTGTTTAAAAAAAATGGGATAGGATTCTGTATATTTTGTATTGAAATATATATTTAGGAGAGTATATCTTCAACTGAAATAAAATAAAAAAACTAAAAACATGGGAGAAAACGTAAAAGAAATTGTGATTTGTAAGGTAAAAAATTATTGAACTGATCAGCCAAACTAATGCATAAACCCAAGAAAAGGAAACTGATAATGAGAATCCAAATCATGTGATTGATCCCATTGATGATGGCATGAGAGAAGAACAGAAGTCCTCCGAAGAGCATAGATAGTTTTCTCCTGAACTGATGAGTCACCATTGATGCCACCAATAAAGAATGTTTGTCCACCACATACAACGAAAATGTGAACATCAAAAAAATCTGGCTCTTGAAGGTGCAGTACAAGTTGGTCGATGTATCACCTATCTCATTCCTATAGACTGATCAGGAGAAATCCTTCAAGAATTCCATCATCGATGTTATCCCTCCTGATTATAATAATAGGAAAATGAGATACAATATTTTTAAAACTAAATAAATACATAGATGAAAACCTGAGATGCCAATGTTATATCCGAAGATGAGGCCACCCATGGCAGCAACTATGCATGTGACCAAGAAAAAAATAGTGAGGTTCCCTGGGTATCCCTTATCATTACCCTACCGAATCACTCCCACGACCATAATTTTTTTAGAGTACTGTAACATGCTTGGGGACAGAGAGATAGAGATGAAGGGAGATTTATGATGTGTGTGAGGGTAGGCCCATTCCCATATAAGTGAAGCACAAAAAGGGAATTACAAATTTGTTTTCTCTCCTCTTTGAGCATTTTATATCTAAGTTATACCCAGGCTCATCCACCGCTCAGTGGATCAATTTTTGAATTTTATATCGGTGACCAATTCTATCTTGATTTGTTTCAACACTACCATTTATCATTGCTGACGGTGATGATGAGGGCGGGAAAAAAGGATCCACTGAGGCTCAATGGCCACCCACCCACCATTGATCTTGGTGAAGAAATAGTTGATGATGTTGGTGAAAATGATTCTGAGGGTGTGTGAGAGATGGAAACTGATGTTAAGAGCGCCCCAAAATATGTATGGAGCCATGTCGAAGAGGTAAAGGGGCACCGACTATGTACCAATTAGAAATACATTTTCTAAAATTATGAAATGGAAGTTGGGAAATCTCTTTGGGAGGGTTTATTATTTTAAATGGGTTTTAATTTTTTTTTTAAAAAAATGGGATAGGATTGCGTATATTTTGTAAAGAAATATCTATTCAGGAGAGTATATTTTCTAACTGAAAGAAAATAGGATAACTAAAAACAATAGAGAAAAAGTAAAAAATTGCGATGTGTATGGTAATAGATGTTTGAAATGATGGGACAAGTCAATGCCTAAACCCAAAAAACCATGACTAATAGTGAGAATGTAAATCCTCTGGGTAAACCCATTGATTATGGCACTGGAAAAGATCATAAGTCCACCGAATAACATAAACAATTTTCATGGGACCAGAGTCTTCTGAAATCAGAAAATATATACCAATAACACAGTTCTGTGAATTAAAATATAATGGACCTATGTATAATAAGGACAATTATCATTATAAAAAATTAATTATTAGATGCATTCACATATTGGTATTAGGAGTAAACTTTTGGTTGGGGGTTGTACAATATATTCAGGGGACCATTGTTTTTCGGAATTAAGAAATATATACTAATAAAATGATTTCAAGAATTAAATTATAATGGAAATCTATATAATTGTGCCCATTCTCACTAGAAACAATTCATTATCGTATGCATTTATATTTCGGTATTAGGAAAAAACTTTCTGTTTGGCGGTTGTACAGTATATTCATGAGACCATTATTTCCAGAATTAGTAAATATATACTGATAATGCAATTCTATGAATTAAAGTATAATGAAATAATATATAATCATGCCTGTGCTCATTAAAAACAACTCATTATTAGATGCATTCACATTTTGGTATTAGGAAAAAACTTTTGATTGGGGGGATGTATAGTATATTCATGACACAATTGTCTTCCGAAATCAAGAAATATATTCTGATAACACAATTATTTTAATTAAAGTAAAATGAACCTGTATATAATCATGCCACTTCTCATTTGAAGCAATCCATTATCAGATGCAGTCACATTATGTTATTAGGAAAAAAATCAGTTAAGGAGCTGTATAGTGTATCCACAAGATGATTATTTGTCGGAATCAAGAAATATATACTGATAATGCAATTTCATGAATTAAAATATAATAGATCTATATATAATTATACCAATTATCATTAGAAACAATTCATTATTGGATGCATTCAAATTTGGATATTAGAAAATAAATTTCCATTGGGGTCTGTAGAGTATATTCACGAGACCATTGTATGCTGAATCTGGAAATATATACATATAATAAAATTCTATGAATTAAAGTATAATAGAAATATATATAATCATGCCCATACTCATTAGAAACAATTCATTATTAGAAGCATTCATATTTTGATATTAGGAAAAAACTTCCGGTCGGGGGGTTGTACAGTATATTACGGGACAATTGTCTGCTGAAATCAGGAAATATATAGTGATAACGTAATTCCATGAATTAAATTACAATGGATCTATATATAATAACGTTCATGCTCATTATAAAGAATACATTATCAGATGAATTTATATTTTTGTATTAGGAAAAAACATTCAGTTGGGGGGCTATACAATATATTCACGGGACCATTGTCTGTTGGAATCTGAAAATATATACTGATAACGCAATTCTATGAATTAAAACTTAATAGTCCTATATATATTCATTATCATGCTCATTAGAAACAATTCATTATCAGATGCATTCACATTCTGGTATTAGGAAAAAAACTTTTGTTTAGGGGGATGTATAGTATATTAACTCGACCATTATCTTCCAGAATCAGGAAACATATACTAATAATGCAATTCGGTGAATTAAAGTATAATTGAACTATATATAATCATGCCAATGCTTATAAGAAACAATTAATTATCTGATGCATTCACATTTTGGTATTAGGAAAAAAAATTCGTTTGGTGAGCTGTACTGTATATTCATGGGACCATTGTCTGCCGGAATTAAGAAATATATACTCATAAGGCAATTCCATGAATTAATGCATAATGGATCTATATATACACTATACTAAAATTTGCATTTAGCTATGGTTTAAACTGCTTCTAGATCATTCTCTAACAGTTTTGGAAAATAGTCGCTAAATCGTGTGTCGACACTCAATTAGTCGTGATTTTTCAAAACCGTCGCAGAAGGATTTAGTGGCTGTATAACCGTCATTAAATCGTTTTTAATATTTTTTTTAATATTTTTAAATTTTTTATTAATTTTTTTGTTCTTTTTTATTTTCACAATTTAATTATTTATTGAATTATTTATTTATAATTTATAATTTATTATTTATTATCATAATTTATTTATTTATTTATTTTCCTTTGTAATTAATTAATTATGTATTTATTTATTTATTACATAATTACATAATTTATTTTTTATTTATTGTTTATTATTACCATGCCCACGCACATGCCCATGCCATATATAAAAATTCTGCGTTGGGTGAGATTTGTATCCCTTACCTCTTGCTTATTCTCCAAATATTTTACCACTCCAGCAAACTCTTCATGTGGTGTATAAATCAAATTTCATATAATTGTATATATATATATATATCTGTATATATTGGAAAAACAAATAATATATAACAAGTAAATACAAACTAAATAATTATTAATAAAAAATTATTAATCAATAATGATCAATCAATAACCAATAATCAATAATGAATAATGAATAATGAATAATGAATAATTAATAATTAATAAGTAATTATTAATATTTAATAATTACTAATTAAAAATCACTAATTAATAAATAGAATATAAATGAATAATAAATAAATAAATATATAATATGGAAATAAATGGTAAATAAGAAATTATAAATAATAAAAAGAAAATACTAAATAATAAATAATAAATTGTAAATAGTGAAGTGTAAATAGTAAATCATAAATACTAAATACTAAATACTAAATACTAAATAATATATAATATAATATATATATATAATATATAATATATAATATATAATAAATAATAAATAATAAATAATATATAATATTTAAATAATGTATAAATAATAAATTATTTAATAAATAAATTAATATATTATAAATAAATAATAAATAAATAAATAACAGATAATAATAATAAATAATGAATAATAAAGTGTAAATAAATAAATAATAAATATATAATGAATAAATAATAAATAAGTAATTAATAATTCATTAATAACAAATTAATAATATAAAATATAAAAAAAATTAATAAATAAGTAAATAAGTAAATAAATTAATAATAAATGAATAATAAATAACTAATTAGTAAATTAATAAAAAATTATTATATTACTAAAAAATAAAAAATAAAAAATAAAGTATAAATTATAAATTATAAATAATAAATGAATAAATAAATGAATGAATAAATAAATCAATAAATAAATTAATAAATTAATTAATTAATAAAAGAATAATAAGTAAATAAAAAATATTAAATAAAAAATAATGACTAATAAATAATAAATAATAAATAATAAATAATAAATAATAAACAATAAATAATAAACAATAAGTAATAAATAATAAATAATAAATAATAAATATAAAATATAAAATTTAAAATAATTAATAATTAATAATTAATAATTAATAATAACTAAAAATTAATAATTAGTAATATCTAATAATGAAAAATTAATAATTAATAATTAATAAATAACATTTAATATATAATATATAATATTTAATATTTAATATTTAATAAATATTTAATGATTAATTAATATATAAATAAATAATAATTAATAAATAATGAATAATGAATAAATAAATAAATAATAAATGGCTAATAAACTAATAACAATTAATTAATTAATAAATTAATAAATAATAAATAATAAATAATAATGAATAATGAATAATTAATAAATAAAAAAACTAAAAACTAAATAAATAACTCATAAATCATAAATAATTAATAATTAATAATAACCAATAATTAATAACTGATAATTAATAATTAATAATTAATAATTAATAATTAACAATTAATAATTAATAATTAATAATTAATAAATAGTTTACAAATAATTAATAAATAATTAATAAAGAATATAAAATAATAAATGAATAATAAATGAATAATAAATGAATAATAAACTAATAATTAATAAATAATTAATAAATTAAAAATAAATTATTAATTAATGTGTATGTAATAATGAAATATTTAATAGATAAATTAAATAAATAAATAAATATTAAATATTAAATAAATAAATAGATAGATAGATAAATAAATAAATTAATAAATAAATAAAAAATAGTAATTGAATAAATAATAAATAATCCATAATATTAATAGTTAAATAAATAATAATTAATTAAGTAATTAATAATGAATGAATTAATAAATAAATAAATAATAATTAATGAATTAATAATAAATAAATAATAAATCAACAAACAAAATCTAAAACGTTAAGAAACTCTTAAAACCCCCTAAACACTGAAATGCCCATAAAATCTAATCTGAGAGTCATTTTTTACCTCCACAACCAGTCAAATTGAATATAAACAACAACATTCGATATGATATGTGGTTAGGGCCAAACAAACACATGGATCTGAAGTTATAGCCATTTGAATTTTAAGAAACGGAGGTCGACGGCTAAAAAACATGTTTTGGAGGCCTTCTGGTCATTTATATGGGGGGGCAAGGGGGAAAATTATCTAAGAGTTGTTCTTAGACCTACATGGTGTAGAGATCATTAGAGGATTTTATTTGATATGTGGTAGAGCCTAGACAGACACCATGATCAAAAGTTATGGTTGTTTGAAGTTCATAATTGATTTATGACTTTTTTTAAAATATAATTTCTTTTATTACTTTATTTTTCACCCAATATGAATGTGACATGGTTTTATCTCATTTAATAAGCTTCGATCTGACTAGTTGTGGAGAAAAAAATAACTTTCATATTTTGGTCATTTGATATTGAAGTGTGTTTTTCAACTTATTAACGATTTTTTCACTTTAAAAAATATTATTAACTAATAATTACTAATATTTACAAGATGACACATTATAAATAATTAAAATTATAAATAATAAACTATATATGATAGTAATAAATAATTAATAATTAATAATTTATTTATTTTAAATATTTTTATCTTAATTTTAAGGCTGAATTAAAAAAACTACTGATATTTCGAAGCAGTTTTTTTAAAAAAGCACCGCTAAAAAATTGTAATTTGTTTTTGGAAAAAAATTGATTTTTTTTTAATTTTTTTAACATCATTTATCAACAGCTTTTAAAATCGATGATAATTTTTTGGTCGAAAAACACTTAACATCAGTTTTGAAAACTGTCATGAAAAAACCGCCTCTAGAACACAGTTTCCTGTAGTGGTAATCATGCTCATACTCATTAGAAACAATTCTTTATTAGATGCATTCTCAATTTGGTATTAGGAAAAAAAATTGGTTGGAGGTCTGTATAGTATATTCAAAAAATCATTGTCTATCAGAATCAAAAAATATATACTCACAATGAAATTCCGTGAATTAAAATATAATATACCTATATATAGTCACACTCATGCTCATTAGAAACAATTAAATATCAGATTTATTCACATTTTTATATTATGAAAAAAATTGGTTGGGGGTTGTATAATATATTTGCGGGACTATTGTCTGCCAGAACCATGAAATATATAATCATAATGCAATTCCATGAATTAATGTATAACAAACCAATATATAATCTTGTCCATACTCATTAGAAAAAATTCATTACATATGCATTCACATTTTGGTATTAAGAAAAAAACATTCTATTGGGGGGTTGTACAGTATATTCATGGGACCATTGTTTGCCCGAATAAAAAAAATATACTGATAACGGGATTCAGTGAAGTAAAGTATAATGGACCTATATATAATCCTTCCCATGATCATTAGAAAAATTTATTTATCAAATGTATTCATATTTTAGTATTAGGAAAAAACATTCGATTGGGGGGTTGTACAGTATATTCACTTGACCATTGTATGAAAGAATCATGAAATATATATTGATAATTCCATTTTTGGAATTAAATTATAATAAACCTATATATAATAATAACTAAGCTCATGAGAAACAATTCATTATTGTATTTATTCATATTTTGGTATTATAAAAAAAATGTTTGGTTGGGGGGGCTGTATAGTATATTCATTGGACCATTGTCTGTAGAATCTAGAAATATACACTGATAAGGAAATTCCATAAATTAAAGTATAATGGACCTACATATAATCATGACCATGCTCATTAGAAACAATTCATTATCATATGCATTCATAATTTGGTATTTGAAAAATACTTTCGATTGGGGGGATATAAAACATAATCACGGAGCCATTGTCTAACAGAATTAGGAAATATATAATGATAATGCAATTCCATGAATTAAATAATAATGGATATATATATATATAATCATTCCCACGCTCATTAGAAACAATTTGTTATCAAATTCATTCAAATTTTGGTATTAGGAAAAAATATTCAGTTGGGGGTTGTATAGTATATTCACGACCCCATTGTCGGCCAGAATCCATATATATACTAATAATACATTTCTATTAATTAAATTATAATGGAACTATATATAATCATTCCCATGTTCATTAAAAATAATTCATTATCAGATTTATTTACATTTTAGTATTAGGAAAAAACCATTATTTAGGGGGTTGTATCGTATATTCATGGAAAAAATGCCAACCGAAATTAGGAAATAGATACTGATAATTCAATTCCATGAATGAATGTATAATGGACCTATATATAATTATGCTCATGATCATTAAAATCAATTCATTATCATCTGTATTCACATTTTGGTAATAGGAAAAACTTTTGGTTGGGGGGATGTACAATATATTAATGGGAAAATCGTCTACCGGAATCATGAAAAATATTCTAAGAACTCGATTCGATGAATTAATGTAGAATAGACCTATATATAATCATGCCCATGCTCATTAGAAACAATTCATCATCTTATGCATTCATATTTTCTTATTAGAAAAATAATTTCTATTGGGGGCCTGTATAGTATATTCATGAGATCATTGTCTTGAAGAATCAATAAATATATACTGATAAGGTAATTATATGAATTAATGTATAATGTACATATATATAATCATCCGCATGACCATTAGAAATAATTCATTATCAGATACATTCCCATTTTGAATATTAGAAAAAAACTTTTTCTTGGGGGTTGTACTGTATATTATGTGGCCATTATCTAGCGAAATTAAGAAATATATACGGATAAAAAAATTTGTGAATTAAAGTATAATGAACCTATATATAATCATGAAAATTATAATTAGAATCGATTCATTTTTGGATGAATTCACTTTTGGTATTAGGAAAAATCATTCGGTTTGGGGGTTATATAATATATTCATGATACCATTGTCTGTCGAAATTAGGAAATATATGTTCATAATGCAATTCTTTTAAATAATGTATAATAGACCTATATTTAATCATGTACATTCTCATTAGAAACAATTCATTATTAGATGCATTAAAATTTTTGTATTAGGGAAAAAAATTTGGTTGGGGGGATGTGTAGTATATTGACGGGACCATTGTCTACCGAAACTAGGAATTATCTAATCATAATGAAATTCCATGAATTAATGTATAACATACCTATATATAATAATTCCCATGATCACTATAAATAATTCATTATCAGATGCATTCACATTTTTGTATTAGGAATGTTGACTGATTATGAGCATCCAAATCCTCTGAGAGAACCCATTTATGATGGAACTAGTAAAGAACAAAAGTCTTCCGAATATCATAGACAGTTTTCTCCAAAATTGTCTAGTCACCATTGACACCAAAATCAGAGACACTAGGGATTCCACATACAATAACAATGCGAAAAACCTAAAAATTTGACTATCAAAGGTGCATTACTAGTTCGTCGATGTATCTCCCATATCCTTCTTATAGATCGAAGGAAAGAACTTATTCATGAAAGGTGGCATCGACATTACATCGCTTGTTCATAATAAAAGGAAAATTGAGATCCAATCATTTTAAAAACCCCAAAAATAAAGAGATACAAACTTGAGATGCCAATTTCATATCTGAAGATGAGGCCACCTACAACGGAAACAATGCATGTGACCAGGAAAAAAATAGTGAGGTTCCCTAGGTATTCCTTTCCATTACCCTACCCAATTTCTCCCACAACCGGTATTTTTTTATTATATTCAAACTTGTTTTGGGGATAAATAGACTTAAATGAAGGGATATTTGTGATGCTTATGAGGGTAGGCCCATTCTATTTTTAAGTGAAATACACAAAGGGGAATACAAATTAGTTTTCCCTTTAGTTTGATCATTTCCCCTCAATGTTAAACCTAGGTTTGTCCACCACCTGGTGGATCAATATTTGAATTTTTTATTAGTGACCAATTCTATCTTGATTTGTTTCAACACTAGCATATACTGGTACTAACAGTGATGAAGAGGGTAGGGATGAAGGCCCTGACGAGGCTCAGTTGCCACCCCCACCCACCGAAGATCTTGGTGAAGAATTAGTTGAGGATGTTGGCAACGAGGATGCTGAGGGTGTTAGAGAGATAGAATCTGATATTAGAAGTACCCCAAAAATTGTACAAATACATCTAAAAGAGGTAAAACAACACGAAATATGCACCAATTAAAAATACATTTTCTGAAATTCTAAAATGGCAGTGGGGTAGTTTCTTTGGGAGAGTTTATTATTTTAAATAAGTTTTTAAATTTTATTTTAAAAAAATGGTATAGGATTGTGTATATTTTGTAATGAAATATCTATGTAGGAGAGTATATCTCCAACTGAAAGAAAATAGAAAAACTAAAAACATAGGGGAAAAAATAAAAAATTGTGATGTGTAAGGTAACAGTTGGTTGAACTGATCATCCAAGATAATGCCTAATCCCATGAAAAGGAAACTAATGACGAGCATCCAAATCCTGTGATTGAACCCATTGATGATGACATCGAAGAAGAATAGAAGTCCTCTGAAGAGCATAGACAATTTTCTCCTGAACTGTTGAGTCACTGCTGATGCCACCAATAAATAATGTTTTTCCATAAAATATAGTGACAACGTGAACATCAAAAAAATCTGACTCTCGAAGGTGTAATATTGGTTGGTCGATTTATCACCAGTCTCATTCCTATAGACTGATCGGGAGATATTATTTAAGAAGTGCATCATCGATGTTATCCTTCCTGATTATAATAAAAGGAAACATGAGATACAATAATTTTAAAACTAAAAAAAATACTTAGATGAAAACTTGAGATTCCAATGTCATAACCAAAGATGAGGCCACTCATGGCAGAAACGATGCATGTGACCAGAAAAAATAGTGAGGTTCCTCGGGTATCCCTTATCGTTATCTTACCCAATCACTCCCATGACCAACATTTTATTAGAGTACTCGAACATGTTTGGGGATAGAGAGATAGAGACGAAGGGAGATTTATTATGTGTGTGATGGTAAGCTCATTCCCTTTTCAAGCGAAGCACACAAAGGCCAGTACAAATTTGTTTTCTATCTGCTTTGAGAATTTTATATCTAAGTTATACCTTTTCTCGTCCACCTCCTGATGGATAATTTTTTTAATTTTTTAACAGTAATTAATTCTGTCTTGATTTGTTTCAACACTACCATAGATCGACACCGACGGAGATGATGAGGGCGGGGATGAAGGTCCGCCGAGGCTCCACAACCACCCCAACCCACCACTGATCTTGGCGAAGAAGTAGTTAATGTTGTTGGAGACAATGATTCTAAGGGTGTGGGAGAGCTATAATCTGATGTTAAAATCACCCTTAAAACTTGTATGGAGCCATGTTGAAGAGGTACAAGGGCACCGACTATGTACTAATTAAAAATACATATTTTTAAATTCTAAAATGGAAGTTGCGAAATCACTTTGGGTGGGTTTATAATTTTAAACTAGTTTTTAATTTTTTTTAGAAAAAATGTGATAGGATTGCGTATATTTTGTAAAGAAATATTGATTTGGGAGAGTATATTTTTAAACTAAAAGAAAATAGGAAAACTAAAAACGCTGTAAAAAAGTAAAAAATTGCGATGTGTAAGGTAACAAATGTTTGACATGATCGGAAAACCCAATGCATAAACCCAATAAAATATGACTAAAGATAGAATCTAAATTATAATAAACATCTATAAAATTGTTCCCATTATCATTAGAAACAATTCATTATTGTATGCAGTTACATTTTGGTATTAGGAAAAACATTCTGTTTAGCGGCTATACATTATATTCACGGGACCATTGTTTCTGGAATTAGAAAAAATATATATTGATAACGTAATTCCATGAATTAAAGTATAATGAAAAAATATATAATAATTCGTGTTCTAATTAAAAAAAATTCATTATTAGATGCATTCAAATTTTGGTATTAGTAAAAAAAATTGATTGGAGGGTTGTATAGTGTATTCACGACACAATTTTCTGCCAAAATCAGGAAATATATACTAATAATGCAATTCTATGAAATAAAGTAAAATGGTCCTGTATATAATCATGCCCCTACTCATTAGAATAAATTCATTATCACATGTAGTCACATTATGGTTTCAAGAAAAAAAAATTAGTTGGGGGCTGTATAGTTTATTCACGAGATGATTGTTTTCCAGAATCCGGAAATATATACTGATAACGCAATTTCATAAATTAAAGTATAATGGATCTATATATAATCATACCAATTCTCATTAGAATCAATTCATTATTGGATGCATTCAAATTTGGGTATTAGGAAATAACTTTCCATTTGGGTCTATAGAGTATATTCACAAGACCATTGTCTGCCAGAATCTAGAAATATATACAGATAATGAAATTCTGTGAATTTAAGTATAATAGACCAATATATAATCATTCCCATGCTCATTAGAAACAATTAATTATCAGAATCATTCATATTTTTATATTAGGAAAAAACTTTCGGTTGGGGGGCTGTACAATATATTACAGGACCATTGTCTGTCAAAATTAAGAAATATATAGTGACAATGCAATTCTATGAATTAAATTATAATGGAACTATATATAATAATGTACATGCTCATTATAAACAATTCATTATCGGATACATTTAAATTTTTGTTTTAGGAAAAAACATTCATTTGGGGGATGTACAGTATATTTACAAGACCAATATCTGCTGGAATCAGAAAATATATACTAATAACACAATTATTTGAATTAAAACATAATAGACCTATATATAATCATTCCAATCCTCATTAGAAAAAATTCATTATCAGATGCATTCACATTCTAGTATTAGGGAAAAAACTTTTGTTTGGGGGGATGTATAGTATATTAACTGGACAATTATCTGCCAGAATCAGGAAACATATACTGATAATGAAATTTGGTGAATTAAAGTATAATTGAACTATATATAATCATGCAAATTCTTATTAGAAAAAATTAATTATTTGATGCATTCATATTTCGGTATTACGAAAAAACATTCGTTTGGTGAGCTGTACAACATATTCACGAGATCATTCTCTTCCAGAATTAGGAAATATATACTGATAACGCAATTCCAAGAATTAATGCATAATGGATCTAAATATACACTACACCAAAATTTGTATTCAACTATGGTTTAAACTGCCGCTAGATCATTCTCTAACAGTTTTGGAAAACAGTCGCTAAATCGTGTGTCGACAATCAATTAGCCATGATTTTTCAAAACCGTCGCAGAATGATTTAGCGGCGGTATTACCGTCGTTAAATCCTTTTTAATATTTTTTTAATATTTTTAATATTTTTTTATTATTTTTATTTCCATAATTTATTTATTTATAATTGATTATTGATTATTGATTATTTATTATCATAATTAAGTAATTAATTTTTTTAATTTTGTAATTAATTAGTTTAGTAATCATTTGTTTATTACATAATTTATTTATTATTTATTGTTTATTATTACCATGCCCACGCACATTCCCATGCCATATATAGAAATTATGCATTGGGTGAGATTTGTACACCTTACCTCTTACTTATTCTCCAAATATTTTTCCACTCCAGCAGACTATTTATGTGGTGTATAAATCAAATTTCATATATATATATATATATATATATATTGGAAAAACAAATAATACAAAATGAATAAATACAAACTAAATAATTATTAATAAAAAATTATTAATCAATAACGATTCATCAATCATCAATAATCTATAATTAATAATTAATAATTAATAATTAATAATTAATTATTAATTATTAATATTTCATAATTACTAATTAAAAATTACCAATTAATAAATAGAATATAAATGAATAATAAATAAAGAAATATATAATATGGAAATAAATGGTAAATAAGAATTTATAAATAATAAATAATAAATACTAAATAATAAATTGTAAATTGAAAATAGTGAATTGTAAATATTAAATCATAAATAATAAATAATAAATAATAAATACTAAATAATATATAATATAAAATATAATATATAATATATAGGTAATGTATAAATAAAAAATTATTTAATAAATAAATTAATATATGATAACTAAATAATAAATTAATAAATAATAGATAATAAATAATAAATAATAAATAATAAAGTATGAATAAATAAATAATAAATATATAATGAAAAAATAATAAATAAGTAATTAATAATTCACTAATAATAAATTAATAATATAAAATAATAAAAAATAAATAAATAAGTAAATAAATTAATAACTAATGAATAATAAACTAATAATAAATTACTCATTAATATATTGATAATAAATTACTAAATTAATAAATAATAAATAATAAATAATAAATAATAAATAATAAATAATAAATAATAAATAATAAATAATAAATTATAAATAATAAATAATAAATGAATAAATAAATGAATAAATAAATAAATTGATAAATAAATAAATAAATAAATAAATAATAGATAAATAATAATAGATAAATAATAAATAATAAATAATAAATAATAAATATAAAATAATTAATAATTAATAATAACTAAAAATTAATAATTAATAATAACTAATAATTAAGAATTAAGAATTAAGAATTAAGAAAAAATATTTATTATTTAATATTTAATATTTAATTTATAATTTATTAATATATAAATAAATAATAAATATTAAATAATGAATGATGAATAAATAAATGAATAATGAATGAATAATAAACTAATAATAATTAATTAATTAATTAATTAAAATTAAATTAATAAGTAATAAGTGATAAATAATAATGAATAATGAATAAAGAATAAAAATAAATAAATATATCATAAATCATTTATCATAAATAATTAATAATTAATAATAACTAATAATTTAAAATTGATAACTAATAATTAATAACCAATAATTAATAATTAAAAATTAAAAATTAAAAATTAATATTTAATAATTAATAAGTAGTTAATAAATAATTAATAAATAATCAATAAATAATGAATAAATAATAAAAAATAAAAAATAAAAAATAAACTAATAATAAGCTAATAATTAATATATTAAAAATAAATTATTTATTAATGTGTACATAATAAAAAAATAAATAGATAAAATAAATAAATAAATAAATATTAAATATTAAATAAAAAATAAATAGATAGATAAATAAATAAATAAATAATAAATAGTAATTGAATAAATAATACATAAAATTAATAGGTAAATAAATAATAATTAATTAATTAATTAATTAATAATGAATGAATTAAGAATTAATTAATAAATAGTGAATGAATTAATAATGAATAAATAATAAATAAATAAACAAACTCTAAAACGTTAAGAAACTCTTAAAACCGCCAAAACACTGATATGGCCACAAAATCTGATCAGAGAGTCTTTTTATAGCTCCACAACTAGTCAAATTAAAGATCAAAAACAAGATTCGATATGATACGTGGTTAGGGACAAACAAACACCTGGATCAGAAGTTATAGCCATTTACATTTTAAGAAGTTGAGGTCGGTGACTAAAAACTCTATTTAGAGGCCTTCTGGTCATTTCTGTGGGGGGATGGTGGTGTAAGGGGGAAAATGATCTAAGAGTTGGTCTCAGACCTACATGGTGTAGAGATCATCACAAGTTTTGATTTGATATGTGGTAGAGCCCAGACAGACACTTGGATCAAAAGTTATGTTCGTTTGAAGTTCATATTTGATTTCCAACTTTTTTGAAACTATAATATCTTGTATTCCCATAGTTTTCACCAAATTTGAATGTAATATGGTTTTAGCTCATTTTATAAGCTTCTATTTGACTGGTTGTAGATCTAAAACTGACTTTCAGATTATGGTCATTTGATGTTGAAGTGTGTTTTTCAACTTATTGAAGATTTGTTACCACATTAAAAACATTATTAACTAATAATTAATAATATTTATAAGTTGAGACATTATAAATAATTAAAATTATAAATAATAAACTATATATGATAGTAAGTAATAATTAATAATTTATAATTTATTTATTTTCTGTTTGTGGTTGAATTGAAAAAAATTGCAGCTATTTTGCAATGGATTTTTTTAAAAAGTACTACTAAAAATAAATGTAATTTTTTTTTGGAAAAAAAATTTAAAAATTTTAAAAAATATTTTAAAATAATTTATCAACGGTTTTTAAAATCGCTACTAAATATTTGGTCGAAAAACTCTTAGCATCGGTTTTGAAAACTTTCGTGATAAAACCACCGCCAAAACACTATTTTCCTGTAGTGGTAATCATGCCCATGCTCATTAGAAACAATTCATTTTTAGACGCATTCTCATTTTGGTATTATGAAAAAACTTTTGGTTGGAGGGCTATACTGTATATTCACATGACTATTGTCTATCATAATCAAAAAATATATACTGATAATGCAATTTTGTGAACTAAAATATAATAGACCTATATATAGTCACGCCCATGCTCATTAGAAATAATTAATTATCAGATTCATTCACTTTTAGATATAAGGAAAAAAATTGGTTGGGTGATATATAGTATATTTGTGGGACCATTGTTTGCTGAAATCATGAAATATATAATCATAATTCAATTTCATAAATTCATGTATGACATACCTATATATAACCATGTCCATGATCATTAGAAACAATTCATTGCGGATGCATTCACATTTTGGTATTACGAAAAAAACATTCTGTTGGGGGGCAGTACAGTATATTCACGGGACCATTTTCTGCCCGAGTCAATAAATATATACTGATAACGGGATTCAGTGAATTAAAGTATAATGGACCTATATATAATCCTTCCCATGCTCATTAGAAAAAATTATTTATGAGATGCATTCACATTTTGGTATTAGGAAAAAACATTTGGTTGGGGTGTTGTATAATATATTCACACAACCATTGTCTTGAAGAATCAAGAAATATATACTGATAATTCCATTCTGTGAATTAAATTATAATAAACCTATATATAATCATGCCCAAGCTCTTTAGAAACAATTTATTATTGTATTTATTAATATTTTGGTATTAAATTTTTTTTTGGCTCGGGTACTATACAGTATATTAATGAGACCATTGTATTCTGGAATCTAGAAATATATACTGATAAAGAAATTCCCTGAACTAAAGTATAATGGACCTATATATAATTAAGCTCATGCTCATTAGAAACAATTCATTATCGGATGCATTCATAATTTGGTATTTGAAGAACACTTTCAGTTGGGGGGATGTACAATATATTAATGGGACTAGTGTCTGTCAGAATCAGGAAATATATACTGATAATACAATTCAATGAATTAAAGAATAATGGATATATATATATATAATCATTTCCAATCTCATTAGAAACAATTCATTATCAGATTCATTCAAATTTAGGTATTAGGAAAAAATATTCATTTGGGGGATTGTATAGTATATTCACTGGCCCATTGTCATCCATAATCCATAAATATATACTGATAATTCATTTCTATGAATTAAATTATATTGGAACATTATATAATCATTCCCATGCTTATTGGAAACAATTTATTATTAGATTCATTCACAATTTGGTATTAAGAAAAAACCTTTATTTAGGGGTTTTTACCATATATTTATGGGAAAATTGTTTATTGAAATTAGAAAATATATACTAATAATTCATTTCCATGAATTAATGTGTAATGGACCTATATATAATTATGCTCATGATCATTAAAATCAATTCATTATCTAATGCATTCAGATTTTGGTATTAGGAAAAACTTTTGGTTGGGGGCTGTACAATATTTTCATGGGACCATTGTCTACCGGAATCATGAAAAATATTCTAAGAACTCGATTCCATGAATTAAAGTATAATATACCCATATATAATCATTCTCATGCTCATTAGAAATAATTAATTATATGATTCATTCATATTTTGTTATTAGGAAAATACTTTCTATAGGGTGCCTATATAGTATATTCACGGGATCATTTTCTAGAAGAATCAAGAAATATATACTGATAAGGTAATTATAAGAATTAATGTATAATAGGCATATATATAATCATTCAGATTCTCATTATAAACAATTCATTTTCAGATACATTCACACTTTGATATTAGAAAAAAAACTATTGGTTGGGGGTTGTACTATATATTACGTGGCCATTGTCTGCCGGAATTAGGGAATATATATTGATAACAAAATTTTATGAATTAACGTATAATGGAATTATATATAATCATGATAATTCTAATTAGAAACAATTAATTTTCAGATGCATTCACTTTTGTTTTAGGAAAAATCTTTCGGTTGGGGGGTTGTATAGTATATTCACGAGACCATTGTCTGCTGGAATCAGGAAATATATGCTCATAACACAATTCTTTTAATTAAAGTACAATGGAACTATATATAATCATGTACATTATCATTAGAAACAATTCATTATCAAATTCATTCAAATTTTTGTATTAGGAAGAAAAATTCGGTTGGGGGTTGTGTAGTATATTAACAGGACCATTGTTTGCCGGAACCAAGAAATATATAATCATAATGGAATTCCATGAATTAATATATAATGGACCTAATATATAATCATTCCCATGATCATTAGAATTAATTCATTATTGGATGCATTCACATTTTGGTATTAGGAATGTTGACCAATGATGATCATCCAAATCCTCTGAGAGAACCCATTGATGATAGCAAACGTAAAGAACACAAGTCTGCCGAATATCATAGATAGTTTTCTCTCGAACTGTCCAGTCACCTCTAACACCAACATCCAAGACACTAGGGCAGCCACATACAACGATGATATGGACAGTGTCAAAATTTGACTATCGATGGTACAATATTGGTTCGTCGATGTATCTACCATCTCCTTCTTATAGATTGAAGCGAATAACTTCTTCATGAAGGGTGGAATCGACATTACATCACTTGTTCATCATAAAAGGAAACTTGAGATCCAATCATTTTAGAACCCCAAAAATAAATAGATACAAACCTGAGATTCCAATTTCATATCCGAAGATGAGGCCACCTATGGGGGCAACAATTCATGTGACCAGGAAAAAAATAGTGAGGTTCCATAGGTATTCCTTTCCATTACCCTACCTAATCTCTCCCACAACTGGTATTTTTAGAGTGTATTCAAATATTTTTGGGGATTAATAGACTGAGATGAAGGGATATTTATGATTCCTGTGAGGGTAGGAAAATTCCATTTGCAAGTGAAATACCCAAAGGGTAGTACATATTAGTTTTCTCTCCAGTTTGATCATTTTACCTCAATGTTAAACCTAGGTTTTCCCACAAACTGGTGGATAAATATGTGATTTTTTTATTAGTGACCAATTCTATCTTAATTTGTTTCAACACTGGCACATACTGGTGCTAACGGTGATGAAGATGGTAGGGATGAAGAACCTATCGAGGCTCAGCCGCCAGCCCACCCACCCATGATCTTGTTGAAGAATTAGTTGAGGATGTTGGCGATGATGATGCTGAGGGTGTTGGAGAGATGAAATATGATGTTAAAAGCACCCCAAAACTTGTACAAAGCCATCTTGGAGAGGTACAATGACACCAAATATGCACCAATTAAAAATACATTTTCAAAAATTCTAAAATGGATGTCGGCTAGTCGCTTTGGGAGGTTTTATTTTTTTTAATAAGTTTTTAAATTTTATTTTTAAAAAATGGGATAGGATTGTGTATATTTTGTAATGAAATATCTATTTAGGAGAGTATATTTTCCAACGAAAATAAAATATAAAAACTAAAAACATGGGAGAAAATGTAAAAAATTGTGATGTGTATGGTAACAGATGGTTGAACTGATCAGCCAAGATAATGCCTAAACCCAAGAAAAGGGAACTGATAATGAACATCCAAATCTTATGATTGAACACATTGTCGATGGCATCAGAGAAGAACAGTAGTCCTCTAAATAGAATATATAATTTTCTCCCAAACTACTGAGTCACCATTGATGCCACTAATGAAGAATGTTTGGCCACCACATACAGTGACAACATGAACATCGAAAAAATATGTCTCTTGAAGGTGCAATACTGGTTGGTCGATGTATCACCTATCTCATTCCTATAGACTGATAGGGAGAAATTCTTCAATAAGTGCATCATCGATATTATCCCACATAATTATAATAAAAGGAAACATGAGATAAATTAGTTTTAAAACTTAAAAAATACTTAGATGAAAACTTGAGATGCCAATGTCATATCTAAAGATGACGCCACCCATGGCGGAAACAATTCATGTGATCAGGAAAGAAATAGCGAGGTTCCCCGGGTATCCCTTGTCGTTACCCTACCCAATCACTCCCAGGACTAACATTTTTTTAGAGTACTGAAATATGCTTGGGGACATAGAGATATATATGAACAAAGATTTATGATATGTGTGAGGGTAGGCCCATTCCCTTTGCAAGTGAAGCACACAAAGGTTAGTATAAATTTGTTTTCTCACTGCTTTGATCATTTTCTATCTAAGTTATACCTAGCCTCATCCACCACCCGGTGGATCAATTTTTGAATTTTATATCTGTGACTAATTCTATCTTGATTTGTTTCAACACTACCATAGATCACCGCTAACAGTGATAATGAGGGTTGGGATGAAGGATCCGTCGAGGCTCAACTGCCACCCCACCCATCATTGATCTTGGAAAAGAAGTAGTTGATGATGTTGGAGAGCATGATTCTGAGGGTGTGAGAGAGTTGGAAGCTGATGTAAAGAGCACCTCGAAACTTGTACGGAGCCATGTCGAAGAGGTACAGGGGTACTGACTATATACCAATTAAAAATACATTTTTTGAAATTCTGAAATGGAAGTTGGGAAATCACTTAGAGAGGGTTAATTATTTTAAATGGGTTTTTAATTTTTTTTTAAAAAATGGAATAGGATTGCATATATTTTATAAAGAAATATCTATTCAGTATAATATATTTTCCAACTGAAATAAAATAGGGAAACTTAAAACATTAGAGAAAAAGTACAAAATTGTGATGTGTAAGGTAATAGATGTTTGACATGATTGGCGATGCCAATGCCTAAACCCAAGAAAATATGACTAAAGGTGAACGTCTAAATCTCTTGAGTGAACCCATTGATTATGGAACAAGAAAATAACATAAGTCCACCAAATAGAATAGACAATTTTCATTGGACCATAGTCTGTCGGAATCAAAAAATATATACTGATAACATAGTTCTGTGAATAATAATATAATGGACCTATATATAATAAGACCAATGATCATTAAAAACAATTAATTTTCAGATGCATTCACATATTGGTATTAAGAATAAACTATCAGTTGGGGGTTGTATAATATAATTAGGGTACCATTGTTTTCCGAAGTTAGGAATTATATACTGATAAAACAATTTCATGAACTAAATTATAAGTGGACATATATATAATTTTGCCCATTCTCATTAGAAACAATTCATTATTGCTTGTATTTACATTTTGGTATTAGAAAAAAACATTCTGTTTGGTAGCTATACAGTATATTCACAGGACCATTGTTTCCAGAATTAGAAAATATATACTGATAACGCAATTATGTGATTTAAAGTAAAATAGACCTATATATAATCATTCAACTGCCCATTAGAAGTAATTCATTATCTGATGCAGCCACATTATAGTTTTAGGAAAACAATTCGGTTGGGGGGTTGTATAGTGTATTCATGAGGTGATTATTTGCTGGAATCTGGAAATATATACTGATAATGAAATTTCGTGAATTAAAGTATAATGGGTCTATATATAATCATACAAATTCTCATTAGAAACAATTCATTATTGGATGCATTCAAATTTGGGTATTAGGAAATAAATTTCCACTGGGGGCTATAGAGTATATTCACGAGACCATTGTCTGCCGGAATCCAGAAATATATACAGATAATGCAATTCTATGAATTAAAGTATAATGGAACTATATATAATTATGCTCATGATCATTAGAAATAATTCACTATCAGAAGCATTCATATTTTTATATTAGGAAAAAACTTTCGGTTGGGGGGATGTACAGTATATTACGGGACCATTGTCTGCTAGAATTAGGAAATATATAATGATAACGCAATTCCATGAATTATGTTATAATGGATCTATATATAATAATTTCCATGATCATTAGAAACAATTCAGTATCAGATGCATTTACATTTTTATATTAGGAAAAACATTTGGTTGGGGGGCCATACATTATATTCACAAGACCATTGTCTACTGAAATGAGAAAATATATACTGATAAAGCAATTTTGTGAATTAAAACATAATAGACCAATATATAATTATTTCCATGCTCATTAGAAACAATTCATTATCGGATGCATTCACATTTTGGTATTAGGAAAAAAAACTTTCATTTGGGGGGATGTGTAGTATATTAACTGGACCATTATCTACCGGAATCAAGAAACATATACTGATAACACAATTCAGTGAATTAAAGTATAATTGAACTGTATATAATCATGCCAATGCTTATTAGAAACAATTCATTATATGATGCATTCACATTTTGATATTAGGAAAAAACATTCGTTTGGTGAGCTGTACTGTATATTCACGGGACCATTGTCTGCCCGAATTAGGAAATATAAACTGATAATGCAATTCCATGAATTAATGCATAATTGATCTATATATTCACTACACCAAAATTTGTATTTAGCTGCGGTTTAAACTGCCACTAGATCATTCGCTAATGGTTTTGGAAAACGGTCACTAAATCGTGTGTCTACAATCTATTAGCCGTGAATTTTCAAAACTATCACAGAATGATTTAGTGGTGGTATAACCATCATTAAATCATTTTTAATATTTTTTTAATTTTTTTATTTTTTTATTTTCATAATTTATTTATTTAATGAATTATTTATTTATCATTTATTTTTTATTTTTTATTTTTTATTTTTTATTATTATCATACCCACACACATGCCCATGCCCATGCCATATATAGAAATTCTATGTTGGGTGAGATTTGTACCCCTTACCTCTTGCTTATTCTCCAAATATTTTACCACTCGAGCAACTCTTCATGTGATGTATAAATCAAATTTCATATAATTATATATGTATATATATATATTTATATATATATATATTGGAAAACAAATAATACATAACAAATAGATAAAAACAAAATAATTATTAATAAAAAATT
This sequence comes from Viscum album, assembly GCA_963277665.1. Classification (NCBI taxonomy): domain Eukaryota; kingdom Viridiplantae; phylum Streptophyta; class Magnoliopsida; order Santalales; family Viscaceae; genus Viscum; species Viscum album. The sequence goes on along the minus strand of OY728151.1, from coordinate 1,361,288,802 downwards.
ATTAATCAATAATGATTAATCAATAATCAATAATCTATAATCAATAATCAATAATCAATAATCAATAATTAATAATTAATAATTAATAATTAATAATTAATAATTAATAAGTAATTTTTAATATTTAATAATTAATAATTAAAATTATCTAATTAATAAAAAGAATATTAATGAATAATAAATAAAGAAATATATAATATGGAAATAAATGGTAAATAAGAAATTATAAATAATAAATAGTAAATAATAAATAATAAATAGTAAATTGTAAATAGTGAATTGTAAATAGTAAATCATAAATAATAAATACTAAATACTCTATACTAAATAATAAATAATATATAAGTAATGTATAAATAAAAATTATTTACTAAATAAAATAATACATGATAAATAAATATTAAATTAAAAAATTATAGATAATAAATAATAAATAATAATGTATGAATAAATAAATAATAAATAAACAATGAATAAATAATGAATAAGTAATTAATAATTCATTAATAATAAATTAATAATATAAAATAATAAAAAATTAATAAATAAATAAATAAGTCAATAAATTAATAATAAATGAATAATAAACTAATAATAAATAACTAATTAATATATTAATAATAAATTACTAAATTACCAAATAATAAATAATAAATTATAAATTATAAATTATAAATTTTAAATAGTAAATGAATAAATAAATGAATGAATAAATAAAAGATTAAATAAATCAATAAACAAACAAATAAATAAATAATAAATAAATAATAAATAAATAATAAATAAATAATAAATAATAAATAATTTATAATTTATAATAAAAAATAATTAATTATTAGTAGTAACTAATAATTAAAAATTAATAATTAAGAATTATGAAATAATATTTAATATTTAATATTTAATGTTTAATGTTTAATAAATAATTATTAATTAATTAATATATAAATAATTAATAAATAATGAATAATGAATAATGAATAATGAATAAACAAATGAATAACAAAGGAATAATAAACTAATCATAAATAATTAATTAATAAATTAAAAATAAATTAATAAGTAATAAATAATAAATAATAATGAATAATGAAAAAAGAATAAAGAATAAAATAAAAATAAAAACTAAATAAATAAATAAATAAATCATAAATCATAAATCATAAATCATAAATAATTAATAACTAATAACAACTAAAAATAATAATTTATAATTGATAATTAATAATTAATAATTAATAATTAATAATTAACAATTAACAATTAATATTTAATAATAAATAAATAGTTAATAAATAATAAATAAATAATTAATAAATAATGATTGAAGAATAAAAAAATAAAAAATAAAATATGAATGAATAATTAACTAATAATTAATAAATAATTAATAAATTAAAAATAAGTTATTAATTAATGTGTATATAATAACTAAATAATAAATAGCTAAAATAAATAAATAAATAAATATTAAATATCAAATAAATAAATAAATAAATAAATAAATAAATAAATAATAAATAGAAATTGAATAAATAATAAATAATACAAAATATTAATAGGTAAATAAATAATAATTAATTAATTCAGTAAATAATAACGAATGAATTAATAAATAATTAATAAATAATGAATGAATTAATAATAAATAAACAAACAAACTCTAAAACGTTAAGAAACTCTTAAAAACCCCAAAATAATGAAATGACCATAAAATCTGATCCGAGAGTCCTTTTTTAGCTCCACAACCAGTCAAATTGAAGATCAAAAACAAGATTCGATATGATATGTGGTTAGGGCTAAACAGACACCTGGATCAAAAGTCATAGCCATTTGAATTTTAGGAAATCGAGGTCGGCCACTAAAAACCATGTTTTGGGTGCCTTATAGTCATTTCTGTGGGGGGGGATAGTGATCTCAGAGTTGGTCTTAGACCTACATGGTGTAGAGACCATTAGAGACTTTGATTTGATATGTGGTAGAGCACAGGCAGATACCTGGATCAAAAATTATGGTCGTTTGAAGTTCATATTTGATTTTTTGACTTTTTAGAAAAGACAATATATTTTATTCCTTTAGTTTTCACCGAATTTGAATGTATCATGGTTTTAGCTCATTTCATAAGCCTCGATCTGACTGGTTGTGGAGCTAAAACTGTCTTTTAGGTTGTTGTCATTTGATGTTGAAGTTTGTTTTTCAACATATTGAATATTTTTTTTCACTTTAAAAATATTATTAACTAATAATTACTAATATTTATAATTTGACACATTAATAATTTATTTATTTTTAATTTTTTTAGTTTAATTTTGCGTCTGAATTGAAAAAACTGCCTCTATTTCACATCGGTTTTTTTTAAAAAGTGCCACTAAAAATAACATTAATTTGTTTTTATTAAAATTTTAAAAAATTATAAAAAATATTTTAAAATAATTTATCAACGGTTTTTAAAATCAATGCTAAATTTTTGGTTGAAAAACACTTAGCAGCGTTTTTGAAAACGATCAACGAAAAAACTGCTGTAAAAACACTGTTTTTCTGTAGTGGAAATCATGCTCATAATCATTAGAAACAATTCATTATCAGATGCATTCTTATTTTGGTATTAAGAAAAAAAATTGGTTGGAGGGATGTACAATATATTCACAGGACTATTGTCTATCAGAATCAAGAAATATATACTGATAATGCAATTTCGTGAATTAAAATATAATAGACCGATATATAGTCACACCTACGCTCATTAGAAACAATTAATTATCAAATTCATTCACATTTTAATATTAAGAAAAAAAATTGGTTGGGGATATATAGTATATTCGCGGGACCATTGTCAGCCGGAATCATGAAATATATAATCATAATTTAATTCCATGAATTAATGTATAACATACCTATATATAGTCATGTCCATGTTCATTAGAAACAATTCCTTACGGATGCATTCACATTTTGGTATTAAGAAAAAAAAACATTTGGTTGGGGGGATGTTTAGTATATTCATGGGACCATTTTCTGCCCGAATCAGAAAATATATACTAATAACGGGATTCAGTGAATTAAAGTATAATGTACCTATATATAATCATGCCCATGCCCATTAGAAAAAATTCTTTATCAGATACATTCACATTTTGGTATTAGGAAAAAACATTTGTTTGGGGCGTTGTACATTATATTTACTTGACCATTGTTTGGAAGAATCAAGAAATATAAATTGATAATGCAATTTTTTGAATTAAATTATAATAAACCTATATATAATCATGCCCAAGCTCATTAGAAACTATTCATTATTTTATTTATTCATATTTTTGTATTACAAAAAAACGTCGTTTAACCGGTTTGGACCACCCCACGCGCATTTCGGAAGCGCGCCCAACACTTAAAAAGCGCATATTGAGACGTTGCGTGCAAACCAAATATCCGATTGATGTGTCGTCTCCTCTTACATGTCAATAATAATAATTACAGTGTTCCCCCTATGATTTCAGGTCAATCTGATGTCATACGCTCTGAATTTGACAGTTTGAGGCCCGTTTTGGCCATTTGTGGCACCAGAATTGCGTTCTCGGTCAGCGCGGGCACACGACACCTCTGATTGGCGTTCCGTCTACCTGACAACTCCACAATTCACTCACCCGTTGTTGTCATCCGATTTCAGGCCAATCTGACGTTGTTCGGCCGGTTTGGACCACCCCACGCGCGTTTTGGAAGCGCGCCCAACACTTAAAAAGTGCATATTGAGCCGTTGCGCACAAACCGCATGTCTGATTGACGTGTTGTCTCCTCGTACACATCAAGAATAATAATTACAGTGTCCCCCCTATTATTTCAGGTCAATACGATGTCGTACGCTCTGAATTTGACAGTTTGAGGCCCGTTTTGGCCATTTATGGCACCAGAATTGCGTTCTTGGTCAGCGCTGGCACACGACACCTCTGATTGGTGTGCTGTCTTCCCTAACACTTCATAATTCACTCAACATTTGTTTTCATCTAATTCTAGGCCAATCCGACGTCGTTCGGCCGGTTTGGATCACCCCACGCGCGTTTCGGAAGCGTGCCCAACACTTAAAAAGCGCATATTGAGCTATTGCGCACAAACCGCACGTCCGATTGACGTTCCATCTCCTATTACACGTCAAGAATAATAATTATAGTGTTCCCCATTTTATTTCAGGTCAATCCGATGTCATACGCTCTGAATTTGACAGTTTGAGGCCCGTTTTGGCCGTTTATGGCACCAGAAGTGCGTTCTCGGTCACCACGGGCACACAGCACCTCCGATTGGTGTGTCGTTTGCCAGAACACTTCACAATTCACTCAACCGTTGTTGTCGTCTAATTTCAAGCCAATCTGACATTGTTCGGCCGGTTTGGACCACCTCACGCGCGTTTCGGAAGCGCGTCCAACACTTAAAAAGCGCATATTGATCCGTTGCTCGCAAACCGCATGTATGATTGAAGTTCCGTCTCCTCTTACACATCAAGAATAATAATTACAGTGGTCCCCTATGATTTCAAATCAATCTGATGTTGTACGCTCTGAATTTGACAGTTTGAGGCCCGTTTTGGCCGTTTATGGTACCAGAAGTGCGTTCTCGATCAGCGCGGGCACACAACACCTCCGATTGGCATTACGTCTGCCCGACCAATTCAAAATTCACTCACCTGTTGTTTTCATCCGATTTCAGGCCAATCCGACGTCGTTCGGCCGGTTTGGACCACCCCATGCGCGTTTCAGAAGCGCGCCCAACACTTAAAAAGCGCATATTCAGCCGTTGCGGGCAAATCGCATTTCCGATTGACATTCCGTCTCCTCATACACATCAAGAATAATAATTACAGTGTCCCCCCTATGATTTCAGGTCAATCTGATGTCGTACGCTCTGAATTTGACAGTTTGAGGCCCGTTTTGGCCGTTTATGGCACCAGAATTGCGTTCTCGGTCAGCTCGGGCACACGGCACCTCCGATTGGCATTCCGTCTACCCAAACACTTCAAAATTCACTCACCCGTTGTTTTTGTCCGATTTCAGGCCTATTCGACGTCGTTCGTCCGTTTTGGACCACCCCACGTGCGTTTCAGAAGCGCACCCAACACTTAAAAAGCACATATTGAGCCATTGCGCACAAACCGCACGTCCGATTGACATTCTGTTTCTTCGTACATGTCATGAATAATAATTACAGTATTCCCCCTGTGATTTCCGGTCAATCCGATGTCATACGCTCTGAATTTGACAGTTTGAGGCCCGTTTTGGCCGTTTGTGGCACCAGAATTGCGTTCTCGGTCAGCGCGGGCACACGACACCTCTGATTGGCGTGCCTTCTACCCAACCACTTCAAAATTCACTCACCTGTTGTTTTCGTCTGATTTCAAGCCAATCTGACGTTGTTTGGCCGGTTTGGATCACCCCACGCGCGTTTTGGAAGCACGCCCAACACTTAAAAAGCTCATATTGAGCCGTTACGTGCAAACCGCACGTCCGATTGACGTCCCATCTCCTCTTACACGTCAAGAATAATAATTAAAGTGTTTCCCCTATGATTTCAGGTCAATCCGATGTCGTACGCTCTGAATTTGACAGTTTGAGGCCCGTTTTGGCCATTTATGGCACTAGAAGTGCGTTCTCGGTCACTACGGGCACACGTCACCTCCGATTGACGTACCTTCTGCCCGACCACTTCAAAATTCGCTCACCCGTTGTTTTCGTCCTATTTCAGGCCAATATGACGTCATTCGGCCGGTTTGGACCACCCTACGCGCGTTTCGGAAGCGCGCCCAAAGCGCATATTGAGCCGTTGCGCGTAAACTGAACGTCTGATTAACGTTTCGTCTCCTCTTACATGTCAAGAATAATAATTACAGTGTTCCCCCTAGGATTTCAGGTCAATCCGATGTCGTACGCTCTGAATTTGACAGTTTGAGGCCCGTTTTGGCCATTTATGGCACCAGAATTGCGTTCTTGGTAACTGAGGGCACACGGCACCTCCGATTGGCATGTCGTCTGCCCGACCACTTCACAATTTACTCACCCGTTGTTTTCGTCTGATTTCAGGCCAATCCGACGTCATTCGGCCGGTTTGGACCACCCCACGGGCGTTTCGGAAGCACGCCCAACACTTAAAAAGCGCATATTGAGCCGTTGCGTACTAACTGCATGTCCGATTGACGTGTTGTCTCCTCATACACGTCAAGAATAATAATTACTATGCTCCCCTATGATTTCAGGTCAATCTGATGTCGTAGGCTTTGAATTTGATAGTTTGAGGCCCGTTTTGGCCGTTTATGGCACCAGAAGTGCGTTCTCCATCAGCGCGGGCACACATAACCTCCGATTTTCATTCCCTCTGCCCAACTACTTCAGAATTCACTCACCCGTTATTGTCGTCCGATTTCAGGCCAATCTGACGTCGTTCGGCCGGTTTGGACCGCCCCACGCGCGTTTCAGAAGCGCGTCCAACACTTAAAAAGCGCATATTGGTCGTTGCGGGCAAACCGCACGTTTGATTGATGTGTAGTCTCCTCGTACACGTCATAAATAATAATTACAGTGTTCCCCCTATGATTTTAGGTCAATCCGATGTCGTACGCTCTGAATTTGACAGTTTGAGGCCCGTTTTGGCTTTTTATGGCACCAGAATTGCGTTTTCGGTCAGCGCGGGCACACTGCACCTCCGATTGGCATGTCGTCTTCCCGACCACTTTAAAATTCACTCACTCGTTGTTTTCGTCTGATTTCAGTCCAATCCGACGTCGTTCGGCCGGTTTGGACCACCCCACGCGCGTTTCGGAAGCGCGCCCGACAATTAAAAAGCGCATATTGAGCCGTTATGCGCAAATCGAACGTCAGATTGACATGAGGTCTCCTCGTACATGTCAAGAATAATAATTACAGTGTTCCCTCTATGATTTCAATTCAATCCGATGTCGTACGCTCTGAATTTGACAGTTTGAGGCCCGTTTTGGCCATTTATGGCACCCGAATTGCGTTCTCGGTCAGCGCGGGCACACGACACCTCCGATTGGCATGCCGTCTGCCCGACCACTTCAAAATTCACTCACCCATTGTTGTCGTCCGATTTCAGGCCAATACGACGTCATTCGGATGGTTTGGATCACCCCACGCGCGTTTCGGAAGTGCGTCTAACAATTAAAAGTGCATATTGAGCTATTGCACGCAAACCACACGTCCGATTGATGTTTCGTCTCCTCTTACACAACAAGAATAATAATTAAAGTGTACCCCCTATGATTTCAGGTCAATCCGATGCCGTACACTCTGAATTTGACAGTTTGAGGCCTGTTTTGGCCGTTTATGGCACCAGAAGTGCGTTCTCGGTCACCGCGGGCACACGACACCTCCGATTAGCATGCCATCTACCCGACCACTTCACAATTCACTCACCCGTTTTTTTTCATCCAATTTCAGGCCAATCCGACGTCGTTAAGCCTGTTTGGACCACCCCACGCGCGTATCAGAAGCACATCCAACACTTAAAAAGCGCATATTGAGCCGTTGCGCGCAAACCACATGTCCGATTGACGTGTCGTCTCCTCGTACACGTCAATAATAATAATTACAGTGTTCCCCCAATGATTACAAGCCAATCTGATGTCGTACACTCTGAATTTGACAGTTTGAGGCATGTTTTGGCCGTTTATGGCACCAGAATTTCATTCTCAGTCACCGCGGTCACAAGACACCTCCAATTGGCGTGCTGTCTGCCCAACCACTTCACAATTCACTCACCCGTTGTTGTCGTCTTATTTCAGGCCAATCAAACGTCGTTCGGCCGGTTTGGACCACCCCACGCGCCTTTCGGAAGTGTGTCCAACACTTAAAAAGCTCATATTGAGCTGTTGCGTGCAAACCACATGTCCAATTGACGTTCCGTCTCCTTGTACATGTCAAGAATAATAATTAAAGTGTTCCCCTGTGATTTCAGGTCAATTCGATGTCGTACGCTCTGAATTTGACAGTTTGAGTCCCGTTTTGGCCATTTATGGCACCAAAAATGCGTTCTCGGTCAGCGTGGGCACACGACACCTCTGATTGGCATGGAGTCAGCCCGAACACTTTACAATCCACTCACCCATTTTTTTCATTCGATTTCAGGCCAATCCGACGTCGTTCGGCCGGTTTGGACCACCCCACATGCGTTTCAGAAGCGCGCCTAACACTTAAAAAGCGCATATTGAGTCGTTGTGTGCAAAACGCACGTCTGATTTATGTTACGTCTCATAGTACACGTCAAGAATAATAATTATAGTGTTACCCTTGTGATTTTAGGTCAATCTGATGTCGTACGCTCTGAATTTGACAGTTTGAGGCCCGTTTTGGCCGTTTATGGCACCAGAATTGCGTTCTCGGTCAGCATGGGAACACGAAACCTTTGATTGGAATGAGGTCTACCCGACCACTTCACAATTCACTCATCCATTATTTTCATCCGATTTCAGGCCAATCCGGCGTTGTTCGGCCGGTTTGGACCACCCCAGGCGCGTTTCGGAAGCGCGCCCAACACTTAAAAAGCGCATATTGAGCCGTTGTGTGAAAACCACATGTCTGATTGACATTATGTATCCTCTTACACATCAAGAATAATAATTACAGTGTTCCCCCTATGATTTCAGGTCAATCCAATATCGTACCCTCTGAATTTGACAGTTTGAGGCCTGTTTTGGCCGTTTATGGCACCAGAATTGCGTTCTCGGTCACCGCGGGCACACGACACCTCTGATTGGTGTGCCATCTTCCCTACCACTTAAAAATTCACTCACCCATTGTTTTCATCCGATTTCAGTCTAATCAGGCGTCGTTCGGCCGGTTTAGACCACCCCACGCGCGTTTTGGAAGCGCGCCCAACACTTAAAAAGCGCATATTGAGCCGTTGCATGCAAACTGTACGTCCGATTGATGTATTGTCTCCTCTTTAACATCAAGAATAATAATTAAAGTGTTACCCCTGTGATTTCAGGTCAATCCGATGTCGTACGCTCTGAATTTGACAGTTTGAGGCCCGTTTTGGCCATTTATAGCACCAGAAGTGCGTTCTTGGTCACCGCGGGCACACGACACCTCTGATTGGCGTTTCGTCTGCCCAACCACTTCAAAATTCACTCAGCCGTTGTTATCGTCCGATTTCAGGCCAATACGACATCGTTCGTCCGGTTTGGACAACCCCACACACATTTCGGAAGCGCGCTCAGCACTTAAAAAGCACAAATTGAGCTGTTGCGCGTAAACCGCACGTCCGATTGACGTGTCATCTCCTTATATACGTCAAGATTAATAATTAAATTGAATACTAGGAACCCTTGAAAGCTACAGATATCAAAAGAGTTCTTGGGCTTCTCCCAAGAAACAACTGCCTGAACTTTCTCTCCATCCACTGAAACACCTTCCTCTAAGATTATTTGACCCATTAACTATAACTAATCAATACAAAATTGACATATATATATAGTTTGGCATATGGTCGATGCTCAATAAGTGTAATCTGGATGATGTCAAGATATGGGTATGATCAAGTCAGTTTTGGAGTGCATAATGATGTCGTCCACAAATACTAGATAATTCATCAACACAAATGAAATTACCTCATACATGGGGTTCATCCTCATCTGGATCACCAATATCATTGCAATGTCCACCAGCTGTATTTGGAGCCTAAAATATATATCAATATTATGTATCTTAAACATATCAATAAAAGTCAATCTGAGTATGGTTTTTTTTAATGTTTACCTGTGGCGTCACTTGTTGCGTCGTCATTTCATCGATACGTGATGACATCTGTGACAACCTCTCCCCATACTCTGCACGCAACTACTGAAACTGTGCATTCATATTGTGCTGCATATCCTGCATGACAACATCTATCTCAGTCTGTGTGTGCATCCCTGAATCTCTGCATGCACCCATCACATCTACTCTAACAACTGCACATCGTGGGACACCACCGCCATAAGTCAAAGAATAATCATGACTGTCACCCCCACGACACAGTGAAATATTTAATCTCTACGCACAATACAACGACGTTGCTCCTCTGGAAACTCTGCTAACTGAACATCAAACTGAGCCTATACCATATAATAAATCAATGAACAAATATGAATGATTTATATAAATTAAAAATACATTTATTAGTAAATAATTTGCTTACTATAACACCGACAACATCGGGATCACCCGCCCTATGATTCCTCACCCATATGGACATCTGATCGATCGGCTCGCCGTGTTGGTGTAACTATAATAAAGGGGTTCACCATGTTATACTATAACATTTTTAAAATATGAATGAATTGTGAATTTTAAACTTACATCATGTCTGAGCTGTGACACATGTCGAGTGCCAAGTCTAGAAGGCATGCCCTGCATCGCCCGATTATGTGAATGAAGAGAAGACTCGGTCTACATTCAACATATTTAATTAATCAACATTTGAAAAATTAGTCATTTATAGATTAAAAGTAATAAATCTTACCATTGCCGCCTCACTCAACCAAAACAAAACCAAATCCTGCCACTTCTCGAGAAGAATGCCCAAAGGGACTCGCTGTAGAATGTCGGGCACACCTGCAAATGGTGTACAATGATCTCTCTTTACCCTTGACTTGTAATCCTTCCATAATTTTCGGAATTTGGATATACATACAGCTCGAAACTCATCTGGACAAGATGTCAAATTATCCTATTAAAAAAATTGTCAGTATATGGGACAATAATAATAACAATATCATGAAAAATTAAACAATGAATTTACCTGAACCTCCCTCCATAATCTGTCCATCGTATCTTGGGGGAAAGAAATCCATTCACGAGTCGTCAGAGGAAATCTGTGTGAGTCTCTTATCATATGCCCAAACTGACGACTCAATACAGTACCACCTTCTCCGACTGGATGAAATGTGTCATCAAATAACCCATCTAATCGGGCTCCAGAGTTCTAGGATCTAACCCCTCTACCAGGACCCCTGCGTCTGCTGGAAGACGCACTAGATCTTGATAAACCTAAATTCATAATTCAATTACAATATAAATTAATGATTAGAAACAGTTAGGGAAATACAGACAGAACATTACAATCAATTAATTTAAAAAATTGAAAACATACATACCGACAACATCAGTTGAACCACTGTGACCACCCTGTGACATGCCTACATTAAAAGAAATTATAGTTAAATCAAGAAATTTTTATACATATACAACTTATAAATATTTTTACAAACAATAACTGGGGATATAATTACAATTTTCACTAATCATGAAAGTCTATCGTATCTCCTTCAACTGTCTCTCTGGCCCATGGTATATCTTCATCTCGTACAACTACTGTTGTTTAGTCACGTGTTTGATCATGAAATGCGACAATGTTAGGCTCTTCTTAGTCAATCAGAAAAACTCATCTTCTAGACATTTTCACAATAACTTTCCAATCAGAATCAAGGCCGACAAAGTAAACTTGTTCTGCCTGCGATGTCAGTATGAAGGGATCATTGCTTACTCGGTCATCTTTATATAGCATACTGTTAAAGTTTACTAATGTAAATTGGAAGTTATCAACTTTCATTCCACGAACCGGATCGACCCAATCACACCTTAACAATATGTGTTTTAAACCATGACCATAAACAACCTCAATAATATCTCTCAGTAATCCATAATAATAATCCACATCAACAAAAGAACAACCAACACCACTATTTTGTGTGGCTCGGTTCATGTCAACATCGCTAATATGAAATCGGAATCCGTTAGCATCCAAAGACTTGTAGCGTCAAGCTGTAATAAATGGACCATTAGCTAGTTGGTTGAGTTCTTCGCTCACAGGATGGGTTAAATCACGTAACTTTTGAATCTGCAAATTTCAAATATATAGTTTAATGTATTAAGGATTGTGAAAATACAACTAAGTTGCACTATAAAAATATTAAATCAATTATACGTACATGAGTCTTGAACCACTCATGAAATGTGTTGAAATGATGTTTTTGGATTTGATAGTCAGTTGCACGGGGCCATTCACGTTTCAACTTAGTGATATGCATCCTAAATCACAACACAATATAAGGTAAGCAATAAAATAAATATAGAAACAAAATACACATCAACTATGAAACTTACTGTATCAATGGAAAAACTGATGGAGTGTTGAACAACACATATCGATGAGCTTGAACCCACTCATCATTCCGCATATCAAACGTTATTCCTTCTCCAATTGGACCCTCGTAATTCTGGGAGGGTTTATCTATATTTGTTTCAACCTCATCAATATATGAAGCACAAAAATTAGTACACTCATCCATTAAATATCCCTTGGAAATTGAGGCTTCCAGACAAGCTTTGTTGCGCACATATCGTTTCAATGTATTTAAGTATCACTCTATTGGATACATCCACCTGAATTGTATGAGACCGCCAGAAATGACTTCACCAGTTAAATGAATGGTCAAGTGAACCATGACATCAAAAAAAGACAGTAGAAATAGTTTTTCTAGGTGACATAGTGCAAGTACAATCTTATCCTGTAGATTTTCCAAATCAGTCATGCGATGATTCCTTGAACAAAGCTGTCTGAAAAAATTAGAAACTTCAATTAACGGCTCAACAACCTGGGTAGGTAAGCAATCAAGAATTGCTATAGGAATTAACTGTTGAAGCAGAATATGATTATCGTGACTTTTCAACCCCTATAATGTCATGCTCGTCATATTCACACACTTGGAAATATTAGAGCAATAACCATCTGGCACCTTAACAGTCTTCAAAATTGATAGAAATGTTTTTTTCTCTTTTTTACTCATTGTTTACTGTGCATCAGGCATGTATGCACGATTTCCTTCACCCGGTTGTAAATGTAAAATTTTTCTCAATCCCATTTCTTGAAAATCACGTCGAGCATTAGCACTATCCTTTGATTTCCCCTTGACGCCTAAAATGGTGCATAATATATTATCACATACATTTTTTTCAATGTGCATCACATCCAAATTATGTCTTAAAATATTATATTTCCAATAAAGAAATTCAAAAATAATACTCCGTTTCTTCCAATTATGACTGCGCTGTCTATTTTCAGTAGGAATAGAAGGCAATGCAGGAGCCAATAAATCTTGAAAATCATACATTGTACGGATGTTTTCTTGATCAAGTTGTGCACAAATTTGAACCCCAGACAATATTTGTGGTGATGGTTCATACTCTCTATTCCCATCAAACAATACACGGTCTTTTCTGAACCTGTGCAATGGAGGAAAAAAGCGCCTGTGGCCAAGATATGCCCACTTTCTACAATTCTTAAGCAATATAGATTTCTTAATCTTATTACAACAAGGGAAAGAAAATTCTCCTTTTGTACTCCAACCTGATAAGTTAGCATACACTGGGAAATCATTAATTGTCCATAACAAAGGGGCTCGAAGTCTAAACATTTAATTAGCTGCCGAGTCAAAAGTCATTACACCATCGACCCAAAATTCTTGCAGCTCATCAATAAAAGGTTGCATGTAAACATCGATTTTATCGCCAGGTCCTCTCGGTCCATCAATTAGAATTGACAGTAACAAAAAAGGTTGCTTCATACATACCCATGGGGGAATGTTGTATGGAACCAACACCACTGGCCACGTACTATTTGTCGCACCAACCATGGACCTAAATGGGTTAAAACCATCTACTACCAAACCCAATCGAATATTACGATCATCTCAGGAAAATTCTCGGTGTCTTTGATCAAACTCTTTCCATGCCAAAGAATCTGTCGGGTGAGTTAATTTATCAACCTCTTTCTTTCTATCTAAATGCCAAGTCATCAATTTAGCAATTTTAGTTGACATGAAGAATATCTTCAGTCTCGGTTTCAGTGAGAAATAATGCATCTGTTTAGCAGCAACTTGTTTCCCTTGATTCAAGACTCTCCCAGGAAGAATCTGACTACCTTGATTAATATCATTGGTCTTCCACCTGGATGTATAGAAAACAGTACAATTATTTAATTGTGCATTCTATTTTCTGAACAACATACAATTATTGCGACACACATCAATTGTATAATATGTAAATCCAAGATCACCGGTCAACTTCTGATCTTGATAGAATAACTCTGGAATCTTCGCTCCAGTAGGGATTACTTTCTTCAACAATACCAACAAAATGTCGAATGAGGTGTCTGACCACTGGTTTAAAGCCTTCAGGTGTAACAATAAAATGATGAACGACAGTTTACTAAATTTAGTTCATCCAGGATATAATTCAGTACGTGCATCGTCAAAAATTTCAATGATTCTCCATCTGTATAAGAACTAGGATTACTCAATCCAACATCGTCATTTACGACATTACTATCTTCAGGTTGAAACTGGCGCATCATATCATTGAACATTATGTTCATCAGATCAACTGTTCTCGAATCAACATTCATATGAATACTTTCCGAGTGATGACATGAAACAGAATCTTCTCCATGACGTGTCCATGTCTTATAGTTTTTAAAAAACCCATTCAAAAACAAATGTTCTCTAACACTATCTCATTTGAAGAGATATCTATTTGCACATTTTCTGTATGGACAACTAATCATATCGCTTGGAAATCTGTTGGTGAAATCCATAAATTACTTAATCCCCTTAAAATATTCAGCCGAAAACCTATCTTGCATATCAATCCAGCTCTTATCCATATCTGTATTTAATAGAAATCAAAAGTGAAATATCTTATTTAAATTCTAAATAAACAAATATCATTAAATTTAAAAACCAATGACTTCAAAGCTAAATTTGAAGGATAAAAAACATTACCTGCAGAGGACTCAACCGTGGGTAACGGGGTGTGACTCGATTGCAGATTCATGACGGCTTAGCGACTTGACGACAGGGGTTCGACGGCCCAAATCAAAAGTGGTGGAACCACTGGACGAAGCTTGGGAGGGTTCTACATGGTGGGGAATGTCGAACCGGAAGGGTCCAACGGAGGCAGGACGTGAGGACTCGCCGGAGGGATGCAGCGGGACCGAGAGGGGACGAAGGGGGAAGGACTGTCCGAAGGTACAGCGCAGGCTGTCGGGGTCGCGGGTGGCGCAGCGTGGGGTTGGGGAAGGGCTGTCCGAAGGTGCAGCGCAGGCTGTCGGGGTCGCGGGTGGCGCAACGCGGGGTTGCGGGTGGTGCAACGCGGGGTTGCGGGTGGTTCAGGGGGTCGCCGAGGTTGTGTGTGGCGCAACACGGGGTCGGGGTCGTCAGGGGTTTCTGGGGGTTGGGGTCGTCGGGGTTCAGGTCGTCGGGGGTAGCCAGGGGTTGCCGGGGCTCGCAGGGGCTCGCCGGGAGTCGGGGTCGCAGGGGTCGCCGGGGGCAGGGTCACCGGGGGCGGGGTCGCTGGGGTCGGGGTCGCCGGGGTCGGGGATGGTCGCCGGGGTCAGGGTCGCGGGGTCCGGGAGGGGTCGTCGAGGGAGGGGTCACTGGGTTCGGGGTCGCGGGGTCGAGGGGTGGGTTCGGGGAGGGTAATTGGGGGGGGGGGGGTGGGAGGGGAAAAGGGATAAAATTAGGTATTCTGTGCAGCAGCCGTGTCACGACCCGTCCTCAGGGCCCGTTCCGTGACTACCCCAAGCCCGCCTTCCATAGGCTAGGGGCTGGAGACTTGCACCAAGGCATAATTCCCAGTAAAAAAGGAAGTAATTTCCTTTGTCAAGTAAAAAATCACCACAGAGCAAGCAAGCAGAAGTAAACACTAAGTAAAAACTAGGTACAATAGTAAGTGCGGAAAAGTAAGTGGGCCAGAATACAAACCCAAACTGAAAGTAAAGTACAACTGAAAAAGGGAGTACAACAACTGAAAAGTAAAGCCACAGCCTCGATCCATCCACTGGAAGTCCCACCTGAAGGGTGGGTACAGATAGCCTCCACAGCTCCTCGGGTCCAGCCGTCCGCTCCGAGTACGTCCCGCCCAGTGGTCCACCTCCAGGTACCGACCTGCTCCGCAAGCCTCAACCACGATCAGCGTTGTCCGTCGTCTGCAACCAACATAACATAGTGTGGGAATAAGCCGTGCAGGGGTGAGTATAAGCTACTCAGTAGGGACCCTGAGACCCCCGAAGGTCTCCCAGAATCCACAAAAGATAATCCAAAAAGGAAGGATACAATAACGAAGTAACATCTGACACTACTTAGGTATATGCCCATACATATACCTAAGTCATCAATTCCAGTTCGGCTCCAACATTCGAGCCCAAGTTCGATCATGTCCACACAAGATAGCATAACACAATCCATAAAGGAAATCAAGTCAATCATATCGAAGATAAGGATTGAAAGTCAAGATTCAGCTCACATAGGTATACTTCTTCGTAAGATGATAGAGATGATCATATGTATCCACTGATTCATCTAAGCCATCGGACCCACACAGGATCTATAGGTATTAACCCCCGTAATGACCCACAAAGGATCGATAGGTAACTAACTCCCGAAATGACCCACAAAGGATCGATAGGTAACTAACCCCCGCAATGACCCACACAGGATCGGAACCACACAGGATCTGTAGGCGCTGGCCCACACAGGACCGCTGAGTGCTGACCCACACAGGATCTGACCCACACAGGATCGGTAGCACTGATCCATGTAGGATCGCTGAGTGTTGTAGTCGTTGCCGTCGAATCCACGGAGGATTTCTGTACAGTCTTCATCGTCGTCGCAGTCACAGCCAGCTCTAGGGTTCCCGCACACAACAAGCTCGTTCGGGAGGGTCCGCTCCATGAGCCGAGGGGCTGATACATCAACTGACTCATAGTCCGGAGTTGATGTATCCAAAAGTTCCGTATCGTCAACAAGAACTCAACGTCACAGACGGTGCGTCAATCGGACGCCCGGTCTCAGAGTTATTGGCCTTTTCGTTCTATGGGCCCGGTTGGTTTTTAAGTCAAAACCAACCCGACCATACTCCAACTGCATCCAAACCTTGAGCGGAGTAAGCCAAAAGGTCCGTATCTCTAAGAGGAATCCATCAAAGTTGACGGAACGTCAATCGGACATCCGGAGCTCAAGTTATAAGTGTTTCTGCTCCGAGGGCCCAGTTGGTTTCGTGTACGAACCAACCCGGAAGATCCCAAAGTCCTTCGAAACCTTGAGTGTAATATACCGAAACGACCATCTCGATCCAAGGATAGCATCGTAGCTGACGGTGCGTCGATCGTAGGTCCACATCCCATGTTATGGGCAAAAGATCATGAGGAGTCCGGTATTAGGGAGTTCGGGCCCGGTCCGACCCGGGTCCGGGTCCAGCCCGCTTGGGCGCAGCCCGGCCTGCGCGGCCCAGCCAGGCCTGGGCGCGGCCCGGCCCGGCGGCTTGGCCTGGCGGCTCGGCCTGGCCGGGGTGGCCAGGCGGCCAGGCGGCTCGGCCGTTACGGCCGAGCGAAGAGGGGGGGGGGGGGGCTGCCCCCCACGTGGTGAAACCACGGCCCCCATGTGGGGGGCCGCACCTGCTCGCCAACCAGGGGTTACGAACCCCCGGTATTTCCCCTGAACGGCTGGCCCGCTCCAACTGGTCGGCTGCTGTCGCCACGGGATTGGCATGGGTCGGTCCCCCTGCTCCGACGCTGGCGGCCCGGAACCGGCTGCCGGTCCTGCTCCGTCGTGGCCTAAGCCGCGACCTTGGTCCATCCGGCGTAGCGTGACGGCGCCCGCCCCTCCGTCGTGGCCCCGCTCTAGCCGTGGTGTCTTCGAGGTTCCTTCAAGGTTCTCCGGCACGGTGCGATGGCATCGCGGATTAATTCGTTTTCAACGGTGCGACGTTACGGCGCCGCGCTTCTCCGCCCTTCCTTTAATATTTCTCGTGCGGTGCTTCGGCACCACGTCTCCTTACACATGCTGCAACAAAATCAAACCAACAAGGGGGAGGAAGGTCGGCCATGTACGTGCGGTCCGACCTCCTCCCATTATTGCGATATCAGGCAGATCAAATTGAAAAGAAGAAAGCGACGAAAGTAATCACGAACAAACAAATAAAATAAACCCCTACCTCGAGCATAGTCATCGAACGAGGTTGTCGCGGAATAAGACGCCGCGGAATTGATCGCCACGGAAGTAGGCGGATCATCGCGTCGTGGAGGAACGGTGTATCCCTTCCTTTGACGCGGAAAGAAAGAATGAGGTGATGCGCGTCGGGTCGTCGATCTCCGAGGAAGGCGTCTCTCACCGTCGTCCGTCGTCGGAGGTCGGTGTTCTTCGCGTTCTTTGTCGAGGAGGAAGAACTTCAAGAACTTGAGAAAAATTCTCCCAATCCTCTCACAACCCAACAACCCTTAATAAAATAAGAGTTTGTCTAATTTTATTTTACAAGCCATGCGTTTTGAAATTCAAAAACGAAACAATCAATTAAGTGAATTAATTGCAACATTTAAACCGCCAAATTAATTGAGGCGTTTCATAAACAGAAAAACGCAAGGGTTGACTTCCACTTAATAGGGGTGTGGGTGCGTTACCTTAATAAAGGAGGGGGTTTAGGAAGAAAATAAACGGTGGGGCTCGTGTGGGCCCCACATCACAAATATCCTACCTAGTGGGTAGGATATTGTCGGTCCTACCCAAAAACTTAGGTTAGGTTAAATAACTTTAAGTAAAAATAAAAATTGGTTGCACCATTTTTATTTTATTCCTTTACTTAACCCAAAAATTTAAAAACTACACCCGAGAAAACACAACTCCATAAAAGGTGTTTCTAAGCAATTACGGGCACTGCAATTCCATCGGTGCCCTCGGAATTCGATTCCGAGCACCGGTTCAAAAGTTAGAAAAACCCGCTTGTTCTTTCACTGAACGTACCCGAGCTAAACTTTGGAAAAAGATTCCAGGCACACCGGGCCTCGGAATTAGGTGCCTTCAGAAACTGCGTTCTTGTAAAATCCCAAAAAAAAATTAAGAAAAAAATTTCCCTTGAATTTTACAGGTCGTTACATTACTCCCACCTTAGGGCTTTACGTCCCCGTAAAGATACATCATAAACTAGGGAAACAAATGTGGGTACTAAGCATGCATCTGAGCCTCTCGCTCCCAAGTGCTCTCCTGGAGGTTCTCGTGCTTCCATCTGATGCACACTAGAGGAATCGACCATCCACGTAGGACCCGCTCCTGTCGATCCTCAATCTCCACCAGGACCTCCGCAAAATTCTCCCCATCATCAATGTCCAGCTCCCCATGGTCAATGATATGCGTCGGGTCATGCACGTATCTCCTCAGCTGAGATACGTGGAAGATGTTGTGCACCCGGTGCAACTGAGGTGGTAGAGCCAGACGATAAGCCACCTCGCCAATCCTGCTGAGGACCTGGAATGGTCCGATGAAGCGCGGAGATAACTTGTCGTCTTGGAAAAATCTCTGTAATACACGTCGAGGTGAGAACCACAAGAAGATGTGGTCGCCATCCTCGAACTCAAGTGGCCTATGCCTCCTGTCAGCATAAGACTTCTGCCGGCTCTGAGCTGTCCTCATCTGCTCCTGGATGACCTGGACCTTCTCGGTCGTGGCCTGGACCATCTCTGGTCCCACAAGTGTTGACTCCCCAAGGTCTGTCCAGCACATCGGTGACCTACAAGTTCGGTCGTACAACGCCTCGTATGGTGCCATCCCGATGGTGGAGTGGTAGCTGTTGTTGTACGCGAACTCCACCAAGGGTACGTGGTCCTCCCAGCTGCGACCAAAGTCTAGGACACATGCGCGGAGCATGTCCTCGAGAGTCTGAATGGTCCTCTCCGTCTGACCATCTGTCTGGGAGTGAAAGGCGGTGCTCAGATGTAGCTACGTCATGAATGCCTCCTGTAACCCCTTACAAAGCTGGGAAGTAAAGCGATCATCTCGATCGGAGACGATAGATGATGGCACACCATGAATCCGTACAATCTCCTGAATGTAGAGGCATCCCAAGCTATCCACTGAGCCCTGCTCTCAGATGGGTAAGAAGTGATCCGACTTGGTGAGTCGGTCGACAATCACCCAAATGGAGTCGTGACCTCTGGAAGTGCGTGGAAGTCCAGTCACGAAGTCCATAGATATGCCGTCCCACTTCCACTCCGGGACCTCCAAGGGTTATACCAAGCCTGCTGGTACCTGGTGCTCTGCTTTCACCTGCTGGTAGGTGAGGCATCGAGAAACGAACTATGCCACATCCTTCTTCATGCCCGGCCACCAGTGCTGTCGTCTGAGATCCTGGTACATCTTTGCCACTCCAGGATGTACCGACAAATGGGAAGTGTGAAAATCTCTCAGAACCCCCTCCTATAAGGCAACTGGTACCAAGGTACGTCCTCTAAAAAGGGCGTCGTGCTCTCCTCCTAATGAGAAACCATCAGGTGCCTGTCCTGAGGGTATCTGCGCACGCCACATCTCACAGTCAGCATCCCCATGTTGTGCCTCTCTGACCCGCTACAGTAGTGGAGGAGTGACTGTGAGTGACTGAATGAAGGCTTCTCCATCTCTATCCATGAAGGATATCTGTAAATCAGCTAGCTTCTCTGTCTCCTCCCCAATTAGCTGAATGCCCGTCCTCCTCCTGAGAGCATCGGCTACTACTTTCCCCTTTCCAGGAGTATAGACTATCTCAAAGTCATAGTCCTGGATGAACTCGAGCCATCACCACTGTCTCAGGTTTAGGTCCTTCTGCGAGAAGATGAACCTGAGACTCTGATGGTTAGAATAGACTGTAAAGCGCTCGCCCATCAGCTAGTGTCGCCACATATTCAGAGCAAAGACCAATGCTGCTAACTCCAGGTCATGGGTAGCGTAGTTCTGCTCATGCAACCTCAACTGACGTGATCCATAGGCGATCATGACCTGATCCTGAATCAGGACACATCCGAGTCCGGCCCCTGATGCAACGCAGTAAACTACGTACCCAACTCCCTCCTCTGGTAGCCTCAAGATAGGGGCACTGGTCAATCTCTGTCTCAGCTCCTGGAAGATCTGATGACATCTGTCTGACCACACAAAGGGTTTCCCCTTCTTTTTCAAATCTGAGAGTGGTGCCGCAACTCTAGAGAAGTCTAGCACAAATCTCTGATAGTATCCAGCTAGTCCCAAGAAACTCTGCACCTCTGTCACGCTCCTGGGTGGCTCCCAAGCTAGCACTGCCTCGATCTTCGCAGGATCCACCGCAAATCCCACCTCAGAGATGACGTGTCCCAAGAAGTGGACCTCACGTATCCAGAACTGACACTTCGAGAGCTTTCCATAAAGCTTGTGCTCTCTAAGTGTGCCTAGTACAACCCGTAAGTGGTAGGCGTGCTCCTCCTCAGTGGTCGAGTATAACAAAATTTCGTCAATGAATACCATGACAAATCGATCGAGGTATGGCTGAAAGATCCTGTTCATGAGGCCCATGAACACTGCTGGAGCATTGGTTATGCCGAATGGCATAACCAAGAACTCATAGTGGCCATACCGACATCTGAAGGTCGTCTTCTACACGTCCTCGTCCCAAACTCTGAGATGATGAGAGCCTGATCTAAGGTCTATCTTTGAGAACCACCATGATCCCTTGAGCTGATTGAATAGGTCATCAATCCTCGGTAGCGGATACTTATTCTTTACTATCACCTGGTTCAGGCGACAATAGTCGACATAGAGTTGAAAGCTCCCGTCCACCTTCTTGGCGAAAAATATCAGAAAAGACCAGGGTGAAACACTGGGTCGGATGAATTCCTTGCCCTGGAAGTCCTCCAACTGTACCCGTATCTCTCGAAGCTCGACGGGAGCCATCCGATATGCTGGGGTGGATATCGGGGCTATCCTGGGGTACAGATCAATATAAAAGTCTACCTCTCTGCGAGGAGGTAGTCCTGGAACATCGTCGGGGAAAACTTCCGCATACTGATCCACCACTGCAGGAAAACCAGGACTCCGCAGGTCAATTTCTCCTAGGATGAGGCTAGCCAACTGATGAGTGATGGGTTGTCCTCTCCTCTGTGAGAGTCTATCCTGTGCTACGAAGGCTCCCTTCTCGCCGGTGAAGGTGAACCTGCTCCTGTTGGTGCGTACACACCGCACCTTGCACCTAATACAGTCAATATGAGCATGAACTGTAGATAACCAATCCATGCCCAAGATGACATCGTAAGGCCTCGACGCCGCTACAAGAAGATCCCAGCTGAAGCTCTCACCTCCTAGAGTAAGCTCACACTGTCGGCACCAGTGCATAATCGTCGAGTCTGCTCCCGTAGGAGTCTCTAACCGTAAGGATCGAGCCAACGGCTCTATCGGAATCTCCGAGCTCTGAACAAGGGCAGCGACAATGAAAGAATGACTCTCTCCTGTGTCTATAAGAACTGCAGCAAGGGTGTAATAGACACAAATAGTACCTCGAATCATCTCGGGAGCGCCGTGGTCGTAGGCCTCCGCTGCCTGAAGTTGTGCCTGTCTCTTCCCGCCAGCTCCCTGTGGTCGGGGTAGACCTCCTGTGGGTGGTGGTGGTAGTGCCTCAAAGCGTCGCCCACCACCTGCTGCTCGGCCAGCTCCTCTGCCTCGTCCGCCTGCTCCCTGCGGACCGCCATAGTCGACCCTCTACCTCTGCCTGGGTGGTCCCTCAACCGTCTTCTGCTCCTCCGCATGGCGAGTCGGGCAGTCACGAGCCATGTGGCCCTACCCGCCGCATGCGTAGCACTGTCTGCCTCTCGAAAGACTGGCTCCGTGCTGTGTGCCCCGCACCACTGAGCCAGTGTCCGGAGGTCGTTTTCCTGAGGGTCTGGTCCACCGGGACCCATGTGTCATCCGTCGACTGCCTGCTACAGAAGACTCTGCTACGTGCCACCCTGCGGTAGGTCTCGCTACTGATATAGGCTCAATAAGGAAGCTCTCGATGAGAAGGGCTCGCTCCAGTACCCTTGCCTATGTCGGAATGCTGAGGGAGATCAGCGATGGCCTGATCTCCTGCCTCAATCCCTTCTCAAAGGTCCGGGCCCAGAAGAATGGGTCATGTACCATGTCCATCGAATAGCGCGAGAGATCGGTAAATCTCGTCGAGTACTGGGCGACTGTCAAGCTGCCCTGCTGCAGCTGTAAAAGCTCCTAGATGTGCACCGCACGGAGGGTGGCTGGGACGAACTCCAAGCGAAAGAGGCTCTCAAAGTCCGTCCAGAGGAGAGATGCCTCGTCGTGCACCTAGAGCATCAAGCTCCACCATCTTCCTGCTTCCACATGCAGGAGGCTCTCTTCGAGGATCACCATGAGTTCAGCTGGTGTCCTCACTAACCTGAAAACTCATACAACTGCCTCCAGCCAATCCTCGACTGCCTGAGGGTCCGTCTCCCCTCGGAACCTAGGCAGTCGCTGACGCTGAAACTCGTGCAGTTCACTAAGGCGTCGTGCATCGTCAGCGGCTGGGACATGTAGCATCGGTGGATCGGCGGGTAGAGGTACCGCCGGTGCCTCCGTTGTCAAAGGGCCCTGTACCGAGGCCTCGTCGCTCGGTGGGATGTCGTCCCACACAATGCTCAGAACCCTAGCTGGTTGCCGTCGTGGGGCCATCCTGAAAAGAAACAGGTGTTCCATGATCAAATAGTATACCTGGTGAGCTGACACAAAGTTATCACAAAGAAAACTTGAAACACACATGCAATCAATGTTTTTGTGCATTAAGTCAGAAATCAGAAGTCAGGGTCCTAGTGCACGGATACGTCGGCCGCCACACCAACACTGGACTCCCTGGACTGATAACCACACTCAATACTCTTAACACTATTGCTTCACAAAGAGAAAGATCAGAGTCCTGAGTTCTGCTGTAGAACCGAACTCCTCTGATACCAATTTGTCATGACCCGTCCTCGGGGCCCGTGCCGTGACTACCCCAAGCCCACCTTCCATAGGCCAGGGGTTGGAGACTAGCACCAAGGCGTAATTCCCGGTAAAAAGGGAAGGTATTGCCTTTGTAAAGTAAACAATCACTACAGAGCAAGAAAGCAGAAGTAAACACTAAGTAAAAACCGGGTATAATAGTAAGTGCAGAAAAGTAAGTGGGCCAGAATACAAACCCAAACTGAAAGTAAAGTACAACTGAAAAAGGGAGTACAACAACTGAAAAGTAAAGTCGAAGCCTCGAGCCGTCCACTGAAAGTCCCACCTGAATGGTGGGTACAGATAGCCTCCACAGATCCTCGGGTCCAGCCGTCCACTCCGAGTACGTCCCGCCCAGTAGTCCACCTCCAGGTACCGACCTGCTCCGCAAGCCTCAACCACGATCAGCACTACCTGTCGTCTGCAACCAACACAACGTAGTACGGGCATAGCCCGTGTAGCGGTGAGTATAAGCTACTCATTAGGGACACCTAGACCCTCGAAGTTCTCCCAGAATCCACAAACGATAATCCACAAAGGAAGGATACAATCACGAAGTAACATCCGACACTACTTAGGTATATTCCCATACATATACCTAAGTCATCAATTATAGTTCGACTCCAACATCCGAGCCCAAGTTCGATCACGTCCACCCAGGATAGCACAACACAATCCACACAGGAAAGAAAGTCAATCATATCGAAGACAAGGATTGAAAGTCAAGATTCAGCTCACATAGGTATACTTCTTCGTAAGACGATAGAGATGATCAGATGTAGCCACTGATTCATCTAAGCCATCGGACCCACACAGGATCGATAGGTACTAACCCCCGAAATGAACTACAAATGATCGATATGTAACTAACACCCGCAATGACCCACAAAGGATCAATAGGTAACTAACCCCCGCAATGACCCACACAGGATCGAAACCACACAGGATCTGTAGGCGCTGGCCCACATAGGACCGCTGAGCGCTGACCCACACAGGATCTGACCCACACAGGATCGGTAGCACTGATCCACGTAGGATCGCTGAGTGCTGTAGTCGTCACCATCGAATCCACGGAGTATTTCTGTACAGTCTTCATCGTCCTCATAGTCGCAGCCAGCTCTAGGGTTCCCGTACACAGCAAGCTCGTTCGGGAGGGTCCACTCCACGAGCCGAGGGGCTGATACATCAACTGACACATAGTCCGGAGTTGATGTATCCAAAATTTCCGTACTGTCAACAGGAACTCAACGTCACGGACGACGCATCAATCGGACGCCAGGTCTGAGAGTTCTTGGCTTTTTCGTTCCAGGGGCCCGGTTGGTTTTTAAGTCAAAACCAACCCGACCATACTCCAAATGCGTCCAAAACTCGAGCGGAGTAAGCCAAAAGGTCTGTCTCTCTAAGAGTAATCCATCAAAGTCAACGACACGTCAATCGGACATCCGGAGCTCAAATTCTAAGTGTTTCCGCTCTGAGGGCCCGGTTGGTTTCGTGTACGAACCAACCCGGCCGAACCCAAAGTCCTCTGAAACCTTGAGTGTAATATATCAAAACGACCGTATCGATCCAAGGATCGCATTTCAGCTGACAGTGCATCGATCAGAGGTCCGCAACCCAAGTTATGGGAAAAAGACCGTGAGGGGTCTGGTATTAGGGGGTTCGGGCCCGGTCCGATCCGGCCCGAACTGGGTCGACCCGACCCGAGTCCGGGTCCGGACCGCTTGGGCGCGGCGCGGCCCGGCCTACGCAGCGTGGCCCGGCCTGGGCGCGGCCCGGCCTGACGGCTCGGCCTGACGGCTCGACCTAGCTAGGGTGGCCAAGCGGCTCGGCCGTTACGACCGAGCGAATAGGGGGGGGGGGGGGGTGGCGCTGCCCCTTGCGTGGTGAAACTGCGGCCCCCATGTGGGGGGCCGCACCTGCTGGCCAATCGGGGGTTACAAACCCCCAGTTTTCCCCCTGACCGGCCGGCCCGCTCCAGCCGGTCGGCTGCTGCCGCCACGGGACCGGCATGGGCCGGTCCCCCTACTCCGACACCGGTGGCCCGGAACCGGCCACCGGTCCTGCTCTGCCGTGGCCTCAGCCGCGGCCTTGGTCCGTCCAGCGCGGCGCGACGGCGCCGCACCCCTCCGTCGTGGCCCCGCTCCGGCCGTAGTGTCTTCGAGGTTCCTTCGAGGTTCTCCAGCACGGCGCGACAACGCCACATATTAATTCGTTTTCAACGGCACGGCGCAACGGCGCCACACTTCTCCGCCCTTCCTTTAATATTTCTTGCGCGGTGCTTCGGCACCGCGCCGACTTACATGTGCCACAACAAAATCAAACCAACAAGGGGGAGGAAGGTCGGCCGTGCTCGTGCTGTCCGACCTCCTCCCGTTATTGCGATATTAGGCATCTCAAATTGAAAAGAAGAAAGCGACGGAATTAATCACGAACAAAAAAATAAAATAACCCCTACCTCGAGTGTAGTCGTCGAACGAGGTTGTTGCGGAAAGGGACGTCGCGGAATTGATCATCGCTGAAGAAGGCGGAGCGTCGTGTCATGGAGGAATGGTGTCTCCCTTCCTTTGATGCCGAAAGAAAGAATGAGGTGATGCGCGTCGGGTCGTCGATCTCTGAGGAAGGCACCTCTCACCGTCGTCTATCGTCGGAGGTTGGCATTCTTGGCATTCTTCGTCGAGGAGGACGAACTTCAAGAACTTGAGCAAAATTCTCCCAAGACTCTCACAACCCAACAACCCTTAATAAAATAAGAGTTTGTCTTATTTTATTTCACAAGTCATGCATTTTGAAATTCAAAAAAGAAACAATCAATTAAGTGAATTAATTGCAACGTTTAAACCGCCAAATTAATTGAGGCGTTTCATAAACAGAAAAACGCAAGGGTTGACTTCCAATTAATAGGGGTGCAGTTGTGTTACCTTAATAAAGGAGGGGGTTTAGGAAGAAAAGAAATGGTGGGGCTCATGTGGGCCCCACCTCAAAAATATCCTACCTAGTGGGTAGGATATTTTGGGTCATACCCAAACACTAAGGTTAGGTTAAACAACTTTAAGTAAAAATAAAAATTGTTCGCACTATTTTTATTTTATTCCTTTACTTAACCCAAAAATTTAAAAACCACACCCGAGCAAACGCAACTCCGGAAAAGGTGTTTCTAAGAAATTACCGGCGCTGCGATTCCATCGGTGCCCTCAGAATTCGATTCCGAGTACTGGTTCAAAAGTTAGAAAAACCCGCTTGTTCGTTCACTGAACGTACCCGAGCTAAACTTCGGAAAAAGATTCCGAGAACACCAGGCCTAGAATTAGGTGCCGTCGGAAACTGCGTTCTTGTAAAATCCCAAAGAAAATTAATAAAAAAAATTCCCTTGAATTTTACGGGTCTTTACTGGATGCCATTTGGCAGTCGCTGTTGATAGCATTAGCGTCCACCAAATGGCAGTCGCTATAGGTCTCCCGCCTCCAAAAGTAAAAACTCTAGTAGTGCGGGACCATTGTCTGCTAAAATTTAGAAATATACACTGATAAAGAAATTTCATGAATTAAAGTATAATGGACCTATATATAATCATGCCCATACTCATTAGAAACAATTCATTATCGGATTCATTTATAATTAGATATTTGAAAAACACTTTCGTTTAGGGGGATGTACAATATATTCATGGGACCATTGTCTGCTGGAATCAGGAAATATATACTGATAACACAATTTTGTGAATTAAAGTATAATGGACCTATATATAATAATACCAATTCTCATTATAAACAATTCATTATTGGATACATTCAAATTTGGGTATTAGGAAATAACTTTACATTGGGGTCTGTATAGTATATTCATGAGACCATTGCCTGCTAGAATCCGAGAATATATACAGATAATGCAATTCTCTGAATTAAAGCATAATGGACCTATATATAATTATTCCCATGATCATTAGAAACAATTCATTATCATAAGCATTCATATTTTGATATTAGGAAAAAACTATCGGTTGGGGGGATGTACAATATATGACAGGACCATTGTCTTCCGGAATCAAAAAATATATAGTGATAACGCAATTCCATGAATTAAATTATAATCAATCTATATATAATAATATCAACTCTCATTGGAAACAATTCATTATCAGATGCATTTACGTTTTTGTATTAGGAAAAAACATTCGGTTGGGGGATTGTACAGTATATTCATGGGACTATTGACTGATGGAATCAGAAAATATATACTGATAACGCAATTATGTGAATTAAAACATAATAGAACTATATATAAACATCCCCATGCTCATTAAAAACAATTCATTATCGGATGCATTCACATTCTGGTGTTAGTAAAAAAAATTCGTTTGGGGGATCTATAGTATATTAACTGGACCATTGTTTTCCTGAATTAGAAAGCATATACTGATAACGCAATTCAGTGAATTAAAGTATACATGAACTATATATAATCATGCCAATGCTTATTAGAAACAATTCATTATCTAATGCATTCACATTTTGGTATTAGGAACAAACATTCGTTTGGTGAGCTGTACTGTATATTCACGGGACCATTGTCTGCCAGAATCAGGAAATATATATTGATAACACAATTCCATGAATTAATGCATAATGGATATATATATATATATACAACACCGAAATTTGCATTTAGCTGTGGTTTAAATTGTCGTCAGATCATTCTCTGACGGTTTTGGAAAATGGTGGTTAAATCGTGTGCCAACAATCAATTAGCCGCGATTTTTCAAAACTGTCACAAAATGATTTAGCGGTGCTATAATCATCATTAAATCATTTTTAATATTTTTTAATTTTTTAATAATTTTTTAATTTTTTTGTTTTCATAATTATTTTATTTATTGAATTATTTATTTATTATTTATCATTTAATATTTAATATTTATTATTTATTATTCATTATCATAATATATTTATTTATTTACTTTTATAATTAAGTAATTAAGTAATTATTTATTTATTACTTATTGTTTATTATTACCATGCCCACGCACATGCCCATGCCATAAATAGAAATTCTATGTTGGGTGAGATTTATACCCCCTTCCTCCTACTTTTTCTCAAATATTTTACCACTCCAGCAGACTCTTCAGGTGGTGTATAAATCAAATTTCATATAATTATATATATATATATATATTGAAAAAAAATAATACATTACAAATAGATAAAAACTAAATAATTATTAATAAAAAATTATTAATCAATAATGATTAATCAATCATCAATCATCAATAATCAATAATCAATAATTAATAATTAATAATTAATAATTAATAATTAATTACTAATATTTAATAATTACTAATTAAAAATTACTAATTAATAAATATAATATAAATGAATAATACATAAAGAAATATATAATATGGAAATAAAAGGAAAATAAGAAATTATAACTAATAAATAGTAAATAATAAATAATAAATTCTAAACTGTAAATAGTGAATTTTAAATAGTAAATCATAAACAATAAATACTAAATACTAATTACTAAATAATATATAATATATAAGTAATATATAAATAATAAATTATTTAATAAATAAATTAATATATGATAAATAAATAATAAATTTATAAATAATAGATAATAAATAATAAATAATAAATAATAAAGTATGAATAAAGAAATAATAAATATATGATGAATAAATAATAAATAAGTAATTAATAATTCAATAATAATAAATTAATAATATAAAAGAATAAAAAATTAAAAAATAAATAAATAGGTAAATAAATCAATAATAAATGAATAATAAACTAATAATAAATAACTAAATAAATAAATAATAAATAATAAATAATAAATAACATATAATAAATAAAAAATAAAAAATAAAAAATAAAAAATAATAAATTAATAAATAAATAAATGAATAAATAAATGAATAAATTAAATAATAAATAAATAATAAATAAATAAATAGTAAATAATAAATAACATATAAATAATAAATTACTAAATAATAAATAATAAATAATAAATAATAAATAATAAATAATAAATAACATATAATAAATAATAAATTATAAATTATAAATTATAAATAATAAATTAATAAATAAATTAATGAATAAATAAATTAATAAATTAAATAATAAATAAATAATAAATAAATAAATAGTAAATAATAAATAATGAATAATGAATAATAAATAATAAATACTAAATACTAAATACTAAATACTAAATACTAAATAATAAATAATTAATAATTAATATAAAATAATAAATAATAAATAATAAATAATAAATAATTAATAATTAATAATAACGAATAATTAATAATTATTAATAACTAATAATTAATAATTAAGAATTAAGAAAAAATATTTAATATTTAATATTTAATATTTAATAAATAATTAATAATTAATTAATATATAAGTAATTAATAATTAATAAATAATGAATAATGAATAAAGAAATGAATAATAAATGAATAATAAACAAATTATAATTAATTAATAAATAAATTAAAAATCAATTAATAAGTAATAAATAAAAAATAATAAAGAATAATGAATAAAGAATAAATAAAAAATAAAAACCAAAAATTAAATAAAAAAATAAAAAAATAAAAAAATAAAAAAATCATAAATCATAAATCATAAATCAGAAATAATTAATAATTAATAATAACTAATAATTAGTAATTGATAATTAAAAATTAAAAATTAAAAATTAATTATTAATATTTCATAATTAACAAATAATATTTTAAAATTAGTAAATAGTTAATAAATAATTAATAAATAATTAATAAATAATGAATAAATAATAAAGAATAAAAACTGAATGAATAATAAGCTAATAATTAATAAATAATTAATAAATAATTAATAAAATAAAAATAAATTATTAATTAATGTGTACATAATAACTAAATAACAAATAGATAAAATAAATAAATAAATATTAAATATTAAATAAATAAATTAATAAATAGATAGACAGATAAATAAATAATAGATAGTAATTGAATAAATAATAAATAATAAATAATATTAATAGGTAAATAAATAATAATTAAGTAATTAAGTAATTGTTAATTAATTAATTAATTAATAAATAATAAATAATGAATGAATTAATAATGAATTAATAATAAATAAACAAACAAAATTTAAACGTTAAGAAACTCTTAAAACCCCCAAAACACTGAAATGCCCATAAAATCTGATCTGAGAGTCCTTTTTTAGCTCCACAACTAGTCAAATTGAAGATAAAAAGAAACATTCGATATGATATGTGGTTAGAGCCAAACATACACCTGGATCATAAGTTATAGCCATTTGAATTTTAAGAAATTGATGTCGGCGGCTAAAAACCTTGTTTTGGAGGCCTTTTGGTCATTTCTATAGGGGGGGGCAAGGGCGACAGTGATCTAAGAGTTGGTCTCAGAACTACATGGTGTAGAGATCATCACAGACTTTGATTTGATATGTGGTATAGCCCAGACAGACACCTGGTTCAAAAGTTATGGTCGTTTGATGTGCATATTTGATTTCTGACTTTTTTGAAACCATAATATCTTTTATTCCTTTAGTTTTCACCCAATTTGAAAGTAACATGGTTTTAGCTCATTTCATAAGATTCGATTTGACTAGTTGTGGAGATAAAAATGACTTTCTGATTAAGGTCATTTGATATTGAAGTGTGTTTTTCAACTTATTGAAGATTTGTTTTCACTTTAAAGATATTATTAACTAATAATTACTAATATTTATAAGTTGACACATTATAAATAATTAATATTATAAATAATAAACTATATATGATAGTAAGTAATAATTAATAATTAATAATTAATCATTTATTTATTTTTAATTTTTAATTTCAATTTTGTGGCTGAATTGAAAAAATTGCCGCTATTTCGCAACAGTTTTTTTTAAAAAGCACTGCTTAAAATAATTGTAATTTTTTAGAAAAAATTGAAATAAATTATAAAAAATATTTTAAAATCATTTATCAACAGTTTTTAAAATTGTTGCTAAATTTTTGGTCGAAAAACACTTAGCAGCGGTTTTGAAAACTATCGTGAAAAAACCACAGCTAAAACACTGTTTTCATGTAGTGGTAATCATGCCAATGCTAATTAGAAGTAATTCATTATCAGATGCGTTCTCATTTTGGTATTTGGATAAAAAATTGGTGGGAGGGTTGTACAATATATTCACAAGACTATTGTCTATCAGAACTAGGAAATATATACTAATAATGCAATTCTATGAATTAAAATATAATATTCCGATATATAGTCACGCCCATACTCATTAGAAATAAATAATTATCATATTCATTCTTGTTTTGATATTTGGAAAAAAAATTGGCTGCGGGCTGTATAGTATATTCATCGGACCATTATCTACTGGAATCATGAAATATATAATCATAAAGCAATTACATGAATTAATGTATAATATACCTATATATAATCATGTCCATGCTCTTTAGAAACAATTCATTACGAATGTATTCACATTTTGGTATAAGGAAAAAACATTCAGTTTGGGAACTATATAGTATATTCACTTGAACATTTTTTGTAGGAATCAAGAAATATATACTGATAATGAAATTCTATGAATTACATTATAATAAACCTATATATAATCATGCCTAAGCTCTTTAGAAAGAATTTATTGTTGTATTTATTCATATTTTGGTATTAGAAAAAAATGTTTGGATGGGGTGCTATACAGTATATTAATGGGACCATTGTCTTCCGGAATCTAGAAATATATACTGATAACGAAATTCCTTGAACTAAAGTATAATGGACCTATATTTAATCAAGCCCATGCTCATTAGAAACAATTCATTATCAGATGCATTCATAATTTGGTATTTAAAGAACACTTTCGGTTGGGGGGATGTACAATATATTAATGGGACTAGTGTCTTTCGGAATCAATAAATATATACTGATAATACAATTCCATGAATTAAAGAATAATGGATATATAGATATATATAATCATTCCGAATCTCATTAGAAAAAATTCATTATCAGATTCGTTCAAATTTAGGTATTAGGAAAAAATATTCAGTTGGGGGGTTCACGGGCCCATTGTCAGCCAGAATCCATATATATGTGCTGATAATGCATTTTTATGAATTAAATTATATTGGAACTATATATAATCATTCCCATGCTCATTAGAAACAATTCATCATCATATTCATTCATGTTTTGGTATTAGGAAAAAACCTATATTTAGGGGGTTGTACCGTGTATTCACGGGACAATTGTCTACCAAAATTAGGAAATATATACTGATAATCCAATTCCATGAATTATATAATGGACCTATATATAATTATCCTCATGATCATTATAATCAATTCATTATCGAATGCATTCACATTTTCATATTTGGAAAAACTTTTGGTTGGGGGTTGTACAATATATTCATGCGACCATTGTTTGCTGGAATCATGAAAAATATTTTAAAAACACGATTCCATGAATTAAAATATAATAGACCTATATATAATCATTCCTATGCCCATTAGAAACAATTAATTATTTGATGCATTCATATTTTATTATTAGGAAAATATTTTCTATTGGGGGCCTGTATAGTATTTTTAGGGGATCATTGTTTGGAAGAATACAGAAATATATACTGATAAGGTAATTATATGAATTAATGTATAATGGACATATATATAATCATCCACATGATCATTAGAAACAATTCATTATCAAATACATTCACATTTTGATATTAGGAAAAAAATTTGGTTGGGGGATGTACTGTATATTACGTGGCCATTGACTGACGGAATTAGGAAATATATAATCATAACACAATTTTTTAAATTAAAGTATAATGGACCTATATATAATCATGACAATTATAATTAGAAACAATTCATTTTTGGATGCATTCACTTTTGGTATTAGGAAATATCTTTTGGTTAGGGGGTTGTATAGTATATTCATGAGACCATTGTTTGCCAGAATCAAGAAAAATATGTAGGTTCCAGGCACAGCGGAAGCGCATTGGTGGGTTTACCCAACTTTAATTTTTCCATTAACAACAATCAATCCGAGATCCATCACGATAATAAAATGCCGGATCTTCAAAATATAATAAATAATGAAATAAAAGAAGGGAGTCCCAGAACCATATAGAGGATCATCATATGTTGGTTATACTTAATTTAATTAAAAGACAAGAATTAACTTAATGCAATTCTTTCTCCATTGATGTTTTTGGTTACTATCTGATGTGATCCCTCATTGTGTCATAGAAATGAAGTATAGGATTCCTCTAGCAGTGATCCACACGTGTTCCACGTATCTCTAGATGTCGTCGAAGGGATCTCTAGGCGCTAGCATAGAAGAGACTTCACTTGCGATGTCCGCCTTCGATCGCCTCGATTTGGTTGAGGAGGATCTCTCTCTCGTAGCATGAGAGAGTTCTTGGAAGAAAAGAATTCTCTTTTGGATTGAGATTTTTCTCTAGATCTGTTATGCACAACACCAAAAAATGGCTAGGCTAATGAGGATTATATAATTTGGATTTTAATTATATAGACTAATAAAATTAATTAATTACCCAAATGAATTTATTCATTTCATTTAATTCTTAGAAATAGCCCATGTCTAATAATAACAGTTGACTATTATTATTACTTGACATCCGCCCAATGAATTACACCTAATATTATTTAATTAAATAAATAATATTATTTCTCATAAATTACCATAAAAAAATACATGGCATGTATATTAATATACACGATGTGTACATTTCTTTTTCCATTCTCTTTATTTTCTTCACCACATTTATTAGACCTTGAATAATGACTATTTATTTCTCAAATAAATATCACTGCATCACTCATTAATAAATATATTATTTCTCCCACAATATAGTCTTTCGAATAACTAGTGTCGAAATAAATGCGACCAGACATCCTTGAAAAATTATTAAACCATAATCATGAATAATATTTATTCAACTTGTAAAATTAATATTTAATTGAGATACTTAGACACACTTAGTGTGTGACCCTCTGGGCCTCTTTCTTAGTGGCATTAGGTGGAGTCTACCTAAATTTCAAGGTTAGAATCTAGCTACACGCTAAGGCTCCCATATATAAAGAAGTTAACACCACAATGATGTGTCACCTCCTACGAATGCTTACCGTGTAATGTAATCCTTTTTTATCGATATCTCGAATCAAGAGGGTGGCATGCTAGTGACATCAACCCACATGCACAATTATTCTTTCTTTGATTTCTGGAATTGAACTTTCCCATTCCTTACCATGTACATGGATTTATTTAGGCTATATCAATTCTATAAAAGGGCCTGAGATATCAACTTCTGTTATGGAACAGAAGGGACAAATCCTTTCTCGCATTATCTATTAATGCAGTATTACTCGTGACACACCCAACATATTCTACCTTGCTATGAACAATGCATCATCACAGTTTTCTTCAATACATCTAAGTGCACAAGTTGTAATACCCATTAATAATAATCTTAAAGTCTAAGGACCAATACATACATCTTCAGATAGGAACATCAAATGACACTATGAAATGTGGATTTTCTATTGTGGGGTCTCATTCTCATAATATCTTCCTGGATATTACCAAGGGCGCACACCATGAGAAGGTGCCTCAAAGTTTTATGAGTCCTCACCCCTAATGGTTTTTATTATTTGTGTCCCTTAAATAGAATCATACAGCCATAGAATATATATTCAAGAACAAGGTTTTGTCATTTCCGGGTTCTAATCATAGTTGGGATCTGCAATGAACCTTTAATGAAACAACTATCCTTAGGACATTATCACATGCATTGTCACGCAGAAGAAAAATCAGGATGTTATAAGGTACTTATTAATTAATAAAGTACAAAGTAGTTGGTTCTGGGACACCAACTCCAACAGACTCCCACTCGGACTAGAGCCAACTACCAACAACCTTTAACCTGCTATCCCTCACATGATATTCATGATTCTGCTGAGGTAGGCCTTTATTCATGGGTCCTACCACATTATCTTCCATGGAAACTATGATCATAAAAACTTCACCACTTTGATAGAAATCCCTCAAGAGGTGATACTTTTAGAGTATGTGCTTTTTCCGTTGATGTGACCTTGGTTCTTTTGCAAGAGCCACCACTGCAATATTATCATAACACAACGTGATAGGATCTTTACTGCTGGGAACCACATCAAGCACTTGGAAAAAGTTCTGAATCCAGATGGATTCCTTGTCCACATCATAAGTAGCTATATAGTCGAAATCCAATTTAGAATCGGTGACAACTGGCTACTTTGAACTCTTCCAGCTCACAACTCCTCCATTGAGACATAAAACATATCCAGATTGCGACTTCAGATCATTCTGATCTGTCTGAAAACTAGCATCATCATACCCTCTGATGACAAGCTCCTCGTCTCCTCCATACACCAGGAACACATCCTTAGTTATTCTCAGATACTTAAGGATAGTCTTAACAACATTCCAATGCAGTTCTCCTGGATCTTCTTGATATCTTCCTACCATGCTAAGGGCATAGGAAACATCAATAAGGGTACATGAAATGGCATACATGATGTATCCTATTGATGAAACGTATGGGATCTTACTCATTATATATTTCTCTTGTTGTGTCTGAGGACACATTTTCTTAGAAAGATGTAGGCCATGTGACACTGGAACCAATCACCTCTTGGATTGTTCCATACTAAATCTCCTTAGTATCTATTCAATGTTTGTACCCTGACTTTTTCCAAGTAGCCCATTGGATCTATCAGGAATGATCTTGATCCCTAGAATGTAGGCTGCTTCACCCAAGTCCTTTATAGAGAAATACTTGTTCAACCAGTCCTTAACTGACTGTAAGACTGATACATCATTTCCAATAAGAAATATGTTGTTAACATATACTACTAGGATAAGGATCATATTCCCATTAAACTGCTTATGAACACATGGCTCACATTCATTCTTAATGAAACCAAATTCCTTATGGATTCATCAAATCAAATTTTCTATGACCTGGATGCTTTCTTCAATACATAAATGGATTTCTGCAACTTTCAAACCCGTTTGGCTTCACCTGGTGTCACAAACCCTTCTGGTTGTGTCATATAGACATCTTCCTGAAGGTTCCTAATAAGGAATGTTGTTTTGACATCTATTTTCCAAATATCATAGTCATGGTAAGATGCTATGGTGAGTATGATTATTATGGATTTAAAGTTTCATCATAGTAAATTCCTTGACGTTTTCTGAATCCTTTAGCAACTATCCTTGCTTTATAGGTGCCAACTTGACCTTTTATGTCCAGTTTTCTCTTGAATACCCATTTGCATCCAACATGCTTTAGATCAACTGGATTATCGACCAGAACCTAGACTTGGTTCTAATACATGGAATCCATCTCATAATTCATAACTTCTATCCATCTTACAGCTTCTTAGATTTCTACTACTTCCTTTTAGGAGAGAGGTTCATTATTTTCCAACAATAATGATTCACCATCCTCGGTGACTAGGAAACCAAATCTCTCTGGTTCCCTTACCTCTCTTGAGCTCCTACGTAGTACTTGTGTTTCTGTAACCTCTTCCATGGGGACCTGTGGAAGTTTTTCTTGTACCAAATCTTGTGTATCTTGAGCATGGACTTCATCGAATTCGATCTTGCTCCCACTATCCTTTTTGAGGATGTGCTCCCTCTCAAGAAAGATAGCTTTTCTGACGACAATCACTTTCTTGTCTTAAGTGTTATATAGGTAATATCCTTTCCTTTCCTTGGGATATCTTATAAAGATACACCTCATGCCTCGAGTTTCTAATTTGTTTCCTGATAAGGCCTTAACAAACTCCTCACATCCACATACATGTGTGTGAAAAAAATGGGATTATTTACATTCCATAACTCAGAGGTAATTCTATTTTCTACCTTAGTTAGTACTTGGTTTAATGTGTATGCTATAGTTTATAATTCATATACCCAAAATGATAATGAAAGATCTGCAAGACTCATCATCGACCTCACCATGTCCAACAAGGTGCAGTTCCTCCTTTCACTAACACCATTCCACTATGGTGTATAAAGAGGAGTAAGCTAAGATAGAATCCTAGACTCTCGTAGAAGATCGATGAACTCTTTGTTCTGATATTCTCCACCTCGATCTGATCGAAGTTTCTTTATCTTCTTACCAAGCTGATTCTCTACTTCATTTTTGAATTCCATAAATTTATCTAAGTACTCTGACTTATACCTCATTAAGTAGACAAATCCATATCTACTTAAATCATCGGTAAAAGTAATGAAGTAAGAATATACACCTCTAGCTTCTACTGGAAATGGTCCACACACATCAGTGTGAAAAAATCCTAGAAGCTCTGTGGTCCTTTCACCATGTCCACCGAAAGGCGGATTGGTCATTTTACCTTGTAAACAAACGTGACATCTATCAAGTTGTTTTTGCTCAGCAGAGTCTAAATATTCATCTTGGAAGAGCTTTGTCAAGCGCTTCTCGTTTACATGACCAAGACAATGATGCCACAACTGGGTGACGTATGAGTCATGTGTGTTTTTTTCGTTATCAATTTCTAACGCTTGGTTTCATAATTTAATACACACAAAACATTATTTAAATGTTCCATACCATAACATACGTTGTTATTATAAAAGAAGCAACCCTTATTTCCAAACATGGAAATAAATGCATCCATATCCAAACATGATATAGAAATTATATTTTTGGTAACACTAGGAACATAATAAAAGTTATGTAAAACTAAAATCATCCCAGTTGGAAATGAGAGGCGGTAATCACCAATGGATAATGAAGCCATCCTTGCACCATTGGCAGCTCAAAGATCCACCTCTCCTATGGAAATCGTTCTAAATCTACTTGGTTCTTTCATTTTAATATAGATGTGATCCTCACAAGCTATATCTAATACCCAATGTGTAGAAATTGAAGGATTACAGTCGATAACGAATGCACTTTTAGCATCCCCACACTTCTGGGATCAGTTCCTCTTCCAGTGGCCTTGCTTGCCACATGCAAAACATACCGCCTCCCATTCCTTGTACTACCTCTAGATCTTCCCCTTCTTAGAGGTACGATGCTCTGGGGATTCAGACCATTTATAAGTCCTTGGCCCCTTTTCCTTGTCCTTCCTTTTATTATTCACTATAAGGACAACAATTTTGTCATGCCCTGTGTCCTTATCTACCTGGAGTATTATGGTCAGAAGTTCCAATAAACTCTTCTCATTGTTTCTCATGTTATAGTTGATAATAAAGCTAGAGATGGTCTTGGGAAGTGATGATAGGATGAGATCTGTACGCAACTCATCCGAGAACTTAATCCCTAAGATGTACATGCATTTAATGTGGCCAATGAGTCTGACTACATGATGCCCAACTATCAGAGACTCTCCAAACTTAGTTGCAAAAAAAATGTTGGAGATATCATATCTATCCTATCTCTCCTTCTCTTGATAGAGATCATTAAGGTGAGACATCATGCTATATGCGTCCTTGTTTTCATGTTGCTTCAAGAGCTCATTAGACATGGCCGATAGCATGAAACATTAGGCATCTTTGGAATCATCCATATGTTTCATATAGAGAGATAGTTCCTCATCACTGGCATCTTTTCAGGCGCAACTCGAATAGGCTCTTCCAGTACATATAATTTCCTCTTGTGGAAAAGGATGACGTGTAAACGCCTCTTCTATTCCTGGAAATTGGTGCCAGTGAGAAGGTTTTCCTTCTCAAGTATAGTTCACAATGATATGTTTGAAGTCATATTTCTTGATGTTTCTACAAATTAAGATGAGAAAATCTTTAGTAATTTATCATGATAAAACTAAGAGAAATAAATAATTTAATACTTATTAGTCTCCCACTATTTTATCAAAATCTAATATCCCTCACCATTGAATTCGAAATATTTTTTTGCCTGAATATTCCAGTGTAAATGATCCATATTTCCCTTCGCATTACCCTAACTAGGGTTGTTCAAGAAAATTTAAGGGTTTTAGGTAGGAATTCCAAATTCCAACTGCATTAACCCGCAACTCCTTGATCCATTGAGTGGACTCCCAAATCCTAAAATCCTTTTATTTTGGATTTCCTGAACCTTTTCCTCTTGGTCACACCAAGTCCTGTTGTGGAAGTCAACCCTTGATGCGAACCAATTCAATTCAAACCAAAACCTTGAATTAGAATTCCCCAATAATTTAAAGCACCCCAACTAGGGTGGGTCAATCACTTTTAACTATGGTTTAATTCTAACCAAGATTATGGAAGGCTATACCGACTTAATATTTCTTTAAGGTATTTTATCCTTATACGTAAATTTCCATTTTTATTATATTTGATTATATAATTTTTAATATTAAGTGGGATATACTTAAGTGATTAACCATGTCTAAGATAATATTTATGCATAAGCCAGTCTTATTTTAGTTCTATCTTGCATGCTTATTTAATTCATTAATTTTGTGATCGTGACAACACACCCACAATAAATAAACCATGAAATTGACAGAAATAAAATAAATGGTATAATCATGAGCTTGTTCTATTGGTTAGTTTATCTGTCGGTTGATAAACTAACCCAAGACCTAGGGGAGAAACACATTGAACCTTTTGGTTTTGTGTTTACAGCTTTCCACCTGTACACCTTTATATCTCCTTGGGTTGGTTTCAACTTGGCTCTTAACTTGAGCTACCTCTACTATCTTGAGATCTCCATCTATACATATGATTTTATCTCACACGCAGGTGAGGGGTAAAACATGTTTTTACATAAAAGAAACCTTTGGAACGTAGGCCCTATATATTAATGAAGAGAAGGCTTGCAGGCCAACAAATTTAATTTAAATAAATAAATTAAAAGAAAACATTCACATAAAAATGTCTTGGTCTAGCTCACGATCATCCATACATGCAATGATATTTATGCAAAAATAAAACTAGCATTAAATTCTTAAATCATTCTTGTTTAAGATAAATCGCCCTCAAATCAATTAATTGTCTTTAATTAATCAATCCTTTTATCTTAATTCCTTTTTCTATATTTCCTTGATATTCTCATCCATAATAATTTTAAACAAATAAATTCATTTAAAATTATCTTTGTACGTAACTTGTACCTTAGAGGAAACCTGGTTAATTCCCGTTCATAACTACCCAATGAGTAGAAATGAACATTACACATATGTTAAATTAAACACATATATATAAAAAACCTATCACCTATTGTGCCTCATCGTTATGCCTGCACTATGGTACACGTCTCAAGGGTTCGTATAATATAATAATAAATTTTAATAAATCTGTGTAATTTGGATGAGTACACGGCGTGTAGTTCTGACTACACGACATGTAATTTTGTTCACCTTCCATCCTAAGTACACGCTCGGGGACATGGTGTGTAAATGTACTTCAGAAAGCTTTGGAGTACACAACGTGTTCAGTGGGACACACGCTGTGTAGTATCTGCATTAAATAGTTTCCAGCCGGGCGAGCTATGTATGTGGTACATGGTCCAACACAAACCCTAAGGGACTATACGCTATGTTTAGTGGGCCACATGGTGTGTAATCCAGAAACCGTGTGCCACCTGTTCCTGGTCAAAACACAGAGTCCTAAAGACTTAGATAGGATCCAATGAAATGACTTGGTTCGGCGGATCATCCCGTTGCATGGAACCTATACTACATGATGTGTACTGCCGAATACACACTGTGTATTCTAGTGTTGTATGTCCAAGAACGTTTTTCACCTCTAGATGAGATCCTCATTTTTATTTTAATCAAAAATTAAAAGAAAAAATTGTTTCTATATGGTGAACGAGAAACGAGAGAGGAGGAACAGATCTCGAGATTCTGATTTTCAGAACGATTAACTTGAATTGAAACAACTAAATTATTAAATTTGTAAATCATCAATGAAAAAATCAATAATTATAATCAATGATATGATCCCTTTGATACCACTTGTAGGTTCTGGGTGCAGAGGAAGCACGTTAGTGGGTTTACCCAACATTAATTTTTCCGTTAACAATGATCAATCTGAGATCCTTCACGATAATAAAATGTCGGATCTTCAGAATAGAACGAAGGAAGAAAGAAAATAATGGAATCCTGGAACCATAGAGAGGATCATCATATGTTGTTTATAATTAATTTAATTAAAAGACAATAATTACCTTGATGCAATTCTTTCTCCATTGATGTTTCCAGTGACGATCCGATGTGATCTGTCATTGAGTCATAGAATCCAAGTGTAGGATTCCTCTAGCAGGGATCCACACGTGTTCCACGTATCTCTGGATGTTTCCGAATGGATCTCCGGGTGCTAGTGCGGAAGAGTCTTCACTTGCGATGTCCGCCTTCGACCACCTTGATCCGGTGGAGTAGGATCTCTCTCTCAAAGATTTAGAACGTTCTTGGATGAAAATAATTCTCTCTTGGCTTGAGAATTTTCTCTAGATCTATTATGCACAACACCAATAAATGGCTAGGCTAATGAGAATTATATAATTGGGATTTTAACTACATAGAATAATAAAATGAATTAATTATCCGAAATAATTTATTAATTTCATTTAATTCTCAGTAATACCCCACGTCTAATAATAATAGTTGACTATTATTATTACTTGACATACACCCAACAAATTACACCTAATATTATTTAATTAAATAAATAATATTATTTCTCATAAATTCCTGTAAAAAAATACACGATGTGTATATTAATATACATGACATGTACTTATTTTCCAATCTGTTTATTTCCTCCACCACTTTTATTAGACCTTGAATAATGGCTATTTATTTCAAAAATAAATAACACTACATTACTCATTAATAAATATATTATTTTGGCCCCAATATATTCTCTTAAATTACTAGTGTCGAAATAAACACGATTAGGAATGCTTGAATAATTAATAAACCACAATCAAGAATAATCTTTATTCAACTTGTTAAATTAATATTTAACTGAGATACTTGGACACACTTAGTGTGTGACCCTCTAGGCCTCTTTCTCGATGGAATTAGGGGGAGATTGCCTAAAGTCCATGGTTATCATCTAGAAACATGCCAAGGCACCCATAGAGAAAGAAGTTAAAGCTGCAATGATGTGTCACCTCCTACGAACGCTTACCGTGTAATGTAATCCATTTTTCTCTATATCTCGAATCAAGTGGGATGCATGCTAGTGTCATAAACCCGCATGCTCAATTATTCTTTCTTTGACTTTTTGGAATTGAACTTTCCCATTCCTCACCATGGCCACTAATTTATTTAGGCCATATCAATTCCATCAAAGGGCCTGATATATCTACTTCTATTATGGAATAGAAGGGACAAATCCTTTCTCAAATTATCTATTAATTCAATATTACTCATAACGCACCCAACATATCCTACCTCACTGCGAAAAGTGTTTCATCAGAGTTTTAATCAATACATCTAAGTGTTCAAGTTGAAATAACCATTAACAATAATCTTAAAGTCAAAGGACCAATACACACGTCTATAGATAGAAACATCCAATGACACAATGAAATGTGGATTTCCAACTAGCGAGTCTCGTTCTCATAATATCCTCATAGATATTAATAAGGGCGCACACCATGAGAAGGCACCTCAAAATTTTATGATTCCTTACCCCTAATAGACTTTATTATTTGTGTTCCTCAAATAACATCATCCATCTATAGAACATATATTCAAGAATGGTGTTATTCCATTTCTGAGTTCTCATCATAACAGGGATCTGTTATGACCCTTTAATGCAATAGCTATCCTTAGGACATTATCAGATGCATTGTCACGCAGAAGAACAATCAATATGTGATAAGATATTTATTTATGAATAAAGTACAAAGTTGTTGGTTCTAGGTCACCAACTCTGACAACATATTCCCATAACGCAATTCTATTAATTAAAGTATAATGGACCTATATATAATCATGTCTATTATCATTAGAAACAATTCATTATCAGATGCATTCAAATTTTTATGTTAGGAAAAAAAATTGGTTGGGGGTTGTGTAGTATATTGACGG
This sequence comes from Viscum album, assembly GCA_963277665.1. NCBI lineage: Eukaryota > Viridiplantae > Streptophyta > Magnoliopsida > Santalales > Viscaceae > Viscum > Viscum album. Next base: position 1,361,244,845 of record OY728151.1, on the reverse strand, counting down.
GACCATTGTCTTCCAGAACCAAGAAATATATAATAATAATGAAATTCCATGAATTAATATATAACATACCTATATATATTCATTCCCATGATTATTAGAAACAATTCATTATCGGATGCATTCACATTTTGGTATTAGGAATGTTGACTGACGTTGAGCATCTAAATCCTCTGAGAGAACCCATTGATGATGGCACCAGTAAAGAACATAAGTCTACCGAATATCGTAAACAGTTTTCTCCCGAGCTATCCAGTCGCCACTAACACCAACATCAAAGACACTAGGGATTCCAGGTACAACGATGATGTGAACAACGTCAAAATTTGACTATTGAAGGTGTAGTATTAGTTTGTCAATGTATCTCCCATATCTTTCTTATTGATCAAAGGGAAGAACTTATTAATGAAGGGTGGAATCAACATTGTGTTGCCTGTTCATAATAAAAGTAAACATGAGATCCAATCATTTTAAAACCCCAAAAATAAATAGATACAAAGATGAGATGCCAATTTCATATATGAAGATGAGGCCACCTATGGTGGCAACAATGAATGTGACCGGGAAAAAAATAGTGAGGTTCCCTAGGTATTCCTTGCTGTTGCCCTACCCAATATCTCCCACAACAAGCATTTTTTTAGTGTATTCAAACTTTTCTAGGGGTAAATAGACCATGACGAAGGGATATTTATGATGCTTGTGGGGGTATACCCATTCCATTTGTAAGTGAAATACACAAAGGGCAGTACAGATTAGTTTTCTCTCCAGTTTGATCATTTTCCCTTAATGTTAAACCTAGGTTTTTCCACCACCCGATGGATCGATATTTTAATTTTTTATTAGTGACCAATTATATCTTAATTAGTTTCAACAATAGCACATACCAGCATAGATAGTGATGAAGAGGGTTCGGATGAAGGCCCCGTCGAGGCTCAGCTGCCACCCCCACCCACCCATGATCTTGGAAAAGAATTAGTTGAGGATTTTGGCGACGAGGATGTTCAGGGTGTTGGAGAGCTGGAATATGATGTTAAAAGCACCCCAAAATTTGTTCAAATCCATCTCAGAGAGGTACAATGGTACTAAATATGCACCAATTAAAAATAGATGTTCTGAAATTTTAAAATGGCAGTTGGGCAGTTGCTTTGGGAGGGTTTATTATTTTATATAAGTTTTTAAATTTTATTTTACAAAATGGAATAGGATTGTGTATAATTTGTAATGAAATATCTATTTAGAAGAGTATATCTTCCAACTGAAAGAAAATAGAAAAACTAAAAACATGGGAGAAAATGTAAAAAATTGTGATGTGTAAGGTAATAGAAGGTTGAAATGATCATCCAAGATATTTCCTAAACATAAGAAAAGGAAACTGATGATGAGCATCCAAATCCTGTGATTGACCCCATTGATGATGGAATTAAAGAAGAAAAGAATTCCTCTGAAGAGCATAGATATTTTTCTCTTGAACTAATGAGTCACTGTTGACACCACCAATGAAGAATGTTTGGCCACCACATAAAGTGACAATGTGAACATCGAAAAATCTACCTCTCAAAGGTCTAGTACTGGTTGGTCGATTTATCACCTAACTCATTCCTATAGAATGATCGGGAGAAATTCTTCAATAAGTGCATCATAGATGTTATCCCACCTAATTATAATAAAAGGAAACATGAGATATAATAGTTTTAAAACTAAAAAAATTCTTATATGAAAACCTGAGATTCCAATGTCATATCCGAATATGAGGCCACCCATGGCAGAAATGATGCATGTGACCAGGAAAAAATAGTGAGTTTCCCCAGGTATCCCTTATTGTTTCCCTACCTAATCACTTCCATGAATGATATTTTTTTAGATTAATGGAACATGCTTGGGGACAGAGAGATAGAGATTAAGGAAGATGTGTGTGAGGGTAGGCTCATTCCCTTTGTAAGTGAAGCACACAACGGGTAATAATTTTTTTTCTCTTCACTTTGAGTGTTTTCTGTCTAAGTTATACCTAGGATCTTCCACCACCCAGTGGATCAATTTTTGAATTTTATATCGGTGACCAATTCTGTCTTGATTTCTTTCAACACTACCATAGATCAGTGTCGATGATAATGATGCGCGGGGATGAATGATCCACCGAGGCTCAATGACCACCCTCACCCACTTTTGATCTTGGTGTAGAAGTAGTTGATGATGTTGGAGACAATGATTATGAGGATGTGGGAGAGATGGAAGCTGATGTTAAGAGCACCCTAAAACTTGTACAGAGCCACGTTGAAGAGTTACAGGGGCACTAACTATATACCAATTAAAAATACATTTTTTGAAATTTTGAAATGAAAGATGGGAAACCACTTTGGGAGGGTTTATTATTTTAAATGGGTTTTTAATTTTTTTTTAAAAAAATGGGATAGGATTGTGTATATTTTGTAAATAAATATCTATTTGGGAAATTATATTTTCCAACTGAAAGAAAATATGAAAACTAAAAACATTGGAGAAAAAGAAAAAAATTATGATGTGTAAGGTAATAGATGTTTGACGTGATTGGCGAAGCCAATGCCTAAACCCAAGAAAAGATGACTAAAGGTGAGAATCTAAATCATCTGAGAAAACCCATTGATTATGGCACCAACAAAGAGAATAAGTCCATTGAATTGCATAGAAAATTTTCATGGGACCGTAGTCTACCGGAATCAGAAAATATATACTGATAACACAGTTCTGTGAATTAAAATATAATAGACCTTTATATAATAAGGCTAATGCTCATTAGAAACAATTAATTATCAGATGCATTCACATATTGATATTAGGAATAAAATTTCGGTTTGGGGTTGTATAATATATTAATGGGACCATTGTTTGCTGAAATCAGGAAATATAGACTGATAAAACAATTTCATGAATTAAATTATAATGGAAATCTATATAATTATGCCCATTATCATTAAAAAGAATTCATTATCGTACGCATTTACATTTTGGTATATTCAGGGGACCATTGTTTCCGAAATTAGAAAATATACTGATAACACAATTCCATGAATTAAAGTATAACGAACTAATATATAATTATTCCTATGTTTGTTAAAAACAATTCATTATTGGATGCATTAACATTTTGGTATTAGGAAAAAACTTTTGATTGGGGGGATGTATATTATATTCATGGGACAATTGTCTGCCGAAATCAGGAAATATATACTGATAACGCAATTATGTGAATTAAAGTAAAATGGATCTGTATATAATCACGCCCCTACTCATTAGAAGCAATTCATTATCAGATGCAGTCACATTATGGTATTAGGAAAAAAATTTGGTTGGGGGGTTGTATAGTGTATTCATGAGATAATTGTTTGCTAGAATCAGGAAATATATACTGATAACACAATTTTATGAATTAAAGTATAATGGATCTATATATAATCATACCAATTCTCATTAGAAACAATTCATTATTGGATGCATTCAAATTTGGGTTTTAGGAAATAACTATCCATTGGGGTCTGTAGAGTATATTCATGAGACCATTATCTGCCAAAATCTGTAAATATATACAGATAATTCAATTATGTGAATTAAAGTATAATGGACCAATATAATCATGCCCATGATCATTAGAAACTATTCTTTATCAGAAGAATTCATTTTTTGATATTAGGAAAAAAAATTAGTTGGATGGTTGTACAATATATTACGGGACCATTGTCTACTGGAATCAGGAAATATATAATGATAACGTAATTCCATGAATTAAATTATAATAGTTCTATATATAATAATGTCCATGCTCATTAGAAATAATTCATTATCAGATGCATTTACACTTTTTTAATAGGAAAAAACCTTCAGTTGGGGGGCCGTACAGTATATTCACGGAACCATTGTCTGTTGGAATCTGAAAATATATACTGATAACGCAATTCTGTGAATTAAAACATAATAGACCTATATATAATCATTCCCATTCCCATTAGAAACAATTCATTATCGGATGCATTAAAAAAACTTTCGTTCGGGGGATGTATAGTATATTAACTTGACCATTATCTACCGGAATCAGGAAACTAATACCGATAACGCAATTCAGTGAATTAAAGTGTAATTGAACTATATATAATCATGACAATGCTTATTAGAAACAATTCATTATCTGATGCAATCATATTTTGGTATTAGGAAAAAACATTCATTTGGTGAGTTGCACAATATATTCATGGGACCATTGTCTATCGGAATCAGGAAATATATATTGATAACACATTTCCATGAATTAATGCATAATATATCTATATATACAATACACCAAAATTTGCATTTAGCTATGGTTTAAACTGCTTCTAGATCAATCTCAAATTGTTTTGGAAAATAGTCGCTAAATCGTGTGTCCACAATCAATTAGCTGCAATTTTTCAAAACCGTCGTAGAAGGATTTAGCGGCGGTATAACCGCCGTTAAATCATTTTTAATATTTTTTTAATATTTTTCAATTTTTTATTAATTTTTATTTTATTTCTTTATTTTCAATTTTTTTTATTTATTGAATTATTTATTTATCGATTATCATTTATTATTTGTTATCATAATTAATTAATTAATTTATTTACTTTTTTTAATTAATTAATCAAGTAATTATTTATTTATTACACAATTTATTTATTATTTATTATCTATTATTACCATGCCAACACACATGCCAATGCCATATATAGAAATTCTACGTGGGGTGAGATTTATACACCTTACCTTTTGCTTATCCTCTAAATATTTTACTACTCCAGCAGACTCTTCATGTGGTGTATAAATCAAATTTCATATAATTATATATATATATATATATTGGAAAAACAAATAATACATAACAAATAGATACAAACTAAATAATTATTAACAAAAAATTATTAATCAATAATGTTTAATCAATCATCAATAATCAATAATCAGTAATCAATAATCAATAATTAATAATTAATAAGTAATTATTATTATTTAATAATTACTAATTAGAAATTACTAATTAATAAATAGAATATAAATGAATAATAAATGAAGAAATATATAATATGGAAATAAATGTTAAATAAGAAATTATAAAAAATAAATAGTAAACACTAAATACAAAATAGTAAATTGTAAATAATGAATTCTAAATAGTAAATCATAAATAATAAATAATAAATACTAAATAATAAAAACTAAATAATATATAATATATAATATATAAAATATAAGTAATGTGTAACTAATAAATTATTTAATAAATAAATTAATATATGATTAATAAATAATAGATCATAAATAATAAATATTAAATAATAAAGTATGAATAAATAAATAAGAAATATATAATGAATAAATAATAAATAAGTAATTAATAATTCATTAATAATAAATTAATAATATAAAATAATAAAAAATTAGGAAATAAATAAATAAGAAAATAAATTAATAATAAATGAATAATAAACTAATAATAAATAACTAATTAATATATTAATAATAAATTACTAAATTACTAAATAATAAATAATAAATAATAAATAATAAATAATAAATAATAAATGATCAAATAAACAAATGAATGAAAGAATTAATAAATAAATTAATAAATTAATAAATTAATAAACAAATAATAATAAATAATAAATAATAAATAATGAATAATAAATAATAAATAATAAATAATAAATAATTATTTTAAAATAATAAATAACAAATAATTAATAATTAATAATAACTGATAATTAATAATTAGAAATAACTAATAATGAGCAATTAATAATTAAGAATTAAAAAAATAGTATTGAATATTTAATATTTAATAAATAATTTATAATTAATTAATATATAATGAATTAATAATTAATAAATAATGAAAAATGAATAAATAAATGAATAATTAATGAATAATAAACGAATAATAAACAAATAATAATTAATTAATTAATAAATTAGAAATAAATTAATAAGTAATAAATAATAAATAATAAATAATAATGAATAAAGAATAAATTAAAAAAAACAAAAAACTAAATATATAAATAAATAAATAAATCATAAATCATAAATCATAAATCATAAATAACTAATAATTAATAATAACTAATAATTAATAATTGAAAATTAATAATTAATAATTAATAATTAATAATTAATAATTAATAAATAATGAATAAAGTATAAAAAATAAAAAATTAATAATAAATAAATAATAAACTAATAATTAATTAATAATTAATAAATTATTAATTAATGTGTACATAAAAACTAAATAATAAATAGATAAAATAAATAAATAGATATTAGATATTAAATAAATAAATAAATAAATAAAAAGATAATAAAAAAATAAAAAAATAAATAATACTAATTGAATAAATAATAAATAGTACATAATATTAATAGGTAAATAAATAATAATTAATCAATTAAGTATTTGATAATGAATTAATTAATAAATAATTAATAAATAATTAATAAATTAATAATAAATAAATAAAAAATAAACAAACAAACTCTAAATAGTTTAGAAACTTTTAAAACCCCCCAAACACTAAAATGACAGTAAAATCTAATCTGAGAGTCCTTTTTAGCTTCATAACCTGTCAAATTGAAGATCAAAAACAAGATTCGATATGATATGTTAGGGCCAAACAAACACCTACATCAGAAGTTATAGCCATTTGAATTTTAAGAAATTGAGGTCCGCGACTAAAAACCCTGTTCTGGAGGCCTTCTGGTCATTTCTATAGGGTGGGGGGGTGCAATTGGTATACTGATCTGAGAGTTGGTCTCATACCTTCATGGTGTAGAGATCATCACATGCTTTGATTTGATTTGCGGTAGAGCCCAGACAGACGCCTGGATCAAAAGTTATGGTCGTTTGAAGTTCATTTTTGATTTTTGACTTTTTTTGAAACTATAATATATTTTATTTCTTTAGTTTTCACCCAATTTGAATGTAACATGGTTTTAGATCATTTCATAAGCATCAATCTGACTGGTTGTGGAGCTAAAATTGACTTTTAGATTATGGTCATTTGATATTGAAGTGTGTTTTTCAAGTTATTAAAGATTTGTTTTCACTTTAAAAATATTATTAACTAATAATTACTAACATTTATAAGTTGAGACATTATAAATAATTAAAATTATAAACAATTAAATATATATTATATTAAGTAATAATTAATAATTAATAATTAATAATTTATTTATTTTCAATTTTTTAGTTTAATTTTGCGGCTGAAGTGAAAAAACCGCCGATATTCGCAGCGGCTTTTTTAAAAAAGCGCTGCTAAAAATAATTGCAACTTCTTTTTGGAAAATTTTAAAAAAAATATAAAAAATATTTTAAAATCATTTATCAATGGTTTTTAAAATCGCTACTAAATTTTTGGTCGAAAAACACTTAGCAGCGGTTTTGAAAACTTTCATGAAAAAACTGTTGCTAGAACACTGTTTTCCTATAATGGTTATCATGCCCATGCTAATTAGAAATAATTCATTATTAGATGCATTCTCATTTTGGTATTAGGAAAAAACTTTTGGTTGGAGGGCTACAAAATATATTCATAGGACCATTGTCTATTAGAATCAAGAAATATATACTGATAATTAAATTCTGCAAATTAAAATATAATAAACCTATATATAGTCACACTTATGCTCATTAGAAACAATTAATTATCAGATTCATTCACATTTTGATATTAGGAAAAAAATTGTTTGGGGGATGTATAATATATTCACGGGACCATTGTCTTCCAGAATTATGAAATATATAATCATAACGAAATTCCATGAATTAATGTATAACATACCTATATATAATCATGTCCATTATCATTAGAAACAATTCATTACGGATGAATTCACATTTTGGTATTAAGAAAAAACATATTTTTGGGGGGCTGTACAATATATTCATGGGACCATTGTCTTCCAGAATCAACAAATACATACTGATAACGAGATTTAGGGAATTAATGCATAATGGACCTATATATAATCCTGGTCATGGTCATTCGAAAAAGTTCTTTATCATATGCATTCACATTTTGGTATTAAGAAAAAATCATTCGGTTGGGGTGTTGTACAGTATATTCACTTGACCATTGTCTGGAATAATCAAGAAATATATATTGAGAATTCCATTTAGTGAATTAAATTATAATAAACCTATATATAATCATGCCTAAGCTCATTAGAAACAATTCATTATTGTATTTATTCATCTTTTGGTATTAGACAAAAATTTTTGGTTGGGTTGATGTACTGTATATTCATGGGACCATTGTCTGCAGAATCTTGAAATATATGCTGATAAAGAAATTCTATGAATTAAAGTTTAATGGACCTATATATAATGTAACTCCCCGACCCTAGTTACCCAGAGTTGGTGTATTATTACATAACATTGGCATGATCATAAGGAAATCATGTCTCGAAAGACCGATCATTTTAGTATTATTGGAAACAAGATTCATACATATGTTCAACATTACAGCTTGAAGAGAAATAAAACACAAATATATTTCATTAGGAACATCCAAGCCTCCTAGATTATGCCTACAGGTCACCCATAACTAACTTCTTCATATCCTGGGAAAATGAAACATAAGAAAAGGGTGAGCTCAAACACTCAGTAATGGTAAGTAATACAACGGAAAATGACATAAATATTAAGCATGGTGAATAATTAAAACCACATGCCTTTACCAATAATAAATATGAATACTTTTATAGCAAGGATATGAGCTGAGTAAATAATTCCATAATAAAACATAATCATGGATATTCTACTAGTCGAATGACCACATGAACTATCAATATTTTTTCATAATGAGGGAACGTATAATGCCAGAAATTCTGGAACATTTTTTCAAGGCCTCGACCAAGACGTCTAAAAATGATTAAGGCCTTGGCCAAAACCATAAATCAAATTGGGAAAGGTCCTCGGCCAATTCCACATCTAGTTGTCTCATGAGACCTAGTGATGCATCGAGGAGCTATAGGGGGCTCCACCCGTCACTTACTAAGTCCAATACATTCCTCATATGAAAAGGTTGAAATATAACATAAACATTTGTATTAAAACTGGCATACAAAATGTCAATAATTTAACCATAAACCATGAATGGTATACAAATAGCACATCCACAGTCAAACATATCACAAAATCTTCAATACAATATGGAAGTTTTGTATCATAATAAATCAACTTTAAATAAACTTAAAATCCATAGAAGGATGTTAACATAGATGAAATCAAAACCTTTTTTAGAGACATATCTCTTTATATTTTGAAATAATTTAAGAGTCACATAATGAAAACATTTATTTTAAAAAATATTCTTATAACCTTGTAAGTGAAGCTTCGACGATGTTATAACGGCTGAAAATAGCCGCACCCGTCGTTTAAGTTAAAAAATCATTCTTACCTTAAATTTATCGAAAAAGTAAAAAAGTACCTTGTTTGGAAAATAATGGAAATATTCCTTTCAAAACACGTAAGGGTATAAATGACTTTAACCCATTTTCTATTAAATATTAAAAATGATTTGAAATACATTTTTACGAAACATGGATGTGGATGATAAAGAGGTCCCAATAGATAATTATGTATAAACAACCTTGGATAATTAAGAGATTGTGAAATAAACCCTTACCTTGTAATTTTCCTTGGTTGAGGGTAGGTAAAACTCCTGTATAATGGTGAAATAAACATTAATATGATATCATATATGAGCTTTTAACATTGCTTTGTTAATAATATCTTAGTATTATTGTTATTTCGGGTGTTCACTTACTCGTTTTATTTTATATGTTTTATTACATAAGCCATGTTTTTTATGGATAGGTTGTATCTTATTCATATCCAGAATGATATCAAGTATTTAAACATTATTTTTAATCATCATATGAGAATTATACTTGAATGGATACGATGGGGAATGAATCTCATCACGTTCGTGGAGACGGTAGTCCGTACGTATGCACGAGCGACAATATCATTCTTTTGATATTAAAATAATATATAATTGGATGGTATATCATATATACAAAATTATTATCATGTTATATTTATTATTTACATTAATTACACATCATTATTATACCCATCCAAATAATAATGTATTGAATAACAATTACACCACGACGTGGAGACGGTAGGCCGTACGTACACACGTATGGTGACATGTCATTCAAAGGATGGATAGAATACTGAATATGGTTATACCATATTTATAATAACATCACAGTATATAGAATATACTGGAGTTATTATTTTATAATGGAAACAACAATGAAATAATAAGTTGAAGAAGAAAGGAACTTGAAAAAGGGTGGTGAAAACATTACCTCTTCTTCGGGTTCTTCTTTTTGATTTGATAAAAAGGGATCCTTAGGTTGGATTTCTGACTAAAGGAAGGACTCTAGGATTAAGGGAGGATAGTTGAGAGAATATTTTTGCAGGGTTTGGCTGAGCCAAAAGGCTTTGAAGGTGTGAATTAGAGAGAAGGGGGATTGCCCTTTTATAAGAGTTGTAAGGGGCACCTTTGGAAAAGCTAGATATATTATTTTATAATAAATTCATATTCGGTTTCTAATGGCTCCAAAGTGTATTATTTAAAGTTTAAAGTGGGGATGGGTCTAAATCCTTTCAAAAAATAGATTTTATATAGGTTTGGGTCACTATATTAACCTTATCATTTATATTTAACTCTTAGTTAAATAGTTTGACATTTACCATGTCTCTTTGTATTTTTATATTATATAGTTAATAAACTTACTATATACATCCAAGCTACCCCAAGTGGTCCATTAATGATACAAATATCATGATATAAGTCCTTTGGCCGAACCTTAGATTTTTAGGAATAGAATATCAATTAATAATATAATATTTGTTTTAAAAACTCTTTTATGTCAATTTTGACACTATTGTGTATTTTGATTATGATAATTTTATAACAGTATTATTACTTCGAATAAAATTTATATAACCAATCCTAATATGTCATATTAACCTAGAAAATTAGTGTAATTCATAAAAAGTCTCAAATTACATTTATTTATATATTTATAACATTAATTATTTTAATATTTCATTAATTAGGTAATTACTACATCACCATTGTGTCATAAATAAATTAAATTATTTAATGTCTTAAAATTGTAAATAAAATACCATTATGTAGGAAATATTTTTAGATTTCTAATGAATATTTTAATCAAATTTACCTTATTTATAACCCTATATTAAAAAAAATTAGTTAATAAACTTTGATTTTAACTCTTTTAACTCTTCTTTGAATTAAATAATAAAAAATGTCCTAATCTAATCCAAGTGGACCTAAATGATAATATTTTATACCTAAGGTTGTTTTTGGTCGAGATACACTTGTCCAATAGAATTAGGACATGTGTTAGGGTAATATTAATATCATTTTTACCCTTAATTACCCTATTTACTTTTAACCGTGGTAAATAAAAGTAAAAAGTTACTATTCAAGAAAAATTATTTTTATCTTATTGAACCACATTTTACTCCCTGATATTAACTGTGTCTCTTGGATTTTTGAAATTCCACTCACAGAAGCGGTAAAATTAAGTTTTATGTGAATTTCCAAATTCTCCTAGGAGGTGGGTAAAAGACGGTGACAGGTTCCATAAAATTTTTATATATCTAAAATTATTCTAAACTAACTCCAATGAATTATATTGAACATATGTTGGTATTATGTATCCATTTTGACCTTAATTAAATTTAAATAAAATATATAATTATTTAAATAAAAATTCAGTTTTAAACTATAACTCAGTGTTTTTTCACTATTCATCAAAAATTGAATCTTTTCAGAAAAATACCAAAAATTCACCCTAAACTAATTTCGATATTCCGAATCCAAAAATGAATCCCATTTTGAAAGATAAAATTTATAAAATTTCAAAAAGTGGGTATTAATATTTATAACGGCTAGTTTTATTGGTTGTGGTGTGTGTTAGAACTCGAGGTTGCGTACAACACACGCTACTATATTATTCAAAGAGAAGCATACTGTGGAAGTTTGGGGTGTTACATTCTCCCGTCCTTCAAATAATTTCATCCTCAAAATTTCTAGAATACTACCGCATGAAAATACTTGGGTGATTCTTCATCATAAGTTCCTCGGGTTCCACGTTGCTTCTTCCATTTTATGGTTTCTCTATAGAACTTTTACCAGACGAGTCGTCCAGTTTCTGAGCACTTGTTCTCTTGTATCAAGAATCCTGACGGGCTCTTTGCAATAAGATAGATCAAGTTCCAGTTCTAATCCCTCGTAAGTGAGTACATTCATTGGGTCAGGCATGTATTTTCTCAACAGTGATATGTGGAACACGTCGTGAACTTTGGAGATACTTGGCGGCATTGCCAAATGGTAAGCTACAGCCCCAATTCGTTCTAGAATTTTGAAAGGTCCTATGTACCTGGGACTCAATTTACCTTTCTTACCAAAACGTATAACTCCCTTCCATGGATATACCTTCAAGAATACATGATCTCCCACCTGAAATTCCAAATCCTTCCTTCGGTTTTCAGCATAGCTCTTCTTCCTACTTTGAGCTGCTTTGATGTGGTTTTGGATTACTTTCACCTTCTCCATAATTTCCTCCACCAGTTTTGGGACTACAAGTTTTCTTTCACCAACATCATCCCAACAGGTTGGTGTGCGACATCTCTTCCCATATAATTCTTCATATGGTGCCATCTGAATACTCGAATGGAAGCTATTGTTATAGAAAAATTCTACCAGAGGTAAATATTGATCCCACATACCCTGAAAGTCAAGTGAGAAAGATCTCAACATGTATTCTAAGGTTTTAATAGTCTGTTCTGATTGTCCATCAGTTTGAGGGTGGTAGGCAGTGCTCAAACGAAGTTCAGTATCCAAGGCCTTCTGAAGACTCTTCCAGAATCTTGAAGTAAAACGGGGATCACAATCAGAAACAATCGATAGGGGTACTCCATGAAGTCTCACAACTTCATTAATATATATCCTTGCTAGACATTCAAGTTGTAAATATTCCCTTATAGCAAGAAAATGTGCTGACTTGGTAAGATGATCAACAATGACCCATATTGCATCGTTTCTTCTAGGAGTCTTTGGTAGCCCCATGACAAAGTCCATCCTAATATTGTCTCATTTCCACTCTGGTATAGGAAGAGGTTGCATGACTCCTCCAGGCTGTTGCCTTCCAGATTTCACTTGTTGACAAACCATGCATCTTGACACAAAATCAGCAATCTCCCTCTTCATGTTTTCCCACCAAAAATGTTCCTTCAAATCTCTATACATTTTGGTGCTCCCATGGTGTATAGAGAAATTGGAACTATGAGCATCATCTAACAATTCTCTTTTTAGATCAGGTATATTGGGAACACAAAGTATCTTCCCAAATTTCAGAATTCCATCTTCATACACAAAGTCACTCAATCACCCATCATTCACAGCTTTAATATTATTTTGAAACTCTTCATCACTGGTCTGAGAACTCTTTATCCTTTCTAGTAAATATGGTTCAACAACCATTTGAAAAAGTACTGAGGTTTCACCTTCCATGGTGATTCCCATATCCATCTTTACTAGATCCATGTATATATGATCCTTTTCAACTCTCATCTTGTTCAAAACTCCATGATCCTTTCTGCTCAAAGAATCTACCACCTTATTTTCCTTCCCTAGGTGGTAGTGTATCGTACAATCATAATCCTTGAGTAGTTCAAGCCATCTCCTTTGCCTCATGTTGAGTTATTTCTGTGAGAAAATATACTTCAAACTCTTGTGATCAGTATAAATCTCACATTTTTCACCATAGAGATAGTGTCTCCAAATCCTCAAAGCAAAGATTACAGCCGCTAACTCAAGATCATGAGTAGGATAGTTTTGCTCATGAATTTTCAGTTATCGTGATGCATAGGCAATAACTCTATTATTCTGCATAAGGACACAACCAAGTCCTTTCTTCGATGCATCACTACAAATAACAAACCCGTCATTTCCCGATGGTAGAGTCAAAATAGGAGAATTGACAAATCTTCTATTCAGTTCTTCAAAACATTCTTCACACTCTTTTTTCCAAACAAATTTAACTCCTTTACGTTTGAGCTTCATTAATGGGTTAGCCAATCGGGAAAAGTTCTGGACGAAACGTCGATAATAACCTGCTAAACCAATAAAACTACATACCTCAGTTATACTCATTGGTGCAAGACATTCTTGGATTGCCTTGGTCTTAGAAGGATCAACAAAGATTCCATATTTAGTGAAAATATGGCCAGGAAAAGAAATCTCCTGAAGCCAGAATTCACACTTGCTAAACTTCCCATATAATTCATGTCTTCTCAGAGTCTTTAGGATAATGCGCAAGTGATTTTCATGATCTTTGTAGGTTTTGGAATATACCAAGATATCATCAATAAATACCACCACAAAACCATCGAGATATTCCTTGAAAACTCTATTCATTAGATCCATGAATACAGAGGGTGCATTAGTCAATCCAAAAGGCATTACTGTAAACTCGTAATGCCCGTACCTGGTTCAAAATGTTGTCTTCGGAATGTCTTCCTTATTCACACACAACTGATGGTATCCAGATCAAAGGTCAATCTTTGAAAATTATTGAGCTCCATGCAGTTGGTCAAATAAATCATCAATGTGAGGTAGGGGATATTTGTTCTTTATTGTTATAGCATTGATTTCCCTGTAGTCGATACATAACCTCATAGATCCATCTTTCTTCTTAACAAAAAGGACAGAGGCTCCCCATGTAGAAACACTAGGGAAAATAAATCCCTTATTACTCAATTACTCTAGTTGTTTCTTTTGGTCAACTAATTCCACAATGGCCATTCTACAAGGGGTCTTCGATATAGGCCTTGAACCAGGAAGTAAATCAATGGAAACTCAATTTCTCGTTTTAGAGGATGTCCAGGTAAATCTTCCAGAAACACATCAACATATTCTCTCACAATAGGTACATCATCTATTTGAACATTCCTTTCCTCACCCACAATTATTTCATTCTCTTCCTCCTTGATAATTGAATTTAGTTGAGCTACTGGGGGTGGATCTAGATAAGAATCAGGTGGTGATGATTCTTATCTAAAGATAAGGTGTTCTTTATCATCATCATAAAAAATCATAACCTGCTTCTTCTTATAATAAATTTTCAAATCGTGGTCTGAAAGCCAATCCATACTGAGGATTATATCAAATTAAATCATAGGTATGACAATGAGATCAGCAGATAAAGAACATTTATATTCCCTAATGGGAATGGATCCACAAAACTTTGTAGCAATGATACTTCCCTAAGGAGTTTTGACTGAAAACTCTCTTGTTAAATCAAATTGAAAATATCTAATTTTCTTAGAAAACTGGGAAGATATAAAATAATGAGATGATCCAAAATCAAATAAAGCATTGGCTAAACTTGGGGAAACCATTAAATTACTTGCCACCACGTCTTTTGGAGCCTCAACCTCAGTAGTAGTGATAGAATAAGCATGGCCTTGATCCCTTGGCCTTTTCTGAGATAAGTTCCCCTGATGCTTAGGACATTCATTTGCATAATTTCCCATATCCCTGTAATTGTAGCACTGACCATCGGTAGCTTCTTTCTTCCCTTTGCAATCACGATATTGGTGGCCTTTTTCACCACACTTGTAACAGACACACATTCCCTTCAAGTAAGTACTGGGGTGTTTCTTCCCACATTTACTACAGGATGGATATTCAATTTTTCCCTTCTTCCCCTTATTTCCATTTCCAGAGTGATCAACAGATCTCTGCTTATCTTGATTTGCTTTAAATTCATAAGACTTAGATAATTATTTTTCTATCTTGAGAGCACATGATACAATATCTCCGTTTGATGAGAAGGATTGTGAGACCAATGCTCGAAGAAGAAACGTTTTTAACCCATCAAATAAACGATCAATATTACTTCTTGGGTTACGTATATAATCTGCAGCATACCTTACTAACCTTGTAAATTTATCCTCATACTTTGTGACATTATCATCCTCATTTTGTCTCCGACTTAGAAATTGCCTTTCCATATCTGCTCGATGGTCACGAGGAAATTATTTTTCTAAAAACAGATCTTTGAACTCCCTCCATTCCATATTTGATACTTCATCATCTTCCTTCGTGTTTTGAATCAATGACCACCATTGATCAGCATCTCCAGTGAGGCGGTAAACTGCCATGACAACTTTTTCCCTTTCACTACTCCCCAAGGAATGGAATATTTTCTCTAAGGAATTTATCCATTGCTCAGCTACTAGTGGATTTTTACTCCCATTGAATGTTGGTGGTTGTTGCCTCATGAAGCGGTCTAACATTGATCCTCCACACTGTAAATCAGGGTGCTCCATACGGGTAAGGTTATTATTCATAACCTGAGTGAGTTGTTCCAGTATGGTGATTAGCTGATCAGCACCAGTTGCATAACCAGCTCCACTATAATTATCTTAAGAAGGAGGGAAATCCCTACATGGCATGCATGCATTGATACGGTTTCTATTTCTTGCACTATGTGCCATTTATAAACAATGTCATAAACTAGATCAGTTTATGAATCAAAATACATAATTCCATACTTGTAAAACAATTAACATAAATTGAAATATTTATGGATATAATCCATAATCATAAAAATGATTTCTTTAAGGAAGTATATACTCATAAACCCTTCATAATGGTTTGAAAACAAAATGAGAATTATCCTAAGCATATCCTCCGGGAGTGTCGTAACCAAGAGTATCGTAACCAAGAGTGAAACAAAGCCCATTGTCGTGCACCTGTTCCCGTTCGAGTCTAGCTCAAAGCGGTGTTTTTGGGTTTTACACCTAGGTACATCTGTACCAGAGCCGTCTCTACCTACTCGTATCCAGACAGGGATGTATTTCTTGGAAAACTCACAAAATCTCTACAATACCAAAATTCTAAGAAGTTCTTCTATACTAATCCTCAAAGTCCATCTTAGGTCTATGTGCTCTAATTAGAGTTTATCTAAATCTGGCTTCCAAGATTTGTACTAAACTTCATCTGATACCAACTGTAACGCCCCAACCCTAGTTACCCAGAGTCAGTACATTATTTCATAACATTGGCATGATCCTAAGGAAATCATATCTCGAAATACCAATCAGTTTAGTATTATTGGAAACAAGATTCATACATATGTTTAACTTTACAGCTTGAAGATAAATACAACAAAAATATATTTCATTAGGAACATCCAAGCCTCCTAGATTATGCCTATAGGTCACTCATAACTAACTTCTTCATATCCTGGTAAAATGAAACATAAGAAAGGGGTGAGCTCAAATTCTCAGTAAGGGTAAGTAATATAGCAGAAAATGACATAAATATTAAGCATGGTGAATAATTGAAACCACATGCCTTTACCAATAATAAAAATGAATACTTTTATGGAAAGAATATGAACTGAGTAAATAATTCCATAATAAAACATAATCATGGGTATTCTACTAGTCGAATGACCACATGAACCATCAATATTATTTCCATAATGAGTGAATGTATAATGCCAGACATTCTGAAACATTTTGTCAAGGCCTCGTCCAAGACATATAAAAATGATTAAGGCCTCGGCCAAAACCATAAATCAAATTGGGAAAGGGCCTTAGCCAATTCCACATCTAGTTGTCTCATGAGACCTAACGATGCATCGAGGAGCTATAGAGGGCTCCACCTATCACTTACTAAGTCTAATACATTCCTCATATGAAAATGATGAAATATAACATAAACATTTATATTAAAACTAGCATACAAAATGTCAATAATTTAACTATAAACCATGAATGGTATATAAATATCACATCCACGGTCAAACATATCACAAAACCTTCAATACTATATGGAAGTTTGGTATCATAAAAAATCAAATCAAATAAACTTAAAATCCATAGAAGGATGTTGACATAGATGCAATCAAAACCTTTTTTAGAGACCTATCTCTTTATATTTTGAAATCATTTAAGAGTGACATAAAGAAAACATTTATTTTAAAAAATATTCTTATAATCTTGTAAGGGAAGCTTCGACGATGTTATAACAGTGGAAAATAGCCGCACCCGCCGTTTAAGTTTAAAAAAACATTCTTACCTTAAATTTATCGAAAAGGTCAAAAAGTACCTTGTTTGGAAAACGACGGAAAGATTCTTTTAAAAATAAATAAGGGTATAAACGAATTTAACCCATTTTCTATTAAATATTAAAAATGATTTGAAATACGTTTTTACGAAACATGGATGTGGATGATAAAGAGTTCCCAGTAGATAATTACGTATAAACAACCTCGAATAATGAAGAGACTGTGAAATAAACCTTTACCTTGTAATTTTCCTTGGTTGAGGGTAGGTTAAACTCCTATATAATGGTGAAATAATTGTTATTAAATTATACAAGAATTATATACATTAATATGATATCATATATGATCTTTTAACATTGCTTTGTTAATAATATCTTAGTATTATCATTGTTTCGGTTGTTAACTTACTCGTTTTCTTTTATATATTTTGTTACTTAAGCCATGTTTGTTATGGATAGGTTGTATATTATTCATATAGAGAATGATATCAAGTCTTTAAGCATTATTTTTAATCATAAAATGAGAATTATACTTGAATGGATACGATGGGGAATGAATCTCATCGCGTTTGTGGAGACGGTAGTCCGTACGTACACACGAGTGACAATATCATTATTTTGATATTAAAATAATATATAATTGGATGATATATCATATATATAGAATCATTATCATGTTATATTTATTATTTACATGAATTACACATCATTATTATACCCATCCAAATAATAATGTATTGAATAACAATTACACCACGACGTGGAGACGGTAGGCCGTACATATGCATGTATGGTGACATGTCATTCAAAGGATGGATAGAACACTGAATATGGTTGTACCATATTTATAATAACATCACAGTATATAGAAGATACTAGAGTTATTATTTTATATTGGAAACAACAAAGAAAGAAGAAGTTGAAGAAGAAAGGAACTTGAAAAAGGGTGGTGAAAACATTACCTCTTCTTCGGGTTCTTCCTTTTGATTTGATCAAAAGGGATCGTTAGGTTGGATTTATGAATAAATTAAGGAATCTAGGATTAAGGGATGATAGTTGAGAGAATATTTCGGCAGGGGTTGGCTGATCCAAAAGGCTTTGAAGGTGTGAATTAGAGAGAAGGGGGAGTGCCCTTTTATAAGAAGGGTAAGGGGCACCATTGGAAAAGCTAGAAATATTATTTTATAATAAATTCATAATCAGTTTCTAGTGGCTAAAAAGTGGATTATTTAAAGATTAAGGTGGTTATGGGTCGAAATCCTTTCAACCAATATATTTTAGACAGGTTTGGGTCACTATATTAACCTTATCATTTATATTTAACTCTTAGTTAAATAGTTTTACATTTACCATGTCTCTGTTTATTTTTATATTATATAGTTAATAAACTTACTATATACATCCAAGAGACCCCCAAGCGGTCAATTAATGATACACATATCATGATATAAGTCCTTTTTATGAACCTTAGATTTTTAGGAATATAATATCAATTAATAATATAATATTTGTTTTAAAAACTCTTTTATGTCAATTTTGACACTATTGGGTATTTTGTTTTTGATAATTTTATAACAGCATTATTACTTCGAATAAAATTTATATAACCAATCCTAATATTTAATATTAACCTATAAAATTAGTGGAATTCTTAAAAAGTCTCAAATTACATTTATTTTGATATTTATAACATCAATTATTTTAATATTTCATTAATTAGGTAATTAGTGCATCACCATTGTGTCATAAATAAATTAAATTATTTAATGTATAAAAATTATAAATAAAATACCATTATGTATGAAATAGTTTTATATTTATAATGAATATTTATAATCGAACTTATCTTATGTATAACCCTATATTAAAAATGTTTAATTAATAAACCTTGATTTTAACTCTTTTAACTCTTCTTTGAATTAAATAATAATAAATGTCCTAATCTAATCCATGTGAAAATAAATGATAATATTTTATTCCTAAGGTTTTTTTTGGTCGAGATACACTTTTCCAATAGAATTAGAACATGATTTAGGGTAATATTAATATCATTTTTACCCTTAATTACCCTATTTACTTTTAACCGTGGTAAATAAAAGTTAAAAGTTTCTATTCACCAAAAATTATTTTTATCTTATTGAACCAAATTTTACTCCTTGATATTAACCGTGTCTCTCATATTTTCAAAATTCCACTCACAGAAACAGTAAAATTAAGTTTTATGTGAATTTCCAAATTCTTCTAGGAGGTGGGTAAAAGACGGTGAAAAGTTCCAAAAAAAATTTATATATCTAAAATTATTCTAAACTAACTCCAATGAATTACATTGAACTTATATAGGTATTATGTATCCATTTTGACCTTAATTAAATTTAAATAAAATAAATAATTATTTAAATAAAAATTCGGTTTTAAACTATAACTTAGTGTTTTTTCACTATTCATCAAAAATTGAATGTTTTCAGAAAAATACCAAAAAATTCACCCTAAGCTAATTTCGATATTCCAAATCCAAAAATGAATTCCATTTTGAAAGATAAAATTTATAAAATTTCAAAAAGTGGCTATTACTGTTCATAACGGCTAGTTTGATTGGTTGTGGTGTGTGTTAGAACTCGAGGTTGCGTACAACACACGCTTCTGTATTATTCAAAGAGAAGCGTACCGTGGAAGCTTGGGGTGTTACATATAATCATGCCCATGAACGTTAGAAACAATTCATTATCAGATGCATTCATAATTTGGTATTTGAAAAACACTTTCGGTTGGGGGGATGCGTAATATATTCATGGGACCGTTGCCTGCCGAAATTAAGAAATATATACTGATAATTAAATTCCATGAAATAAAGAATAATGGATATATATATATATATAATCATTCCCAAGATCAATAGAAAAAATTCATTATTATATTTATTCAAATTTTGGTATTAGGAAAAAAATATTCAGTTGGGTGGTTGTACAATATATTCACGAGTCCATTGTCAGCCAGAATCAGTAAATATATTCTGATAACGCATTTATATCAATTAAACTATAATGTAACTATAAATAATAATTCCCATGCTAATTAGTAACAATTCATTATCATATTTATTCATATTTTTGTATTAGGAAAAAACCATTATTTAGGGGGTTGTACCGTATATTCACAGGACAATTTTCTACCAAAATTAAGAAATATATACTGATAATCCAATTTCATGAAATAATGTATAATGGACCTATATATAATTATTCTCATGATAATTAAAATCAATTCATCATCAGATACAGTCACATTTTGGTATTAGGAAAAACTTTTGGTTTGGGGGCTGTACAATATATTCATGGCAGAATTGTCTGTCAGAATCATGAAAAATATTCTAAGAACTTGATTCCATTAATTGAAGTATAATATACCTATATATAATCATGCCCATGCTCATTAGAAACAATTCATTATCTAATGAATTCATATTTTATTATTAGGAAAACAATTTCTATTGGGGGCCTGTATAGTATATTCACGGGATCATTGTCTAGAATAATCATGAAATATATACTGATAAGGTAATTATATGAATTAATGTATAATGGGCATATATATAATCATACACATGCTCATTAGAAACAATTCATTATCAGATACATTCACATTTTGATATTAGGATAAAACTTCTGGTTAGGGGTGTACTGTATATTATGAGTCCATTATCTACCAGAGTTAAGAAATATATACTGATAACACAATTTTGTGAATTAATGTATAATGGATATATATATAATCATGACAATTATAATTAGAAACAATTAATTTTTGGATGTATTCACTTTTGGTATTTGGAAAAATCTTTTGGTTAGGGGGTTGTATAGTATATTAATGAGACCATTGTTTGCCGGAATCAAGAAATATATGTTCATAACAAAATTATTTTAATTAAAGTATAATGGACCTATATAGAATCATGTACATTCTCATTAGAAACAATCCATTATCTTATGCATTAAATTTTTTATATTAGGAAAAAAATTCAGTTGGAGGTTGTGTAGTATATTGACGGGACCATTGTCTGCCGGAACCAGGAAATATATAATCATAATGAAATTACATGAATTAATGTATAACAGACCTATATATAATCATTCCCATGATCATTAGAAACAATTCATTATCGTATACATTCACATTTTGGTATTAGGAATTTTGACCGATGATGAGAATCTAAATCCTCTGAGAGAACTCATTCCAGTAAAGAACAAAAGTTTGCCAAATATCATAGACAGTTTTCTCCCAAACCTTCTAGTCACCACTGAAACCAACATCGAAGACACTAGGGCTGCCACATACAGTAACAATGTGAACAATGTAAAAATTTGACTATCGAAGGTGCAGTATTGGTTCGTTGATGTATCTCCCATCCCCTTCTTATAGATCGAAGGGAAGAATATCTTCATGAAGGGTGACATCGGTATTATGTAGCCTATTTATAATGAAAGGAATATTAAGATCCAATCATTTTAAAAACCAAAAAATAAAGAGATACAAACTTGAGAAGCCAATTTCATATCCGAAGATGAGGCCACCTATAGCAGCAACAATTTATGTGACCAAAAAAAAATAGTGAGGTTCCCTTGTTATTCCTTTCCACTACCCTACCCAATCGCTCCCACAACTGACATTTTTTAGTGTACTCAAGCTTTTTTGGCGATAAATAGACTGAGACGAAGGGATATTTATGATGCTTGTGAGGGTAGGTGCATTCCATTTTCAAGTGAAATACACAAAGTGCGGTACAGATTAGTTTTCTCTCCAGTTTGATCATTTCCCCCCAATATTAAAACTAGGTTTATCTACGGCCTGATGTTTTAATATTTGAATTTTTTATTAGTGACCAATTATATCATAATTTTTTTCAACACTAGCACATACCGGTGTTGATGGTGATGAAGAGGGTAGGGATGAAGGCCCCGTCGAGGCTCATCCGCCACCCCCACCCACCCATGATCTTAATGAAGAATTAATTGAGGATATTAGGGATGAGGATACCAAGGGGTTGGAGAGCTGGAATCTGATGTTAAAAGCACCCCAAATCTTGTACAAATACATCTTAAATAGGTAAATCGACACCAAATATGTACCAATTAAAAATACATTTTCTAAAATTCTAAAATGGCAGTTGGTCAGTCTCTTTGGGAGGGTTTATTATTTTAAAAAAAAAATTAAATTTTATTTTAAAAAAATGGGATAGGATTGTGTATATTTTGTAATGAAATATCTATTTAGGAGAGTATATTTTCCAACTGAAATAAAATTGAAAAACTAAAAACATGGGAGAAAATGTAAAAAATTATGATGTGTAAGGTAACGGATGGTTGAATTGATCTGCCAAGATAATGCCTAATCCCAAGAAAAGGAAACTGATGATGAGCATCCAAATCCTATGATTGAACCCATTGATTATGGAATCAGAGAAGAATGGATGTACTCTGATGAGCATAAACATTTTTCTCCTGAACTACCGAGTCACCGTTGATGCTATCATTGAAGAATGTTTGGCCACCACATACAGTGACAACACGAACATAAAAAAAACTAGCTCTCAAAGGTTCACTACTGTTTGGTCAATGTATCACCTATCTCATTCTGATAGAATTATCGGGATAATTTTTTCAAGAACTGTATCATCGATGTTATCCCACCTGATTATAATAAAAGGAAAAATGAGATACAATAGTTTTAAAACTAAAAAAATAATTAGATGAAAACCTGATATGCCAATTTTGTATTCAAAGATGAGGCCTCCCATAGTGGTAACGATGCATCTGACTAGGAAAAAATAGTGAGGTTACCTAGGTATCGCTTATCGTTACCCCACCCAATAACTCCCATGACATATATTTTTTTAAAATACTGGAACATTCTTGGGTAAAGAGAGATAGAGATGAAGGGAGATTTATGATGTGTGTGAGGGTAGGCCCATTCCCTTTGCAAGTGAAGCACACAAAGGGAAGTACAAATTTGTTTTCTCTTCACTTTGAGAGTTTTATGTCTAAGTTATACCTAGTATCGTCCACCGCCTGATGGTTTAATTTTTTAATTCTATATCGGTGAACAATTCTGTCTTGATTTTTTTCAACACTACCATAGATCGACACTGACGGTGATGATGAGGGCGGGAATGAAAGGATCCACTGAGGCTCAACTGTCACCCCCACCCACTGTTGATCTTGGAAAATAAGTAGTTGACGATGTTGGCAAAAATGATTCTGAGGGTGTGGGAGAGCTGGAAGTTGATGTTAAAAGTGGCCCAAAACTTGTACGGAGCCTTGTCGAAGAGGTGCAGGGGCACCGAATTTGTACTAATTAAAAATACATTTTATGAAATTCTGAAATGAAAGTTGGAAAATCTCTTTAGGAGGGTCTATTATTTTAAATGGGTTTCTAATTTTTTTTTAAAAAAATGGGATAGGATTGATTATATTTTGTAAAGAAATATCTATTTGGGAGAGTATATTTTTCAATTGAAAGAAAATTAGAAAACTAAAAACAATGTAGAAAAAGTAAAAAATTGAAATGTGTAAGGTAATAGATGTTTGACATGATTGGAGAAACCAATTCCTAAACCCAATAAAAGATGAATAAAGGTGAGAATCTAAATCCTCTGAGAAAACCCAATGATTATGGCACCGATAAAGAGCATAAGTCCACCAAATAACATAAATATTTTCCAAGGGACCATAGTCTATCGGAATCAGAAAATATATACTGATAACACAGTTACATGAATTAATATATAATGGACCTATATATAATAAGGCCAATGCCCATTAGAAATAATTAATTATCAAATGCATTCACATATTGGTATTATGAATAAACATTCGGTTGGGGGTTGTACAATATATTCAGGGGACCATTATTTTCCGGAATCAGGAAATATATACTGATAAAACAATTTTATGAATTAAAATAAAATAGACATCTATATAATTGTTCCCATTCTCATTAGAAACAATTCATTATCATATGAATTTACAATTTGGTATTAGGAAAAAACATTCTGCTTGGCGGTTTTACACTATATTCACAAGACCATTATTTTCAAAATTAGAAAATATATACTGATAATGTATTTCCATGAATTAATGTATAATGAACTAATATATAATCATGCATGTTATCATTAAAATCAATTAATTATCAGATGTATTCAAATTTGGATATTATGAAAAAACTTTTGATTACGAGGCTGTATAGTATATTAATGAGATAATTGTCTACCGAGATCAAGAAATATAAATTGATAACATAATTCTATGAATTAAAGTAAAATAGACCTGTATATAATTATGCCTTTACTCATTAGAAGAAATTCATTATCGAATAGAGTCACATTATGGTATTAGAAAAAAAATTGATTGTGGGTTGTATAGTGCATTCACGAGATGATTGTTTTTTGGAATCAAAAAATATATACTAATAACGTAATTTCGTGAATTAAAGTATAATGGATCTATATATAATCACACCAACTCTCATTACAAACAATTATTTATTGGATGCATTCAAATTTGGTTATTATGAAATAACTTTCCATTGGGGTTTGTAGAGTATATTCACAAGACCATTGTTTGCTGAAATCTAAAAATATATATAGATAATGAAATTCTTTGAATTAAAGTATAATTGACCTATATATAATCAAGCCCATTCTCATTAGAAACAATTCATTATCATAATCATTCATATTTTTATATTAAGAAAAAACTTTCGGTTGGGGGGATGTACAGTATATTACGAAACCATTGTCTTTCAGAATTAGGAAATATATAGTGATAACGCAATTCCAATAATTAAATTATAATGGATATATATATAATAATATCCATGCTCATTTGAAACAATTAATTATCTGATGCATTTACATTTTTGTATTAGGAAAAAACATGCGGTCGGGGGGCTGTACAGTATATTCACGGGACCATTGTATGCTGGAATCAGAAAATATATATTGATAATGCATTTCTTGGAATTAAAACATAATAGACCTATATATAATCATTCCCATGCTCATTCAAAACAACTCATTATCAGATGCATCCACATATTGGTATTAAGAGAAAAAACTTTCTTTTGGGGATATGTATAGTATATTAACTGGACCGTTATCTACCGGAATCAGGAAACATATACTGATAATGCAATTTAGTGAATTAAAGTATAATTAAACTATATAAAATCATGCCAATGCTTATTAGAAACATTTCATTATCTGATGCATTCACATTTTGGTATTAGGGAAAAACATTTGTTTGGTGAGTTGTACTATATATTCATGGGACCATTGTCTGCCAGAATCAAGAAATATATACTGATAACTCAATTCCATGAATTAACGAATAATGGATATATATATATATATACACTACACCAAAATTTGCATTTAGTTGTAGTTTAAATTGCCGCTAGATCATTCTCTAACGGTTTTGGAAAACAGACGCTAAATCGTGCGTCGAAAATCAATTAGCTACGCTTTTTCAAAACCATCGAAGAATGATTTAGCGGCGGTATAACAGTCATTAAATCGTTTTTTATATTTTTAATATTTTTAATATTTTTCTTTTTTTTATTTTCATTTTTTTATTTCCATAATTTATTTATTTATTGAATTATTTATTAATCATTTATCATTTATTTTTTATTTTTTATTTTTTATTTTTTATTTTTTATTATCATAAATAAAAAAATTATTTATTTACTTTTCTAATTAATTAATTAAGTAATTATTTATTTATTACATAATTTATTTATTATTTATTGTTTATTATTACCATGCCCATGCACATGCCCATGCCATATATAGAAATTCTGTGTTGGGTGAGATTTGTACCCCTTACCTCTTAATTATCCTCCAAATATTTTACCACTCCAACAGACTCTTCATGTGGTGCATAAATCGAATTTCATATATATATTGCAAAAACAAATAATACATAACAAATAGATAAGATCTAAATAATTATTAATAAAAAATTATTAATCAATAATGATTAATCAATAACCAATAATCAATAATCAATAATCAATAATTAATAATTAATAATCAATAATTAATTATTAATATTTAATAATTACTAATTAAAAATTAAAAATTAATAAATAGAATATAAATGAATAATAAATAAAGAAATATATAATATGGAAATAAATGGTAAATAAGAAATTATAAATAATAAATGGTAAATACCAAATAATAAATAGTAAATTGTAATTAGTGAATTGTAAATAGTAAATAATAAATACTAAATACTAAATACTAAATACTAAATAATATAAAATATAAAATATAAAATATATAATATATAATATATATGTAATGTATAAATAACAAATTATTTAATAAATAAATTAATATATGATAAATAAATAATAAATTAATAAATAATAGATAATAATTTTTTTTTTTTTTTTTTTTTTTACCGATAATCATTTTTTATAGATTTTCAAAAAGCCGGTTTGAGGGTAGCCGGTTCCCATGCTGCCCGGTTTGAGGAAAACCGTGAACCACACCCAAATTCAAACAATTACAGCGATTAACAGATTCAAATTTCAAACATCAGGTCCAACCACGTGTCCCACCTCGAGCCCTGGGCCCGTCACGCGACTGCATGCCACTCTGACACCTCGACACGCGCCACCAAGCGCTGTCACCTCGAGCCGTACCATCGCCTCGAAACGCGCCTCAAGTCGCCGGCGAGACACGCCGGAACGACTACTGAATCACCACCGTTGACCGAACCCACCGTCGACCGTCATTGTCTACCATCGGTCGTCGTCGTCACTAACATCTCAGCGTCCATCGACATCAGCGGAACAAACATCAACGGCGCAAACCAGATAACATCGGAGGAAGCCGAAGAGAAACCATCACAACAAACAGAAACATCCACGCACTCAAAATCACCATCCTCAAAACAAAGAGGGATAGAATCATCCCATGCTCATGAAGACGCATGGACCTCAAAAACCGTGGCCTGAAGCCGCCATATCCATCCTTGTAACGTCAACCCAAAACCAGCCACCAGGAACCAGAGGCACAAAGGAAAGAAAAGAAAAAGAAACAGAAAAACGCATAAAAACCGAAAAAGGATCCAGTGAAAACTAGATCTAGTTCCGAAACCCAGCGCCACCAGCCTTCAGCCCCCCGGAAACCACGCCCCTCACCAGATGCCTGTGACCACGAACAGGGAAGACTCCCTCAACCCGCAGACTCTGGGACTCGGTCATTCGACGCCTGCGCCGCCGTGAAGAAGGCTGAATCAAGCGCACCGTCATGGTGACCGAGCCGAGGAAGTCCCCGCCGCGAACCACAAACAAGAAGGGGGAGGAAGCATCGCCTGACCGGGGTGAAACCAGGAGGCGGCGCCGGGAGAGAAACCCTCGCGCAGCGTTGCCCCTTACGGGATCATCACTCCATAGATAATAAATAATAAATAATAAAGTATGAATAAATAAATAATAAATAATAAATATATAATGAATAAATAATAAATAAGTAATTATTAATTCATTAATAATAAATTAATAATATAAAATAATAATAAATTAATAATATAAAAAATTAATAAATTAATTAATAAATAAATACGTAAATTAATTAATAACAACTGAATAATAAAATAATAATAAATAACTAATTAATATATTAACAATAATTTACTAAATTACTAAAAAATAAATTATAAATAATAAATAATAAATAATAACTTATAAATAATAAATAAATAAATGAATGGATGAATGAATGAATAAACAAATAAATAAATAAATAATCAATAATAAATAAAAAATAATAAATAATAAAAAATAAAAAATAAAAAATAAAAAATAAAAAATAAAAAATAAAAATAAAAATCAAAAAATAAAAAATAAAAAATAAAAAATAAAAAATAAAAAATAAAAAATAAAAAATAAAAATAAAAATAATAAATAAAAAATAAAAAATAAAAAATAAAAAAATAAAAAATAAATAATAAAGATAAAATAATAAATAATAACTAATTAATAATAACTAATAATTAATAATTAGTAATAACTAATAATTAACAATTAATAATTAAGAATTAAGAAATAAATAAATGAATACTAAATGAATAATAAACTAACAATAATTAATTAATTAGTTAATTAAAAATAAATAATTAGGTAATAAATAATAAAGAATAAAGAATAATGAATAAAGAATAAATGAAAAATGAAAAATAAAAACTAAATAAATAAAAAAACAAATCATAAATCAGAAATCATAAATCAGAAATAATTAATAATTAATGATAACAAATAATTGATAATTGATAATTGATAATTAATAATTAATAATTAATATTTAATAATTAATAGTTAACAATTAACATTTAATAATTAATAAATATTTAATAAATAATTAATAAATAATGAATCAAGAATAAAAAATAAAAAATAAAAAATAAATGAATTATAAACTAATAATTAATAAATAAATAATAAATTAGAAAAATTAATTAATTAATGTGTACATAATAACTAAATAATAAATAGATAAAATAAATAAAGATATAAATATTAAATATTAAATAATAAATAAATAGATAGCTAAATAAATAAATAAATACATACATAATACATAATACATAATATTAATAGGTAAATAAATAATAAATAATTAATTAAGTAATTAATAATTAATTAATTAATAAATAATTAATAATTATGGAATGAATTAATAATAAATAAATAAATAATAAATAAACAAACTCTAAAACATTAAGAAACTCTTTAAACCCCCAAAACACTAAAATGGCCATAAAATATGATTTGAGAGTCATTTTTTATCTTCACAACCAGTCAAATTGAAGATCAAAAACAAGATTCAATATGATTTGTGGATAGGGCCAAACAAAAACCTGGATCAGAAGTTGTAGCCATTTGAATTTTATGAAATCGAGGTCCGCGACTAAAAACCGAGTTTTGGGGGCCTTCTCGTCATTTCTTTGGGCGGGGGGGGGGGGCAAGGGGGCAGTGATCTAAGAGTTGGTCCCAGACCTACAAGGTGTAGAGATCATCACAGGCTTTGATTTGATATGTGGTAGAACCCAAAGAGATACCTGGATCAAAAGTTATGGTCATTTGAAGTTTCATATTTGATTTCTGACTTTTTTGAAACTATAATTTCTTTTATTTGTATAGTTTTCACCCGATTTGAATGTAACATGGTTTTAGCTCTTTTCATAAGCTTCCATGCATCCAATAGACCGAAGGCCTTCAATTTTTATTTATTTTTGATAATCCACCGTTCAAGGGGTGAGGTGGAACCCTTACAAGGCCCGTAGGCATAAGTATTACATGGCCCGTAAGCCTTAGAGGAATTCATTGCATGTAGGATTCAAACATTACATACAACTCAGACTAACTACTTGGAACTGCTTCTCCCCAACATCTTTACCGAGAAATCATCTCTCCACCTTCACATGGCTATTCGGCTAGGCTATCCCGTGCATGCATAGACTTGTCCCGATGGCAGGTGTCATACCCTCTCATTATTGCAATCTATGTAGCTTCTGCTGTGGTGAAAGCTCCTTGGCCATCCTCCTTATAAAACTTGTTCCTTGTAGGTTGTCTGGTTTGCATCTGCACTTAAGGTGGCCTGAAGGCCTTGAGGTGGCCGAAGGCCTTACTCGCCTGAAGTCATGGGTGGCCAGAAGGCTTTAAAGGACTCAGGGACCAAATTGGTGGCCCGAAGGCCCAAATGGGGGAAAATTCCTGGCTATTATAGTGCTAAAAAGTGCCTGCTATAGTTCCTGCTACAGTGCCTACAACAGTACTGCACAGTTCCCGCTATAGTACTGCTACAGTAACTCAAAAATTATGCCTCCGCCTGGATGAACTTAATAGTCCTCACCAACCGGGATGAGGCTCATGTGCTTTCATAAGCTTCGATCTAACTGGTTGTGGAGCTAAAAATGACTTTCAGATTATGGTCATTTGATGTTGAAGTGTGTTTTTCAAATTATTGAATATTTGTTTTCACTTTAAAAATATTATTAACTAATAATTAATAGTATTTATAAGTTGAGACATTATAAATAATGAAAATTATAAATAATAAACTAAATTTGATAGTTATTAATAATTAATAATTAATAATTAATAATATATTTATTTTAATTTTTTTTGTTTAATTTTGTGGTTGAATTGAAAAAATCGCCGTTATTTCATAGTGGATTTTTAAAAAACGTTTCGTTAAAAATAACTGTAATTTTTTTTTAGAAAAAATTGATAAAAACTATAAAAAATATTTTAAAATCATCTATCAATGGTTTTTAAAATCGCTACTAGATTTTTGGTCGAAAAACACTTAGTAGCGATTATGAAAACTGTCTCGAAAAAAAACACCGCTATAACACTATTTTCATGTACTGGTAATCATTCCCATGTTCATTAGAAATAATTCATTATCAGATGCATTCTCATTTTTGTATTAGGAAAAAACTTTTGTTTAGAGGGTTGTACAATATATTCATAGGACTATTGTTTATCAAAATCAGGAAATATATACTGATAATGCAATTTCATGAATTAAAATATAATAGACCTACATATATTCACGCCCATGATCATTAGAAACAATTAATTATTAGATTCATTTAAATTTTGATATTAAGAAAAAAATTTGGATGGGAGCTGTATAGTATATTCGCGGGATCATTGTATGACCGAATCATGAAATATATAATCATAATGCAATTCAATGAATAAATGTATAATATACCTATATATAATCATGTCCATGATCATTAGAAACAATTCATTATAGATGCATTCACATTTTGGTATTAAGAAAAAAAACATTCGGTTGGGGGGCTGTACAACATATTCATGGGACCATTGTCTTCCCAAATCAAAAAATATATACTGATAAAGGGATTCGGTGAATTAAAGTATACTAGACCTATAAATAATCCTGCCTATGCTCATTAGAAAAAGTTATTTATTAGATGCATTCACATTTTAGTATTAGGAAAAAACATTCGGTTTGGACATTTTACAGTATATTCACTTGACCATTGTCTGGAAGAATCAAGAAATATATACTGATAATGCCATTCTATGAATTAAATTATAATAAACCTATATATAATTATGCCCAATCTCATTAGAAACAATTCATTATTGTATTTATTCATATTTTGGTATTAGAAAAAAAAATTTGGTTGGGTGGCTATACAGTATATTCACGGGACCATTTTCTTTCGAAATCTAGAAATATATATTGATTAAGAAATTCCATGAATTAAAGTATAATGGACCTATATATAATCAATCTAATGCTCATTAGAAACAATTTATTATTGGACGCATTCATAATTTGGTATTTGAAAAACAATTTTGGTTTTTGGGATGTACAATATATTCACGGGACCATTGTATTTCAGAATTAGGAAATATATACTTATAATGAAATTCCATGAATTAAAGAATAATTGATATATATATATAATAATTCCCAAGATCACTAGAAACAATTCATTATCAGATTCATTCAAATTTTGGTATTAAGAAAAAATATTCAGTTCGGGGGTAGTACAATATATTCACGGGCCCATTGTCAGCCAGAATCTGTAACTATATACTGATAAAGCATTTCTATGAATTAAATTATAATGAAACTATATATAATCATTCCCATGCTAATTATAAACAATTAATTATCATATTTATTCACATTTTTGTATTAGGAAAAAACATTTATTTTGGGGGTTGTACCATATATTCATGGGACAATTTTCCACTGTAATTAGGAAATATATACCGATAATCCAATTCCATGAATTAATGTGTAATGGACCTATATATAATTATCCTCATGATCATTAAATTCAATTCATTATCGGATGCATTCACATTTTGGTATTAGGAAAAAATTTTGGTTGGGGGCTATAAAATATATTCATGGGACCATTGTTGGTCGGAATCCTAAAAAATATTCTGAGAACTCGATTCCTTGAATTAATGTATAATAGACTTATATATAATCATTCTCATGCTCATTAGAAACAATTCATTATCTGATGCGTTCATATTTTTTTGTTATGAAAATACTTTTTATTGGGAGCCTGTATAATATATTCACAGGATCATTGTCTAGAAGAATCAAGAAATATATTATGATAAGGTAATTCTAAGAATTAATATATAATGGAAATATATAGAATCATTCACATGCTCATAAGAAAAAATTCATTATCAGATACATTCACATTTTTCTATTAGGAGAAATGTTTTGGTTTGGGGATGTACTGTATATTACATGGCCATTGTCTACTGGAATTAGGAAATATATACTGATAACAAAATTTTGTGAATTAAAGTATAATGGACCTATATATAATCATTACAATTCTAATTAGAAACAATTCATTTTTAGATACATTCACTGTTGGTATTAGGAAAAATATTTTAGTTGGGGGGTTTTATAGTATATTTACGAGACCATTGTCTATTTGAATTAGGAAATATATTCTCATAACACAATTAAATTAATTAAATTATAATTGACCTATATATAATCAAGTAAATTATCTTTAGCAATAATTACTTATCAAATGCATTCAAATTTTTGTATTATGAAAAAAAATCAGTTTGGGGGTTGAGTAGTATATTGATGAGACCATTGTCTGTTAGAACCAGGAAATATATAATCATAATGCAATTACATTTATTAATTTATAACAGACCAATATATAATCATTCCTAGGATCATTAGAAACAATTCATTATTGGATGTATTCACATTTTAGTATTAGGAATGTTGACCAATGACGAGCATCCAAATCCTCTGAGAGAACCCATTGATGATAGAAAAAGTAAAGAACAAAAGTCTGTCGAATATCATAGACAATTTTCTCTCGAACCATTCATTCACCACTGACACCAACATTGAAGACACTAGGGGGGACACGTACAACGACGATGTGAACAGTGTCAAAATTTGACTATCGAAGGTGTATTATTGGTTCGTCGATGTATCTCTCATCTCATTATTATAGATTGAAGGGAATAACTTCTTCCTGAAGGGTGGCATTGACATTACATCGTTTGTTCATAATAAAAAGAAACTTGAGATCAAATCATTTTAAAACCCCAAAAATAAGAAGATACAAACCTGAGATGCCAATTTCATATCCGAAGATGAGGCCACCTATGGCGGCAACAATGCATGTGACCAGGAAAATCATAGTGAGGTTCCATAGGTATTCCTTACTGTTACCCTACCCAATCACTCCCACAAATTGAAATTTTTTAGTGTATTCAAACTTGTTTGGGGTTAAATATACTGAGACAAAGGTATATTTATAATGCTTGTGAGGTTAGGACCATTCCATTTTCAAGTGAAATACACAAAGGGAAGTACAGATTAATTTTTCTCCAGTTTGACAATTTTCCCTCAATGTTAAACCTAGGTTTGTCCACCACCCAGTGGATCAATATTTGAATTTTTTATTAGTAACCAATTCTATCTTAATTTGTTTCAATACAAACACATACCGATGTTAACAGTGATAATGAAGGTAGGGATGAAGGCCCCATCGAGGATCAGCCGCCACACCCACCCACCCATGATCTCGGTGAATAATTAGTTGAGGATTTTGGCGATGATGATGCTGAGGGTGTTGGGGGGTTGTACAGTATATTCATAGGACCATAATCTACCAGACTAAAGAAATATATAATGACAACATAATTACATGAATTAATGTTTAATAGACTTATATATAATCATTCCCATGCTTAATAGAAGAAATTAATTATCGGATGTATTCACATTTTGGTATTAGGAAAAAACTTCTGGTTAGGGGGGTTGTGCAGTATATTCACGACACCATTGTCTACTGGAATTAGGAAATATATAATGATAATTTAATTCCATGAAATAAAGTATAATGGACCTATACACAATCCCTTCTCTACTCTTATTGCCTGATTATTATGTTTCAGACCCCATCTTAGTCTAATGTGTTGGTCTCTTCAGGGTTGTTTAAGCTGTACTAGAAGAGTCATTGTTTGTTTCCCAAGAGAGCGATCTATGGTTGGTCTCCTTCTCCAGGTTCAGTTCCCCTCTAGTAGTGACAGTCTGTGGGTCTTCATCATCAAAGATAATGGCTATTCCTGTTTCCAAGTTCGGTTTTCTCATCATGTTCATCTGGTGTGTCTTCTGGTCTTGGGTTTTCAATGGCTGCAGATGGTGGTTCTGATGGATTTATGGTTACATTGTTGATGGTGATTTATGTTTTTGGTCATCGGAGAGAAATATTTTAGTGGTGGTATTAGTTCAATGTTAATCCTACTGTGTGTCAGGGGTGCTGTTGCAGTCGATTCTTAGTGATAGATTGTGTGTCTTGGGTTCACGAATCAAGGCTGATGGATTATCGGGTGTTCACGACCATAGGATTTCTTTTCAAATTTTCAATTCATGATTTGGGTGATGTTTTTTTAATTTTGAATTAGGATTCTTGCGAGTTTTTTGAACTCTGGAAGATTATGTCTTGATGTGTAACTAATATTTGATTTTTTTTGTTCCCACTAAACCTCAAAATGGTTTTCAAAAAATTCAAAAAAAAAATGGATTAAGGCCCCTGCTCATTATATACTATTCATTATCGGATGCATTCATATTTTGATATTAGGAAAAAAAATTGGTTGGGGGCTATACAATATATTCATTAGACCATTTTCTACCAGAATCAAGAAATATATACTAATAATGAAATTCTATGAATTAAATTATAATGGACCTATATATAATAATTCTCATGTTCATTAGAAACAATTCATTATCGAATGCATTCACATTTTTAGCATGGGGGAAAACTTTGGATTAGGGGGTTGTACAATATATTCATGGGACCACAGTCTACCAGAATTAGGAAATATATACAGATTATGTAATTCTATGAATAAAAGTATGATATACCTATATATAATTTTTCCCATGCTCATTAGAAAAAATTAATTATCAGACGTATTCACATTTTGATATTAGGAATAAAATTTTGATTGGGGGGATGTACAATATATACAAAGAACCATTGTCTACCGAATCAGGAAATATATACTCATAATGAAATTCCATGATTTAAAGTATAATGGACCTATTTATAATCATTCCCATGCACATTATAAACAATTCATTATCGGATGCATTCAAATTTCAATATTAGGAAAAAATATCCGATTAGGGGATAGTGCAGTATATTCATGGGACCATTGTTAGCGGAAATTAGGAAATATATACTGATAACGCAATTACATGAATTAAATTATAATGGAACTAGATATAATCATGCCCACACACATTAGAAACAATTCATTTTTGGATGCATTCACATTTTGGTATTATAAAAAAACATTCAGTTGGGAGGCTGTACAATATATTCAAGGGACCATTATGAGATGAAATCAGAAAATATATACCGATAATACAATTTTGTTAATTAAAGTATAATGGACCTATATATAATCATTCCCATGATCATTAGAAACAATTCATTACCAGATGCATTCATATTTTGGTATTAGGAAAAAAAATTCTCTTGGGGGTCTGTATAGTATATTTACAGGACCATTGTCTACCAAAATCAGGAAATATATACTAATAACACAATTTCATGAATTAAAGTATAATGGACATATATATAATCATGCTAATTCCTATTAAAAACAATTCATTATCTGATGAATTAATATTTTGGTATAAGGGAAAAAAATTCAATTGGGGGTTGTAAAGTATATTCATGGGACCACTATTTGTTAGAATTAGAAAATATATACTAATAACACAATTATATGAATTAAATTATAATGTACCTATATATAATCATGCCCATACTCATTAGAAATAATTTATTATCAAATTCATTCACATTTTGTTATTAGAAAAAAACCTTGGTTGGGGAGTTGTATGTATATTCATAACACCATTGTCTGCCAAAATCAGGAAATATATACTGATAATATAATTTGATGAATTAAAGTATAATGGACCTATTTATAATCATTCCCATTCTCATTAGAAAAAATTCATTATCAGATGCATACACATTTTGTTATTAGGAAAAAACATTTGGTCGGGGGACTGTAATGTATATTCATGCGATCATTGTCTACCAGAATCATGAAAAATATACTGATAATATGATTCTATGAATTAAAGTATAATAGACATACATATAATCATGGTCATGCTTATTAGAATAAATTCATTATCGAATGCCCCCACATTTTGTTATTAGGAAAAAAAATTTATTGGGGGGTTGTAAATTATATTCATGGGACCATTGTCTACTAGAATCAAGAAATATATATTGATAACGTAATGCATGAATTAAAGTATAATAGACCTATATATAATCATTCCCATGCTCATTAGAAACAATTCATTATCAAATGTATTCAAATATTGGTATTAGGGAAACACTTTCAGTTTGGGGATGTATAGTATCTTCATAGGACCATTGTCTGCTGGAATCAGGAAATATATACTGATAACACATTTCTGTGAAATAAAGTATAATGAACCTGTATATAATCATGCTGATTCATGCTCAAATTTACCCAAAAGAAGAAGGTAGGACGGTCCTTATAGTCTAGCTTGGGTTGTTGAATCCTCAGAGACCTAAGAAGTACCTACATACACGTACATTATATGGATTTTTTTTGGCTATGAAGTGGCAAAATTGGGTTGATTTAAGATGGTTTTAAATTAACTCTAATATATTTAAGTGAATTCAACTTAAAAGAATGATTTTATCCTAGGTTATCACTTGGGGTGGATTGGACGTATTCCCTTTTCAACTATTTCAATTTCTTATATTTGAGTTGAGTTCATTTAAGGAGATCAAACAACTTCATCACTTACTGATTTTATACCAACAAACCATAATACTAATCACCTATACACTTGGAGGATCAAATTTATGAGCACTCCAAGGTAAAGGTTTGTATTATCACTTGAATTATGTGGCCTTAAAATTCAACAAGGATGAAGAAGTTTTAAAATCATCAAATAAAAATATCAATTAAAAGAAGTGATTATACATTAATGGGGTGATAAATAACATACAATACAGCCCATTTCTACTCCCTTGGATCAACCCATTAGTGGGTTAACCCTCCATTGATGATATGGTTTCAATGGAAGCGGGAAGTAGACTCATGAGGGAGGAATTGATGAAGTAAAGAAAACAAAAAAAAGAAAATGACCACTCCACCGTTGTGTGAATAATTTTACAATGTTTGGTGTGAATAAATTCACACCTTGAGGCAAAGATATCAAAGTGATATAGAGAATAACAGAATAATAGTAGAATAAGAACTTTTATTAAGAAACTAGGATGAATTAAAACAACTTACATGTGAAGGAAGAACGTTACAAAGACAAATTGGCAGCAAAACATTAAGATGAAAACAAATCTCAATGATGATAAAATACTACACCACCACTGCCATAAATAGGCATTTTTGGAGCCTTGGTTCAAGCCTCAAATAGTACAAAAGATCTCACTTGAGTATGGTAGCCTAGGGTGGTGGAAAGTATGGGAGAGGAGACTTTTCCACCCTTGACCCGAGGTGGCATCCAGCTTGCTTCCACCGAACTGATGCGCCTGTACGATCTTCTAGATGGACGAATTGGAGAAATTAATCTACATATGTCACCTAACCGTTTGTAAATTTTCAGACCAAAATAGTTTATGGTTAACGATATATGTGTAAAATGGTGGGCTGTTTTTCTAGGCTGCAGAATCTGGCCAAGAATTTTATCTTCAACTTGGGCCGCTTAAATAACCACAATGGATGCCGAATTAGCACTAGATCCTGAATAATTATTTGTTACTCTATATTTATTCTAGAATACCATGAAATTTGGGATTCATTTGGTTTGTAATGTGGGTCCCACATTCTCATTAGTGGTCTGGTGTCCAATCTGCCTTCTCTAGAATTGCTTCCATTCATCTCCAAATATCTCCATCATCCTTTATGAATCCTCCATTGATCCCTGAATGAAAAATGTTCATATTTATGTTCATATATAGTTAAAAAAGTATAAAATTAAAATATAGATAATTAAAATCCCTAAAATCAGATGAATCATTGGGCCTAAATTGGTGTACATTAGGCATGAAGTGCACAAATGATAAGAATGTATGTTCAAAATTAAAATCCACTAACTCAGGCCCATAAGATTGAAAAATAACATTTAATACTATTAAAATTTAATTAAAATATGTATTTTTATTGGCTAATCACACCCCCAACTTGATATTTTCTAGTCCTGAGCAAAATGTATCTCAAAAATATGAAATTCGAATTCCATTTTCCAAAAACATTTTAATACACAATGATCACAAAAAACCCTTATACCAAACAATCATGAAACCCATGAAAATATTTTAATAAAAGATATTTTCATAAGCAGATCCCAATCCCAATCTAATTCCTTTGTTCAAATTCATTTCCATATTTCATTCAATATCAATTAAGTATGAGGATGTGTTGTGTATCACAATAGACATGGGGGTTCATCTTTATTTAGGGGGGAAATAACGGAAGTGCTAGGTGGAATCACTTTTCAATATTAATATGAGTATTCAAAAAAAATTATTTTATTATTTTATTATTTTTTTGTTTTGTTTTTTTGTTTTTTTTTTCAATTCTGCCATGGTAATTGGAATTGCACTCAAAAGAGTCAACCCCTGTAGCGAGACTTTGCCGATGACTCCCATGCTCAAAGACCTTAGGGCACCAAGTGAAGCCTATATACTCAGGCATCATCTCGAGTTAACTCAGTCAAAAACAAATTCAAATTACCAAAAATAGAGATAAAATTACTAACTCTGGCCAGACAATTATGGAGTCATGATCCCCAAGTGCCAAAAGCCACACATTAGGTCATTTCATTGCTCTACATGCAAATTTATTATTATATTATTTTTTTATTATTATTGAATTCTCATATTAAAACTAAAATGATCACCAAACCTATGCTATTTATTTGGGGGACCCCATGAACTCAAACTAATACCCCACTATCCAAATGACATGCATTGTGATCTTTTTTTTTATTTTTATGAAATTATAAATGATGAAATATCACATTGGATAGCCACAAATTCCAAAATCAATGCTCATGAAATTATACAAGGATTAAAATCAGAATAGCGGCATTCTAAATTATTTGATATTCAGTTTTAAAGTGTGAAATGTGTATTACCATGTTCAAAATTAAAGAAATTTTTCCTTCCATTTTCACACATTTTTTTTTTCAAATCATTCATTTTTTTTGACACAAAATCATTTTTTATTTTATCTCCCCCTAACTTAAAATAACATTGTCCCCAGTGTTTAAAGAAAAGAAAATTTAGAAGGGGGTAGAGGTAGAGAATGAGAGTTCAAAAAGGAAATTGAAAACAAGGATCATGAAATTAATTCACATGGTGGTTGAAGTTGAAATTCCTGTTTCTCCCTTTTAATCCCTTAATCTTGATGTCAATCTGAGAATTCCCTAGTGGAAAAAAGAAAAACAAAAAAAACTATATATGTATATATATATAATAAAGAAAGTAAAATATAAGTATATATATAAAAATAATAGAATAAAAAAGCACAAAAATCCATAGGTCAGTGGTAAGCGTGCGCCCCTGTGTCCCTTTGGTCCCAGGTTCGATTCCTTGTGGCTTCATCGATTGTGATGAGGTTTGACCCACAACCTATGACCTGTCATTTTTTTATTTTTTATTAAAATATTATTATTATTATTTTTGTATTTTTATTTTAACCTAAAAACACATAAAAATAAAATGAACTGATAATACATTGTCTTATTTTTAAATTTCTGGGTAAGGTATTACTCAAGGATCACACCACGTGACACAAATGAATATGGTACTCCCCTTTCATACCCATCCATACTCATAATAGAAGAACGGGTCAATAGTCTATTTTTTTATTTTAAAATATCAAAACGATTAATTAATCCTATTTGAAAAAATAAAGATGATTCCAAAAATATTGGAAACATTAAAACCATGGGTTGCCTACCGTACATTTCTTTTGTTTAATGTCGTTATCCCGACATGAATCCTAAATCTATCCATTTTTCCTGGTTTATAGGTTGGATCAGTTAACTCAACCTCTATTTCCTATTTATTGAATGATTCAATGAATGGTTTAAAACTATAACCATTGAACTTGAAAATGTGACCACTAGTGGGATCTTGAATCTCTACTGCCCCATGGGGGTACACATGATGCACTATGAAAGGACCTGACCATCTAGACCTTAATTTTCCTGGGTGTAAATTATGTTTTGAACTATACAAGAGCACAAATTTTCCTGGTTCAAAATGTTTGACTTTGATATTCCTAGATTGGTAGGCTTGAACTCTAGCTTTATTGATCCTTGAATTTTCATAAGCATCCATCCTTAGTTCCTCAAGTTCATTGAGATCTAACTTCATTTTTGTTCAGGCCAATGAGAGGTCATAATTTATTTTCTTAATTGCCCAAAAATCCTTATGCTCAATTTCAACAGGTAAATGTAATTCTTTTCCATAAACCAACATATATGGTGAAATTCATAGGATGGTTTTTTATGCTATACGATATGCCCAAAGAGAATCTGAGAGTTTCTCAGACCAATATTTCCTAGAAGGATTGGCAGTTTTTTCAAGAATATTCTTAATCTCCCTATTTTCTAACTCAGATTGACCATTGGTTTGAGGATGGTATGCAGTGGAAACCTTGTGAGAAAACCCATACTTAGACATGAGTGAATAGAATGGACAGTTGCAGAAATGGGTTCCTCGGTCACTGATTATAGCCCTAGGAATTCCAAATCAAGAAAATATGTGCTCTTTTAGAAATCGGATCACAACATGATGGTCATTAGACTTGGTGGGAATGAATTCAACCCATTTTGAGACATAATCAATAACTAAGAGGATGTAGATGTATCCCCTATAGTTTGGGAAGGGACCCATGAAATCGATTCCCCAGCAGTCAAAGATTTAAATCACTAAGATGGGAGCGAGTGGCATTTGATTCCTTTTTGTGATTGACCCTACTTGTTGAAACTTAGGACAACTTTGACAAAATGTGTAGGAGTCCCTTGAGAGGGTGGGCCAGAAGTGACCACACTGAAGAATATTAGCAGATGTTTTCTTAGAGGAAAAGTAACCTCCACATGCCTCACTATGACAGAATTTAAGGATGGACTCTTGTTCAGATTTTGGGACACACCTCTTAATGACTTGGTTAGGGAAGAACATATAGAGGTATGGATCATCAAACAAATAGTGTCTAAAATCATAAAGGAATTTACTTTGAGATTGAGTCCCTAAGAATTTTGGAATGACTCTTGTAACTAATAAATTGTCTATGTTGGCATACCAAGGGCAGTCACTCACAAAGTATAGGTGTTCATCAGGAAATGAATCAGACATAGAAATTTGATTTTAGTTGTCTTTGAATTCCATCCTAGAGAGGTGATTAGTTACAAAAATTTCAATTCCCTTTTTATCCTTGTTTTTGAAGTCAAATTCTTGTAAGAGAAGGACCCACCTAATCAGTCTAGCCTTAGCATCTTGTTTTTGGAAGAGGCATTTTAGTGAAGAATGGCCAGTGAACACAGTAATGGG
Source organism: Viscum album (assembly GCA_963277665.1). Lineage (NCBI taxonomy): Eukaryota > Viridiplantae > Streptophyta > Magnoliopsida > Santalales > Viscaceae > Viscum > Viscum album. Next base: position 1,361,201,953 of record OY728151.1, on the reverse strand, counting down.
GGATCCTAAGAGGTACGACCTAAACTTCTCTAAGGAAAAAAAAATAGAAAGTAACTACTTTTCAGTGGTGGTGTAGTTGATTTGGGCATTATTTAAGGATTTTCTTGCATAAGCAATGACAAAAGGAGTTTTATAACAACGTTTTCCTAGCACAACTCCTACAGAAAAGTCACTGGAATCACACATAAGTTCTAAAGGAAGGTTCCAATTTGGAGATTTCATAATGGGAGGAGATGTGAGAGAGGATTTGGGGGTTGAGAATGAACCCTCATAGCTTTCTATCCAAACAAATAGAGCATCCTTTACTAGGAGAGCACAAAGGGGATGGGAGATTGAACTAAATTCATTGATGAATCTTTGATAGAAACCAGTATGTCCTAAGAAATACCTCACCTCCTTGAAAATTTTGGGTGATAGAAGGTGCCGAATGATGTAAACCTTGGATTTATCAACTTCAATTACCCTACTTGATACTAGATGGCCTAGAACTAGTCCCTATTTAACCATGAAATGGAATTTTTCCTAGTTTAGGACCATATTCCTTTCTTCACATCTTGACAAGACTCTCTCTAGATTCCTCAGACATCCCTCAAATGTATCTCCAAACACCGAGAAGTCATCCATGAAGACCTAAATAAAATCCCCTACCATGTCTGAGAAGATTCCCATCATGCACTACTGGAAGGTTACATGGGCATTGCATAAACCGAAGGGCATGCATTTTAAGTCAAAGGTTCCGAATGGATTGGTGAATGTAGTCTTTCCTTGATCCTCTAGGGAGACCTTAATTTGATTATACCTCGAGTACCCATCTAAGAAACAGTAGAAGGAATGACCTGCCACTCTCTCAAGGACTTGGTCAATGAATGGTAAGGGGAAATTGTCCTTCTTGGTGAATGATTTTAGCTTCCTATAGTCAATGAAGACCCTCCATCCACTACTCACCCTAGTTGGAATAATTTCTCCATCTTTATTGGTTATCACTATGATTCCTGCCTTCTTGGAGACCACCTAGATTGGGCTGACCCACTCACTCTCAGCTATGGGATATATGATACCATATTTTAACAATTTCAGAAGTTCTTTTATCAATACTTCCATGAGATTAGTATTGAGTCACTATTGAGGTTGACAACATGGCTTTGAATCAGATTCCAGAACAATCCTATGAGTCCCGATAAGTGGGATAATCCCAGGAACATCAGACAGGGTCTAACCAATGGATTTCTTATGTTTACTAAGGACATCTAGAAGCATCCTCTCATAATTGGCTTCAAGAGAAGAAGAAATGACAATAGGATGTGTTTTATTGTCCCCTAGGAAGGCATAATTGAGTGCAGTGGGATGTTCCTTAAATTCAAGATCAGCTTAGTTTAGAATTTTAGTACAGGATTGGGACATTAGATAAAGATCAATTTTGTTTCCTAGAGTTTTAGATAGGATTGATTCCCCACATGTAGAAGGTTCAGCTACTAGATTGGCTTGAACAGATTTAGGGAAGGAAGTTAGAGTGGTCCCCATGAAAGTGGTTTCCTGAAAGGTTTGAATGATTGTTGGACCTAAGACTTCATCATAAGAGCAATTTGAAAATGATTCAATCCAAGGAGATAAACTTCCTTCATGTGAACAAATGAAATAAATATCATTCTGACTTAAAAATCCATCAAATATTCCTTGATGTTCTATGGATTCATTATCAATGCTTCCTATCATGTTTACTTCATGAATTTCCTCATCATCTCCTATTTTTGAGCTTGCATTATAGATGTTCAAGTCTAGACTCATGTTTCCAAAGGTGATGGTCATGTTCCCATTTCAGACTCGGATAACAGAGTTGGTTGTTGCAAGGAAAGGATGACCAAGGATGATTGAGGTTTGTTCCTTATTTCCTAAGTTTGGATGGTTGTCAAGGACAATGAAGTCAGCAGGGTAGATGAAGTTTTCAACCTTTACCAGAACGTCCTTTAAAATCCCCTTTGGAACCCTAATGATACGATAATCAAGTTGAAGTGCGACGGATGTGGGTTAGAGCTCTTCTATCCCTAACTGGCAGTACACAACATATGGGATGAGATTGACACTAGCACCTAGGTCACACAAGGCCTTGACAACTTTGCTCTCTCCGAGTTCAACATTGATGTAAGGGAAACCCGGGTCTTTCAACTTAGGAAGAATGGTCCCTTGAATGGTGGTACTCACATTAGTAGCCAAAAGGACTTGGTTTTTATGTGAAAATTTTCTTTTAAAAGTGCACAAGTCCTTAAGGTACTTTGAGTAGGAAGGTATAGTTTGGATGGAATCGAGAAGGGTAATGTTCAACTTGACTTGTGAGAAGATTTCCCTCAATGTTTCACTCATTTCAGGCTTGGTTTTCCCCCTCATGCGTTGAGGAAATTGTGCAGGTTGTGGGGTTGTTTGTTGAAGAGTTGTTTCTTTCACATTGTTATCAGTTTCCTCAGTTTGATATTGTGGTTCATTTGAATTTTCATTAGAGTTTGAAGCTTCACATGGTTTCTAACTTATTTTTTCATGTTTTTCAATTGATTTCCCACTTCTTAAAATAGTCACAACCTTTTGTTGTTTATGAGTTGTTTGAGTACAGCTTGACTCTCCCCTTGAAGTTGAGGATGGTACCGCCTGAGTAGGCATAAGTGCCTTTCCAGTTTTGGTGGTTTTAAGTTCTTGTTTAAGGGAAGAGACTTCCTTCATCCTCTCCATTTGTTTTCATTATTGTTCTAGTAGTCTTTGTGGAATAGTTTGGGTTGGTTCTTGAGAAGATTGGTTTTTACCGGGGGATATTTTGGAGGTGGGATGGTTTGTTGAAAATAGACCGGTGGATATTGGTATTGGATAGGTTGGGTTTGGAACTGGTTATGAGTTTGGTAGTTTTGATGGGGGTAAGGATTTTTTCCCTGTGGCAGCACTGTAGCAACGACGAGCACTGTAGCGGTGGCAGGTCTCTACAACGGCGACATGATACTGTAGTAGTGCGGGTATTGTAGTAGTACTATTCACAAAATGGGCCTTGGGCCCAAATATTAGGCCGACGGGCCATGTAATGGGCTAAATGCACACTGGTCCTTCGGGTTATGTAATGGGTCTCCCTCTACTCGGTTAAAGAGGTCTTCACTTTGATTTAATAATAAGTGAGGCTTCAGTCCCAACCTTTAAAAAAAATAAAGAATGAATAAATAAATATTAAATATATGATGAATAAATAATAAATAAGTAATTAATAATTCATTAATAATAAATTAATAATAAAAAAATAATAAAAAATAATAAAAAATAATAAATAAATAAATAAGTAAATTAATTAATAATAAATGATTAAAAAACTAATAAAAAATAACTAACTAATATATTAATAATAAATTACTAAATTACTAATTAATGAATAATAAATAATAAATTATAAATTATAAATTAAAAAATATAAGTAATAAATGAATAAATAAATTAATAAATAAATAAAAGAATAAATAAATTCATTAATAAATAAATAAATAATCAATAATAAATAATAAATAATAAATAATAAATAATAAATAATAAATATAAAATATAAAATATAAAATATAAAATAATAAATAATTAACAATCAATAATAACTACTAATTAATAATTAGTAATAACTCATAATTAACATTTAAGAATTAATAATTAAGAAATAATATTTAATATTTAATATTTAATATTTAATATTTAATATTTAATAAATAATTAATAAGTATTTACTATATAAATAATTAATAATTAATTAATATATAAAAAATTGAAAATTAATAAATAATGAATAATGAATAAATAAATGAATAATAAATGAATAACAAACTAATAATAAATAAATAAATAATAAATTAAAAATAGATTAATAAGTAATAAATAATAAATAATAATGAATAATGAATAAAGAACAAGTAAAAAATAAAAATAAAAACTAAATAAATAAATAAATAAATCATAAATCATAAATAATTAATAATTAATAATAACTAATAATTGATAATTAATAGTTAATAGTTAATAATTAATAATTAATAATTAATAATTAACAGTTAATAGTTAATAATTAATAGTTAACAATTAATAATTAATAATTAATAAATAATTAATAAATAGTTAATAAATAATTAATAAATAATTAATAAATAATTAATAAATAATGAGTAAAGAATAAAAAATAAAAAATAAAAAATAAATGAATAATAAACTAATAATTAATAAATTAAAAATAAATTATTAATTAATGTGTACATAATAACTAAATAATAAATAGATAAAATAAATTAATAAATAAATATTAAATATTAATTAAATAAATAAATAGATATATATATAAATAAATAGATATATATATAAATAAATATATAAATAATAAATAAATATTAATTGAATAAATAATAAATAATACATAATATTAATAGGTAAATAAAAAATATTTAATTAATTAAGTAATTAATAATGAATTAATTAATAAATAAATAATAAATAATGGATTAATTAATAATAAATAAATAAACAAACTCTAAAACATTAAGAAACTCTTAAAACCCCCAAAACACTGAAATGACCATAAAATCTGATCCAAGAGACCTTTTTTAGCTCCAAAACCAGTCAAAATGAAGATCAAAAACAAGATTCGATATGATATGTGGTTAGGGCCAAACAGACACCTCGATCAAAACTTATAGCCATTTGAATTCTAAGAAATCGAGGTCAGCGGCTAAAAACCCTATTTTGGAGGCCTTCTGGTAATTTCTATGGGGGCAAGGGGGATAGTGATCTAAGAGTTATTCTTTGACCCACATGGTTTAGAGATCATCCTAGGCATTGAATTGATATGTGGTAGAGCCCAGACAGACATCTGGATAAAAAGTTATGGTCGTTTGAAGTTCATATTTGATTTGTGACTTTTTTGAAACTTTAATATCTTTTTTTCCTTTATTTTCACCCAATTTGAATGTGACATGGTTTTATCTCATTTTATAAGCTTTGATGTGACTGGTTGTGGAGCTAAAACTGACTTTGAGATTATGGGCATTTGATTTTGAAGTGTGTTTTTCAACTTATTGAAGTTTTGTTTTAACTTTAAAAATATTATTAACTAATAATTTCTAATATTTATAAGTTTACACATTATAAAAATTAAAATTATAAATAATAAACTATATATGATAGTAAGTAATAATTAATAATTTATTTATTTGTCATTTTTTTAGTTTAATTTTGCTGCTGAATTGAAAGAACTGAAGCTATTTAGCAGTGGTTTTTTTTAAAAAGTGCCGCTAAAAATAACTGTAATTTGTTTTTGGAAAACATTTAAAAAAAATTAAAAAAAATATTTTAAAATCATTTATCAACGGTTTTTAAAATCGTTGCTAAATTTTTGGTCCAAAAACTCTTAGCAACGGTTTTGAAAACTTTCGTGAAAAAATCGCCGCTAAAACATTGTTTTCCTATAGTGGAAATCATGCCATGCTCATTAGAAACAATTCATTATCAGATGCATTCTCATTTTTGTATTAGGAAAGAACTTTTGGTTAGAGGGTTGTACTCTATATTCACCGGACTATTGTCTATCAGAATCAGGAAATATATACTTATAATGCAATTTTGTGAATTAAAATATAATAGACATATATACAGTCACACCCATGATCATTAGAAACAATTAATTATCAGATTCATTCACTTTTTTATATTAGGAAAAAAAATTGGTTGGGAGCTATATAGTATATTTGCGGGACCATTGTTTTCCAAAATCATGAAATATATAATCATAATACAATTTCATGAATTCATGTTTAACATACCTATATATAATCATGCCCATGCTTATTAGAAACAATTAATTACGGATGCATTAACATTTTGGTATTAAGAAAAAAACATTTTTTTGGGGGGATGTACAATATATTCATAGAACCATTGTCTGCCCGAATCAGAAAAATATATTAATAACAGGATTTAGTGAATTAAAGTATAATGGACCTATATATAATCATGCCCATGCTGATTAGAAAAAATTCTTTATCAGATGCATTCACATTTTCGTATTAGAAAAAAACATTCGGTTGGGGCATTGTACAATACATTAAATTGACCATTGTCTGGAAGAATCAAAACATATATATTGATAATGTCATTATGTGAATTAAATTATAACAAACCTATATATAATCTTGCCCAAGCTCATTATAAACAATTCATTATTGTATTTATTCATATTTTGGTATTCGAAAAAAATGTTTGGTTGGGGGTTGTACAGTATATTCATGGGGCCATTGTCTTCCGGAATCTAGAAATATATACTGATAAAGAAATTCCATGTATTAAAGTATAATGGACCTATATATAATCATGCTCATTCTCACTAGAAATAATTCATTATCGAATGCATTCATAATTTTGTATTAGAAAAACACTTTCGATTGGGGGGTCTATTATATATTCATGGGACCATTGTCTACTAGAATCATAAAATATATACTAATAATTCAATTACATGAATTAAATAATAAGGGATATATATATATAATCATTCTCAGCTCATTAGAAACAATTCATTATCAGATGCATTAAAATTTTGGTTTTAGTAAAAAATATTCACTTGGGGGGTTGTATAGTATATTTACGTGCCAATTGTCAGCCAAAATCCATAAATATATACTGATAATGCATTTCTATGAATTAAATTATAATAAAACTATATATAATCATTCCTACAATCATTAGAAACAATTTATTATCAGATTCATTCACATTTTGGTATTAAGAAAAACACATTATTTAGAGGGTTGTGCCGTATATTCATGGGAAATTTGTCTACCAAAATTATGAAATATATACTGATAATCCAATTCCATAAATTAATATATAATAGACCTATATATAATTATTCTCATGATCATTAAAATCAATTCATTATCATATGCATTCACATTTTGGTATTAGGAAAAACCTTTGGTCAGGGGCTGTATAATATATTCATGGGACCATTATCTGCCGGAATCATGAAAAATATTCTAAGAACTTGATTCCATGAATTAAAGTACAATATACCTATATATAATCACGCCCATGCTCATGAGAAACAATTTATTATCTGATGCATTCATATTTTGTTATTAGGAAACTAAATTCTATTGGGAGCATGTATAGTATATTCATGGGATCATTGTCTAGAAGAATGAAGAAATATATACTGACAAGGTAATTCTATGAGTTAATGTATAGTGGACATATATATAATCATCCACATGCTCATTAGAAACAATTCATTATCAGATACATTCACATTTTGATATTAGGAAAAATATTTTTATTGGGGGTTGTACTGTATATTACGTGGCCATTGTCTGCTGGAATTAGAAAATATATACTGATAACACAATTTTGTGAATTAAAGTATAATGGATCTATAAATAATCATGAAAATTCTAATTCGAAACAATTCATTTTCAGATACATTAACATTTTGGTATTATAAAAACTCTTTTGGTTGGGTAGTTTGTATAGTATATTCACGAGACCATTGTCAGCTAGAATCATGAAATATATGCTCATAACGCAATCCAGTTAATTAAAGTATAATGGACCTATATATAATCATGTCCATTCGTATTAAAAACAATTCATTATCAGATGCATTCAAATTTTTGTATGAGGGATAAAAAATTCAGTTGGGGGTTGTGTAGTATATTGATGGGACTATTGTCTGTCGAAACCATGAAATATATAATCATAGTGGAAATCCATGAATTAATGTATAACGAACCTATGGCAGAAACATACATGTGACCAGGAAAAAATAGTGAGGTTCCCTAGGTATTCATTGTCATTACCCTACCCAATCGCTCCCACAACTATCATTTTTTTAGTGTATTCAAACTTGTTTGGGGATAAAAAGACTTAGATGAAGGGATATTTATGATGCTTGTGAGGGTAGGCCCATTCTATTTGTAATTGAAATACACAAAGTGTAATAAAAATTAGTTTTCTCTCCACTTTGATCGTTATAACTCAATGTTAAACCTAGGTTTGTCCACCACCTGGTGGATCAATATTTGAATTTTTTATTAGTGACCAATTCTATCTTAATTTGTTTCAACACTAGCACACACCGGTGCTAACAGTGATATAGTGGGTAGGTAGGAAGGCCCTATCAAGGATCAACCACCACCCCCACCCACCCATGATCTTGGTGATGAGGATGTCGAGGGTGTTAGAGTGCAGGAATCTGATGGTAAAGGCACCCCAAAACTTGTACAAAGCTATCCCATAGAGGTACAACGACACCAAATATAAACCAATTAAAAATACATTTTTTGAAATTCTAAAATGGCAGTTGGGAAATCTCTTTTGGAGGGTTTATTATTTTAAATATTTTATTAAATTTTATTTTTAAAAAATGGGATAGGATTGTGTATATTTTGTAATGAGATATCTAATTATGAGAGAATATTTTCCAACTGAAAGAAAATAGAAAAACTAAAAATATAAGAGAAAATGTAAAAAATTATGTTGTGTAAGGTAAGAGATGGTTGAAATGATCATCCAAACTAATGCCTAAACCCAAGAAAAGGAAACTGATGATGAGCATCCAAATCCTATGATTGAACTAATTGATGACGGCATTAGAGAAGAACATAAGTCCTCTAAAGAGCATAGACAGTTTTCTCTTGAATTTTTGAGTCATCGTTGATGCCACCAATGAAGAATATTTGGCCACCACATAGACCGACAACGTAAACATCGAAAAAATATGGCTCTCGAAGGTGCAATACTACTTAGTTGAGGTATCACCTCTCGCATTCTTATAGACCGATCATGAGAAATTCTTCAAGAAGTGTATCATCTAAGTTATCCCACCTGATTATAATAATAGGAAACATGAGATAAAATAGTTTTAAAACTAAAAAAATACATATATGAAAACTTGAGATGCCAATGTTGTATCCGAAGATGAGGCCACCCATGGCGGCAACGATGCATGTGACCAGGAAAAAAATACTGAGGTTCCCCAGGGATCCCTTTTCATTACCCTACCAAATCACTCCCACAACCGACATTTTTTTAGTGTAATGGAATATGCTTGGGGACACAGAGATAGAGACGAAGAAAGATTTATGATGCGTGTGAGGTTAGGCCCATTCCCTTTGCAAGCGAAACACACAAAGGGCAGTACAAATTTGTTTTCTCTCCACTTTGAGCATTTTCTCTCTATGTTATACATAGGATTCTCCACCACCTGGTGGATCAATTTTTAAATTTTATATTGGTGACAAATTCTATCTTGACTTGTTTCAACACTACCATAGATCGACACCGATAGTGATGATGAGGGTGAGGATGAAGGATCTGTCGAGGCTCAAGTGCCACCCCCACCGATCATTGATCCCGGCGAAGAAGTAGTTGATGATGTTGGCGATAATGATTCCGAGGGTGTGGGAGATCTGGAAGTTGATGTTAAGAGCACCCCAAAACTTGTACGGATCCATGTCAAAGAGGTACAGGGGCAACAACTATGTAATAATTAAAAATACATTTTCTGAAATCCTTAAATTGAAGTTGTGAAATCTCTTTGGGAGGGTTTGTTATTTTAAACGGTTTATTATTATTTTTTAAATGTTATATGATTGCGTATATTTTGTACAGAAATATCTATTCAGGAGAGTTATTTTCCAACTGAAAGAAAATAGGAAAACTAAAAACATTGGAAGAAAAGTAAAAAATTGCGATGTGTAAAGTAATAGATGTTTGACTTGATTGGAAAAGACAATGCCTAAACCCAAGAAAAGATGACTAAAGGTGAGATTCTAAATCCTTTGAGTGAACCCATTGATTATTGCACCGAAAAAGAGCATAAGTTTTCAAAATAGCATAGACAATTTTCATGGGACCATATTCTGCTGAAATCAAAAAATATATACTGATAATAGGGTTTTGTGAATTAAAATATAATATACCTATAAATAATAAGGAAAATGATCTATAAAAACAATTAATTATCATATAAATTTACATATTGGTATTAGGACTAAATTATTAGTTGGAGGTTGTACAATATATTCAGGAGACCATTGTCTGCCGAAATCAGGAAATATATACTGATAAAACAATTTCATGAATTAAATTATAATGGGCATCTATATAATTGTTCCCATTCTCATTAGAAACAATTCATTATTATATGTATTTATATTTTGGTATTAGGAAAAAACATTCTGTTTGGCGGTTGTATAGTATATTCATGGGAACATTGTTACCGGAATTTTAAAATATATATTGATAATGAAATTCCATGAATTAAATTATAATGAACCAATATATAATCATGCATGTGCTCATTAAAAACAATTCATTATTAGATGCATTCAAAAAATTTTATTAGGAAAAAACTTTTTATTGTGGGTTGTATAGTATATTCATGAGACAATTGTCTGCCGAAATCAAGAAATATATACTAATAAAGCAATTCTATGAATTAAAGTAAAATGGACCTGTATATAATCATTCCCCTGCTCATTAGAAGCAATTCATTATCGGATGCAGTCACATTATGTTATTAGGAAAAAAAATTGGTTGGGGGCTGTATAGTGTATTCACGAGATGATTGTTTTCCAGAATCAGGAAATATATACTGATAATGAAATTTTATGAATTAAAGTATAATGGATCTATATATAATCATTCTAATTATCATTGGAAACAATTCATTATTAGATGCATTCAAATTTGGATATTAAGAAATAAATTTCCATTTGGGTTTGTAGAGTATATTCACGAAACTATTATCTTCCGGAACCCAGAAAGATATAAAGATAATGCAATTTTTGAATTAAAGTATAATTGACCTATATGTAATCATGCATGTGCTCATTAGAAACAATTCATTATCAAAAGCATTCACATTCCTATATTAGGAAAAAACTTTTAGTTGGGGGTTGTACAGTACATTACGGGACCATTGTCTGCCAGAATCAAGAAATATATAGCGACAAAACAATTCTGTGAATTCAATTATAATGGATCTATATATAATAATGTTCATTCTAATGAGAAACAATTCATTATCAGATGCATTAACATTTTTTGTATTCGGAAAAAACATTATGTTGAGGGGATGTACAGTATATTCATGGGACCATTGTTTGTTGGTATCAGAAAATATATATTGATAACACAATTCTGTGAATTAAAACATAATATATTTATATATAATCATTCTGATGCTCAGCAGAAAAAATTCATTATTGGATTCATTCACATTCTGGTATTAGGAAAAAACTTTTGTTTGGGGGGATGTATAGTATACTAAGTGGACCATTATCTGAAGGAATCCGGAAACATATACTATTAACGCAATTCGGTGAATTAAAGTATAATTGAACTATATATAATCATTCCCATGATTATTATAAAAACATCATTATCTGATGCATTCACATTTTGGTATTAGGGAAAAACATTTGTTTGGTGAGCTGTACTATATATTCACGGGACCATTGTCTACCGAGATAGGAAAATATATAGTGATAACGCAATTTCATGAATTAATGAATAATGGATCTATATATACACTCCACCAAAATTTTCATTTAGCTGTGCTTTAAATTATCGCTAGATCATTCTCTAACAGTTTTGGAAAATGGTCGTCAAATTGTGTGTCGACAATCAATTATCAATAATTTTTCAAAACCATTGTAGAATGATTTGGCAGCAGTATAACCGTTTTTATATCATTTTTAATATTTTTTTAATATTTTAATTTTTTTTAATTAATTTTCATTTATTTTTTTATTTTCATAATTTATTTTTTATTGAAATAATTAATTAGTCATTAATCATTAATCATTTATTATTTATTATTTATTATTTATTATCATAATTTATTTATTTATTTATTTACTTTTGTAATTAGTTAATAAAGTAATTATTTATTTATTACATAATTTATTTATTGTTTATTGTTTTTTGTTACCATGCTCACGCACATGCCTAAGCAATATATAGAAATTCTGCATTGGGTGAAATTTGTACTCCTTACCTCTTGCTTATTCTCCAAATATTTTAGCACTCCAGCAGACCTTTCATGTCGTGTATAAATCGAATTTCATATATATATATATATATATATATTGGAAAAAATAATACATAAATAATAGATACAAACTAAATAATTATTAATAAAGAATTATTAATCAATAATTATTAATCAATAATCAATAATCAATAATCAATAATCAATAATCATTAATCATTAATCAATAATCAATAATCAATAATCAATAATCAATAATTAATAATTAATAATTAATAATTAATAATTAATAATTAATAATTAATATTTAATAATTACTAATTAAAAATTACTAATTAATAAATAGAATATAAATGAATAATAAATAAGGAATTATATAATTGAAAATAAACGGTAAATAGGAAATTATAAAAAATAAATACTAAATACTAAATAATAAATAGTAAATTGTAAATAGTGAATTGTAAATAGTAAATCATAAATAATAAAGACTAAATAATATATAATATATAATATATAATACATAATATATAATATATAAATAATGTATAAATAATAAATTATTTAATAAATAAATTAATATATGATAAATAAATAATAAATTAGTTAATAATAGATAATAAATAATAAATAATAAAGTATGAATAAATAAATAGTAAATATATGATGAATAAATAATGAATAAGTAATTAATAATTCATTAATAATAAATTAATAATAATAAAATAATAAAAAATTAACTAATAAATAAATAATAAATAAATAAATAATAAATAATAAATAAATTAATAATAAATGATTAATAAACTAATAAAAAATAACTTACGAATATATTAATAATAAATTGTTAAATTACTAAATAATAAATAATGACTAATAATAAATAAATTATAAATAATAAATTATAAATAATAAATTATAAATAATAAATGAATAAATAAATGGATAAATAAAAGAATAAATAAATAAATAAATAAATAAATAAATAATCAATAATCAATAATCAATAATCAATAATCAATAATAAATAATAAATAAAAAATAAAAAATAAAAAATAATAAATAAAAAATAAAAAATAAAAAATAACAAATAATTAACAATCAATAATAACTACTAATTAATAATTGGTAATAACTAATAATTAATAATTAATAATTAAGAATTAAGAAATAATATTTATTATTTAATATTTAATATTTAATATTTAATAAATAATTAATAAGTAATTACTATATAAATAATTAATAATTAATTAATATATAAATAATTAAAAATTAATAAATAATGAATAATGAATAAATAAATGAATATAAACTAATAATAAATAAATTAAAAATAAATTAATAAGTAATAAATAATAAATAATAATGAATAATGAATAAAGAAAAGTAAGAAATAAAAAATAAAAACTAAATAAATAAATCATAAATCATAAATCATAAATAAAAAATAATTAAAAATTCATAATAACTAATAATTAATAATTAATAATTAATAATTAATAATTAACAATTAATAGTTAACAATTAATATTTAATAATTAATAAATAGTTAATAAATAATTAATAAATTAATAATTAATAATTAATAAATAATTAATAAATAATTAATAATTAATTAATTAATAATTAATAAATAATGAATAAAAAATAAAAAATAAAAAAATAAAAAATAAATGAATAATAAACTAATAATTAATAAATTAAAAAAATTATTAATTAATATGCACATAATAACTAAATAATAAATAGACAAAATAAATAAATAAATAAATATTAAATATTAAATAAATAAATAGATAGATAGATAGATAAATAAATAAATAAATAAATAAATAATAATTGAATAAATAATAAATAATACATAATATTAGTATTTAAATAAATAATAATTAATAAATAAGTAATTAATAATGAATTAGCTAATAAATAAGGAATGAATTAATAATAAATAAATAATAAATAAATAAACAAACTCTAAAATGTTAAGAGACTCTTAAAACCCCCAAAACACTGGAATGACCATAAAATCTGATCAGAGAGTCCTATTTTAGCTCCACAACCAGTCAAAATGAATATCAAAAAAATATTTGATATGATATGTGGTTAGGACCAAACAGACACCTGGATGAGAAGTTATAGCCATTTGAATTTTAGGAAATTGAGGTCGGTGACAAAAAACCCTATTTTGGAGGCCTTCTGGTCATTTCTGTGTGCGTGGGGGTGGGGGTAAAGGGGACAATGATTTAAGAGTTATTCTCATACCTACATGGTTTAGAGACCATCATAGGTTTTGATTTGATATGTGGTAGATCCTAGACAAACACCTGGACCAAAAGTTATGGTCGTTTGAAGTTCATATTTGATTTCTGACTTTTTTGAAACTGTAATATCTTTTATTCCTTTAGTTTTCACCCAATTTGAATGCAACATGGTTTTAGCTCATTTCATAAGTTTTTATGTGACTGGTTGTGGAGGTAAAACTGACTTTCAGATTATGGACATTTGATGTTGAAGTGTGTTTTCCAACTTAGTAAAGATTTGATTTCAATTTAAAAATATTATTAACTAATAATTACTATTATTTATAAGTTGACACATTATAAAAATTAAAATTATAAATAATAAACTATATTTGATAGTAAGTAATAATTATTAATTAATAATTAATAATTTATTTATTTTTCATTTTTTTGTTTAGTTTTGCGGCTGAATTGAAAAAATTACAGCAATTGAAAAAATTGCAGCAATTGAAAAAATTGTTGCAATTCATTATCAGATGCATTCATAATATGGTATTAAAAAACACTTTCGGTTGGGTGGTCTATAATATATTCATGGTACCATTGTCTGCTAGAATCAGAAAGTATATACTAAAATTTCACTTCCACAAATTAAAGAATAATATATATATATATATAATCATTCCCAATCTCGTTAGAAACAATTCTTTATCAAATGAATTAAAATTTTAGTTTTAGGAAAAAATATTCACTTGGGGGGCTGTATAGTATATTCACGTGCCCATTGTCTGCCAGAATCCATAAATATATACTGATAATGTATTTCTATGAATTAAATTATAATAATACTATATATAATCATTCTTATGCTCATTAGAAACAATTCATTATCAGATTCATTCACATTTTGGTATTAGGAAAAAACCATTATTTGGGGGGTTGTACCATATATTTATGGAAAAATTGTCTACCAAAATTAGGAAATATATACTGATAATCCAATTCCATAAATTAATGTATAATGGACCTACATATAATTATTCTCATGATCATTAAAATCAATTCATTATCAGAAGCATTCACATTTTGGTATTAGGAAAATCCTTTGGTAGGGGGATGTATAATATATTCATGGGACCATTGTCTCTCAGAATCATGAAAAATATTCTAAGAACTTGATTCCATGAATTAAAGTATAATAAACCTATATATAATCATGCCCATGCTCATTGGAAATAATTCATTATCTGATGCATTCATATTTTTTTATTAGGAAAATACTTTCTCTTGGGGGACTATATAGTATATTCATGGGATCATTGTCTGGAAAAATCAAGAAATATATATTGATAAGGTAATTATATGGATTAATGTATACTAGACATACATATAATCATCCACATGCTCATTAGAAACAATTAATTATCTGATACATTCACATTTTGATATTAGGGAAAAACTTTTTTTGGGGCTCGTACTGTATATTACATGGACATTGTCTAACGGAATTAGGAAAAATATACTGATAACACAATTTGGTGAATTAGAGTATAATATATATATATATAATCCTGAAAATTCTAAATAGAAACAATTAATTTTTGGATAAGGAAAAATCTTTTGGTTGGGTGGTTTGTATAGTATATTCATGAGATCATTGTCTTCTAGAATCCGGAAATATATGCTCATAACACAATTCAGTTAATTAAAGTATAATGGACCTATATATAATCATGTCTATTCTCATTATAAACAATTCATTATCAGATGCATTCAAATTTTTATATGAAAAAAAAAATTCTGTTTGGGGTTTCGTAGTATATTGACGTGACTATAGTCTTCCGGAACTAGGAAATATATAATCATAGTGAAATTCCAGGAATTAATGTATAACATACCTATGGAAGAAACAATACATGTGACGAGGAAAAAATTAGTGAGGTTCCCTAGGTATTCATTGCCATTACCCTACCCAATCGCTCTCACAACCGTCATTTTTTTAGTGTATTCAAACTTGTTTGGGAATAAATAGACTGAGACGATGGGGTATTTATTATTCTTGTGAGGGTAGACCCATTGAATTTGCAAGTGAAATACACAAAGGGCAGTAAAAATTATTTTTCCTTCTAGTTTGATAATTTTACCTCAATGTTAAACCTAGGTTTGTCCACCGCCTGGTGGATCAATATTTGAATTTTTTATTAGGGACCAATTCTATCTTAATTTGTTTCAACACTAGAACATACTGGCCCTAACGGTGATGAAGAGGGTAGGGAAGAAGGCCCTATTGAGGCTCATCTGCCAACCCCACCCACCCATGATGTTGGTGAAGAATTAGTTGAGGATGTTGGCGATGAGGATGCAGAGGGTGTTGGAGAGCTGGAATCTGATGTTAAAAGCACCCACAAAATTTTACAGAGACATCTTGGAGAGATACAATGACACTAAATATGCACCAATTAAAAATAAATTTTTTGAAATTAAAAAATGGTAGTTGGGCATTCTCTTTAGGAGGGTTTATTAATTTAAATAATTTTTTAAATTTTATTTTAAAAAATGGGATAGGATTGTGTATATTTTGTAATGAAATATCTATTTGAGATAGAATATTTTCCAACTGAAAGAAAATAGAAAATCTAAAAACATGGGAGAAAACGTAAAAAATTGTAATGTGTAAGGTAACAGATGGTTGAACTGATCAGCCAAGCTAATGCCTAAACACAAGAAAATAAAACTGATGATGAGCATCCAAATCCTATGATTGAACCCATTGATGATGGCACCAGAGAAGAACAGAAGTACTCCGAAGAGCATAGATAATTTTCTCCTGAACTTCTGAGTCATTGTAGATGCCACCAATGAATAATTTCTAGCCACCACATAGATCTACAACGTAAACATTGAAAAAATATGGCTCTCGAAGGTGCAGTACAGCTTAGTCGAGGTATCACCTCTCTAATTCTTATAGACCAATCAGGAGAAATTCTTCAAGAAGTGCATCATCTATGTTATCCCACCTAATTATATTAATAGGAAACATGAGATACAATAGTTTTAAAACTAAAAAAATACTTATATCAAAACATGAGATGCCAATTTCATATCCAAAGATGAGGCCACCCATGGCGGCAACGATGCATGTGACCAGGAAAAAAGTGAGGTTCCCTGGGTATCAATTGTCATTACCCTACCAAATAACTCCCACGACCGACATTTATTTAGAGTAATGGAACATGCTTGGGGACAGAGATATATAGATGAAGGGAGATTTATGATGTGTGCGATGGTAGGCCCATTCCCTTTGCAAGTGAAACACACAAAGGGTAGTACAAATTTGTTTTTTCTCTACTTTGAGCATTTTCTCTTTAAGTTATACCAAGGCTCGTCCACTGCCTGGTGGATAAATTTTTAAATTTTATATCAGTGACCAATTATGTCTTGATTTGTTTCAACACTACCATTGATCAGTGTTGATGGTGATGATGAGGGCGAGGATGAAGGATCTGTCGAGGCTCAAACGCCACCCCCACCCACTGTTGATTTTGGCGAAGAAGTATTTTATGATTTTGGCGACAATGATTCTGAGGGTGTGTGAGAGTTGGAAGATGATGTTAGGAGCACCCCAAAACATGTACAGAGCCATGTCAAAGAGGTACATGGGCACCGACTATGTAACAATTAAAAATGTATTTTTTGAAATTATGAAATGGATGTTGGGAAATCGATTTAAGAGGATTTATTATTTTAAACGATTTTTTAATTTTTTAAAAAAATGGTATAGGATTGCATATATTTTGTAACGAAATATTTATTCAGGAGAGTTATTTTCCAACTGAAAGAAAATAGAAAACCTAAAAACATTGGAGGAAAAGTAAAAAATTGTGATATGTAAGGTAAGAGATATTTGACATGATTGGCGAAGCCAATGCCTAAACCAAAGAAAAGATGATTAAAGGTGAGATTCTAAATCCTCTGAGCGAACCCATTGATTATGGAACCGACAAAGAGAATAAGTTCGCTGAATAGCATGGACAATTTTCATGGAACCATAGTCTTCTGAAATCATAAAATATATACTGATAACAAAGTTTAGTGAATTAAAATATAATGGACCTATACATAATATGGAAATTGCTCATTAGAAACAATTAATTATGATATGCATTCACATATTGGTATTGGGAATAAGCTTTTGGTTGGGGGTTGTACAATATATTTAAGAGACCATTGTTTGCCGAAATCAGAAAATATATATTGATAAAACAATTTCATGAATTAAATTATAATGGACATCAATATAATTGTTCCCATTCTTATTATAAACAATTCATTATCATATGTATTTACATTTTGGTATTAGGAAAAAACATTCTATTTGGTGGCTGTATAGTATATTCACGGGACCATTGTTTCCGGAATTAGAAAATATATACTCATAACACAATTCCATGAATTAAATTATAATGAACCAATATATAATCATGAATGTGATCATTAAAAACAATTCATTATTAGATTTATTCACATGTTGGTATTAGGAAAAAAATTTATTGGGGGGTTGTGTAGTATATTCATGAGATAATTGTCTGCCGAAATCAAGAAATATATACTAATAATGCAATTCTTTGAATTTAAGTAAAATAGACCTGTATATAATCACGCCCCTGCTTATTAGAAGCAATTAATTATCAGATGAAGTCACATTATGGTATTAGGAAAAAATGGTTGGGGGTTGTATAGTGTATTCACGAGATGATTGTTTGCCGGAATCAGGAAATATATACTGATAATGCAATTTCGTGAATTAAAGTATAATGGAACTATATATAATCATTCCAACTCTCATTAGAAACAATTCATTATTGGATGCATTCAAAATTGGGTATTAGGAAATAATTTTCCATTGGGGTTTATAGAGTATATTCACGAAACCCTTACCTGCCAGAATCCAGAAATATATACAGATAATGCAATTCTTTGAATTAAATTATAATGGACATATATATAATCATGCATGTGCTCATTAGAAACCATTCATTATTAAAAGTACTCAAATTTCTATATTAGAAAAAACTTTCAATTGGAGGGGCTGTACAGTACATTACGGGACGATTGTCTGCCGGAATCATGAAATATATAGTGATAACACAATTTCATGAATTAAATTATAATGGGTCTATATATAATAATGTTCATGCTCATTAGAAACAATTCATTATCAATTGTATTAATATTTTTTATTCAGAAAAAAAACATTTTATTGAGGGGCTGTACAGTATATTCATGGAAACATTGTCTGTTGGAATCAAAAAATATATACTGATAACACAATTCTTTGAATTAAAACATAATATACTTATATATAATCATTCCCATTCTCATTAGAAGGAATTCATTATCGAATTCATTGACATTCTGGTATTAGGAAATAATCTTTTGTTTGGGGGGATGTATAGTATATTAACTGGACCATTATCTTCTGGAATCAGGAAACATATACTGTTAACGCAATTCGGTGAATTAAAGTATAATTGAACTATATATAATCATTCCAATGCTTATTAGGAAACTTTTATTATCTAATGCATTCACATTTTGGTATTAGGAAAAAACAATTGTTTGGTGAGCTGTACTGTATATTCATGGGAATATTGTTTGCCAGAATCCTAAAATATATACTGATAATGCAATTCTATGAATTAATGCATAATGGATCTATATATACACTACACCAAAATTTTAATTTAGCTGCAGTTTAAACTGCCGCTAAATCATTCTCTGACGGTTTTGGAAAACGGTCGGGAAATCGTGTGTCGACAATCAATTAGCCAATATTTTTCAAAACTGTCATAGAATGATTTGGCGGTGGTATAACCATCGTTAAATAATTTTTAATATTTTTTCAATATTTTTACATTTTTTATTAATTTTAATTTATTTTTTTTATTTTAATAATTTATTTATATATCGAATTATTTATTTATCAATGATCAATTATTATTTATTATTTATTATCTTAATTAATTAATTTATTTATTTACTTTTGTAATTAATTAATTAATTATTTATTTATTACATAATTTATTTATTTTTTATTTTTTATTATTACCATGCCCACGAACATACCCATGCCATATATAGAAATTCTACATTGGTTGAGATTTGTACCCCTTACCTCTTGCTTATTCTCCAAATATTTTACCACTCCTGCAGACTCTTCATGTGGTGTATAAATCGAATTTCATATAATTGTGTATATATATATATATTGGAAAAACAAATAATACATAATAAATAGATACAAACTAAATAATTATTAATCAAAAATTATTAATCAATAATGATTTATCAATCATCAATAATCAATAATCGATAATCAATAATCAATAATGAATAATGAATAATTAATAAATAATAAGTAATAATTAATAATTAATAATTAATAAGTAATTATTAATAATTAATAATTAATAAGTAATTATTAACAATTAATAATTAATAATTAATAAGTAATTATTAATAATTAATAATTAATAAGTCATAATTAATTATTAATATTTAATAATTACTAATTAAAAATTAAAAATTAATAAATAGAATATAAATGAATAATAAATAAAGAAATATATAATATCGAAATAAAGGGTAAATAAGAAATTATAAATAATAAAAAGTAAATACTAAATAATAAATACTAAATTGTAAATAGTAAATAATAAATAATAAATACTAAATACTAAATACTAAATAATATATAATATATAAGTAATGTATAAATAATAAATTATTTAATAAATTAATTAATATATGATAAATAAATAATAAATTAATAAATAATAGATAATAAATAGTAAATAATAAATTATAAATTTTGAATATATTAATAATAAATATATAATGAATAAATAATAAATAAGTAATTAATAATTAATTAATAATAAATTAACAATATAAAATAATTAAAAATTTATAAACAAATAAATGTGTAAATAAATTAATAAAAAATGAATAATAAACTAATAATAAATAAATAATTAATATATTAATAATAAATTATTAAATTACTAAATAATAAATAATAAATTATAAATTATAAATAATAAATTATAAATAATAAATTAATAAATAAATGAATGAATAAATAAATTAATAAATTAATTAATAAAAAAAATAAAAAATAAAAAATAAAAAATAAAAAATAAATATTGAATAATAAATAATAAATAATAAATATAAAATATAAAATATAAAATATAAAATAATCAATAATTAATAATAACTACTAATTAATAATTTGTAATAACTAATAATTAACCATTAATAATTAAGAATTAAGAAATAATATTTAATATTTAATATTTAATATTTAATATTTAATATTTAATATTTAATATTTACTAATTAATAATTAATAATTAATTAATTAATATATAAATAATTAATAATTAATAAATAATGAATAATGAATAAATAAATGTATAATAAACTAATAATTAATAAATAATTAATAAATTAAAAGTAAATTAATATGTAATAAATAATAAATAATAAAGAATAATGAATAAAGAATAAATAAAAAATAAAAAATAAAAACTAAATCAATAATTCATAAATCATAAATCATAAAAAATAAAAAATTAATAATTAATAATAACTAATAATTAATAATTAATAATTAATAATTAATAATTAAAAATTAAAAATTAATAATTAATAATTAATAAATAGTTAATAAACAATTACTGAATAATTAATAAATAATGAATAAAGAATAAATAAAAGAATAATAAACTAATATTTAATAAAAAGTTAGTAAATTAAAAATAAATTATTAATTAGTGTGTACATAATAACTAAATAATAAATAGATAAAATAAATAAATAATAAATATTAAATAAATAGATAAATAAATAAATTGATAGATAATAAATAGTAATTGAATAAATAATAAATAATATATAATATTAATAGGTAAATAAATAATAATTAATTAAGTAATTAATAATGAATTAATTAATAAATAAATAATAAATAAATAAATAATTAATAATAAATAAATAATAAATAAATATACAAACTCTAAAACGTTAAGAAACCCTTAAAACCCCCAAAACACTAAAATGACCATAAAATCTGATCTGAGAGTCCATTTTTAGCTCCACGACCACTCAAATTGAAGATAAAAAACAAGATTCGATATGATAAGTGGTTAGGGCCAAACAAACACCTCGATCAGAAGTTATAGCCATTTGAATTTTAAGAAGTTGAGGTCGGTGACTAAAAACCCTGTTTTGGAGGCCTTCTAGTCATTTATGTGGGGGGAAAGGGGGAAAATGATCCAAGAGTTGGTCTTATAACTACATGGTGTAGAGATCACCAAATGCTTTGATTTGATATGTGGTAGAGCCCAAAGAGACACCTGGATCAAAAGTTATGGTCGTTTGAAGTTCATATTCGATTTCAGACTTTTTTGAAACTATAATATCTTTTATTCCTTTAGTTTTCACCCAATTTTAATGTAACATGGTTTTATCTCATTTCATAAGCTTTGATATGACTAGTTGAGGAGCTAAAACTGACTTTTAGATTATGGGCATTTGATGTTGAAGTGTGTTTTTCAACTTATTGAAGATTTTTTTTCACTTTAAAAATATTATTAACTAAAAATTACTAATATTTATAAGTTGAAACATTTAAAATAATTAAAATTATAAATAATAAATTATATATGATAAAAATTAATAATTAATAATTAATAATTAATCAATTTTTTAATTTTTTTTAGTTTAATTTTACGGATGAATTGAAAAAACCACCGCTAATTTGCAGTGGATTTTTTAAAAAAGAGTTGCTAAAAATAACTGTAATTTGTTTTTGGAAAAAATTGAAAAAAATAATAAAAAATATTTTAATATCTTTTATCAACGGTTTTTAAAATCGCTACTAAATTTTTGATCAAAAAACACTTAGCAGCGGTTTTGAAAAGCGTCGCAAAAAAACTGATGCTAAAAAACTGTTTTCCTGTAATGGTAATCATGCCCCTGCTCATTAAAAGAAATTCATTATCAGATGCATTCTCATTTTGGTATTAAGAAAAAAAATTGTTGGAGGAATGAATAGTATATTCTTAGGACTATTTTCTATCAGAATCAAAAAATATATACTGAACATTTACAATCTGTATAAATCCACTACAGTTTAACTATGTTTTTAAATTTGGGGTTTTTAAGAGAAATCTTTTTAACAAAAATTTCTATTGGAACTCAATTCACCCCCCTCTTGAGTATCCACTCCGACCAACATTTGGTATCAGAGGGAGGTTTTTATTAATACAAGTTTTCAAAACTTTCTGCTTTTCAACTGTGATTTTAGTTGCATCTTTAAAGATCTTAAATTTATATTAGTTATAAATTTTATCTCTTTAAAGTTAGTTGCTAAACGCTAGTACTCTAGTTATGGATAATAGACTAGAAGATGCTGCGACCAACAGGATACCTTTCTTTAATGGTACAAATTATGCCCAGTGGAAAATGAAATTGAAAATTCATTTAGAAAGTATGGGATTTGATATCTGGACTGCTATAGAAACTGAATATAAGATTCCAGCAACTGTTAGAACTACTTGGGATGAAGCTACTAAGACAACTTACAACAATAATTTTAAATCTATGAATGCTCTGTATTGTGCTTTGGGAGATGAAGAGTTCAATAGAATATCTGCCTGTAAAACTGCCTATGAAATATGGGATACCTTGAGTGTTTCTCATGAAGGAACAACTAATGTTAAAGAAATGAGATTGAATACATATACTATTAAATATGATAATTTTAAAATGAAGACTGATGAACATATCTCTGACTTGTATCTCAGGTTCAATGAGATTGTCAATACAATGATCTCTCTTGGAAGAGATGTCACTGCTAAGGAACAAATCATGAGCATATTAAGATGTCTACCAGATCGATGGAGAGGAACTTCTGTCTCAATTAGAGAATCGTGTGACATAAGAAAACTACCAGTCAAGGAGCTTATTGGTAATCTTATGATTTATTAAGAAGAACTCAAAGTGAATAAGGAAGAATATGATGAACCTAAAAGGAAGTCTGTAGCTTTTACATCTACTACTTCATGGAGCAAGGACAAAGACAAAGTTCAAATACAAATTGAAAGTTCAATAAGTGAAGATTCAGACTCTGACAGTGATGCAGAGATGGCTCAAATAGCCAGTAGATTCAAGAAGTTTTATAGTAAGAAGAGATTATTTAGAAAATAAAACTACAAAGGAAAGTATGACAACAAAGGACATTGGAAAAAGGATTAGAAAAAACCTAATAAGAATGATAAAGTTGTCTACTATGAATGCGAAAGGAAAGGTTACATTAAAGCAGACTGTCCAAAATTGAAGTTCAAAAAGAAATATGACTACAAGGAAAATAAGTACAAGAAATCCATGAAATCTACTTGGAGTGTATAAGAAAATAGCACAAGAGAATCTGAAGATTCTGATTTTGAAAATAATCATGCCAACATGTTCTTCATGACCAATACCTCTGAGGTACCTGTTTCCCTTATACTGAATGAGTATTATTCTGGAACTGATTCTGAATCTAAAAACATGTCTAGTGAAGAACTATTTGAAAATTGTAACATGCTAGAAGAATAATGTAATGAACTCAAGGACAATTATAAGTCATTAAAGAAACAACATGCTCTTACTGCCAATGTTAAATATGCTCTTGATGTAGAAAAGGAAAAGAATGCTCAACTGATAAAGGAAAATACTGAACTAAAAATGTCTAATGAGAAACTTAGAAAGGACTTAGAAAAAATTCAAAAATGGAAAGGATACTCTAACTCAAATGTTAGGAAAGCATGTTCCACCAAAATATACTACTGGTTTGGGATACCAACCTAGAAAAAGATAGCGTACTAAAACTAAATTTATTCCTAAGTCTGGACAAAATTCTGCTAGCTCCAGTCTTGGAAATTCATATGCTTCAACTAGTTATCCATATGGTTATAGAACAAATAAAGTTTATATTTCAAAATCTTTTGATTCTGTAATTTATATGAAACCCATAAGATAAATTTGGGTACCAAAATCAGTGATTGCTAACCTATCTGGACCCAAGAAGATCTGGGTACCAAAGTCATTTTCCATCTAAATATTTTTTGTAGGAAATAGGTTTGAAGATTTCTCACAAGAAGGTATGGTACTTGGATATTGGATGTTTGAGACACATGTATAGAGATTATTCTTTCTTTAAAAGCTTAATAAAGAATTATGGAGGCCATGTCCCCTTTGAGGATAATTCTAAAGGAAAAATCATCGGCCTAGGACGGATTGGTAACACTGATTCAGTTTTGATTTATAAAGTTTTATTTGTTGATGGACTTAAGTATAAACTGTTAAGTATTTCTCAATTATGTGATTATGGATTTAATGTTAAATTTGAATATGATTCCTATGATGTTTTTAACTCTAAAAATGTTTTAGTGTTCTCTGCCATGAGAAATGAAAATGTTTATGTTGTTGATCAAAATTCTTTATTCAAACAAAATATTACTTGCTTAAATGATTTTCATAAAGAGACTTGTCTTTAGAACAGAAGATTAGGACACTAAAACATCTATTTACTTAGAAAACTGACTAAGAAAAACTTTGTTAGAGACCTACCTAAACTTGAATTCCCAAATGACAAATTTTGTAATCCCTATCAAAAGGGAAAGCAACATAAAGTTTCTTTTAAATCAAAGAAAGAAGTCTCAACTTCTCAACCTCTCGATTTGGTTCACATGGACTTGTTTGGGCCTTCTAGAGTTTCTAGTTTAAATGGGAAGCACTATGTCTATGTCCTAGTAGATGACTTTTCTAGATATACTTGGGTATACTTCTTGGCTCACAAAAGTGAATCTTGTTCTTACTTTATCAAATACTCCAAATCTATAGAAAACCTTAGTGGACTTAAGATTAAAACTCTGAGAAGTGATCATGGTCGTGAGTTTGAAAATCATGAGTTTGAATCTTATTTCTCACACAATGGCTATAGTCATAACTTTTATGCTCCTAGGACACCTCAGCAGAATGGTGCAGTAGAAAGAAAGAATAGAACCCTTCAAGAAATTTCTAGAACCATGCTTAATGAATATGACCTGCCTATTTATTTTTGGGATGAAGCTGTGAATACAACTTGTTATATTAGTAATAGAGTCCTGATTAGACCTCTTCTTACGAATACCCCATATAAACTATGGAATAATAGAAAACCCCAAGTTAGTTACTTTAGAGTCTTTGGCTGCAAAATTTTTATTCTTAATACAAAGGATAATCTTGACAAATTTGCTTTTAAGAGCGACGAAGGAATTTTTATTGGTTATTCTTTAACTAGAAAAGCCTATAGATTCTTTAACAAAAGAACCAAATGTGTGGAAGAATCTGTTCACATCAAGTTTGATGAAACTGATCCAGATGAGCCTAAAACCTCTCTTGAAAATCTTGAAGAAGATTTTTCTGTTCTGAATCTTAATGATAAAGTCAATGAACCTGCTGTAAAAACATCCAGTTCTAGACATATTCCAGAATCTACTTCTATAGAACCCGAACTTGGAGATGAACCTGGAATTTCTAGTCCTACCTTTACTAGATCAACTAGGATTATAAAGAATCATCCTTTAGATGCTGTTGTTGGTAATCTTGATAGAGGGACGTAGACTAGAGCTTCTCTAAGAAACCAGGTTGAACATCAATCCTTTCATTCACAACTAGAACCTAAAAATGTCATTGATGCTATCAATGATGAATTTTGGATAATGGCTATGCAAGAAGATTTAAATCAATTTGAAAGAAACACATTCTGGGAATTAGTTGACAGACCTAAGGACACTTTAACAATAGCCACTAAATGGGTTTTTAGAAAAAAAGTTGATGAGTCTGGAAACATAGTTAGAAAAAAATATAGATTAGTTGCATAAGGATATAGTCAAGAAGAAGGTATAGACTATGAGGAAACTTTTTCACCTGTAGCTAGATTATAAGCAATTAGAATTCTACTTGCCTATGTTGCTCATCTGAATTTCAAGTTATATCAAATGGATGTTAAAAGTGATTTTCTAAATGGTTTTATTGTCGAAGATGTTTTTGTTGAACAACCAGCATGATTTACTAATCCTCATCTTCCAAATCAGGTTTTTAAACTTTCTAAAGATTTATATGGCTTAAAAGAAGATCCAAGAGCTTGGTATGATAGACTTAGTAATTTTCTTATTTCAAAAAGTTTTACTAAAGGGATTACTGATCCAACTCTTTTTATTAAAAGAATTTCTAAAGATGTTTTAGTAGTACAAATCTATGTTGATGATATTATTTTTGGATCTTCTAAACACTATTTATGTACTGATTTTTCAAAGTGTATGCAAAATGAATTTGAAATGAGTTTAATGGGAGAACTCAAATATTTTCTTGGATTTAAAGTTTTCCAAAATGAAAATGGTATTATTTTGAATCAAAGTAAATATAAAAAGGATATTTTAAAACGTTTTGGTTTGGTTAGTATTAAGGAAAGTGATACTCCTAAGAGTACAGTCTGTAAATTGGATGTAGATGAAACTGGGAAACTGGTGGATTAAACAAATTACAGTGGTATGATTGGAAGCTTACTTTACCTCACTACTAGTCGACCAGATATTATGTTCAGTGTGTGTATGTGTGCAATATTTCAGTCTAATCCAAAAGAATATCATTTACTTTCTATTAAATGAATTTTTAAGTATCTTAAACACACTAGAAACTTAGGTTTGTTTTACCCAAAAGGAAAATCCTTTGAGTTAATGAGTTATTCAAATGCTAACTTTGCTGGTTTCAAGTTGGATAGAAAAAGCACATCTAGAACATGTAATTTATTGGGAAAATCCTTATTATCTTGTTGCAGTAAAAATCAAAATTCGGTAGCTTTGTCTACTACTGAAGCAGAGTATATAGCTTCTGGTAGTTGCTGTGCACAAATTCTATGGATGAAACACACTATTTTGGACTATGGATATGATTTTAAGAATGTTTCAATCAACTGTGATAACACTAGTGCAATTAACATTTCAAAGAACCCTATGTCTCACTCTAGAACCAAACACATTGATGTCAGACATCACTTTTTGAGAGATCAATACCAAAAAGGTGATATTACTCTTGAGTTTATAGGCACTGAACATCAATTAGCTGACATTTTCACCAAGCCCTTAAGTTCTAAAAGGTTAGATTTTATTAAACAAGAGTTAGTTATGATAGATCTGTGAAACTGATCTGTCAAACCGATCTGTCAAACCGATCTGTCAAGTTGATTAGTGCTACCGATTGTGTAGTACTATTTTTTTAAATCATTATTTTCTGTTTAAAACGACTCTATTTCACTTAATCGATATTTTATTATTTGTAACCGTAAATGATACAAATAATGACAAGCAGCTATTTCATTCTCTAAAGACTGTTGACCTTCCATTTCCCACTGAACTGTCTCTTCTCTTCTCTGAAACCAGAGCCTTTTGAATATTCCCAAGCCTCTCGATTGTCTCAAACCTCAGAATGGACAAGAAAAAGAGGCAGGTCAAGGAATCTGAAAGAACTTCACCTATAAAGCATGCTCGAGGTGAGTCGAGTGGTACGACGTAGTGGTCTATGAACCCGGAGCTAGAAAAACGAGAAGTTATAGCTGGAAAGGAAATATGTTCAGAATGGGTTTTATCTAGCAAGTATGTTCTCTTGAAAGTGTTGGAAACATAAGGCTGGAAAGAGTGGTTCTGTAATAATGATAGAATCTTTTACCCGAAGCTGGTGCACGAGTTCTATTTGAACCTAGATATAGTTTTGGATGGAGTAGAGGCTGTGAGATTGTATTCTATAGTAAAAGGTAAAAAGATTACTTTTTCATCAAAATAGTGGGCTGAATGTCTAGGAGTACCTCACAATGGAAGATACGAGGACCATTATGGTAATATTCCTCCCACAACTGATTACTTTTCTTATGAGCTAGCCCTGGAGTTTTTGACTTGAAAGTTTGAATCGTGAAGGATAACTGCTGCTGAGTTGGATGGTGAGAATAGAATCCTGTTTAAATTTATTCAACATCAGATATATCCTAGAAAAGATGATTTTTCTTCAGTTAAGTATTATGATGTTTTTCTGCTATTCCGTTTGTTTAATGGTGAAAAGATCAATATGTGTAGATATTTTTACGAGCATATTGTTGAAATGATAAAACCTTCAAAGAAAGCTACTACTCTGTTTTATTCTAAACAGATTTCTGGCATACTGAAATTCATGGACTGTGTGGATGATGGAGATGAGTGTATCTCATCAATTAGATTTTGTTTCAACAAATTTATCTGTAAGAGGATGAAAATCAATTGGAACCCGTGGAAGAAAGATTGGGTTGCTGATGAAGAAAAGTTATATGAGTCCTTCAATCCTACTGATCATCCAAGGAGACCAAAGGAGATAAGAGATCCAAGTTTAAAACCTGGTGAGGAAGTGATTTATTCGGATGAAGAAGAGGAAGCAGTAGTTTCTATGGAAACTAGTGAATCCAGTAAGAAAGGAACAGAATAAGAAGAAGCTGATGAGAATCTGAATGCTAAAGAAGAGGCTGAATTATCTCTTGATGATAGGAGTAATCCTGATACTATTAGCCTGAAGAAAAGAAGGATGAAATTTGGTTTGGCAAGCCCTCCTCTCAAATTACCAGAGATTGAACCTTTTTTAGATGATGAAGAAGAAGGTGAGAATGATGAATCAACTTCTGAGGAGTATGAATCTGGAAGTACAGACAGTTCAAGTGAGAGATCAGTTAATGGTTATGATGATGATGATGAAGGCAATGATGGTGATGAGGGTGATTCTGATAGTGATGGTGGTAGTGGTGGC
Organism: Viscum album; assembly: GCA_963277665.1. Lineage (NCBI taxonomy): Eukaryota > Viridiplantae > Streptophyta > Magnoliopsida > Santalales > Viscaceae > Viscum > Viscum album. The sequence continues at coordinate 1,361,171,749 of OY728151.1, read as the reverse complement.
AGTGATAGTGATGGTGGTGATGCTGATGATGCTGATAATCAATATACAGAAGGTCTGAATGTGATCCAAGATGATCCTCAACCCCAACCAATTGAGCAAGAAAATGTCCCTGAGGCTGAGAGGAAAGAACAGTTGGAGAGTGATGGGGAAGGGGAAGTTCTTCCTGAAAATTCTGGACGAGCTCAGTTTGTGAAACTCATGTACCCTTCATGCAAATCCACATGAGAAGAACATCCAGGTCTTTCTGTTCTAGGATTATATTACCCAGAGGAAGAAGAAGGTGTATAAGTAGATCTTGCTGGTATAAGTGATTCAGTTAAGGCTCAATTAGTTACTGAGTTTTTTCAAAGAACAAATGTCAGACTTGATCCTTAAGTGTCAAGGTAGACCTGATCCTGAAGTTTCTCAGTCAGATTTTGATAGATTCAAGGTTGAATTGATTCAAGCTGTTAGGGAGACTGTGAAAGATAAGTTATCTCATATTCCTGCTCCTACTCCTTTGACTTTATCCGATGTTGCTATGGATGATTTGGCTCAAAGAGTGGTAAGCCTTATCAAACCAGACCTGTGCAATTATAGTGAGTTGATTGGCATACATATTACCTCTTTGAATCAAACACTGAAGAAGTTAGACAGTAATCTTGATTAACTATCTGGAGAGTTCAGGACAACCATCTCTAGTATGATTGAAGTGTTAAGAAATCTGATAGTACTTTTGAAGAAAGTAGATTTGAGGAAGTTAAAAGGTGAGATCACTCAAGTTTTTTCTCAGGCTGACAATGCCAAGGTAACCAAGATCACTGGTCATGAATTAGATACTTTAAGAGATGTTGTTAGAGAAGAGCTGGCAGCTCTTGGGAAGATTTTAGATTTAGATTCTTTGAAAAGGATGAAATAACATAGTAATCATGTTCATAAAATGGTACAGTTGTATTCGACTGATGCTACAAAGGCTCAAAAGGAGATTAAGGAGAAACTAGATCACTATTTATCTAATATCTACACAAATCATGAATTGTATCATCATTTTAAAGTACTGGATACTAATTTGAAACTTCCTCCAGTTACTCAAGATTTTAAAGCTCAAGTTCAGCAGTTAAAATATTTTACCCCCACTTTGAAAAATTTCATCCAGAATAAGGATGATTTTGAAAAGGCTATGAAGTACGATGTAGAAGTCATTCAAGACTTCATCAATTTGATCAAACACTACCTTCATCTGAAAGCTAAATCCATTGATTTTCCTACTTCTGAGTCTCTGCAATCATCAGATATTACTCCCGGTCAGATGTCTGTTTCTCAAGCTCTCTCCAGTATTCAACCAGTCTTTCAACAACAACCTTCAGCAAGACCTTCTCTGTAGTAGGTGACCTTGGAACCCACAGTTCATCCAGATAGAGTTTTCCTGCCTTCTTTCTCCATCCAGCCAGTTCAACCTTCCACCCACCCACTATCTGGACCATCCATTCCTCCCACTTCCAAAGGAAAAGCTCCATTTCACACCGAGAAATAGCTTTATCTGTCACTTTTTGATAGGGTGTCTATTTCATGTATTTTCTGTTACTTCACTTTTGTATGTGATTTTTGGGTACTCATTTTCAAACCTTATTTTTCTATGGAATCTTCTTGCTTATCTTATTTCTCTTTGTTTTGATAATCCAAAAGGGTGAGAAATTGAGAATGAAGAAATTAATACTTTTTATGACTGCTTCACTGTTTATTACACAGGGGGAGAAATGCTGAAAGGGGAGACTGAATTGTTTTATCTGATTTATATTATATGGAGAGAATGCCTCATTTATATATATGTTCTGGTTGCTATTCTAACCATATTTTATCTTTTTGCATATATTCTTTTTTATAGGGGGAGCATACTGAATGACATATTATATTCTCTCTTCATTTGTGTCACTGATTTGTGATTATCAAAAAGGGGGGGATTGTTGAACTCTCTGTAAAATAGTTATTTTAATAATCAGAAATCTTAGTTTTATTTATTTACATTTAGTCTTTTGTTCAAATTGTTCTAAATGTGTTTATATATATTTAAATCATATCTACATATGTTTATCTATGTTAATGTATGTTTACAGTTGACCTGGAAGTATTCTGGATTGAACAGACACTTTGTGAGAATTCCTTGTCTTGACTCACCGTTAGTTATTTTCCTTAGTCACCGATGATGAATGGTCGCACCAATAATGGTCGCACCAATGATGAACGGTCGCACCGATGATGAACGGTCGCACCGATAATAGGAACTATCGCACCGATGACGACGGTCACACCGATGGCTACCGAAGGTCTAAAGAGCTACCGATCATGAGTCACCGATACCGGTGATCAATGAGTCACTGATACCGATGATCAATGAGTCACTGATACTGATGCTAAGACATCGATGCTGAGACACCGGTGCTGAGACACCGATGCTGATGCCACCGAAACCGATGCAGATTCAAAGTGACTCACCGATCTCATGACTCACCGATAGCCATGAAAATTGTTTGAATTTATACAAATTCTTATTTAATTCTAACGGTCATATTTGATGGTTTTAAATTAATTAATGATATTTAATGTTAGTTGTTGGAATGTCAGGAGACCGTACCTCGTACCTATGAAAAGTTAATCATTCCCATTGCCTGAGCTCATGGAATAAAAGGAATATAGAGCTGCAGTAAAAGTGTGTGCGTAGAAAGGCATAGAGAGAAAATTATTCCATGAATATACATACGAAAATGGATAACACACGAAGAAGTTGAAGGGGGAATTAGAAATATCTCAAAAAAAAATCTCATGCATGCAATCCAGCACTACTGAAGAACACACAAAGAACACTGGAAACCAGAAAACACACTCACTTGTGAAGGACATCAAGATGAACCACGATACTCTATTTTCAACAGAAAAACCACAAAAGGACTCAAAAGAATCTCTACTAAATCCAAAAATTCTAGATCTACACATCCAATCACAAGAGCTTTCTAAACTCAGATACATTCTCTCTTAGTGATTATTTTACTTACATTTTTGAGTAGTGTGTGTACTATATATATCTTACACACACACTAACTTCTGTGTTGAACTGGAGGATATCAAAATCCTCAAACCAAATTTGTTTACTCTTGTTTACCCATGACAACTATGGAAGAGGCCCTTATGTGTCCTGGTCATTGTTTTTGTTTCCCATGAAGAACTGTGGTAGAGGTCTCTATGTGGCCTGGAAAGTCCTGTACTGTTGTTAACCCCGATCCAGGGTGTGGATCAAATTTATATAAATTTTTTGAGGGGACCAAGTCTCGGCTTGAGACTGAACCTCTTGGTTTAATTCTATGTGCTTATTAGACTAAGTCTAAAGTACCCTATATATTCATTTTCCGCTGCTGTTACTTTGAAATACAAATCTATTTTAAAGTTACTTTGATAGTTAAATTAGCAAGTTTTTATACTTGTTGTAAACCAGTAAGTTAGATTCAAAAGCTAATTTAATCATATGATTAAATTGACTGAGATATAATCAATCTTTAAGAAGTTAATTGAACATTTACAATCTGTATAAATCCACTACAGTTTAACTTTGTTTTTAAATTTGGGGTTTTAAAGAGAAATCTTTTTAACAGAAATTTCTATTGGAACTCAATTCACCCCCCCCCCCTCTTGAGTATCCACTTCGACCAAAAATATATAATGATAAAGAAATTACTTGAATTAAAGTATAATGGACCTATATATAATCATGCCCATTTTTATAGAAACTATTCATTACCAGATGCATTCAAAATTTTGTATTTGAAAAACACTTTCAGTTGGGGGGATGTGCAATATATTCACTGGACCATTGTCTACCATAATCAGGAAATTTATTCTAATAATGAAATTCCATGAATTAAAGAATAATGGATATATATATATAATCATTTCCAAGCTCATTAGAAACAATTCATTTTCAGATTCATTCAAATTTTGATATTAGGAAAAAATATTTAGTTTGGGGGTTGTACAGTATATTCACGGGCCCATTGTCAGCTAGAATCTATAAATATATTCTCATAACACATTTATGTGAATTAAATTATAATAGAACTATATATAAATATTCCCATGCTCATTGGAAACAATTCATTATCAGATCCACTCACATTTTGGTATTAGGAAAAAGCCTTTATTTAGGGGATTGTACCGTATATTAATGAGACAATTGTCTATCGAAATTATGAAATATATACTGATAATCCAATCCCATGAATTAATGTATAATGGACCTATATATATTAAGGGTTGGTGTCCTCGGAACCAACTGTTTTTTACTTTGATTACATAAATGTTCACTTTTTATATATTGTTCATTGTTCTGGATGACTATAATATAATAATGTCCTGGAATATTTGTTGCATTAATAAGGTCATAGCAGATCCCCACTATGATGAGAACCTTGAAATTCTATAACAATATTCTTAAATAAAGTTCTGCGGTTGGATGACATACTATGATAGGACACATAGTATACAGACCGTCATGTGCGAGTACTCGTAAGAAGACGAGACTCTCTCTCATGGAGTTCGCACTTGGTAATCTCCAAGATGGGAGATTATGAGAACAGACCCGCCAGTAGTAATTCCGCATGTCTTGGTGTCATCAGATATTGCTATCTGCGAGCGTGTGTAATGGTCCTTAGACTGAAAGATTATCATTAACTCATGTCATGACTCGCGCACTTATATTTACTGACGAAAACCGTCACGCAGACAGTTGGCGGGATGTAGGGTGCGTCACGAGTGCCATGTTGTTAATGGATAAGTCTAGGAAGGATTTGTCCCTTCCATTTATGGAAGTTGATATCCCGGCCCTTTGATTGAAATAGAACTGTCGCATTAAATTCCGTGGACATGGTGTAAACGATGAGTTTATTTCAGGTAGTCAAAGAACGACATATCAAGCTTATAGGTTTATGAAACTGCCATGAAACCTTTTTGATGAGATATCAAGACAAAGGGATTAAATTACACAGTAAGTGTTCGTATGAGGTGATACGTCAATGCAGCGTCAACTTATTTCTCTTCGGTTCCTTGACCCGTTGCTAGACAGTAATCTTGGACTTTAGGCAAGCCTGCCTAATCCCAACGAGAAAGAGGCCTAGAGGGTCACACACTAAGTGTATCCAAGTATCTCAAGTTGAATAAATATTATTATCGTATGTGGTTTAATAATTATTCAAGGAAGCCTAAGTTGTTTTAAACGATGGAGGAAAAATAAAATAAAACAAGTACACGCCGTGTATTATTAAATGTACACGCCGTGTATTATTAAATGTACACGCCGTGTAGTTTTATTTTGGAAAGCAAATGAATAAATGAAAACAAGATATACACGCCGTGTGCATTTAATGTACATGCCATGTAGTTTTCAATGAAAAACAAGTACACGCTGTGTATTTATTATTACGCGCCGTGTAGTTTTTCCAGTCAGGATTTTGCGGATATAATATCGTTTTATTAAATGATATTTATTATAATCAGCGTGAGCACATGTCAAGGAATTAATTATTCGACATGGGGGTTTTTAATAGGAGTTAATGAAATAAATGAAACGCGTAACGCATTTATTTATTGTTATAACTCTACAACCTCAAAATCGATTATAAATATCTTCACAACCCCAACTCTTTTCCTATACAAGAAAATCGTTGTGCACAACATCTCTGGAGAATTCTTTCAAGATCGAAAGAACCTCGTCCTCCAAGAACGCTCTCAAGACCGAGAGAGATCCTCTTCCATCGGATCAAGACGATCTAAGGTGGACAACTCAAGCAAAGGCTTCTCTACGCTAGCACTCGAAGAATCCTTTGGCGACGTCCAGAGATACAAGGTACACGTGTGGATCACTGCTAGAGGGAGTCTACACTTGGCATCTGCGACGCAATGACGGATCAAATCGACAACGTGATCGAGAACATCAACAAAGAAAGAACACCCAAAAGGTATTTCTTTATAATTAATTAAATTAACTATAATCAACCTGTAACGATCCTTGTTTGTTGTTCCGGGACAAACCATCTTCTTTGTCTTTTTCTGTGATTCGATCCGTGGAGACTGGCATTTATCGTCGTATTGATCCCGGATTGATCATTGCTAATGACAAAAAGCCAAGTGGGAACATCCACCCACGCGCTTCTGCTGCGCCTGGAACCTTCAAATGGTATCAGAGGGAGGTTACAACATTGATTATAGTTATTTAATTTTCGTTGATAATTTACGGATTCATATTTGATTCAATTCGAAATAAATCGTTCTATAAATCTGAATTAACGAGATATATTCTTCCTCCTTCATTTCTCGATTCATATCACAGAAATAACCTTTTAATTTTAATTTTGATTAAAATAAAAATGCGAAACTCATCTGGAGGAGCTTCTCTTTCTGTCTTTACAACACGGGATTACACGACGTGTAATTAAAACTACACGTCGTGTACTTAGGTTCAACGAACCGGAACTGGTCCGCCAAACCACGCTGTGTGAATTGATTATGCCTAAGTTTTAATCATTCCATGTTGACCAGAATAGAACGGCGCGTGGAAACCGGAATACACGGTGTGTATGTTGGAACAACACGCTGTGTAGTCCGTTCCGACCCAGGTGAAACCGTGTACAAAGATAAGCTGCGTACCACGTACACGGGATCGCCAGGGCCGGTTACTGCGCAACAAAGAAGTACACACCGTGTATGATTCATCTACACGTCGTGTACTCTAAAATTTACAAAGTACATAAAACACGCCAAAGCCCCGGCGTGTACTTTGGATAAATGGTGAAAAGAAAAATACACACCGTGTAATTATAAACTACACGCCATGTACTTTCCAGAAATGGAATTTCACCAGGTTTCCTCCAATGTACAACGACCCGTACAAGGATTATGGATGAGAAGAATCTCATGTAAATTCAGAAAGGAATTTAAGATAAATAATTGATTAATTATAAGATCATAATTAATTGAATTCGAGCGCGTCTTATCTTAAATAAAAGAATGATTGAAAGAATTTGAATTCTAAATATGCGTAAATGTCGTTTCATACTATGGATGATCATAAGCTAGACCAAAGACCCTTTGTATGTGTATGGTTTCATTTAAATTTATTTAATTTTGTTGGCCTGCGAGCCTTCTTCCAATAAAATGTAGGGTCTGCGTGCCCATGGTTTCTTTAATGTAAACCCATGTAATGGAGGATCTCCCAAGCCAGAGGAGACGGTTCAAATCCCGAAGCCGAGGCGAAACCGACACAAGAAGATACAAAGGTGGATAGGTGGGAGCTGCAAAACACGAACCAACAGGTTCAAGGTGTTTTCCCTAGGTCTGGGTTAGCTTATCAAAACTGCTAGATAAGCTAACCAATAGAAGCTCATGATCATGCCATCTTATTTTATTTCTGTCTGATTTCATGGTTTATTTATTATGTATGTGTTGTCACGATCACATAATTAATAAAATGAACAAGCATGAAAAGATGGAATAAAATAAAAACCGGACTATGCGTAAACATTATCGGAACATGGTTAATCACTTAAGCAAGCATCACTTAATATTAACAAGCATGTGATAATGCAAAAATACGCATCAAGAATAAAATCCCTCAAATACCATATTAAGTCAGACCAAGCCTTCCGTTACTTGATTAAGGGAAAGACTCAATAAAACTATGTGTTTGACCAACCCTTGTTGGGACACTTGATTTTATAAAGGAAGCCCTTATGAAAGGTTTCGGGTTGACTTTACCATATTACATCAAGAGAAGTAGCCCTTGATAGACTTGATGTAATATTGGAGGCAAGAGTTGAGGAAATCCAAGTCAGGATTTCAGGATTGGGGAGTCCACTCAACAGATCAAGGAACTGTAAGCTCACAGTTGGAAAAGACCATCCTACCTAAATACCTTCAAATAGCTTGACCAACCCTTGTTGGGGTTATGTGAAAAGGAATATGGATCCTTGTCACTAGAATGTCAAAGCAACTGGACATTCCGAGTTCAATGGTGAGGGCCATTGGGACTTGATAAAATAGTGGGAGACTTAATAAAATTTATTATTTCTCATAAAATGTAATCAAGAAAGAACTGATGAATCTGCTCTTTTAATTTGTAGAATCAATATGACAAACACATCAACCACATTTTCTCTGCGATCAATTCTGGATAAAGACAACATCCTCACCGGCAGTAACTTTCAGGAATTGTTTAGGCGCCTTCAGGTTATCCTACGCCATGAACGGAAGTTTTACGTGCTGGAGTCCTCACTTCCTGATTCTCTTGCCCCAGGGGTGAGTGATGAAGATTTCCTAGTCTATGATCAACATTTGAACGATGCTCTCAACGTTCAATGTTTGATGCTGTCATCTATTTCTAGTGAGCTCATGAAGTCTCATGAAGACATGGATGCCTACAGCATGCTCGAGCACCACCATGGTTTATAACAGGAGAGAGCAAGACATGAAAGGTTTGAGATCTCCAAGGCTCTGTTTCAGAGCAATCTTGGAGAGGGTTCCCCAGCTGGGCCTCATGTAGTCAAGCTCATTGGCTACATTGAGCGCTTGGAGGTTCTAGGGTTTAAACTCCCTGAAGAACTGGGTACCGATCTCATTCTCGCATCACTCCCCCAGAGCTTCTCAAACTTTGTTGTTAATTTCAACATGAACAATATTGGAAGTCTCTATCTGATCTTCTTATCCTTATTCTCCAAGTGGACAATGACATTAAGCGTGAAAGGCCTTATGTCTTTATGGTGAATAAAAGGAAAGGGAAGGCGAAGAGATTTAAGCCCAAAGCTTCTTCAAGGCCTTCCAAGAAAAGGAAGATCAAAGGGGAGGCAAAGGAATAGGATGCTGTTTGTTTCGCATGTGGCAAGAAGGGCCACTGGAAGAAAAACTGCACCTAGCCAAGGAAGCAAGGGGAAGCTTCAGGTGCGTTTGTTATCGAATGAAATCTATCTATTTATACTAATTGGGTATTAGATACTGCTTGTGGTGCTCACATCTGTATCCAAATACAGGAACCAAGTAGATTCAGGAAGATTGATCGAGGGGAGGTAGATCTACGAGCAGCCAACGGAGCCAGACTTTCTGTTGTTGCTGCCGGGGACTACCACCTCACATTGCCAACTGGAATGATCTTGGTGTTAAAGGGTTGTTATTATGTTCCTTATGTTACTAAAAACATTATTTCAGTATCCAGATTAGATACTGATGGATTCATCTTCAAGTTTGGAAGTGGATGTCGCTATTTTTATAAAGATAGCATTTGTTTTGGTAGGGCACATTTATATAACAGCCTTTATGTGTTAGACTACACAAACCAAGTAATGGCAATCAGTAACAAAGTTAATTCACATGACTCATACCACACCTAACTTTGGCATCACCGGCTAGGTCATGTCAATGAGAAATGTTTGACAAAATTACATCAATATGGGTATTTAGATTCTTTCGAACTAAAACCACTTGGTGTATGTCATGCGTGTCTACAAGGCAAAATGACCAAATCCCCATTTAGTGGGAAAGGTGAAAGAGCTAAAGAGCTTCTAGAATTAGTTCACACAGATGTGTGTGGACCGTTTCCAGTTGAAGCAAGGGGTGGGTTCTCGTACTTCATAACTTTTAATGATGATTTTAGTAGATATGGATATATCTATTTAATGAGGTATAAGCCAGATTATTTTGATCGGTTCAAAGAATACAAGAATGAAGTTGAGAACCAGCTTGGTAAGAAGATTAAGAAACTCTGCTCAGACAGAGGAGGAGAATATCTTAATCAGGACTTCATTGATTTCTTACGGGATTTTTGGATTCTATCTCAACTCACTCCTCCTTACACACCGCAGTGGAATGGTGTAAGTGAAATAAGGAACCACACCCTGTTGGACATGGTGAGATCAATGATGAGTCATGCGAGTCTTCCATTATCCTTTTGGGGATATGCATTACAAACAGCAGCGCACATACTAAACGAAGTACCAACTAAATCGATAAGTGGTATTCCATACGAGTTATGGAGTGGATGCAAAGCCATGTTATCGAATTTACATGTGTGGGGTAGCGAAGCATTTGTTAAGGCCTCTTCAGGTAACAAACTTGCACCCCAAGGCACAAAGTGTATCTTTATAGGATATCCCAAGGAAACAAGGGGATATTGCCTATACAACCCCTTAGAAAAAAAGGTTACAGTGGTAAGACACGCCAAATTCCTTGAGAGGGAGCACATCTCCAAAAGAGATAGTGGGAGAGAGATAGACTTCGATGAAGTCGAGGCTCAAGATACACATGAGTTGGTACAAGAACATATTCCACAAAGCCCCGTGGAAGAACAATCTATTCCAGAGACACAAGAACTGCGTAGGAGCACGAGAGAGGTGAGAGAACCAGAACGATATGGTTTTCTTTTCACTGAGGATGGTGACTCATTATTGGTTGACAATGATGATCCTCTTACCTACAAGGAAGCAGTTGAAGGCACAGATGTTGCCAAGTGGCAAGAATCCATGAATTATGAAATGGATTCCATGTACCAAAACCAAGTCTGTATTTTGGTAGATCCTCCAGTTGATATAAATCCTATTGGTAATAAATGGGTATTCAAGAAGAAACTGGACTTGGAGGGGAAATTCAACACCTACAAGGCATGACTGGTTGCAAAAGGATTTAGACAGCGTCAAGGAATTGACTATGATGAAACCTTTTCACCGGTTTCAATGCTGAAGTCCATCAGAATCCTATTGGCCATTACTGCTTACCATGAATATGAAATTTGGAAAATGGATGTCAAAACACATTTCCTTAACAGGAACCTCCAGGAAGATTTCTACATGACACAACCTGAAGGGTTTGTGACTCCAAAGGATGCCAACAAGGTATGAAAGTTTCAGAAATCCATTTGTGGATTAAAGCAAGCATCAAGGTCATGGAACATTCGTTTTTATGAAGCTTTTACGGAATTTGGCTTTGTTAAGAACGAATGTGAGCCTTGTGTCTACAAAAGGTTTAGTGGAAGGGCAGTCGTTTTTCTAATAGTATATGTTGATGACAAATTTCTAATTAGAAATGAAGTACCTGGCTTACAGTCAGTTAAGGCATGGTTGCATAAATGCTTCTCCATGAAAGACTTGGGCGAGGCGGCATATATTCTTGGGATCAAGATCCATCGTGATAGATCCAAGAGAATGTTGGGCCTGAGTCAAAGTACATACATTGACAAGATACTGAAGAGATTCAATATGGAACAGTCCAAGAGAGGATTGTTGCCAGTGTCACATGGCATTCATCTTTCCAAGAAAATGTGTCCTCAGAAACATGAGGAAAGAAAGAGGATGGCAAGGATCCCTTACGCATACACGATTGGGTCAGTCATTTATGTTATGCTATCTACGAGGCTAGATGTTGCTTATGCATTAAGTGCGGTAGGCAGATATCAAGCTGATCCAGGAGACCGCCATTGGATGGCAGTCATGACTATCCTTAAGTATCTGAGGCGTACTAAGGATATGTTCCTGGTTTATGGAGGAGATGAGGAACTAGTCATCAGAGGACATGTAGATGCTAGTTTCCAGACTGATCAAGATGACATGAAGTCGCAGACTGGATACATCATCAGTTTGAATGGAGGTACAGTGAGATGGAAGAGCTCAAAACAAAGTGTGGTGGTAGATTCTACACCAGAGTCCAAGTATATCGCAGCTTCTGAGGCAGCTAAAGAAGCAGTATAGATGCGAAGCTTTGTCCAAGAGCTGGATGTTGTACCGAGCAGTAAAGATCCTATCACACTCTATTGTGATAATACTGCAGCGGTGACAATTTCAAAAGAGCCAAGGTCACATCAGCGGACAAAGCACATACTTCGGAAGTATCATCTCTTGAGGGATTTTTCTCAGAGAGGTGAAGTTGCACTGAGCATTATTTCCACGGAAGACAACGTGGTGGACCCATTGAATAAAGCCTTGACTCAGTAGAAACATGATCATCATGTGAGGTCTAGCGGACTAAAAGTCATAGGCATTTGGCTCTAGTCCAAGTGGGAGTTTGTAAGGGTTGGTGTCCTCAGAACCAACTGTTTTTTACTTTGATTACATAAATGTTCACTTATTATATATTGTTCATTGTTCTGCATGACTATAATATAATAATGTTCTAGAATATTTGTTGCATTAATAAGGTCATAGCAGATCCCCGCTATGATGACAACCTTACAATGCTATAACAATATTCTTAAATAAAGTTCTGCGGTTGGATGACATACTATGATAGGACACATAGTATACAGACCGTCATGTGCGAGTACTCGTAAGAAGACGAGACTCTCTCTCATGGAGTTCGCACTTGGTAATCTCCAAGATGGGAGATTATGAGAACAGACCCGCCAGTATTAATTCTTCATGTCTTGGTGTCATCAGATATTGCTATCTGCAAGCGTGTGTAATGGTCCTTAGACTGAAAGATTATCCTTAACTCATGTCATGACTTGCTCACTTAGATTTACTGACGAAAACCGTCATGCAGACATTTGGTGGGAAGTAGGGTACGTTGGGTGCGTCATGAGTGACATGTTGTTAATGGATAAGTCGGGGAAGGATTTGTCCCTTCCATTTATGGAAGTTGATATCTCGACCCTTTGATTGAAATAGAACTGTTGCATTAAATTCCATGGCCATAGTGTAAAAGACGAGTTTATTTCAGGTAGTCAAAGAACGACATATCAAGCATATAGGTTTATGAAACTGCCATGAAAAAATCTTGATGAGATATCGAGACAAAGGGATTAAATTACACAGTAAGCATTCGTATGAGGTGATACGTCAATGCGGTGTCAACTTCTTTCTCTTGGGTGCCTTGACCCGTTGCTAGACAGTAATCTTGGAATTTAGGCAAGCCTGCCTAATGCCAATGAGAAAGAGTCCTAGAGGGTCACACACTAACTGTATACAAGTATCTCAAGTTGAATAAAGATTATTCTCGTACGTGGTTTAATAATTATTCAAGGAAGCCTAATTTGTTTTAAACGATGGAGGAAAAATAAAATAAAACAAGTACACACCGTGTATTATTAAATGTACACGCCGTGTAGTTTTATTTTGGAAAGGAAATGAATAAATGAAAATAAGATATACACACCGTGTACATTTAATGTACACGCCGTGTAGTTTTCAATGAAAAACAAGTACATGCCGTGTATTTATTATTACACGCCGTGTAGTTTTTCCAGTCGGTATTTTGAGGATATAATATCGTTTTATTAAATGATATTTATTATAATCAGCGTGAGCACATGTCAAGGAATTAATTATTCGACATGGGTGTTTTCAATAGGAGTTAATGAAATAAATGAAACGCGTAACACGTTTATTTATTGTTATAACTCTACAACCTCAAACTCGATTATAAATATCCTCACAACCCTAACTCTTTTCCTACACAAGATAATCGTTGTGCACAACATCTCTGGAGAATTATTTCAATACCGAAAGAACCTCTTCTTCTAAGAACGCTCTCAAGACTGAGAGAGATCCTCTTCCATCAGATCAAGACGATCTAAGGCGGACAACGCAAGCAAAGGCTTCTCCACGCTAGCACCTGAAGAATCCTTTGGCGACGTCCAGAGATACAAGGTACACATGTGGATCACCGCTAGAGGGAGTCTACACTTGGCTTCTGTGACGCAACGACAGATCACATCGACAACGTGATCGAGAACATCAACAAAGAATGAACACCCTAAAGGTATTTCTTTATAATTAATTAAATCAACTATAATCAACCTGTAACGATCCTTGTTTGTGGTTCCAGGACAAACCATCTTCTTTATCTTTTTCTGTTATTCGATTCATGGAGACTGACATTTATCATCGTATTGATCCCAGATTGATCATTTCTAATGACAAAAAGCCAAGTGGGAACATCCACCCACGCACTTCCACTGCGCCCGAAACCTTCATATATAATTAGGCTCATTATTATTTAAATCAATCCATTATCGGATGCATTCAAATTTTGGTATTAGGAAAATATTTTGATTGGGGGAATGTCCAATATATTCATGGGAAAATTGTCTATCGGAATCGTGAAAAATATTCTAAGAACTCGATTCCATGAATTAAAGTATAATAGATCTATATACAATCATGCTCATCCTCATTAGAAACAATTCATTATCTGATGAATTCATATTTTGTTATTAGGAAAATAATTTCTATTGGGGGCCTCTATAGTTTATATTTATGAGGTCATTATCTCGAAGAATCAAGAAATATATACTAATAAGGTAATTATATGAATTAATGTATAACGAACATATATATAATCATCCACATGCTCATTAGAAACAATTCATTATCAGATACATTCACATTTTAATATTAGGAAAAGACTTTTGGTTGGGGGATGTGTAGTATATTATGTGGCCATTGTTTGCCGGAATTAGGAAATGTCTACTGATAACACAATTTTGTTAATTAAAGTATAATGGACCTATATATAGTCATGAAAATTCTAATTAGAAACAATTCAGTTTTGGATGCATTCACTTTTGGTATTAGAAAAAATATTTCGGTTGGGGGGTTGTATTGTATATTCACGGGACCATTGTCTGCCAGAATCAAGAAATATATTCTCATAACAAAATTTTGTTAATTAAAGTATAATGGACCTATATATAATCATGTTAATTATCATTAGAAACAATTCATTATCAGATGAATTCAAATTTTTGTATTAGGAAAAACAATTCGGTTTTCGGGTTCTGTAGTATATTGACGGGACCATTGTATGCCGGAAGTAGAAAATATATAATCATAATGCAATTACATTAATAAATGTATAACAGATCTATATATAATCATTCCCCTGATCATTAGAAACAATTCATTATCAGATGCATTCACATTTTGGTAATAGGAATGTTGGCCGATGATGATTATCCAAATCCTCTAAGAGAACCCATTGATGATGGCACTAGTAAAGAACAAAAGTTTACCGAATATCATAGACATTTTTCTCCTGAACTGTCCAATCACCACTGACACCAACATAGAAGACACTAGGGCTGCCATGTACAATAACGATGTGAAAAACGTCAAAATTGGACGATGGAAGGCGCAGTATTGGTTCGTCGAAGTATCTCCCATCTCCTTATTATAGATCGAAGGGAATAGATTCTTCATGAAGGTTGGAATTGAAATTACGTCGCCTATTCATAATAAAAGGAAAATTGAGATCCAATCATTTTAAAACCTCAAAAATAAAGAGATACAAACCTGAGATGCCAATTTCATATTTGAAGATGAGGCCACCTATGGCGGCAACAATGCATGTGACCAAGAAAAAAATAGTGAGGTTCTTTATGTATTCCTTACCATTACCCTACCCAATCACTCCCACAACAGACATTTTTTAGTGTATTAAACCTTTTTTGTGGATAAATAGACTGATGCGAAGGGATATTTAGGATTCTTGTAAGGGTAGGCCCATTCCATTTGAAAGTGAAATACACAAAGGGCACTACATATTAGTTTTCTCTCTAGTTTAATCATTTTCCCTCAATGTTAAACTTAGGTTTTTCCACCACCCGGTGGATCAATATTTGAATTTATTTATTAGTGACCAATTTTAGCTTAATTTGTTTCAACACTACCACATACCTGCATTAATGGTGATGAAGATGGTAAGGACGAAGGCCCCATCCAGGCTCAACCACCACCCCCACCCACCCATGATCTTGGTGAAGAATTAGTTGAGGATGTTGGCGACGAGTATTCTGAGGGTTTTGGAGGGATGAAATCTGATGTTAAAAGTACCCAAAACTTGTACAGAGCCATATTGGAGAGGTAAAATGATACCAAATATGCACCAACTAAAAATAATTTTTCTGAAATTATAAAATGGCAGTTTGGTAGTCTCTTTGGAAGGGTTTATTATTTTAAATAAGTTTTTAGATTTTATTTTAAAAAAATGGGATAGGATTGTGTATATTTTGTAATGAAATATCAATTTAGGAGAGTATATTTTCCAACTGAAAGAAAATAGAAAAACTAAAAACATGGGAGAAAATGTAAAAAATTGTGATGTGTAAGGTAACATACGGTTGAACTGATCAGCCAAGCTAATGCCTAAATCCAAGAAAAGGAAACTGATGATGATTATCCAAATCCTGTGATTAAACCCATTGATGATGACATCAGAGAAGAACAGAATTCCTCTAAATAGAATAGACAATTTTCTCCTGAACTTCTGAGTCACCGCTGATACCACCAATGAAGAATGTTTGGACACCACATACAGTGACAACGTGAACATAAAACAAATCTCGCTCTCAAAGGTGCAGTACTGGTTGGTCGATGTATCACATGTCTAATTCCTATAGACCGATCGGGATAAATTTTCTATGAAGTTCATAATCGATGTTATCCCACCTAATTATAATAAAAGGAAACAAGAGATACAATATTTTTAAAAATAAAAAAATAGTTACATAAAAACCTGAGATGCCAATGTCATATCCGAAGATGAGGCCACCCATGGCGGCAACGATAGATGTGACCAGAAAAAAATAGTGAGGTTCCCCGGGTATCCCTTGTCATTACCCTACCCAATCACTCCCATGACTGAAATTTTTTTAGATTACTCGAACATGCTTGGGGACAGAGAGATAGAGATTAAGGGAGAATTATGATGCGTGTGAGGGTAGGCTAATTCCCTTTGCAAGCGAAGCACACAAAGGGCAGTACAAATTTATTTTCTCTCCGCTTTGAGTGTTTTCTATATAAGTTATACCTAAGCTCATCCACCGCCCGGTGGATCAATTTTTGAATTTTATATCGGTGACCAATTCTGTCTTGATTTTTTTCAACACTACCATATATTGACTCTAACGGTGATGATCAGGGCAGGGATGAAGGATCCGTTGAGGCTCAACTACCACCCCCCAACCGTTGATCTTGGTGAAGAAGTAGTTGACGATGTAGACGAAAATGATTCTGAGGGTTTGGGAGAGTTGGAATCTGATGTTAAGAGAATCCCAAAACTTGTACAGAGCCATATCAAAGAGGTACAAGGGTACCTACTATAAACTAATTAAAAATACATTTTCTGAAATTCTGAAATGGAAGTTGGGAAATTTCTTAGGGATGGTCAGTTATTTTAAACGTGTTTTTAATTTTTTTTTAAAAAAATGGAATAGGATTATATATATTTTGTAAAAATATATATATATGGGAGAGTGTATTTTCCAACTAAAAGAAAATAGGAAAACTAAAAATATTGGAGAAAAAGTAAAAAATTGTGATGTGTAAGGTAATAGATGTTTGACATTATTGGCGAAGCCAATGCTTAAACCAAAGAAAAGGGGACTAAAGGTGAGAATCTGAATCCTCTGAGTGAACCGATTAATTATGGCACCGACAAAGTGCATAAGTCCACCGAATTGCACAGACAATTTTCATGGGACTGTATTCTGCCGAAATCAGAAAATACATACTGATAATGCAGTTATGTGAATTAAAATATAATGAACCTATATATAATAAGTCCAATGTTCATTAGAAACAATTAATTATCAGATACATTCACATATTGTTATTAGGAATAAACTTTCTTTTGGAGTCATACAATATATTCAGGGGACCATTATTTGCCTGAATCAGGAAATATATACTGATAAAAAAAATTCATGAATTAAATTATAATGGAAATATATATATTTTTACCCATTCTCATTAGAAACAATTCATTATCATATGCATTTGCATTTTGGTATGAGGAAAAAAAATTGTTTGGTGGCTGTACAGAATATTCACGAGACCATTGTTTCCGGAATTAGAAAATATATACTGATAACACAATTCCATGAATTAAAGTATAATGAACCAATATATAATCATGCCTATGATAATTAAAAACAATTCATTATTAGATGCATTCACATTTTGGAAAATCCAATGCCTAAACCAAAGAAAATAGCGAAACTAAAAAAATTGGAGGAAAAGTAATAAATTGCGATGTGTAAGGTAATAGATGTTTGACATGATTAGTGAAGCCAATGCCTAAACCTAAGAAAGGACGACTAAAGGTGAGATTATAAATCCTCATAGTGAACCCATTGATTATGGTACCGAAAAAAGAGCATAATTTTTTTAAACAGCATAGATAAAATTCATGATACCATAGTCCACCGAAATCAAAATATATATACTAATAACAGAGATTTGTGAATTAAAATATAATGGACCTATATATAATAAGGCAAATGATCATTAAAAAAATTATTTATTATATACATTCACATATTGGTATTAGGAATAAATTTTCAGTTGGAGGTTGTACAATATATTCAGGAGACCATTGTCTGCCGGAATCCGGAAATATATACTGATAAAACAATTTCATGAATTAAATTATATTGGAAATCTATATAATTGTTCCCATTCTCAGTAGAAACAATTCATTATTGTATGTATTTACATTTTGGTATTATGAAAAAACATCATGTTTTGTAGCTGTATAATATATTCATGGGACCATTGTTTCTAGAATTTGAAAATATATACTGATAATGCAATTCTATGAATTAAAGTATAATGAACCAATATATAATCATGCATGTGCTCATTAAAAAAATTCATTATTATATGCACTCACATTTTTGTATTAGGAAAAACCTTTTGAAAGGGGGTTGTATAGTATATTCACGATACAATTGTTTTCCAACGTCATGAAATATATACTAATAAAGAAATTCTATGAATTAAAGTAAAATGGACCTATATATAATCATGCCCCTACTCATTAGAATCAATTCATTATCGGATGCAGTCACATTATGGTATGAGGAAAAAAATCGGTTGGGGGTTGTATAGTGTATTCACGAGATAATTTTTTTCTGGAATCAGGAAATATATACTGATAACGCAATTTTGTGAATTAAAGTATAATGGATCTGTATATAATCATTCTAATTCTCATTGGAAAAAATTCATTATTGGATGCATTCAAATTTGGATATTAGGAAATAACTTTCCATTAGGGTTTGTAGAGTATATTCATGAAACCATTATCTTACGTAATTCGGAAATATATACAGATAATGCAATTCTGTGAATTAAAGTATGATGGACCTATATATAATCATGCATGTGCTCATTAGAAACAATTCATTTTCAAAAGCGTTCATATTTCTATATTAGGAAAAAACATTCAGTTGGGGGTTGTACAGTATATTACAGCACCATTGTCTGCCAGAATCATGAAATATACAGCGATAACGCAATTCCATGAATTAAATTAGAATGGATCTATATATAATAATGCCTATTCTCATTAGAAACAATTCATTATCAGATGCATTAACATTTTTGTATTCGGAAAAAACATACTGTTGAGGGGCTGTACAGTATATTCATGGGACCATTGTCTCCTAGAATCAGAAAATATATACTGATAACACAATTTTGTGAATTAAAACATAATAGACTTATAAATAATAATTCTGATGCTCATTAGAAAAAATTTATTATCGAATTCATTCACATTATGGTATTAGGAAAAAACTTTTATTTGGGGGGATGTATAATATATTTACTGGACCATTATCTGGCGAAATTAGGAAACATATACTTTTAATGTAATTCGGTGAATTAAAGTATAATTGAACTATATATAAACATTCCAATGCTCATTAGCAAAAAAATCATTATCTGATGCATTCACATTTTGGTATTAGGAAAAAACATTCATTTGGTGAGCTGTACTGTATATTCACGGGACCATTGTCTGCCGGAATCTGAAAATATATACTGATAACGCAATTTCATGAATTAACGAACAATGGATCTATATATACACTACACCAAAATTTGCATTTAGTTGCACCTTAAACTGTCGCTGGATCATTCTCTAATGGTTTTGGAAAACGGTCACCAAATTGTGTGTCGACAATCAATTAGCAACAATTTTTCAAAACCGTTGCAGAATGATTTGGCAGCTGTATAACCGTCGTTATATCATTTTTAATATTTTTTAATATTTTTAAATTTTTTATTAATTTTTTATTAATTTTTAATTTTCATAATTTATTTATTTATTGAATTATTTATTTATCATTTATCATTTATCATTTATCATTTATCATTTTTTATTTATTATCCTAATTAATTTATTTATTTATTTACTTTTGTAATTAATTAATAAACTAATTATTTATTTATTACATAATTTATTTATTATTTATTGTTTATTGTTACCATGCTCACGCACATGACCATGCAATATATAGAAATTCTGTATTGGGTTAGATTTGTACCCCTTACCTCTTGCTTATTCTCCAAATATTTTACCACTCCAGTAGACTCTTCATGTGGTGTACAAATTGAATTTCATATAATTATGTATATATATATATATATATATTGGAAAAACAAATAATAAATAACAAATAGATACAAACTAAATAATTATTAAAAAAAATTATTAATCAATAATGATTAATGAATCATCAAAAATCAATAATCAATAATCAATAATGAATAATGAATAATGAATAATGAATAATTCATAATTCATAATGAATAATTAATATTTAATAATTACTAATTAAAAATTACTAATTAATAAATAGAATATAAATGAATAATAAATAAGGAATTGTATAATATAGAAATAAATGGTAAATAGGAAATTATAAGTAATAAATAGTAAATACTAAATAATAAATAGTAAATTGTAAATAGTGAATTGTAAATAGTAAATCATAAATAATAAAGACTAAATACAAAATACTAAATAATATATAATATATAATATATAATATATAATATATAATATATAATATATAATATATAATATATAATATATAAATAATGTATACATAATAAATTATTTAATAAATAAATTAATATATGATAAATAAATAATAAATTAGTTAATAATAGATAATAAATAATAAATAATAAATAATAAAGTATGAATAAATAAATAGTAAATATATGATGAATAAATAATAATCAAGTAATTAATAATTCATTAAAAATAAATTAATAATAATAAAATAATAAAAAATTAACTAATAAATAAATAAGTAAATAAATTAATAATAAATGATTAATAATCTAATAAAAAATAACTAACGAATATATTAATAATAAATTAATAAATTGCTAAATAGTAAATAATAAATAATAAATTAAAAATTAAAAATAATAAACGAATAAATAAATTAATGGATAAATAATAAATAAATAAATAAATAAATATATAAATATATAAATATATAAATAGTCAATAGTCAATAATCAATAATAAATAATAAATAATAAATAATAAATATAAAATATAAAATATTAAATATTAAATAATTAACAATCAAAAATAAATACTAATTAATAATTGGTAATAACTAATAATTAACAATTAAGAATTAAGAATTAAGAAATAATATTTAATATTTAATATTTAATATTTAATATTTAATAAATAATTAATAAGTAATTACTATATAAATAATTAATAATTAATTAATATATAAATAATTAAAAATTAATAAATAATGAATAATGAATAAATAAATGAATTATAAATGAATTATAAATGAATAATAAACTAATAATAAATAAATAAATAATAAATTAAAAATAAATTAATAAATAATAAATAATAAATAATAAATAATAAAGAATAATGAATAAAGAATAAGTAAGAAATAAAAAATAAAAACTAAATAAATAAATCATAAATAATAAATCATAAATCATAAATAATTAAAAAGTAATAATAACTAATAATTAATAATTGATAATTAATAATTAATAATTAATAATTAATAATTAATAATTAACAATTAATAGTTAAAAATTAATATTTAATAATTAGTAAATAGTTAATAAATAATTAATAAATAATTAGTAAATAATTAATAAATCATTAATAAATAATAAAGAAATAATTAATAAATAATGAATAAAGAATAAAAAATAAAAAATAAAAAATAAATGAATAATAAACTAATAATTAATAAATTTTTAAAAAAATTATTAATTAATGTGTACATAATAACTAAATAATAAATAGATAAAATAAATTAATAAATAAATATTAAATACTAAATAAATAAATAGATAGATAGATATATAGATAAAGAAATAAGGAAATAACAAATAATAATTGAATAAATAATAAATAATACATAATATTAATAGTTAAATAAATAATAATTAATTAATTAAGTAATTAATAATTAATTAATTAATAAATAATTAATAAATAATGAATTAATTAATAATAAATAAATAATAAATAAACAAATAAACTCTAAAACGTTAAGAAACTCTTAAAACTCCCAAAACACTGAAATGACCATAAAATCGGATCCAAGAGTCCTATTTTATCTCTACAACCAGTCAAAATGAAGATCAAAAACAATATTCGATATGATATGTGGTTAGGACCAAACAGACACCTGGATCAGAAGTTATAGCCATTTAAATTTTAAGAAATCGAGGTCGGCGACAAAAATTCCTATTTTGGAGGCCTTCTGGTCATTTCTGTGGGGGGGTAAGGGGGATTGTGATCTAAGAGTCAGTCTCAAACCTACATGGTTTAATGATCATCATAGGCTTTGATTTGATATGTGGTAGAGTCCAGACAGACACCTGGATCAAAATTTATGGTCGTTTGAAGATCATATTTGATTTCCGACTTTTTTGAAACTGCAATATCTTTTATTCCTTTAGTTTTCACCCAATTTGAATGCAACATGGTTTTAGCTCTTTCATAAGTTTTTATGTGACTGGTTGTGGAGCTAAAACTGACTATCAGATTATGGGAATTTGATGTTGAAGTGTGTTTTCAACTTATTGAAGATTTGTTTTCACATTAAAAATATTATTAACTAATAATTATTAATACTTATAAGTTGACGCATTATAAAAATTAAAATTATAAATAATAAACTATATATGATAGTAAGTAATAATTAATAATAAATAATAAATAATTTATATATTTTTAATTTTTTTAGTTTAATTTTGCAGCAGAATTGAAAAAATTGTAGCAGTTTCGCAGCGACTTTCATGTTTTTAGTTTTAGAGACCATCAGATGCATTCACATTTTGATATTTGGAAAAAACTTTAGTAGGGGTCTGTACAATATATTCATGGGACCGTTGTCTCTCGTAATGATGAAAAATATTCTAAGAACTTGATTCCATGAATTAAAGTATAATAAACCTATATATAATCATTTCCATGCTCATTGGAAACAATTCATTATCTGATGCATTCATATTTTATTATTAGGAAAATACTTTCTATTAGGGGCCTATATAGTATATTCATGGGATCATTTTCTATAAGAATCAAAAAATATATACTGATACGGCAATTCTATGAATTAATGTATAATAGACATATATATAATCATCCACATGCTCATTAGAAACAATTCATTATCAGATACATTCACATTTTGATATTAGGAAAAAACTTTTTGTTGGGGTTGTTCTGTATATTACGTGGCCATTGTCTGCTGGAATTAGGAAATATACACTGACAAAAAAATTTTGAGAATTAAATTTTGATGGATATATATAATCATAATAATTATTTTAGAAACAATTCATTTTTGGATACATTCACATTTTGGTATTAGGAAAAATCTTTCGGTTGGGTGGTTTGTATAGTATATTCACGAGATGATTATCTTCTAAAATAAGGAAATATATGCTCATAATGCAATTCAGTTAATTAAAGTATAATAGACCTATATATAATCATGTCCATTCTCATTAGAAACAATTCATTATTAGATGTATTCAAATTTTTGTATGAGGAAAAAAAATCTGTTGGGGGTTGTGTAGTATATTGACGTGACTATTGTCTGCCAGAACCCAGAAATATATAATCATAGTGCAATTCCATGAATTAATGTATAACGTACCTATGGTGGAAACAATACATGTGATGAGGAAAAAATTAGTGAGGTTCCCTAGGTATTCAATGCCATTACCCTACCCAATCTCTCCCACAACCGTCATTTTTTTGTTGTATTCAAATTTGTTTGGGGATAAATAGACTGAGACGAAGGGATATTTATGATTCCTGTGAGGGTAGACCCATTGCATTTTTAAGTGAAAAACACAAAGGTCAGTAAAAATTAGTTTTCTCTTCAGTTTGATCATTTTACCTCAATGTTAAACCTAGGTTTTTCCACCACCTGGTGGATCAATATTTGAATTTTTTTATTAATGACCAATTATATCTTAATTTGTTTCAACACTATCACATACCAGAACCAACAGTGATAAAGAGGGTAGGGACGAAGGCCCTGTTGAGGCTCAGCTACCACCCCCACCCACCCATGATGTTAGCGAATAATTAGTTGAGGATGTTGGGGATGAGGATGCTGAGCATGTTGGAGAGCTGGAATTTGATGTTAAAAGCACCACAAAACTTGAACAGAGCTGGAATTTGATGTTAAAAGCACCACAAAATTTGATGTTGGGGATGAGGATGCTGATCAGTCAAGCTAATGCCTAAACCCAAGAAAAGGAAACTGATGATGAGCATCCAAATCCCATGATTGAACCCATTGATGATGGCATCAGAGAAGAACAAAAGTCCTCTGAAGAGCATATACATTTTCTCCTAAACTACTGAGTCATCATTGATTCCACCAATGAAGAATGCCTAGCCACCACATAGAGCGATAATGTAAACATCAAAAAAACATGGCTCTCGAAGGTGCAATACTTCTTAGACAAGGTATCACCTCTCTCATTCCTATAGACCAATCGGGAGAAATTCTTCAAGAAGTGCATCATCTTTGTTATCCCACATAATTATTATAATAGGAAACATGATATAAAATAGTTTTAAAACTAAAAAAAATACTAAGATCATAACATGAGATGCCAATGTCGTATCCGAAGAAGAGGCCACCCATGGCGGCAATGATGTATGTGACCGGGAAGAAAAGTGAGGTTCCTCGGGTATCCTTTGTCGTTACCCTACCCAATAACTCCCACGACCAAAATTTATTTAGAGTACTGGAATATTCTTGGGGATAGAGAGATAGAGATGAAGGGAGATTTATGATGTGTGTGATGGTAGGCCCATTCCCTTTTCAAGAGAAACACACAAAGGGCAATACAAATTTGTTTTCACTCCACTTTGAGCATTTTCTATCTAAGTTATACGAAGGCTCGTCCACCACCCGGTGGATCATTTTTTAAATTTTATATCAGTGACCAATTCTGTCTTGATTTGATTCTACACTACCATAGATCAGTGCTGATGGTGATGATGAGGGTGAGGATGAAGGATCTGTCGAGGCTCAATCACCACCACCACCCACTGTTGATCTTGGCGAAGAAGTAGTTGACGATGTTGGCGACAATGATTCCGAGGGTGTGGGAGAGTTGGAAGCTAATGTTAAGAGCACCCAAAAACTTGTACAGAGCCATGTCAAAGAGGTACAGGGGCACATACTATGTAAAAATTAAAAATACATTTTCTGAAATTATGAAACGGATTTTGGGAAATATCTTTGGGAGGAATTATTATTTTAAACGGTTTTTTAATTTTTTTTTTAAAAAAATGGTATAGGATTGCGTTTATTTTTTAAAGAAATATCTATTTGGGAGAGTTATTTTCTAACTGAAAGAAAATAAGAAACCTAAAAACATTAGAGGAAAAGTAAAAAATAGCAATATGTATGGTAAGAGATGTTTGACATGATTGGCGTAGCCAATGCCTAAACCCAAGAAAAGATGAGTGAAGGTGTGATTCTAAATCCTCTGAGAGAACCCACTGATTATGGAACCGACAAAGAGATTAAGTTAGCTGAATAGCATAGAAAATTTTCATAGAACCATAGTCTGCTGAAATCAGAAAATATATACTGATAGCAGAGTTTTGTGAATTAAAATATAATGGAACTTTACATAATAAGGCCAATACTCATTAGAAAAAATTAATTATCATATGAATTCACATATTGGTATTAGGAATAAGATTTTGTTTGGGGGTTGTACAATATATTTAAGAGACTATTGTTTGCCGGAATCAGAAAATATATATTGATAAAATAATTTCATGAATTAAATTATAATGGACATATATATAATTGTTCCCATTATCATTAAAAACATTTCATTAACATATTTATTTACATTTTAGTAATAGGAAAAAACATTCTGTTCGACACCTGTACATTATATTCATGGGACCATTGTTTCCGGAATTAGAAAATATATACTCATAACGCAATTCTATGAATTAAAGTATAATGAACCAATATATAATCATGCATGTGCTCATGAAAAACAATTCATTATTAGATGTATACACATTTTGGTATTAGGAAAAAAAATTTCATGGGGGGGGGGGGGTTGTATAGTATATTCATGAGATAATTGTTGGCCAAAATCAAGAAATATATACTAATAATGAAATTCATTGAATCAAAGTAAAATGGACCTGTATATAATCATGCCCCACCTCATTAGAAGCAATTCATTATTAGATGCAGTCACATTATGGTATTAGGGAAAAAAATTTGTTGGGGGATGTATAGTGTATTCACGAGATGATTGTTTACCGGAATCAGAAAATATATTCTGATAACGCAATTTCATGAATTAAAGTATAATGGAACTATATATAATCATTCCAATTATCTTTAGAAACAATTCATTTTTAGATGCATTCAAAATTGGGTATTAGGAAATAACCTTCCATTGGGGTATGTAGAGTATATTCACGAAACCCTGATCTACCAGAATCCAGAAATATATACAGATAATGAAATTCTGTGAATTAAAGTATAATAGACCTATATATAATCATGTATGTTCTCATTAGAAACTATTCATTATCAAAAGCATTCAAATTCCTATATTAGGAAAAAACTTTCAATTGGAGGGGTTGTACAGTACATTGCGGGACTACTGTCTGTTAGAACCATGAAATATATAGTGATAACGGAATTCCATGAATTAAATTATAATCGATCTATATATAATAATGTCCATGCTCATTAGAAACAATTCATTATCAAATGCATTGACATTTTTGTATTCAGAAAAAACATTCTATTGAGGGGTTGTACAGTATATTCCCGGGACCATTGTCTGCTGGAATTATAAAATATATACTGATAACACAATTCTGTGAATTAAAACATAATATACTTATATATAATCATTCTCATGCTCATTTGAAACAATTCATTATCGAATTCATTCACATTCTGGTATTAGGAAATAAAATTCTGTTTGGGGGGATGTATAGTATATTAACTAGACAATTATCTGCCGGAATCAAGAAACATATATTATTTGTGAGATTTGGTGAATTAAAGTATAATTGAACTATATATAATCATTCTAAAGCTTATTAGGAAAAATTTATTATCTGATGCATTCACATTTTGGTATTAGGAAAAAACATTTGTTTGGGGAGCTGTACTCTATATTCACGGGAACATTGTCTGCCGGAATCCAGAAATATATACTGATAACTCAATTCTATGAATTAATGCATAATGTATCTATATATACACTACACCAAAATTTTCATTTAGCTGTGGTTTAAACTACAGCTAAATCATTCTCTGACAGTTTTGGAAAACGGTCGGGAAATCATGTGTCGACAATCAGTTAGCCACGATTTTTCAAAACTGTCGTAGAATGATTTGGCGGTGGTATAACCATCGTTAAATCATTTTTAATATTTTTTCAATATTTTTAAATTTTTTATTAATTTTAATTTAATTTTTTTATTTTCATAATTTATTTATATATCGAATTATTTATTATTTATTTATTTATTATTTATTATTTATTATTTATTTATTATTTATTATTTATATTTATTTATTTGTTTATTTATTTATTTATTATTTATTATTATTTATTATTTATTAATAAATGAATAAATAAGTAAATAAAATAATAAAAAATTAATAATAAACTAATAATAAATAACTAATTAATATATTAATAATAAATTACTAAATTACTAAATAATAAATGAATAAACAAATAATTGAATAAATAAATGAATAAATTAATTAATAAAAATAATAAATAATAAATAAATAATAAATATTAAATATTAAATATTAAATAGTGAATAATAAATAATTAATAATAAATAATAAATATAAAATATAAAATATAAAATATAAAATAATCGATAATTAATAATAACTACTAATGAATAATTTGTAATAACTAATAATTAATAATTAATAACTAAGAATTAAGAAATAATATTTAATATTTAATATTTAATATTTAATGTTTAATAAATAATTATTAATTAATTAATATATAAATAATTAATAATTAATAAATATTGAATAACAAATAAATAAATGAATAATAAACTAATAATAAATAAATTAAAAATAAATTAAAAATAAATTAATATTTAATAAATAATAAATAATAATGAATAATGAATAAAGAATAAACAAAAAATAAAAAATAAAAACTAAATCAGTAAATCATAAGTCATAAATCATAAATCATAAATAATTAATAATTAGTAATAAATAATATTTAATAATTGATAATTAATAATTGATAATTAATAATTAATAATTAATAATTAATATTTAATATTTAATAATTAATAAATAGTTAATAAATAATTACTAAATAATTAATAAATAATAAATAAAGAATAAAAAATAAAAAATAAAAAATAAATGAATAATAAACTAATATTTAATAAACAATTAGTAAATTAAAAATAAATTATTAATTAACAAGTATATAATAACTAAATAATATATAGATAAAATAAATAAATAAATATTAGATATTAAATAAATAAATAAATAGATAAATAAATAAATAAATAAATAAATAGATAATAAATAGTAATTGAATAAATATTAGATAATACAAAATATTAATAGGTAAATAAATAATAATTAATTATTTAAGTAATTAATAATTAATGAATTAATAAATAAATAATAAATAATTAATGAATTAATAATAAATAAATATGCAAACCCTAAATGTTAAGAAACTCTTAAAACCCCCAAAACAATGAAATAACCATAAAATCTGATCCGAGAGTCCTTTTTAGCTCCACAACCAGTCAAATTGAAGGTCAAAAACAAGATTCAATATGATATGTGGTTAGGGCCAAACAAACACCTGAATCAGAAGTTATAGCCATTTGAATTTTAAGAAGTCGAGGTCAGCGACTAAAAACCCTGTTTTGGAGGCCTTTTGGTCATTCCTATGGAGGGTAAGGGGGAAAATGATCTAAGAGTTGGTCTTAGACCTACATGGTGTAGAGATCATCAAAGGCTTTGATTTGATATGTGGTAGAGCCCAGAGAGACACCTGGATCAAAAGTTATGGTCGTTTGAAGTTCATATTTGATTTTAAACTTTTTTGAAACTATAATATCTTTTATTCCTTTAGTGTTCACCCAATTTGAATGTAACATGGTTTTATCTCATTTCATAAGCTTTGATCTGATTGGTTGTGGAGCTAAAACTAACTTTCAGATTATGGGCATTTGATGTTGAAGTGTGTTTGTCAACTTATTGAAGATTTGTTTTCACTTTAAAAATATTATTAACTAACAATTACTAAAATATTTATAAGTTGACACATTATAAATAATTAAAATTATAAATAATAAACTATATATGATAGAAAGTAATAATTAATAATTAATAATTAATAATTTTTTTTAATTTTTTCTAGTTTAATTTTACGGATGAATTGAAAAAACCGTCGTTAATTCACAGGGGCATTTTGAAAAGAGTTACTAGAAATAATTATAATTTATTTTTTAAAAAAATTTGAAAAAAAACAATAAAATATATTTTAAAATCATTTATCAATGTTTTTTAAAATCATTGCTAAATTATTGATCGAAAAACACTTAGCAGCGGTTTTGAAAATGGTCCCAAAAAAACCGCCCATAAAACACTGTTTTCCTATAGTGGTAATCATGCCCATGCTCATTAAAAATAATTAATTATCAGATGCATTCTCATTTTGGAATTAAGAAAAAACTTGTTTTTGGAGGGATGTACAATATATTCATAGGAATATTGTCTATCAGAATCAGAAAACATATACTGATAATACAAGTCTATGAATTAAAATATAATAGAGCTATATATAGTCACGCCCATGTTCATTAGAAATAATTAATTATCAGATTCACTCACATTTTGATATTATGAAAAAAATTGGTTGGGGGTTGTATAGTATATTCACGAGACCATTGGCTGCTAGAATCATGAAATATATACTCATAATGCAATTCCATGAATTAATGTATAACATACCTATATATAATAATGTTCATGCTCATTAGAAACAATTCATTACAGATGCATTCACATTTTGGTATTAAGAAAAAAAATTTGGTTGGGGGGTTGTACAGTATATTCATAGGACCATTGTCTAGACGAATCAAAAAATATATACTGAAAATGGTATTTAGTGAATTAAAGTATAATGAACTTATATATAATCTTGTCCCTGCTCGTTAGAAAAAATTCTTTATCGGATGCATTCAAATTTTGGTATAAAGAAAAAATATTCGGTTGGAGAATTATACAATATATTCACTTGACTATTATCTAGAATAATCAAAAAAGAATACTGATAATGGCATTTTATGAATTAAATTATAATAAACCTATATATAATCCTGTCCAAGCTCATTAGAAACAATTCATTATTGTATTTATTCATATTTTGGTATTATAAACAAAATGTTTGGTTCGAGGGATATAAAATATATTCACAGGACCATTATCTGCCGGAATTTAGAAATATATACTGATAATGAAATTCCATGAATTAAAGTATAATGGACCTATATATAATCATGCCAATTTTTTATAGAAACGATTCATTACCAGATGCATTCAAAATTTGATATTTGAAAAACACTTTTGCTTGGGGGATTTACAATATATTCACATGAGCATTGTTTTCCAAAATCAGGAAATATATTCTGATAATGAAATTCCATGAATTAAAGAATAATGGATATATATATATATAATCGTTTCCAGGCTCATTAGAAACAATTCATTTTCAGATTCATTCAAATTTTGGTATTAGGAAAAAATATTTAGTTAGGGGGTTGTACAATATATTAACGGGCCCATTGTCGGCAAGAATCTGTAAATATATTCTCATAACACTTTTCTATGAATTAAATTATAATGGAACAATATATAATTATTTCCATTCTCATTAGAAACAATTCATTATCAGATCCAATCACATTTTGGTATTAGGAAAAAACCTTTATTTAGGGGATTGTACCGTATCTTCATGGGACAATAGTCTATCGAAATTAGGAAATATATAATGATAACACAATCCCATGAATTAATGTATAATGGACCTATATATAATTAGACTCATTATCATTAAAATCAATTCATTATCGGATGCATTCACATTTTGGTATTAGGAAAATATTTTGATTGGGGGGATGTACAATATACTCGTGGGACCATTGTCTATCAGAATCATGAAAAATATTCTAAGAACTCGATTCCATGAATTAAAGTATAATAGATCTATATATAATCATGCCCGTCCTCATTAGAAACAATTCATTATCTGATGCATTCATATTTTGTTATTAGGAAAATACTTTCTATTGGGGGCCTCTACAGTATATATTTACGGGGTCATTATCACGAAGAATCAAGAAATATATACTGATAAGGTAATTATATGAATTAATTTATAATGGACATATATATAATCATCCACATTCTCATTAGAAACAATTCATTATCAGATACATTCACATTTTGATATTAGGAAAAAACTTTTTGTTGGGGGCTGTGCAGTATATTATGTGGCCATTGTTTTCTGTAATTAGGAAATGTCTACTGATAACACAATTTTGTTAATTAAAGTATAATGGACCTATATATAATCGTGAAAATTCTAATTAAAAACAATTTATTTTTTCATGCATTCACTTTTGGTATTAGGAAAAATCTTTTGGTTTGGGGGTTGTATTGTATATTCATGAGACCATTGTCTCCCAGAATCCAGAAATATATGCTCATAACACAATTTAGTTAATTAAAGTATAATAGACCTATATATAATCATGTTCATTCTCATTAGAAACAATTCATTATTAAATGAATTCAAATTTTTGTACTAGGACAAAAAATTCAGTTGGCTGGTTGTGTAGTATATTGACGGGACGATTGTGTTCCAGAAGTAGAAAATATATAATCATAATGAAATTACATGAATCAAGGTATAAAGGATTTATATATAATCATTCCCATAATCATTAGAAACAATTCATTATCAGATGCATTCAAATTTTCGTCGATGTATCTCCCTTCTTCTTCTTATATATGGAAGGGAAGAAATTCTTCATGAAGTTTGGCATCGAGATTACATCACCTGTTCATAATAAAAGGAAACTTGAGATCCAATCATTTTAAAACCCCAAAAATAAAGAGATACAAACCTGAGATTCCAATTTCATATCTGAAGATGAGGCCACCTATGGAAACAACAATGCATGTGACCAAGAAAATAATAGTAAGGTTCCCTATATATTCCTTGTCATTACCCTACCCAATCACTCCCACAACTATCATTTTTTTAGTGTATTAAAACTTGTTTGGGGATAAATAGGCTAAGACGGAGGGATAATTATGATGCTTGTAAGGGTAGGCCCATTCCATTTGCAAGTAAAATACACAATGGTCACTACATATTAGTTTTCTCTCTAGTTTTATCATTTTCCCTCAATGTTAAACCTTGGGTTTTCCACAACTTGGTGGATCAATATTTGATTTTATTTATTAGTGACCAATTTTAGCTTAATTTATTTCAACACTACCACATACCTGTGCTAACGGTGATGAAGATGGTAAGGATGAAGGTCCCATCCAGACTCAACTGCCACCCCCACACACCCATGATCTTGGTGAAGAATTAGTTGAGGATGTTGGCGATGAGGATGTCGAGGGTGTTAGAGGGCTAGAACTGATCATCCAAGCTAATGCCGAGGGTGTATTTTCCAATTGAAAGAAAATTGAAAAACTAAAAACATGGGAGAAAATGTAAAAAATTATGATGTGTAAGGTAACAGATGGATGAACTGACCAGCCAAACTAATGCCTAAACCCAATAAAAGGAAACTGATGATGAGCATCCAAATCCTGTGATTAAACCCATTGATGATGACATTAGAGAAGGACATAATGCCTCTGAAGAGCATAAACAATTTTCTCCCGAACTTCTGAGTCACTGCTGATGCCACCAATGAAGAATGTTTGGCCACCACATACAACGAAAATGTGAACATAAAAAAAATATGGCTCTCAATGATGCAGTATTGGTTGGTCTATGTATCACATGTCTAATTCCTATAGACCAATCGGGATAAATTCTTTATGAAGTTTATAATCTATTTTATCCCACCTAATTATAATAAAAGGAAACTAGAGATACAATATTTTTAAAAATAAAAAAATACTTACATAAAAACCTGATATTCCAATGTCATATCTAAAGATGAGTCCACCCATGGGGGCAATGATTCATGTGACCAGAAAAAAATAGTGAGGTTCCCCGGGTATCCCTTGTCATTACCCTACCCAATCACTCCCAAGACCGATATTTTTTTAGAGTACTGATTAGCCCCTAAATGAGGCTAATATTTATTATTAATATACATAATATTCATGTTCTTTATTATTCATAAACACCATTTTAGTGCATTTTACACTTTGAACATCATTTCACATTATGATTGTAATATTTTCTTAAAATGCACTATTATGTGGTACATTTTTGAACATCATTTAAAGTACCCAATGATTAATCTGATTTTAAGGAATTGAATTATACAGATTTTAATTTTATATTTTTGGAAATTGATCTACACTTAAATATGAACATGTTTGATTCAGGGATCAGTGGAGAATTCATGGAGGATGATGGAGATATTTGGAAATGAAAGGAAGCAATTCTGGAGAAGGCAGATTGGACACCATCCCACTGATGAGACTGTGGGGCCCAACATACAGGCCCAATTAATCCCAACTTTCGTGGGATGATATAAGAAATGTATAGGAACAAATCTATATTCAGTAGTTAATGCTAATTCGGCCTCCATGTTGGTCATTTAGGCGGCCCAAGTTAGAGATAAAATTATTGGTCAGATTCTGAGGCCCATAAAAACATCCCACTACTTTGATCATATCTCGGAATCCACAACTCCAAATGGGCCTAAATTGTACAGGAGGTTATAAGACATCCTGAGCTCCATTTTCTTCTTCTATGACCCACTCTGATTCGGCAATCTAGAAGGTCTTACAGACATGTCTGTTCGGTGAAGGAAAGCTGGCTGCCACCTCGGGTCAAATGTGGAAAAGTTCAAATTCCACAAACTTTCCACCACCTATGGCCTACCAAAATTAATTGAGATGCTTTTTACTGTTGGAGGCTCGACCCAAGGCTCCCAAAATGCCTATTTAAGGCAGTGGTGGTGAAGGAGTTGGAAATCTTGGATGCTTTGTTCAATTGTAATGTTATGCTGCATTTTTGTTGCCTCAAATTTGTCTTTCACATGTAAGTTGTTCAATTCACTTTAGTTTCTTAATAAAAGTTATTCTTCTACTCTTATTTTGTTGTTCTTCATATCACTTTGATACCGTTGGATCAAGGTGTGAATTTATTCACACCAACTCTTGTGAAATTATTCACACAACGGTGGAGTGATCATTTTATTTTTGTTGTTTTCTTTACTTCTTCATTTCCTCCCTCATGAGTCTACTTTCCGCTTCCATTGAAACCATGGGATCAATGGAGGGATAACCCACTTATGGGTTGATCCAAGGGAGTATCAAGGGGCTGGATTGGATGTTATTTATCACCTAATTAATGTATAATCACTTCTTTAGTTGGGATTTTTATTTGATGATTTTTAAACTCGATCGTCCTTGTTGAATTTAAGGCCACACACTTCAAGTACTAATACGAAACTTTACCTTGAAGTGCTCAAAACTTTGATCCTTAAAGTGTATAGGTGATTAGTATTAAAGGGTGTATGCATTAAACCAGTAAGTGATGATATTGTTTTATCTCCTTAAATGAACCCATCTCAAATTTAAGAAATTGAAATCATTAAAAAGAAAATACGTCCAATCCACCCCGAGCAATAACCTAGGATCAACTCATTATTTTAAATTGAATTCACTTAAATCTGTTAGATATCTTTAAAACTCATCCAAAATCAATCCAAGTTGGCCACTTCATAGCCGAAAACAGTCCATAGAATGTATGTTTCTATAGGTTTCTTCTTAGGTCTCTGTGGATTCGATAACCCAAGCTAAACTACAAGGACCGTCTTACCTTCTTCTCTTGGGTAAATTTGAGCGAGAATCAAGTACCAGAACATTCTTGGGGACAGAGAGATAGAGATGAAGGGAGAATTATGATGCGTGTGAGGGTAGGCTCATTCCCTTTGCAAGCAAAGCACACAAAGGGCATTACAAATTTCTTTTCTCTTCGCTTTGAGTGTTTTCTATATAAGTTATACCTAGGCTCGTCCACTACCCAGTGGATCAATTTTTTAATTTTATATTGGTAAACAATTATGTTTTGATTTGTTTCGACACTACCATATATCGACACCAACAGTGATGATGAGGCAGGGATGAAGGATCTGCTGAGCCTCAACTGCCACCCCCCAGCTATTGATCATGGAAAAGAAGTAGTTGACGATATAGTTGAAAATGATTCTGAGGGTGTGGGAGAGCTGGAAGCTGATGTTAAGAGTGCCCCAACACTTCTACAGATCCATATCAAATAGGTACTAGGGTACCTACTATGTACTAATTAAATATACGTTTTCTGAAATTCTGAAATGGAAGTTGGGAAATCGCTTTGGGAGGGTCTGTTATTTTAAAAGGGTTATTATTTTTTTAAAATAAAATGGGATAGGATTTTGTATACTTTTTAATGAAATATATATACGAGGGAGTGTATTTTCCAACTAAAAGAAAATAAGAAAACAAAAAATATTGGAGAAAAAGTATAAAATTGCGATGTGTAAGGTAATAGATGTTTGACATGATTGGGAAATCCAATGCTTAAACCAAAGAAAAGGTGACTAAAGGTGAGCATCTAAATCCTCTGAGTGAACCCATTGATTATGGCACCGACAAAGTGAATAATTCCATCGAATTGCATAGACAATTTTCATGGGACCATAGTCTGCCAGAATCAGAAAATATATACTGACAACACAGTTATGTTAATTAAAATATAAGGGACCTATATATAATAAGTCCAATGTTCATTAGAAACAATTAATTATCAGATACATTCACATATTTTTATTAGGAATAAACTTTCGTTTGGAGTTGTACAATATATTCAGGGGACCATTGTTTGCCAGAATTAGGAAATATATACTGATAAAACAATTTCATGAATTAAATTATAATGGAAATCAATATAATTGTTCCCATTGTCATTAGAAAAAATTCATTATCATATGCATTCACATTTTGGTATGAGGAAAAAACATTCTATTTAGTGGCTCTACAGTATATTCACAGGACCATTATTTCCAGAATTTGAAAATATATATTGATAACACATTTCCATGAATTAACGTATAATGAATGAATATATAATCATGCCTATGATAATTAAAAACAATTCATTATTAGATGCATTCACATATTGTTATTAGGAAAAAAAAATTGATTGGGGGGCTCTATAGTATTTTCACAAGACAATTGTCTTCCTAAATCTACAAATATTTACTGATAATGAAATTCTGTGGATTAAAGTAAAATGGACCTATATATAATCATGCCCATACTCATTAGAAGCAATTAATTATTGGATACAATCACTTTATGGTATTAGGGAAAAAAATTTGGTTGGGGGGTTGTACAATGTTTTCACAAGATGATTGTTTACCAGAATCAGGAAATATATACTAATAACACAATTTCACGAATTAAAGTATAATGGATCTATATATAATCATACCAATTCTCATTAGAAACAATTCATTATTGGATGCATTCAAATTTGGGTATTAGTAAATAACTTTACATTGGGGTCTGTAGAGTATATTGACGAGACCATTCTCTGTTTGAATCTAGAAATATATACAGATAATGCAATTCTATGAATTAAAGTATAATGGACCTATATATAATCATGTCTGTGCTCATTAGAAATAATTCACTATCAGAATCATTCATATTTTGATATTAGGAAAATACATTTGGTTGGGGGCTGTACAATATATTACGGGACAATTGTCTTCCGGAATCAATAAATATATAGTGATAATGCAATTCCATGAATTAAATTATAATGGATCTATATAAAATAATGTACATTCTCATTAGAAAAAATTCATTGTTGGATGCATTTACATTTTTGTATTAGGAAAAAACATTCGGTTGGGGGGCTGTACAATATATTTATGGGACCATTGTCTGCTGCAATAAGAAAATATATACTAATAATGCTATTCTGTGAATTAAACCACAATAAAACTATATATAAACATTCCCATTCTCATTAGAAACAATTCATTATCGGATGCATTCACATTTTGGTATTAGGAAAAAAAACTTTCGTTTGGGGGGATGTATAGTATATTAACTAAACCATTATCTTCCGGAATCAGAAAACATATACTGATAACGCAATTTGGTGAATTAATGTATAATTGAACTATATATAATCATGTCAATGCTTATTAGAAACAATTCATTATCTAATGCATTCACATTTTGGTATTAGGAACAAACATTCATTTGGTGAGCAAGACTGTATATTCACGGGACCATTGCCTGCAGGAATCTGTAAATATAAATTGATAACACAATTCCATGAATTAATGCATAATGGATCTATATATACACTACACCAAAATTTGCATTTAGTTGTGGTTTAAATTGTCACTAGATCATTCTCTCATGGTTTTGGAAAATAGTCGCCAAATCATGTGTCGACAATCAATTAGCCACGATTTTTCAAAACTGTTGCAGAATGATTTGGCGGCGGTATAACCGTCGTAAAATCATTTTTAAAATTTCTTTATATTTTTAAATTTTTTGTTTATTTTTTTATTTTTTTATTTTCATAATTTATTTATTTATTGAATTATTTATTTATCATTTATCATTTATTATTTATTATCATAATTAATTAATTAATTTATTTATTACATAATTTATTTATTTTTTATTGTTTATTATTACCATGCCCACGCACATGCCCATTCCATATATAGAAATTCTGTGTTGGGTGAGATTTGTACCCCATACTTCTTGCTTATTATCCAAATATTTTTCCACTCCAGTAGACTCTTCATGTGGTGTATAAATCGAATTTCATATAATTATATATATATATATATATATTAGAAAAATAAATAATACATAACAAATAGATACAATCCAAATAATTATTAATAAAAAATTATTAATTGACAATGATTAATCAATCATCAATCATCAATCATCAATAATCAATAATTAATAATCAATAATTAACAAGTAATTATTAATATTTAATATTTACTAATTAAAAATTACAAATCAATAAATATAATATAAATGAGTAATATATAAAGAAATTTATAGTATGGAAATAAATGTTAAATAAGAAATTATAAAAAATATATAGTAAATACTAAATAATAAATAGTAAATTGTGAATAGTGAGTTGTAAATAATAAATAATAAATAATAAATACTAAATACTAAATACTGAATAATATATAATATATAATATATAATATATAATATATAATATATAATATATAATATATAATATATAATATATAATATATAATATATAATATATAATATATAAGTAATCTATAAATAATTAAAGATTTAATAAATAAATTAATATATGATAAATAAATAATAAATAAATAAATAATAGATAATAAACAATAAATAATAAATAATAAAGTATGAATAAATAAATAATAAATATATGATGAATAAATAATAAATAAGTAATTAATAATTCATTAATAATAAATTAATAAAATAAAATAATAAAAAATTCAAAAATAAATAAATAAGTAAATAAATTAATAATAAATGAATAATATACGAATAATAAATAACTAATTAATATATTAATAATAAATTACTAAATTACCAAATAACAAATAATAACTAATAAATAATAAATAATAAATAATAAATAATAAATGAATAAATAAATGAATGAATAAGTAAATTAATAAATAAATAAATAATAAATAAATAATAAATAATAAATAATAAATAATAAGTAATAAATAATAAATAATAAATAATAAATAATAAATAATAAATAATAAACAATAAATACTAAATAATAAATAATAAATAATAAATAATAAATAATAAATAACAAATAAAAAATAATAAATAACAAATAACAAATAACAGATAATAAATAATATATAATAAACAATTAATAATTAATAATTAATAATTAATAATTAATAATTAAGAATTAAGAATTAAGAATAATTAATAATTAGTAATAAATAATAATTAACAATTAATAATTAAGAATTAATAAATTATATTTAATATTTAGTATTTAATATTTAATATTTAATATTTAATATTTAATATTTAATTTATAATTAATTAATATATAAATAATTAATAATTAATTAATAATTAATAATTAATTAATAAATGAATAATAATAAATTAATAATAAATTAATAATATATAATTAATTAAAAAATTAAAAATAAATTAATAAGTAATAAATAATAATGAATAAATAATAATGAATAAAGAATAAATAAAGAATAAAAAATAAAAAACTAAATAAATAAATCATAAAACATAAATCACAAATAATTAATAATGAATAATAACTAATAATTAAAAATTTATAATTAAAAATTGATAATTAATAATTACTAATTAATAAGTAATAATTACTAATTAATAATTTAAAATTAAAAAATTAAAAATTAAAAATTAATAAATAGTTAATAAATAATTAATAAATAATGAATAAAGAATAAAAAAATAATAAATGAATAATAAACTAATAATTAATAAATAATTAATAAATTAAAAAAAAATATTAATTAATGTGTACCTAATAACTAAATAATAATTAGATAAAATAAATAAATAAATAAATATTAAAAATTAAATAATAAATATATAGATAGATAGATAAATAAATAAATAAAAATAATAAATAGTAATTGAATAAATAATACATAATATTAATATGTAAATAAATAATAATTAATTAATTAAGTAATTAATAATGTATTAATTAATAATTATTAATAAATAATTAATGAATTAATAATAAATAAATAAACAAACTCTAAAACATTAAGAAACTCTTAAACCCCCCAAAACCCTGAAATGATCATAAAATCTGATCCGAGAGTCCTTTTTTAGTTCCACAACCAGTCAAATTGAAGATCAAAAACATGATTTGATATGATATGTGGTTAAGGCCAAACAAACACTTGGATCAGAAGTTATAGCAATTTGAATTTTAAGAAATGGAGGTCAGTGACTAAAAACCCTATTTAGGAGTCCTTCTAATTATTGGGGGGGGGGGCTAGGGGGACAGTTCTCTAAGAGTTGTTCTCAGACCTACATGGTGTAGAGATCATCACATACTTTGATTTGATATATGGTAGAGCCTAAACAGACACCTAGATCAAAAGTTATGGTCGTTTGAAGTTCATATTTGATTTCCAATTTTTTTGAAACTGTAATATATTTTATTCCTTTAGTTTTCACCCAATTTTAATGTAACATGGTTTTAAATCATTTCATAAGCTTCAATCTGACTGGTTGTGGAGATAAAATTGACTTTTAGATTATGGTCCTTTGATATTGAAGTGTGTTTTTCAACTTATTGAATATTTTTTTTCACTTTTAAAAAATTATTAACTTATAATTACTAAAATTTATAAGTTAACATGTTATAAATAATTAAAATTATAAATAATTAACCATATATGATAGTAAGTAATAAATAATAATTAATAATTAATCATTTTTTTTTAAATTTTTTAGCTTAATTTTGCGGCTGAATTAAAAAAATTGCCGCTATTTCGCAGTAGCTTTTTTAAAAAAGCGTTGCTAAAAATATTTGTAATTATTTTTTGTAAAAAATTGAAAAAATTTATAAAATGTATTTTAAAATCATTTATCAATGGTTTTTAAAATCGCTGCTAAATTTTTGGTTGAAAAACACTTAGTAGCAGTTTTGAAAACATTCGTGAAAAAACCGCCGCCAAAACACTATTTTCTTGTAGTGGTAATCATGACCATGCTCATTAGAAACAATTCATTATCAGATGCATTCTCATTTTGTTATTAGGAAAAAACTTTTTGTTGGAGGGATGTACAGTATATTATAAGGACTATTGTCTATCAGAATGATGAAATATATACTGATAATGCAATTCTATGAATTAAAATATAATTGAAATATATATAGTCACACCCATGCTCATTAGAAACAATTAATTATCCAAATCATTCACATTTTGATATTAGGGGAAAAAATTGGTTTTGGGGTCTATAGTATATTTGCGGGACCATTGTCTGTCGGAATCATGAAATATATAATCATAATGCAATTCCATGAATTAATGTATAACATACCAATATATAATCATGTCAATGCTCATTAGAAACAATTCATTGCGGATGCATTCAAATTTTGGTATTAAGAAAAAAACATTCATTTGGGGGGTTGAACAGTATATTTAGTGGACCATTGTCTGACCAAATCAAAAAATATATAGTGATAATAGGATTTAGTGAATTAAAGTATAATGAACCTATATATAATCATTCACATTCTCATTAGAAAAAATTCTTTGTCAGATGTATTCACATTTTTGTATTAGGAAAAAACATTCAGTTGGGGCGTTATACAATATATTCACTTGACCATTGTCTATAAGAATAAAGAAATATATACTGATATTGCCATTATTTGAGTTAAATTATAATAAACCTATATATAATCATGCCCAAGCTCGTTAGAAACAATTAATTGTCGTATTTATTCATATTTTGGTATTAGAAAAAAAAATTTGGTTGGGGGGCTATATAGTATATTCACGGGAACATTGTCTACCAGAATCTAGAAATTTATAATCATAAAGAAATTTAATGAATTAAAGTATAATGAACCTATATATAATCATTCACATGCTCATTAGAAACAATTCATTATCGGATGCATTCATAATTTGGTATTGAAAACACTTTCCGTTGGGGGGATATATAGTATATTCACAGGACCATTGTCTATTAGAATCCGAAAATATATACTGATAATGCAATTCCATGAATTAAAGAATAATGGATATATATATATATATAATCATTCCCAAGCTCATTAGAAAAAATTTATTATCATATTCATTCAAATTTTGGTATTAAGAAAAAATATTCAGTGGGGGGGTTGTACAGTATATTCACGGGCCCATTATTGGCCAGAATCTGTAAATATATACTGGTTATACTT
Organism: Viscum album; assembly: GCA_963277665.1. Lineage (NCBI taxonomy): Eukaryota > Viridiplantae > Streptophyta > Magnoliopsida > Santalales > Viscaceae > Viscum > Viscum album. The sequence goes on along the minus strand of OY728151.1, from coordinate 1,361,129,162 downwards.
TTTTATGAATTAAATTATAATGGGACTATATATAATCATTCCTATGCTCATTAGAAACAATTCATTATCAGATTCATTCACATTTTGGTATTAGAAAAAAAACCTTTATCTATGGGGTTGTACCGTATATTCACGGGACAATTGTCTACCGAAATTTGGAAATATATACTAATAATCCAATTCCATGAATTAATGTATAATGTACTATATATATAATTATTCTCATGATCATTAAAATCAATTCAATATAGAATGCAATCAATTTTGGTATTAGAAAAAACTTATGGTTGGGGGGTTGTACAATATATTCATGAGACCATTTTCTACTAGAATCATGAAAAATATTCTAAGAACTCGATTCCATGAATTAAAATATAATAGACCTATATATAATTATGCCCATGCTCATTTGAAACAATTCATTATCTGATGCATTCATATTTTGTTATTAAGAAAATAATTTCTATTGGGGGTCTGTATAGTATATTCCTGTGATCATTGTCTGGAAGAATCAAGAAATATATATAGATTAGGTAATTATTTGAATTAATGTATAACAGACTTATATATAATCATCCACATGCTTATTTGAAACAATTCATTATCAGATACATTCACATATAGATATTAAGATTTTTTTTGGTTTGGGGCTGTATTGTATATTACGTGGCCATTGTCCGCTGGAATTAGAAAATATATACTGATAACACAATTTTGTGAATTAAAGTATAATGAACCTATATATAATCATGAAAATTCTAATTAGAAACAATTCATTTTCAGTTGCATTCACTTTTGGTATGAGGAAAAATCTTTTAGTTAGGGGGTTTTATATTATATTTATGAGACCATTGTTTGCCACAATAAGAAAATATATACTCATAGCGCAATGCTGTTAATTAAAGTATAATGCACCTATATATATATACATGTCGATTCTCATTAGAAACAATTAATCATCAGATGAATCCTAATTTTTGTATTAGGAAAAAAAATTGGTTAGGGGGTTGTGTAGTATATTGATGGGACCATTGTCTGTCGAAACCAGGAAATATATAATCAAAATTAAATTATCTGAATTAATATATAACAGACTTATATATAATCATTCCCATGATCATTATAAATAATTCATTATCGAATGCATTCACATTTTGGTATTAGGAATGTTGACTAATGATGAGCATCCAAATCCTCTAAGAGAACCCATTAATGATGGCACCAGTAGAGAAAAAATGTCTACCAAATATCATAGAAAATTTTCTCTCGAACCTTCCAGTCACCACTGACACCAACATCGAAGAAACTAGGTCTTCTAGGTACAATGATGACATGAACAAAGTCAAAATTTGACCATCGAAGGTGCAGTATTGGTTTGTCGATGTATCTCCTATCTCCTTCTTATAGATTGAAGGGAAGAACTTCTTAATGAAGGGTGGCATCGACATTACATATCCTGTGCATAATAAAAGGAAACTTGAGATCCAATCATTTTAAAACCCCAAAAATAAAGACATACAAACCTGAGATACAAATTTCATATCCGAATATGAGGTCACCTATGGCGGAAACAATACATGTGACCAGGAAAAAAATAGTGAGGTTCCCTAGGTATTCCTTTCCATTAACCTACCCAATCGCTCCCACGACTAGAATTTTTTAGTGTATTCAAACTTTTTTTTGGATAAATAGACTTAGACGAAGGGATATTTATGATTCCTGTGCAGGTAGACCTATTCCATTTGCAAGTGAAATACACAAGGGGCAGTACAGATTATTTCTCTCTCCAGTTTGATCATTTTCCCTCAATGTTAAACCTAGGTTTGTCCACCACCTGATGGATCAATATTTTAATTTGTTATAAGTGACCAATTATATATTAATTTGTTTCAACACTAGCACATACTGGCGCTAACGGTGATGAAGAGGTAAGGGGAGAAGGCCCCATAGAGGTTTAGCTGCCACTCCCACCCACCCATGATCTTGGCAAAGAATTAGTTGAGGATGTTGGCGACATGAATTCCGAGGGTGTAGGAGAGCTAGAATATAATGTTAAAAGAACCCCAAAATATGTACGGAGCCATCTCAAAGAGGTATAATGACACCAAATATGAACCAATTTAAAATACATTTTCTAAAATTCTAAATCAGCAGTTGGGTAGTCGCTTTGGGAAGGTTTATTATTTTAAATACGTTTTTAAACTTTATTTTAAAAAAATGGGATAGGATTCTGTATATTTTGTATTGAAATATTTATTTAGGAGAGTATATCTTCAACTAAAATAAAATAAAAAAACTAAAAACATGGGAGAAAATGTAAAAAAATTGTGATGTGCAAGGCAAAAAATTGTTGAACTGATCAGCCAAGCTAATGCATAAACCCAAGAAAAGGAAACTGATAATGAGAATCCAAATCACGTGATTGAACCCATTGATGATGGCATGAGAGAAGAACATAAGTCCTTCGAAGATCACAGATAGTTTTCTCCCGAACGGCTGAGTCACTGTTGATGCCACCAATAAAGAATGTTTGGCCACTACATACAGCGAAAACGTGAACATCAAAAAAATCTGTCTCTTGAAGGTGCAGTACTAGTTGGTCTATGTATCACCTATCTCATTCCTATAGACTGATCAAGATAAATCCTTTAATAAGTCCATCATCTATGTTATCCCTCTTGATTATAATAATAGGAAAATGAGATACAATATTTTTAAAACTAAAGAAATACATAGATGAAAACCTGAGATGCCAATATCGTATCCGAAGATGAGGTCACCCATGGCGGAAACTATGCATGTGGCCAAGAAAAAAATAGTGAGGTTCCCTAGGTATCCCTTATCATTACCCTACCGAATCACTCCCACAACCATCATTTTTTTAGAGTACTGTAACATTCTTGGGGACAGAGAGATAGAGATGAAGGGAGATTTATGATGTGTGTGAGGGTAGTCCCATTCCCATATAATCAAAGCACAAAAATGGAATTAAAAATTTGTTTTCTCTCCTCTTTAAGCATTTTATATCTAAGTTATACCTAGGATCATCCACCGCTCAGTGGATCAATTTTTGAATTTTATATCGGTGACCAATTCTGTCTTGATTTGTTTTAACACTACCATAGATCAGTGCTGGTGGTGATGATGAGGGCGGGGATAAAGGATCACTGAGGCTCAACGTCCACCCACCCACCATTGATCTTGGTGAAGAGGTAGTTGAAGATGTTGGCGAAAATGATTCTGAGGGTGTGCGAGAGATAGAAGCTAATGTTAAGAGCGCCCCGAAACATGTATGGATCCATGTCAAAGAGGTAAAGGGGCACCGACTATGTACCAATTAAAAATACATTTTCTAAAATTCTGAAATGGAATTTGGGAAATCTCTTTAGGAGGGTTTATTATTTTAAATGGGTTTTTATTTTTTTTTTTTTAAAAATGGGATAGGATTGCGAATATTTTGTAAAGAAATATCTATTTGGGAGGGTATATTTTCCAACTGAAAGAAAATAGGAAAACTGAAAACAATGGAGAAAAAGTAAAAAATTGTGATGTGTATAGTAATAAATGATTGACATGATGGGCCAAGTCAGTGCCTAAACCCAAGAAAACATGAATAATAGTGAGAATATAAATCCTATGGGTAAACCCATTGATTATGGCACTGACAAAGATCATAAGTACACCGAATAACATAAACAATTTTCATAGGACCAGAGTCTTCCGAAATCAGAAAATATATACTAATAACACAGTTCTGTGAATTAAAATATAATGGACCTATGTATAATATGGACAATTCTCATTAGAAACAATTAATTATTAGATGCATTCAAATATTGGTATTAGGAATAAACTTTCGGTTGGAGGTTGTACAATATATTCAGGGGACCATTGTTTTTCGGAATTAGGAAATATATACTAATAAGACAATTTCATGAATTAAATTATAATGGACATCTATATAATTGTTCCCATTTCCATTAGAAACAATTCATTATCATATGCATTTATATTTCGGTATTAGGAAAAAACATTCTGTTTGGTGGCTGTACAGTCTATTCACGGGACCATTATTTCCGGAATTGGAAAATATATACTGATAATGCAATTCAATGAATTAAAGTATAATGAACTAATATATAATCATGCCTGTGCTCATTAAAAACAACTCATTATTAAATGCATTCACATTTTGGTATTAGGGAACAACTTTTGATTGGGGGGATGTATAGTATATTCATGACACAATTTTCTTCCGAAATCATGAAATATATACTGATAACACAATTATGTGAATTAAAGTAAAATGGACCTGTATATAATCATGCCACTTCTCATTTGAAGCAATTCATTATCAGATGCAGTCACATTATGTTATTAGGTAAAAAATCAGTTGGGAGGTGTATAGTGTTTCCATGATATGATTATTTTTCGGAATCAAGAAATATATATTGATAACGCAATTTCATGAATTAAAATATAATAGATCTATATATAATTATACCAATTCTCATTTGATACAATTCATTATTGGATGCATTCAAATTTGGATATTAGGAAATAAATTTCCATTGGGTTCTATAGAGTATATCCACGAGACCATTGTTTGCCCGAATCTGGAAATATATACATATAATGCAATTCTATGAATTAAAGTATAATGGACATATATATGATCATGCCCATACTCATTAGAAACAATTCATTATCAGAAGCATTCATATTTTGATATTAGGAAAAAACTTCTGATTGGGGGGATGTATAGTATATTACGGGACAATTGTCTTCCGAAATCAGGAAATATATAGTGATAACGTAATTCCATGAATTAAATTACAATGGATCTATATATAATAGCGTCCATACTCATTAGAAATAATACATTATCATATGAATTTACATTTTTGTATTAGGAAAAAACATTTGGTTGGGGGGCTATACAGTATATTCACGGGACCATTGTCTGTTGGAATCAGAAAATATATACTGATAAAGCAATTCTATGAATTAAAACATAATAGTCCTATATATATTCATTCTCATGCTCATTAGAAACAATTCATTATCAGATGCATTCACATTCTGGTATTAGGGAAAAAACTTTTGTTTGGGGGGATGTATAGTATATTAACTCGACCATTATCTTCCAGAATCAGGAAAAAAATACTAATAATGCAATCTAGTGAATTAAAGTATAATTGAACAATATATAATCATGCCAATGCTTATTAGAAACAATTAATTATCTTATGCATTCACATTTTGGTATTAGGAAAAAACATTCGTTTGGTGAGCTGTACTGTATATTCATGGGACCATTGTCTGCCGGAATCAGGAAATATATACTCATAAGGAAATTCCATGAATTAATTCATAATGGATCTATATATACACTACACCAAAATTTGCATTTAGCTATGGTTTAAACTGCCGCTAGATCATTCTCTATCGGTTTTGGAAAATAGTCACTAAATTGTGTGTTGACACTCAATTATTCGTAATTTTTCAAAACCATCTTAGAATGATTTAGTGGTGGTATAACCATCCTTAAATCATTTTTAATATTTTTTTAATATTTTTAATTTTTTATTAATATTTTTTATTTTTTTATTTTCACAATTAATTTATTTATTGAATTATTTATTTATAATTTATAATTTATTATTTATTATCATAATTAATTAATTTATTTATTTTCCATGGTAATTAATTAATTAAGTAAGTATTTATTTATTACAAAATTTATTTATTATTTATTGTTTATTATTACCATGCCCACGCACATGCCCATGCCATATATAGAAATTCTTCATTGGGTGAGATTTGTATCCCTTACCTCTTGCTTATTCTCTAAATATTTTACCACTCCAGCAGACACTTCATGTGGTGTATAAATCAAATTTCATATAATTATATATATATATATATATATGTATATATTGGAAAAACAAATAATACATAACAAATAGATACAAACTAAATAATTATTAATAAAAAATTATTAATCAATAATGATTAATCAATCATCAATCACCAATAATCAATAATCAATAATCAATAATGAATAATGAGTAATTAATAATTAATAAGTAATTATTAATATTTAATAATTACTAATTAAAAATTACTTATTAATAAATCGAATATAAATGAAAAATAAATTAAGAAATACATAATATGGAAATAAATGGTAAAAAAGAAATAATAAATAATAAAAAGAAAATACTAAATAATAAATAGTAAATAGTAAATAGTGAATTGTAAATATTAAATCATAAATATTAAATAATAAATTCTAAATAGTAAATACTAAATAATATAGAATATAGAATATAGAATATAGAATATAGAATATAGAATATAGAATATAGAATATATAATATATAATATATAATATATAATATATAATATATAATATATAATACATAATATATAATATATAAATAATGTATAAATAATAAATTATTTAATAAATGAATTAATATATTATAAATAAATAATAGATAATAATAATAAATAATAAATAATAAAGTATGAATAAATAAATAATAAATATATAATGAATAAATAATAAATAAGTAATTAATAATTCATTAATAACAATTTAATAATATAAAATAATAAAAAATTAATAAATAAGTAAATAAGTAAATAAATTAATCATAAATGAATAATAAACTAATAATAAATAACTAATTAGTATATTAATAATAAATTACTATATTACTAAAAAATAAAAAATAAGAAATAAGAAATAAATAATAAACTATAAATAATAAATGAATGAATAAATAAATTAATAAATTAATAAATAAATAAATGAATAATAAGTAAATATAAATATTAAATAAAAAATAATGACTAATAAATAATAAATAATAAATAATAAATAATAAATAATAAATAATAAATAATAAACAATAAATAATAAACAATAAATAATAAATAATAAATAATAAATAAAAAATAAAAAATAAAAAATAAAAAATATAAAATATAAAATAAAAAATAAAAAATAAATAATAATTAATAATAACTAAAAATTAATAATTAGTAATAACTAATAATGAAAAATTAATATTTGAGAATTAAGAAATAATATTTAATATTTAATATTTAATAAATATTAAATAATTAATTAATATATAAATAATTACTAATTAATAAAAAATGAATAATGAATAATGAATAAATAAATAAATAATAAATGAATAATAAACTAATAAAAAATAATTAATTAAAAAATTAATAAGTAATAAATAATAATTAATAATTAATAATTAATGATGAATAAATAATAAATAAAAAACTAAAAACTAAATAAATAAGTCATAAATCATAAATAATTAATAATTAATAATAAACAATAATTAATAACTAATAATTAACAATTAACAATTAATATTTAATAACTAATAAATAGTTGACAAATAATTAATAAATAATTAATAAAGAATAAAAAATAATAAATGAATAATAAATGAATAATAAACTAATAATTAATAAATAATTAATAAATTAAAAATAAATTATTAATTAATGTGTACGTAATAACGACATATTTAATAGATAAAATAAATAAATAAATAAATTTTAAATATTAATTAAATAAATAGATGGATAGATAGATAGATAAATAAATAAATAATAAATAGTAATTGAATAAATAATAAATAATACTTAATATTAATAGGTAAATAAATAATAATTAATTAAGTAATTAATTAATAATGAATGAATGAATTAATAAATAATAAATAATGAATGAATTAATAATAAATAAATAATAAATAAACAAACAAAGTCTAAAATGTTAAGAAACTCTTAAAACCCCAAAAACACTGAAATGCCCATAAAATCTAATCTGAGAGTCATTTTTAGCTCCACAACCAGTCAAATTGAATATAAAAAACAAGATTCGATATGATATGTTGTTAGGGCCAAACAAACACATGGATCAAAAGTTATAGCCATTTGAATTTTAATAAATGGAGGTCGATAGCTAAAAACCATGTTTTGGAGGCCTTATGGTCATTTATATGATGGGGGGGACAATTATCTAAGAGTTGTTCTCAGACATACATGGTGTAGAGATCATCATAAGATTTTATTTGATATGTGGCAGAGCCCATACAGACACCATGATCAAAAGTTATGGTTGTTTGAAGTTCATAATTGATTTATGACTTTTTTAAACTATAATTTCTTTTATTACTTTAGTTTTCACCCAATATGAATGTAACATGGTTTTATCTCATTTCATAATCTTCGATCTGACTGGTTGTGGAGCAAAAAATGACTTTCAGATTTTGGTCATTTGATATTGAAGTGTGTTTTTCAACTTATTGATGATTTTTTTTCACTTTAATAATATTATTAACTAATAATTCCTAATATTTACAAGATGGCACATTATAAATAATTAAACTTATAAATAATAAACTATATATAATAGTAATTAATAATTAATAATTAATATTTAATTATTTAATTATTTTAAATTTTTTTTGCTTAGTTTTACGGATGAATTGAAAAAATTGCTAATATTTCGAAGCAGATTTATTAAAAAAGTGCCGCTTAGAATAATTGTAATTTGTTTTTGGAAAAAATGAAAAAAAAAATTTAAAAATTTAAAATCATTTATCAACTGCTATTAAAATTGACGCTAATTTTTTGGTCCAAAAACACTTGGCATCAGTTTTGAAAACTGTTGCGAAAAACTACCTCCAGAACATAGTTTCCTGTAGTGGTAATCATGCTCATACTCATTAGAAACAATTCATTATTAAATGCATTCTCAATTTGGTATTAGGAAAAAACTTTTGGTTGGAGGGCTGTACAGTATATTCACAGGATCATTGTCTATCAGAATCAGGAAATATATACTCATAATAAAATTCCATGAATTAAATTATAATATACCTATATATAGTCACACTCATGCTCATTAAAAACAATTAAATATCATATTTATTCACATTTTTATATTATGAAAAAATTAATTGGGGGTTGTATAGTATATTCGCGGGACCATTGTCTGCCAGAATCTTGAAATATATAATCATAATTCAATTCCATGAATTAATGTATAACATACCAATATATAATTATGTCCATACTCATTAGAAATAATTCATTACAGATGCATTCACATTTTGGTATTAAGAAAAAAACATTCGGTTGGGGGTTGTACAGTATATTCATGGGACCAGTGTCATCCCAAATAAAAAAAATACTGATAATGGGATTCAGTGAAGTAAATTATAATGGACCTATATATAATCCTTCCCATTCTCAATAGAAAAAATTATTTATCAGATGCATTCACATTTTAGTATTAGGAAAAAACATTCGATTGGGGAGTTGTACAGTATATTCACTTGACCATTGTATGGAAGAATCATGAAATATATATTGATAATTCCATTTTTTGAATTAAATTATAATAAACCTATATATAATAATGACTAATCTCATGAGAAACAATTCATTATTTTATTTATTCATATTTTGGTATTAGAAAAAAGAAAATTGGTTGTGGGGATGTACAATATATTCATAGGACCACTGTCTGCGTAATCTAAAAATATATACTGATAAATAAATTCCATAAATTAAAGTATAATGGACCTATATATGGCCATTTCCATTCTCATTAGAAACAATTCATTATCATATGCATTCATAATTTGGTATTTGAAAAATACATTCGATTGGGGGGATATACAACATAATCACAGAACCATTGTCTAACAGAATTAAGAAATATATACTGATAATGCAATTCCATGAATTAAAGAATAATGGATATATATATATATATATATATATAATCATTACCATGCTCATTAGAAACAATTTGTTATCAAATTCATTCAAATTTTGGTATTAGGAAAAAATATTCAGTTGGGGGTAGTACAGTATATTCATGACCCCATTGTCAGCCAGAATCCATAGATATATACTGATAATACATTTCTATGAATTAAATTATAATAGAACTATATATAATCATTCCCATGTTCATTAAAAATAATTCATTATCAGATTTATTTACATTTTGGTATTAGGAAAAAACCTTTATTTAGGGGGTTGTATCGAATATTCACAGGACAACTGTCTACCGAAATTAGGAAATAGATACTGATAATTCAATTCCATGAATGAATGTATAATGGACCTATATATAATTATGCTCATGATCATTACAATCAATTCATTATCGGATGCATTCACATTTTGGTAATAGGAAAGACTTTTGGTTAGGGGGATGTGCAATTTATTAATGGGACAATTGTCTTCCGGAATCATGAAAAATATTCTAAGAACTCGATTCGATGAATTAATGTATAATATACCTATATATAATCATGGCCATGATCATTAGAAACAATTCATCATCCGATGCATTCATATTTTCTTATTAGAAAAATAATTTCTATTGGGGGCCTGTATAGTATATTCATGGGATCATTGTCTGCAAGAATCAAGAAATATATTCTAATAAGGTAATTATATGAATTAATATATAATGGACATATATATAATCATCCACATGATCATTAGAAATAATTCATTATTAGATACATTCACATTTTGATATTAGGAAAAAACTTTTGGTTGGGGGTTGTACTATATATTATGTGTCCATTATCTACCAAAATTAAGAAATATATAATGATAACACAATTTTTGAATTAAAGTATAATGGACCTATATATAATCATGACAATTCTAATTAGAATCAATTCATTTTTGGATGAATTCACTTTTGGTATGAGGAAAAATCATTCGGTTTGGGGGTTATATAATATATTCATGAGTCCATTGTCTGTCGAAATCAGGAAATATATGTTCATAATACAATTCATTTAAATAATGTATAATGGACCTATATTTAATCATTTCCATTCTCATAAAAAAAATTCATTATCAGATGCATTAAATTTTTTGTATCAGGGAAAAAAATTTGGCTGGGGGGTTGTGTAGTATATTGAAGGGACCATTGTCTACCGAAACTAGTAATTATCTAATCATAACGAAATTCCATGAATTAATGTATAACATAACTATATATAATCATTCCCATGATCACTAGAAACAATTCATTATCAGATGCATTCACATTTTTGTATTAGGAATGTTGACTGATGATGAGCATCCAAATCCTCTGAGAGAACACATTTATAATGGAACTAGTAAAGAACAAAAGTCTTCCGAATATCATAGACATTTTTCTCCAAAATTTTCTAGTCACCATTGACCCCAACATCGAAAACACTAGGGATTCCATATACAATGATAACGTGAACAACCTAAAAATTTTACTATCGAAGGTGCATTACTGGTTCGTCGATGTATCTCCCATCTCCTTCTTATAGATCGAAGGAAAGAACTTCTTCATGAAAGGTGGAATCAACATTACATCACCTGTTCATAATAAAAGTAAAATTGAGATCCAATCATTTTAAAACCGCAGAAATAAAGAGATACAAACTTGAGATTCCAATTTCATATCCAAAGATAAGGCCACCTACAGAGGAAACAATGCATGTGACCAGGAAAAAATAGTGAGGTTACCAAGGTATTCCTTTCCATTACCCTACCGAATCGATCCCCCAACCAGTATTTTTTTATTATATTCAAAATTGTTTTGGGGATAAATAGACTTAAATGAAGGGATAATTATGATGCTTATGAGGGTAGTCCCATTCCATTTTCAAGTGAAATACACAAAAGGGAATACAAAATATTTTTCTCTCCAGTTTGATCATTTTTCCTCAATGTTAAACCTAGGTTTGTCCACCACACTGTGGATCAATATTTGAATTTTTTATTAGTGACCAATTCTATCTTGATTTGTTTCAACACTAGCATATACTGGTGCTAAACTTGATGAAGAGGGTAGGGATGAAGGCCATGTCGAGGCTCATTTTCCACCCCCACCCACTCATGATCTTGGCGAAGAATTAGTTGAGGATGTTAGCGACAAGGATGATGAGGGTGTTAGAGAGATGGAATATGATATTAGAAGTACCCCAAAACTTGTACAAATACATCTAGAATAGGTAAAACAACACTAAATATGCACCAATTAAAAATACATTTTCTGAAATTCTAAAATGGCAGTGGGACAGTTGCTTTGGGAGAGTTTATTATTTTAAATATGTTTTTAAATTTTATTTTAAAAAATTGTATTGGATTGTGTATATTTTGTACTGAAATATCTATTTAGGAGAGTATATTTTCCAACTGAAAGAAAATAGAAAAACTAAAAACATGGGGGGAAAATGTAAAAAATTGTGATGTGTAAGGTAAAAGTTGGTTGAACTGATCAGCCAAGCTAATGCCTAATCCCAAGAAAAGTAAACTGATGACAAGCATCCAAATCCTGTGATTGAACCCATTGATGATGACATCAGAGAAGAACAGAAGTCCTATGAAGAGCATCGATAGTTTTCTCGTGAACTATTGAGTCACTATTGATGCCACCAATAAAGAATGTTTTGCCACAACATATAGTGACAACATGAACATCAAAAAAATCTGACTCTCAAAGGTGTAGTATTGGTTGGTCGATTTATCACCAGTCTCATTCCTATAGACTGATCAGGAGATATTATTTAATAAGTTCATCATCGAATTTATCCCACTTGATTATAATAAAAGGAAATATGAGATACAATAATTTTAAAACAAAAAAAATACCTAGATGAAAACTTGAGATGCCAATGTCGTAACCGAAGATGAGGCCACTCATGGCGGTAACGATGCATGTGACCAGAAAAAAATAGTGATGTTCTCAGGGTATCCCTTATCGTTATCCTACCCAATCACTCCCATGACAAAAAAAAATTTAGAGTACTAGAACATGTTTGGGGATAGAGAGATAGAGATGAAGAGAGATTTATGATGTGTGTGATGGTGGGACCATTCCCTTTGCAAGTGAAGCACACAAAGGGCAGTAGAAATTTGATTTCTCTCTGCTTTGAGAATTTTATATCTAAGTTATACCTTTGCTTGTCCACCGCATGATGGATCATTTTTTTAATTTTTTAACACTGACTAATTCTGTCTTGATTTGTTTCAACACTACTATAGATCGACACTGATGGAGATGATGAGGGCGGGGATGAAGGTCCGCCGAGGCTCAACAACCACCCCCACCCACTATTGATCTTGGCGAAGTAGTTGACGTTGTTGGCGACAATGATTATAAGGGTGTGGGAGAGTTGGAAGCTGATGTTAAAAGCACCCTTAAAACTTGTATGGGTCCATGTTGAAGAGGTACAAGGGAACTGACTTTGTACTAATTAAAAATACATATTCTGAAATTCTGAAATGGAAGTTACGAAATTGCTTTGGGAGGGTTTATAATTTTAAACTGGTTTTTAATTTTTTTTTAAAAAAAATGGGATATGATTGTGTATATTTTGTAAAGAAATATAGATTTGGGAGAGTATATTTTTAAACTAAAAGAAAATAGGAAAACTAAAAACATTGGAAGAAAAGTAAAAAATTACGATGTGTAAGGTAATAGATGTTTGACATGATTAGAAAACCCAATACCTAAACCCAAGAAAAGATGACTAAAGATAACATCTAAATTATAATGGACATCTATAAAATTGTTCCCATTATCATTAGAAAAAATTCATTATCGTATGCAGTTACATTTTGGTATTAGGAAAAACATTCTGTTTGGCGGCTGTACATTATATTCACGAAACCATTGTTTCTGGAATTAGAAAAAATATATATTGATAACACAATTCCATGAATTAAAGTATAAATAAACAATATATAATAATGTCTGTGCTAATTAAAAATAATTCATTATTATATGCATTAAAATTTTGGTATTATAAAAAAACTTTTGATTGGAGGGTTGTATAGTGTATTCACGACACAATTGTCTACCAAAATCAGGAAATATACTCTAATAATGAAATTCTGTAAAATAAAGTAAAATGGACCTGTATATACTAATTCCCCTGCTCATTAGAAGAAATTCATTATCAGATGCAGTCACATTATGGTATCAAGAAAAAAAATTCATTTGGGGGCTGTATAGTGTATTCACAAGATGATTGTTTGCTGGAATCAGGAAATATATATTGATAACGCAATTTCATAAATTCAAGTATAATGGATCTATATATAATCATACCAATTCTCATTAGAATCAATTCATTATTGAATTCATTCAAATTTGGGTATTAGGAAATAACTTTCCATTTGGGTCTGTAGAGTATATTCACGAGACCATTGTCTTCCAGAATCTAGAAATATATACAGGTAATTAAAATCTTTGAATTTAAGTATAATGGACCAATATATAATCATGCCCATGCTCATTAGAAACAATTCATTATCAGAATCATTCATATTTTTATATTAGGAAAAAAAATTCGGTTGGGGGGTTGTACAATATATTACAGGACCATTGTCTGTCAAAATTAGGAAATATATAGTGATAATGCAATTCTATGAATTAAATTATAATGGAACTATATATAATAATGCCCATGCTCATTAGAAACAATTCATTATCGGATGCATTTAAATTTTTGTTTTAGGAAAAAACATTCGGTCGGGGGGCTGTACAGTATATTCACAAGACCAATATCTGTTGGAATCAGAAAATATATACTAATAACACAATTCTTTGAATTAAAACATAATAGACCTATATATAATCATTCCAATGCTCATTAGAAACAATTAATTATCAGATGCATTCACATTCTAGTATTAGGGAAAAAACTTTTGTTTGGGGGGATGTATAGTATATTAACTTGACCATTATCTTCCAGAATTGGAAAACATATACTGATAATGAAATTCGGTGAATTAAAGTATAATTGAACTATATATAATCATGCCAATGCTTATTAGAAACAATTCATTATTTGAGGCATTCAAATTTTGGTATTACGAAAAAACATTCATTTGGTGAGCTGTACAACATATTCACGAGATCATTCTCTTCGAGAATTAGGAAATATATACTGATAATGTAATTCTAAGAATTAATGCATAATGGATCTTTATATACACTACACCAAAATTTGTATTCAACTATGGTATAAACTGCTGCTAGATCATTAATAAAAAATTATTAATCAATAACGATTCATCAATCATCAATAATCAATAATTAATAATTAATAATTAATAATTAATAATTAATAATTAATAATTAATAAGTAATTATTAATATTTCATAATTACTAATTAAAAATTACCAATTAATAAATAGAATATAAATGAATAATAAATAAAGAAATATATAATATGGAAATAAATGGTAAATAAGAATTTATAAATAATAAATACTAAATACTAAATAATAAATAGTAAATAGTGAATAGTGAATTGTAAATATTAAATCATAA
The DNA here is from genome assembly GCA_963277665.1 of Viscum album. NCBI lineage: Eukaryota > Viridiplantae > Streptophyta > Magnoliopsida > Santalales > Viscaceae > Viscum > Viscum album. Next base: position 1,361,113,764 of record OY728151.1, on the reverse strand, counting down.
ATAATAAATACTAAATAATAAATACTAAATAATAAATAATATATAATATATAATATAAAATATAAAATATAAAATATATAATATATAGGTAATGTATAAATAACAAATTATTTAATAAATAAATTAATATATGATAAATAAATAATAAATTAATAAATAATAGATAATAAATAATAAATAATAAATAATAAAGTATGAATAAATAAATAATAAATATATAATGAAAAAATAATAAATAAGTAATTAATAATTCATTAATAATAAATTAATAATATAAAATAATAAAAAATAAATAAATAAGTAAATAAATTAATAACTAATGAATAATAAACTATTAATAAATTTCTCATTAATATATTAATAATAAATTACTAAATTAATAAATAAATGAATAAATAAATAAATTGATAAATTAATAAATAAATAAATAATAGAAAAATAATAAATAGTAAATAGTAAATAATAAATAATAAATAATAAATAATAAATAATAAATATAAAATAATAAATAATAAATAAATAATAAGTAATAATAACAAATAATTAATAATTAGAAATAACTAATAATTAAAAATTAATAATTAAGAATTAAGAAAAAATATTTATTATTTATTATTTAATATTTAATTTATAATTTATCAATATATAAATAAATGATAAATAATAAATAATGAATGATGAATAAATAAATGAATAATAAATGAATAATAAATGAATAATAAACTAATAATAATTAATTAATTAATAAATTAAAATTAATTTAATAAGTAATAAGTAGTAAATAATAAAGAATAATGAATAAAGAATAAATAAAAATAAAAAATAAAAAATAATAAATAAATAAATAAATAATAAATCATAAATCATAAATCATAAATAATTAATAATTAATAATAACTAATAATTTAAAATTAATAAATAATAATTAAAAATTAAAAATTAAAAATTAAAAATTAAAAATTAAAAATTAATAATTAATAATTAATAAATAGTTAATAAATAGTTAATAATTAATTAATAAATAATCAATAAATAATGAATAAAGAATAAAAAATGAACAAATGAACAAATAATAAGCTAATAATTAATAAAGAATTAATATATTAAAAATAGATTATTTATTAATGTGTAAATAATAAAAATAATAATAACAAAATAATAAATAGATAAAATAAATAAATAAATAAATATTAAATATTAAATAAAAAATAAATAGATTGATAGATAAATAAATAAATAAATAAATAAATAATAGTAATTGAATAAATAATAAATAATACATAATATTAATAGGTAAATAAATTATAATTATTTAATTAAGTAATTAATAATGAATTAATTAATAATTAATTAATAAATATTGAAATAATTAATAATAAATAAATAATAAATAAATAAACAAACTCTAAAACGTTAAAAAACTCTTAAAACCGCCAAAACACTGATATGGCCATAAAATCTGATCCGAGAGTCTTTTTATAGCTCCACAACTAGTCAAATTGAAGATCAAAAACACGATTCCATATGATATGTGGTTAGGGCCAAACAAACATCTGGATCAGAAGTTATGGCCGTTTAAATTTTAAGAAGTTGAGGTCGGCGACTAAAAACACTGTTTTGGAGGCCTTATGGTCATTTCTATGGGGGGGTGTAAGGGGGAAAATGATCTAAGAGTTGGTCTTATACCTACATGGTGTAGATATCATCACAAGTTTGGGTTTGATATGTGGTAGAGCCCAGACAGACACCTGGATCCAAAGTTATGGTCATTTGAAGTTCATATTTGATTTCCAACTTTTTTGAAACTATAATATCTTGTATTCCTTTAGTTTTCACCCAATTTGATTGTAATATGGTTTTAGCTCATTTCATAAGCTTCTATTTGACTAGTTGTAGAGCTAAAACTGACTTTCAGATTATGGTCATTTGATGTTGAAGTGTGTTTTTCAACTTATTGAAGATTTGTTTTCACATTAAAAACATTATTAAGTAATAATTAATAAAATTTATAAGTTGAGACATTATAAATAATTAAAATTATAAATAATAAACTATATATGATAGTAAGTAATAATTAATAATTAATAATTTATTTATTTTTCGTTTTTTAGTTTAATTTTGCGGTTGAATTGAAAAAATTGCAGCTATTTCGCAATGGATTTTTAAAAAAGCACTGCTAAAAATAACTGTAATTTTTTTTTGGAAAAAATTTAAAAAATTTTAAAAAATATTTTAAAATCATTTATCAACAGTTTTTAAAATCGCTGCTAAATATTTGGTCAAAAAACCCTTAGCAGCGGTTTTGAAAACTTTCTTGAAAAACCCGCCGCCAAAACACTATTTTCTTGTAATGGTAATCATGCCCATGTTCATTAGAAACAATTCATTATTAGATGCATTCTCATTTAGGTATTATAAAAAAACATTTGGTTGGAGGGCTATAATGTATATTCACAGGACTATTGTCTATCAGAATCAGGAAATATATATTGATAATGCAATTTCGTGAACTAAAATATAATAGACCTATATATAGTCACCCCCATGATCATTAAAAATTAATTAATTATTAGATTCATTCACTTTTTGATATAAGGAAAAAAATTGGATTGGGTCTATATAGTATATTCGTGAGACCATTGTTTTCTGAAATCATGAAATATATAATCATAATTCAATTTCATAAATTCATGTATGACATACCTATATATAATCATGTCCATGCTCATTAGAAACAATTCATTACGGATGCATTCACATTTTGGTATTATGAAAAAAACATTCTGTTGGGGGGATTTACAGTATATTCACGGGACCATTGTCTTCCCGAATCAATAATTATATACTGATAACGGGATTCAGTGAATTAAAGTATAATGGAACTATATATAATCCTTCCCATTCTCATTAGAAAAAATTATTTATCAGATGCATTCACATTTTGGTATTAGGAAAAAATATTTAGTTGGGGTGTTGTATAATATATTCACATGACCATTGTCTTGAAGAATCAAGAAATATATACTGATAATGCCATTCTGTGAATTAAATTATAATAAACCTATATATAATGATTCCCAAGCTCTTCAGAAACAATTTATTATTTTATTTATTCAGATTTTGGTATTAAAAAAAGTGTTTGGTTAGGGTGATATACAATATATTAATGGGACCATTGTCTTCTGGAATCTAGAAATATATACTGATAAAGAAATTACTTGAACTAAAGTATAATGGACCTATATATAATCAAGCCCGTGCTCATTACAAACAATTCATTATCGGATGCATTCATAATTTGGTATTTGAAGAACACTTTCAGATGGGGGATGTACAATATATTAATGGGACCAGGTTCTGTCGGAATCAGGAAATATACACTGATAATACAATTCCATGAATTAAAGAATAATGGATATATATATATATTTATATATAATCATTCCCAAGCTCATTAGAAACAATTCAATATCAGATTTATTCAAATTTAGGTATTAGGAAAAAATATTCAGTTGGGGGATTTTATAGTATATTCACAGGCCCATTATCAGCCAGAATCCATAAATATATACTGATAATGCATTTCTATGAATTAAATTATATTGGAACTATATATAATCATTCCCATGCTCATTAGAAACAATTCATTATTAGATTCATTCACATCTTGGTATTAAGAAAAAACCTTTATTTAGGGGGTTGTACGATATATTTATGGGAATTTTTTTTTACTGAAATTAGAAAATATATACTAATAATACAATTCCATGAATTAACATGTAATTGACCTATATATAATTATTCTCATGATCATTAAAATCAATTCATTATCGAATGCATTCAGATTTTGGTATTAGGAAAAACTTTGGGTTGGGGGCTGTACAATATATTAATGGGATCATTGTCTACCAGAATCATGAAGAATATTCTAAGAACTCGATTCCATGAATTAGAGTATAATATACGAATATATAATAATTCTCATGCTCCTTAGAAACAATTCATTATCTGATTCATTCATATTTTGTTATTAGAAAAATAATTTCTATTGGGTGCATGTATAGTATATTCATGGGATCATTTTCTAGAAGAATCAATAAATATATACTGATAAGGTAATTATAAGAATTAATGTATAATGGAAATATATATAATCATTCACATGCTCATTAGAAACAATTCATTATCAGATACATTCATATTTTAATATTAGGAAAAAACTTTTGGTTGGGGGTTGTACTGTATATTACATGGCCATTGTCTGCCTGAATTAGGGAATATATACTGATAACAAAATTTTATGAATTAACATATAATGGACATATATATAATCATAATAATTTTAATTAGAAACAATTAATTTTCAGATGCATTCACTTTTAGTTTAGGAAAAATCTTTCGGTTGGAGGTTGTATAGTATATTCACGAGACCATTGTCTGCTGGAATCAGGAAATATATGCTCATAACAAAATTCTTTTAATTAAAGTACAATGGAACCATATATAATCATGTACATTCTCATTAGAAACAATTCATTATCAAATTCATTCAAATTTTTGTATTAGGAAGAAAAATTCGGTTGGGGGTTGTGTAGTATATTGACAGGACCATTGTTTACCGGAACCAAGAAATATATAATCATAATGGAATTACATTAATTAATATATAATGGACCTAATATATAATCATTCCCATGATAAATAGAATTAATTCATTATTGGATGCATTCACATTTTGGTATTAGGAACGTTGACCAATGATGATCATCCAAATCCTCTGAGAGAACCCATTGATGATAGCAAAAGTAAAGAACACAAGTCTGCCGAATATCATAGATAGTTTTCTCTCGAACCGTCCAGTCACCTCTAACACCAACATCCAAGACACTAGGGCAGCCACAAACAACGACGACATGGACAATATCAAAATTTGACTATCGATGGTGCAATATTGGTTCGTCGATGTATCTACTATCTCCTTCTTATAGATTGAAGGGAATAAATTCTTCATGAAGAGTGGAATCGACATTACCTCACCTGTTCATCATAAAAGGAAACTTTATATCCAATCATTTTAGAACCCCAAAAATAAAGAGATACGAACCTAAGATGCCAATTTCATATCCGAAGATGAGGCCACCTATGGTGGCAACAATGCATGTGACCAGGAAAAAAATAGTGAGGTTCCATAGGTATTCCTTGCCATTACCCTACCTATAATCTCTCCCACAACCGGCATTTTTATAGTGTATTCAAACATTTTTGGGGATAAATAGATTGAGATGAAGGGATATTTATGATGCTTGTGAGGGTAGGCCAATTCCATTTTCAAGTGAAATACCCAAAGGGTAGTAATATTAGTTTTCTCTCCAGTTTGATCATTTTCCCTCAATATTAAACCTAGGTTTTTCCACAAACTGGTAGATAAATATGTGATTTTTTTATTAGTGACCAATTATATCTTAATTTGTTGCAACACTAGCACATACTTGTGCTAACGGTGATGAAGAGGGTAAGGATGAAGAACCTGTCAAGGCTCAGCCGCCAGCCCACCCACCCATGATCTTGGTGAAGAATTAGTTGAGGATGTTGGCGATGATGCTGATGAGGGTGTTGGAGAGATGAAATATGATGTTAAAATCACCCCAAAACATGTAAAGCGCCATATCAGAGAGGTACAACGACACCAAATATGCACTAATTAAAAATACATTTTCAAAAATTCTAAAATGGATGTTGGCCAGTCGCTTTGGGAGGTTTTATTTTTTAATAAGTTTTTAAATTTTATTTTTAAAAAATGGGATAAGATTGTGTATATTTTGTAATGAAATATCTATTTAGGAGATTATATTTTCCAACTGAAAGAAAATAGAAAAACTAACAACATGGGAGAAAATGTAAAAAATTGTGTTGTTTATGGTAACAGATGGTTGAACTGATTAGCCAAGATAATGCTTAAACCCAAAAAAAGAAAACTGATAATGAACATCCAAATCTTAGGATTGAACCCATTGTTGATGGCATCAGAGAAGAACATTAGTCCTCTAAAGAGCATAGATAGTTTTCTCCCAAACTTTTGAGTCACCATTGATGCCACCAATGAAGAATGTTTGGACACCACATAGAACGACAACATGAACATTGAAAAAATATGTCTCTCGAAGGTGCAATACTGGTTGGTCGATGTATCACCTATCTCATTATTATAGACTAATAGGGAGAAATTATTCAATAAGTGCACCATCGATATTATCCCACCTAATTATAATAAAAGGAAACATGAGATACATTAGTTTTAAAACTAAAAAAATATTTAGATGAAAACATGAGATGCCAATGTCATATCCGAAGATGAGTCCACCCATGGCGGAAACAATGCATGTGACCAGGAAAGAAATAGTGAGGTTCCATGGGTATCCCTTGTCGTTACCCTACCCAATCACTCCCATGACTGACATTTTTTTAGAGTACTGAAATATGTTTGGGGATAGAGAGATAGAGATGAACAGAGATTTATGATATGTCTGAGGGTAGGCCCATTCCCTTTGCAAGCAAACCGCACAAAGGTTAGTATAAATTTGTTTTCTCTCCGCTTTGAGCATTTTCTATCTAAGTTATACCTAGCCTCATCCACCACCTGGTTGATCGATTTTTGAATTTTATATCTGTGACTAATTCTATCTTGATTTTTTTCAACACTACAATAGATCGACGCTGACGGTGATGGTGAGGATGGAGATGAAGGATCTGTTGAGGCTCAACCGCCACCCCAACCCACCGTTGATCTTGGCAAAGAAGTAGTTGAAGATGTTGGCAACCATGATTCTGAGGGTGTGGGAGAGCTGGAAGCTGATGTTAAGAGCACCCCAAAACTTGTACGGAGCCATGTTGAAGAGGTACAGGGTTACCGACTATATACCAATTAAAAATACATTTTTTGAAATTCTGAAATGGAAGTTGGGAAATCACTTGGAGGGGGTTTATTATTTTAAATGGGTTTTTAATTTTTTTTTAAAATGTAATAGGATTGCATATATTTTATAAAGAAATATCTATTCAGTATAATATATTTTCCAACTGAAATAAAATAGGGAAACTAAAAACATTAGAGAAAAAGTAATAAATTGTGATGTGTAAGGTAATAGATGTTTGACATGATTGGCGATGCCAATGCCTAAACCCAATAAAATATGACTAAAGGTGAACGTCTAAATCCTCTGAGTGAACCCATGGATTATGTAACAGGTACATAACATAATCCACTGAATATCATAGACAATTTTCATGGGACCATAGTCTATCAGAATCAAAAAATATATACTGATAACACAGTTCTTTGAATTAAAATATAATGGACCTATATATAATAAGACCAATGTTCATTAAAAACAATTAATTATCAGATGCATTCCCATATTGGTATTAAGAATAAAATATAAGTTGGGGGTTGTATAATATAATTAGGGTACCATTGTTTGCCAAAGTCAGGAATTATATACTGATAAAACAATTTCATGAACTAAATTATAGCGGGCATCTATATAATTTTGCCCATTCTCATTAGAAACAATTCATTATCGCTTGTATTTACATTTTGGTATTAGAAAAAAACATTTTGTTTGGTAGTTGTACAGTATATTCATAGGACCATTATTTCCAGAATTAGAAAATATATACTGATAACGCAATTCTGTGAATTAAAGTAAAATGGACCTATATATAATCATCCCCCTTCCCATTAGAAGTAATTCATTATCTGATGCAGTCACGTTATGGTTTTAGGAAAACAATTCAGTTGGGGGTTGTATAGTGTATTCACGAGATGATTGTTTGCCGGAATCCAGAAATATATACTGATAATGCAATTTCGTGAATTAAAGTTTAATGGGTCTATATATAATCATACAAATTCTCATTAGAAACAATTCATAATTGGATACATTCAAATTTGGGTATTAAGAAATAAATTTCCATTGGGGTCTATAGAGTTTATTCACGGGACCAATGTCTTCCAGAATCCAGAAGTATATACAGATAATGAAATTCTATGAATTAAAGTATAATGGACTTATATTTAATCATGCCCGTGCTCGTTAGAAACAATTCACTATCAGAAGCATTCATATTTTTATATTAGGAAAAAACTTTCGGTTGTGGGGCTGTACAGTATATTATGGGACCATTGTCTATTGGAATTAAAAAATATATAATGACAACACAATTCCATGAATTAAGTTATAATGGATCTATATATAATAATGTCCATGATCATTAGAAACAATTCATTATCAGATGCATTTACATTTTTGTATTAGGAAAACACATTTGGTTAGGGGGCTATATAGTATATTCACATGACTATTGTCTACTAGAATGAGAAAATATATACTGATAAAGCAATTTTTTGAATTAAAACATAATAGACCTATATATAATCATTTCCATGCTCATTAGAAACAATTCATTATTGGATACATTCACATTTTGGTATTAGGAAAAAAACTTTGATTTGGGGGGATGTATAGTATATTAACTAGACCATTATCTGCAAGAATCAAGAAACATATACTGATAATGCAATTCAGTGAATTAAAGTATAATTTAACTATATATAATCATGCCAATTCTTATTAGAAACAATTCATTATATGATGCATTCTCATTTTGATATTAGGAAAAAACATTCGTTTGGTGAGCTGTACTGTATATTCATGGGACCATTGTCTGCCGGAATTTGGAAACATAAACTGATAACGCAAATCCATGAATTAATGCATAATGGATCTATATATACACTACTCCAAAATTTGTATTTAGTTGCGGTTTAAACTTCCTCTAGATCATTCTCTAATGGTTTTGTAAAACGGTCTCTAAATTGTGTGTCTACAATCTATTAGCCACGAATTTTCAAAACTATCGTAGAATGAATTAGTGGTGGTATAACCATCGTTAAATCATTTTTAATATTTTTTTACTATTTTTTTTTATTTTTTTTATTTTTAATTTTCATAAATTATTTATTTAGTGAATTATTTATTTATCATTTATTTTTTATTTTTTATTTTTTATTTTTTATTATTACCATGCCCACGCACATGCCCATGCCCATGCCATAGATAGAAATTCTACATTGGGTGAGATTTGTACCCCTTACCTCTTGCTTATTATCTAAATATCTTACCACTCCAGCAACTCTTCATGTGATGTATAAATCAAATTTCATAAAATTATATATATATATATATATATTGGAAAACAAATAATACATAACAAATAGATACAAACAAAATAATTATTAATAAAAAATTATTAATCAATAATGATAAATCAATAATCAATAATCCATAATCAATAATCAATAATCAATAATCAATAATCAATAATTAATAATTAATAATTAATAAGTAAATTTTAATATTTAATAATTACTAATAAAAAACATCCAATTAATAAAAAGAATATTAATGAATAATAAATAAAGAAATATATAATATAGAAATAAATGGTAAATAAGAAATTATAAATAATAAATAGTAAATAATAAATAATAAGTAGTAAATTGTAAATAGTGAATTGTAAATAGTAAATCATAAATAATAAATACTAAATACTCTATACTAAATAATTAATAATATAAAAGTAATTTATAAATAAAAATTATTTACTATATAGAATAATATATGATAAATAAATATTAAATTAAAAAATTATAGATAATAATTAATAAATAATAATGTATGAATAAATAAATAATAAATAAATAATGAATAAATAATAAATAAGTAATTAATAATTCATTAATAATAAATTAATAATATAAAATAATGAATAAAATAATAAATAAATAACTAAGCAAATAAATTAATAATAAATGAATAATAAAATAATAATAAATAACTAATTAATATATTTATAATAAATTACTAAATTACTAAATAATAAATTATAAATAATAAATTATAAATTATAAATTATAAATTATAAATTATAAATTATAAATTATAAATTATAAATTATAAATTATAAATTATAAATTATAAATTATAAATTATAAATGAATAAATAAATGAATGAATAAATTAAAGAATAAAGAAATTAATAAACAAATAAATAAATATATAATAATTAATTAATAAATAATTAATAATAAATAATATTTAATTATTAGTAGTAACTAATAATTAAAAATTAATAATTAAGAATTATGAAATAATATTTAATATTTAATATTTAATGTTTAATGTTTAATAAATAATGATTAAATAATTAATATATAAATAATTAATAAATAATGAATAATGAATAATGAATAATGAATGAACAAATGAATAATAAATGAATAATAAACTAATCTTAAATAATTAATTAATAAATTAAAAATAAATTAATAATAAATAATAAATAATAATGAATAATGAATAAAGAATCAAGAATAAATTAAAAATAAAAACTAAATAAGTAAATAAATAAATCATAAATCATAAATCGTAAATCATAAATAATTAATAATTAATAACAACTAAAAATAATAATTGACAATTGATAATTAATAATTATTAATTATTAATTAACAATTAAAAATTAATATTTAATAATAAATAAATAGTTAATAAATAATAATTAATTAATTAATAAATAATGATTGAAGAATAAAAAAATAAAAAATAAAATTTAAATTAATAATAAACTAATAATTAATAAATAATTAATAAATTAAAAATAAATTATCAATTAATGTTTATATAATAACTAAATAATAAATAGCTAAAATAAATAAATAAATAAATATTAAATATTAAATAAATAAATAAATAGATAAATTGATAAATAAGTAAATAAATAATAAATAGAAATTGAATAAATAATAAATAATACATAATATTAATAGGTAAATAAATAATAATTAATTAATTAAGTATTTAATAATGAATTAATTAATAAATAATTAATAAATAATGATTTAATTAATAATAAATAATAAATAAATAAACAAAGAAACTCTAAAACGTTAAGAAACTCTTAAAACCCCCCAAAAAATGAAATGACCACAAAATCTAATCCAAGAGTCCCTTTTTAGCACCACAACTAGTCAAATTGAAGATCAGAAACAAGATTCGATATGATATGTGGTTAGGGCCAAACATACACCTAAATCAGAAGTCATAGCCATTTGAATTTTTGGAAATCGAGGTCAGGAACTAAAAACCCTCTTTTGGGTGCCTTCTGGTCATTTCTGTGTGGGGGGGATAGTGATCTTAGAGTTGGTCTTAGACCTATATGGTGTAGAGACCATCAGAGACTTTGATTTGATATGTGGTAGAGCACAGGCAGACACCTGAATAAAAAATTATGGTCGTTTGAAGTTCATATTTGATTTTTTGACTTTTTAGAAAATATAATATCTTTTATTTTTTTAGTTTTCACCCAATTTGAATGTATCATGGTTTTAGCTCATTTCATAAGCCTCGATCTGACTGGTTGTAGAGCTAAAACTATCTTTCAGGTTGTCGTCATTTGATGTTGAAGTTTGTTTTTCAACATATTGAAGATTTGTTTTCACTTTAAAAATATTATTAACTAATAATTACTAATATTTATAAGTTAACACATTATAAATAATTAAAATGAAAAATAATAAAATATATATGATCGTAATTAATAATTAATAATTAATAATTTATTTATTTTTAATTTTTTAGTTTAATTTTGTGGGTGAATTGAAAAAACCGCCGCTATTTCGCAGTGGTTTTTTTAAAAAATGCCGCTAAAAATAACATTAATTTTTTTGTAAAAATTTTAAAAAATTATAAAAATATTTTAAAATCATTTATCAACGGTTTTTAAAATCGCTGTTAATTTTTTGTTTGAAAAACACTTAGCAGCGTTTTTAAAAACGATCACGAAAAAACTGCTGCTAAAACCCTATTTTTTTGTAGGGGAAATCATTCTCATAATCATTAGAAACAATTCATTATAAGATGCATTCTTATTTTTGTATTAGGAAAAAACTTTTGGTTGGAGGGATGTATAGTATATTCATAGGACTATTGTCTATCAGAATCAAGAAATATATACTGATAATGAAATTCCGTGAATTAAAATATAATAGACCGATATATAGTCACAACCATGATCATTAGAAACAATTAATTATCAAATTCATTCACATTTTAATATTCAGAAAAAAATTGGTTGGGGATGTATAGTATATTCGCAGGACCATTGTCTGCCAGAATCATGAAATATATAATCATAATATGATTCCATGAATTAATGTATAACATAATTATATATAGTAATGTCCACGCTCATTTGAAACAATTCATTACGGATGCATTCACATTTTGGTATTAAGAAAAAAACATTTGGTTGGGGGGATATTTAGTATATTCATGGGACCATTTTCTTCCCGAATCAAAAAATATATACTGATAACGGGATTCAGTGAATTAAAGTATAATGGACCTATATATAATCATGCCCATGCTCATTAGAAAAAATTATTTATTAGATGCATTCACATTTTGGTATTAGGAAAAAACATTCGGTTGGGGCGTTGTACATTATATTTACTTGACCATTGTCTGGAAGAATCAAGAAATATATATTGATAATGAAATTTTGTGAACTAAATTATAATAAACCTATATATAATCATGCCCAAGATGATTATAAACTATTCATTATTGTATTTATTCATATTTTGGTATTATAAAAAAAATATTTGGTTGGGGGGCTGTACAATATATTCACGGGACCATTGTCTGCTGAAATTTAGAAATATACACTGATAAAGAATTTCCATGAATTAAAGTATAATGGACCTATATATAATCATGCCCATACTCTTTAGAAAAAATTCATTATCGGATGCATTTATAATTTGATATTTGAAAAACACTTTAGTTTAGGGGGTGTAAAATATATTCACGGGACCATTGTCTGCTGGAATCAGGAAATATATACTAATAACACAATTTTGTGAATTAAAGTATAATGGATATATATATAATAATACCAATTCTCATTATAAACAATTCATTATTGGATGCATTAAAATTTGGGTATTAGGAAATAACTTTATATTAGGGTCTGTATAGTATATTCATGAGACCATTGTCTGCTAGAATCTGAAAATATATACAAATAATGCAATTATATGAATTAAAGCATAATGGACCAATATATAATCATGCCCATGATCATTAGAAGCAATTCATTATCAGAAGCATTCATATTTTGATATTAGGAAAAAACTATCTGTTGGGGGGCTGTACAATATATGACAGGACCATTGTCTGCCGGAATCAAGAAATATATAGTGATAACGCAATTACAGGAATTAAATTATAATCGTTATATATATAATAATGTCAACTCTCATTGGAAAAAAATCATTATCAGATGCATTTACGTTTTTGTATTAGGAAAAAACATTCGTTTGGGGGGTTGTACAGTATATTCATGTGACTATTGTCTGATGGAATTAGAAAATATATACTGATAACGCAATTATGTGAATTAAAACATAATAGACCTATATATAAACATTCCCATGCTCATTAAAAACAATTCATTATCGGATGCATTCACATTCTGGTGTTAGTAAAAAAAATTGTTTGGGGGATGTATTGTATATTAACTGGACCATTATTTTCCAGAATTAGAAAGTATATACTGATAACGAAATTCGGTGAATTAAAGTATACATGAACTATATTTAATCACGCCAATGCTTATCAGAAACAATTCATTATCTAATGCATTCACATTTTGGTATTAGGAACAAACATTCGTTTGGTGAGCTATACTGTTTATTCACGGGACCATTGTCTGCTAGAATCAGGAAATATATATTGATAACGCAATTCCATGAATTAATGCATAATGGATCTATATATACACAACACCAAAATTTGCATTTAGTTGCGGTTTAAACTGTCGCCAGATCATTCTCTGCCAGTTTTGGAAAACGCTCATTAAATCGTGTGCCGACAATCAATTAGTCGCAATTTTTCAAAAGTGTTGCAAAATGATTTGGCGGTGGTATAATCATCGTTAAATCGTTTTTAATATTTTTCTTAATATTTTTAAAAATTTTAAATTTTTTTTATATTTTTATTTTCATAATTTTTTTATTTATTGAATTATTTATTTATTATTTATCATTTAATATTTAATATTTATTATTTATTATTCATTATCACAATTTATTTATTTATTTACTTTTATAATTAATTAATTAAGTAATTATTTATTTATTACTTATTGTTTATTATTACCATGCGCACGCACATGCCCATGCCATAAATAGAAATTCTATGTTGGGTGAGATTTATACCCCCTACCTCCTACTTTTTCTCAAATATTTTACCACTCCAGCAGACTCTTTAGGTGGTACATAAATCAAATTTCATATAATTATATATATATATTGGAAAAAAATAATACATAACAAATAGATACAAAATAAATAATTATTAATAAAAAATTATTAATCAATAATGATTAATCAATCATCAATCATAAATAATCAAAAAATAATAATTAATAATTAATAATCAATTATTAATATTTAATAATTAATAATTAATAATTAAAAATTACTAATTAATAAATAGAATATATATGAATAATAAATAAAGAAATATATAATATAGAAATAAATGGCAAATAAGAAATTATAACTAATAAATAGTAAATAATAAATAATAAATTCTAAATTGTAAATAGTGAATTGTAAATATTAAATCATAAACAATAAATACTAAATACTAATTACTAAATACTATATAATATATAATATATGATATATAAGTAGTATATAAATAATAAATTATTTAATAAATAAATTAATATATGATAAATAAATAATAAATTAATAAATAATAGATAATAAATAATAAATAATAAATAATAAAGTATGAATAAAGAAATAATAAATATATGATGAATAAATAATAAGTAAGTAATTAATAATTTAATTATAATAAATTAATAATATAAAAGAAAAAAAAATTAACAAATAAATAAATAAGTAAACAAATCAATAATAAATGAATAATAAACTAATAATAAATAACTAATTAATATATTAATAATAAATTATTAAATTACCAAATAATAAATAATAAATGATAAATAACATATAATAAATAATAAATAATAAATAATAAATAATAAATAATAAATAATAAATTAATAAATAAATTAATGAATAAATTAATGAATAAATTAAATAATAAATAAATAATAAATAAATAAATAGGAAATAATAAATAATAAATAATAAATAATAAATAATGAATAATAAATAATAAATAATAAATACTAAATACTAAATACTAAATACTAAATAATAAATAATTAATAATTAATATAAAATATAAAATATAAAATAATTAATAATTAATAATTAATAATAACTAATAATTAATAATTATTAATAAATAATAATTAATAATTAAGAATTTTGAAAAAATATTTAATATTTAATATTTAATAAATAATTAATAATTAATTAATATATAAATAATTAATAATTATTAAATAATGAATAATGAATAAATAAATGAATAATAAATGAATAATAAACAAATTATAATTAATTAATAAATAAATTAAAAATCAATTAAAAAGTAATAAATAATAAAGAATAATGAATAATGAATAAAGAATAAATAAAAAATAAAAACCAAAAAGTAAATAAAAAAAAAATCATAAATCATAAATCATAAATCATAAATAATTAATAATTAATAATAACTAATAATTAGTAATGATAATTAACAATTAATAATTTATAACTAATTATTAATAATTCATAATTAACAAATAATATTTTAAAATTAATAAATAGTTAATAAATAATTATTAAATAATTAATAAATAATGAATAAAGAATAAAAAATAAAAAATAAAAAATAAATGAATAATAAACTAATAATTAATAAATAATTTATAAATAATTTATAAAATAAAAATAAATTATTAATTAATGTGTACATAATAACTAAATAATAAATAGATAAAATAAATAAATAAATAAATATTAAATATTAAATAAATAAATTTATAAATAGATAGATAGATAAATAAATAATAGATAGTAATTGAATAAATAATAAATAATACATAATATTAATAGGTAAATAAATAATAATAACTAATTAAGTAATTATTAATAAATAAATAAATAAATAAATAATAAATAATGAATGAATTAATAATAAATAAATAATAAATAAATAAACAAAATCTAAAACGTTAAGAAACTCTTAAAACCCCCAAAACACTGAAATGCCCATAAAATCTGATTTGGGAGTCCTTTTTTAGCTCCACAACCAGTCAAATTGAAGATAAAAAAAAGATTCGATATGATATGTGGTTAGAGCCAAACATACACCTGGATCAAAAGTTATAACCATATGAATTTTAAGAAATTGATGTCGGCAGCTAAAAACATTGTTTTGGAGGCCTTTTGGTCATTTCTATAGGGGGGGCAAGGGAGACAATGATCTAAGAGTCGTTCTCAGAACTACATGGTGTAGAGATCATCACGGACTTTGATTTGATATGTGGTAGAGCCTAGACATACACCTGCTTCAAAAGATATGATCGTTTGATGTTCATATTTGATTTCTAACTTTTTTGAAACCATAATATCTTTTATTCCTTTAGTTTTCACCCAATTTGAAAGTAACATGGTTTTAGATCATTTCATAAGATTCGATCTCACTGGTTATGGAGCTAAAACTGACTTTCTGATTAAGGTCATTTGATATTGAAGTGTGTTTTTCAACTTATTGAAGATTTGTTTTCACTTTAAAAATATTATTAACTAATAATTACTAATATTTAAAAGTTGACACATTATAAATAATTAAAATTATAAATAATAAACTATATATGATACTATGTAATAATTAATAATTAATAATTGATCATTTATTTTTTATTTATTTTTTATTTTAATTTTGTGGCTGAATTGAAAAAATTGCCGCTATTTCGCAATAACTTTTTTAAAAAGCGCCGCTAAAAATAATTGTAATATTTTTTGGAAAAAATTGAAATAAATTATAAAAAATATTTTAAAATCATTTATCAACGGTTTTTAAAATTGTTGCTAAATTTTAGGTTGAAAAACACTTAGCCGCGGTTTTGAAAACTATCGCAAAAAAACCACCTCTAAAACATTGTTTTCGTGTAGCGGTAATCATACCAATGCTCATTAGAAACAATTCATTATCAGATGCATTCTCATTTTGGTATTTGGAAAAAAAAATTGGTTGGAGGGTTGTACAATAGATTCACAAGAATATTGTCTATCATAATTAGGAAATATATACTAATAATTCATTTATGTGAATTAAAATATAATATACCTATATATAGTAACACCCATACTCATTAGAAACAAATAATTATCATATTCATTCATGTTTTTATAATTGGAAAGAAATTTGGCTGGGGGCTGTAAAGTATATTCATGGGACCATTGTCTACTGGAATCATGAAATATATAATCATAAAGCAATTCCATGAATTAATGTATAATATACCTATATATAATCATGTCCATGCTCATTAGAAACAATTCATTACGAATGTATTCACATTTTGGTATAAGGAAAAAACATTCGGTTTGGGAATTATATAGTATATTCACTTGACCATTTTCTGGAAGAATCAAGAAATATATACTGATAATGCCATTCAGTGAATTAAATTATAATAAACCTATATATAATCATGCCCATGCTCTTTAGAAACAATTTATTATTGTATTTATTCATATTTTGGTATTAGAAAAGAATGTTTGGCTTGGGTGCTATAAATTATATTAATGAGACCATTGTCTTCTGGAATCTAGAAATATATACTGATAAAGAGATTCCCAGAACGAAAGTATAATTGACCTATATATAATCAAGCCCATGCTCATTAGAAAAAATTCATTATCAGATGCATTCATAATTTGGTTTTTAAAGAACACTTTCGGTTGGGGGGGTGTACAATACATTAATGGGACTAGTGTCTGTCAGAATCTAGAAATATATACTGATAATACAATTCCATGAATTAAATAATAATGGATATATATATATATATAATCATTCCCAAGCTCATTAGAAAAAAATTCATTATCAGATTCTTTCAAATTTAGGTATTAGGAAAAAATATTCAGTTGGGGGGTTGTATAGTATATCCACGAGCCCATTGTCAGCCAGAATCCATAAATTTGTACTGATAATTCATTTCTATGAATTAAATTATATTGGAACTATATATAATCATTCCCATGCTCATTAGAAACAATTCATTATCAGATTCATTCACATTTTGGTATTAGGAAAAAACCTATATTTAGGGGGTTGTACCGTATATTCACGGGACAATTGTCTACCAAAATTAGAAAATATATACTGATAATCCAATTCCATGAATTATATAATGGACCTATATATAATTATCCTCATGATCATTGAATTCAAATCATTATCAAATGCATTCACATTTTCATATTAGGAAAAACTTTTGGTTGGGGGCTGTATAATATATTCATGGGACCATTGTTTGATGGAATCATGAAAAATATTCTAAAAACACGATTCCATGAATTAAAATATAATAGACTTATATATAATCATTCCCATGCCCATTAGAAACAATTAATTATCTGATGCATTCATATTTTGTTATTAGGAAAATATTTTCTATTGGGGGCCTGTATAGTATATTCAGGGGATCATTGTCTAGAAGAATCAAGAAATATATACTGATAAGGTAATTATATGAATGAATGTATAATGGACATATATATAATCATCCACATGATCATTAGAAACAATGCATTATCAGATATATTCACATTTTGATATTAGGAAAAACTTTTGGTTGGGGGATGTACTGTATATTACACTGCCATTGTCTGCCGGAATTATAAAATATATACTCATAACACAATTTTGTAAATTAAAGTATAACAGACCTATATATAATCATGACAATTATAATTAGAAACAATTAATTTTTGGATGCATTCACTTTTGGTATTAGGAAATATCTTTTGGTTAGGGGGTTGTATAGTATATTCATGAAACCATTGTCTGCAGGAATCAAGAAATATATGTAGGTTCCGGGCACAGCGGAAGCGTGTTGGTGGGTTTACCCAACTTTAATTTTTCCGTTAACAACAATCAATTTAAGATCCATCACGATAATAAAATGTCGGATCTTTATAATAGAATGAAGAATAGAAGAAAAGAAGTGAGTCCTAGAACCATATAGAGGATCATCATATGTTGGTTATACTTAATTTTATTAAAAGACAAGAATTACCTTGATGCAATTCTTTCTCCGTTGATGTTTTTGGTCACTATCCGATTTGATCCGTCATTGTGTTGTAGAATTCAAGTGTAGGATTACTCTAGCAGTGATCCACACGTGTTCCACTTATATCTAGATGTCGCTGAAGGGATATCCGAGCGCTAGCGTGGAAGAGACTTCACTTGCGATGTTCGCCTTCGATCGCCTTGATCTGGTGGAGGAGGATCTCTCTCTCGTATCATGAGAGCGTTCTTGGAAGAAAAGAATTCTCTTTTGGCTGAAGATTTTTCTCTAGATCCTTTATTCACAACACCAACAAATTTCTAGGCTAATTAGGATTATATAATTTGGATTTTAATTACATAGAATAATAAAATGAATTAATTACCCAAAAGAATTTATTCATTTCATTTAATTCTTAGTAATAGCCCAAGTCTAATAATAACAGTTGACTATTATTATTACTTGACATCCGCCCAACGAATTACACCTAATATTATTTAATTAAATAAATTATATTATTTCTCATAAATTCCCATAAAAAATACATGGCGTGTATATTAATATACACGACATGTACTTTTGTTTTTTCCATTCTCTTTATTTCCTCCACCACATATATTAGACCTTGAATAATGACTATTTATTTCTCAAATAAATATCACTGCATTACTCGTTAATAAATATATTATTTCTCCCACAATATAGTCTTTCAAATAACTAGTGTTGAAATAAATGCGATCAGACATCATTGAATAATTATTAAACCATAATCAGGAATAATCGTTATTCAACTTGTAAAATTAATATTTAATTGAGATACTTAGACACAATTAGTGTGTGACCCTCTAGGCCTCTTTCTTAGTGGCATTAGGTAGAGCCTGCCTAAAGTTCAAGGTTAGCATCGAGCTACACGCCAATACACCCATAGAGAAAGAAGTTAACACTACAATGACATGTCACCTCCTATGAATGCTTACCGTGTAATGTAATCCTTTTGTCTCGATATCTCGAATCAAGAGGGTTGCATGCTAGTGAAATCAACCCACACACATAATTATTCTTTATTTGATTTCTGTAATTGAACATTCCCATTACATACCATGTCCATGGATTTATTTAGGCTATATCAATTCTATGAAAGGGCCTGAGATATTTACTTCTGTTATGGAACAGAAGGGACAAATCCTTTCTCGCATTGTCTATTAATGCAGTATTACTAGTGACACACCCAACACATCCTACCTCGATGTGAACAGTGCATCGTCATTATTTTCATCAATACATCTAAGTGCATAAGTTGTAATGCCCAATAATAATAATCTTAAAGTCTAAGGACCAATACATACATCTGCAGATAGAAACATCCAATGACACTATGAAATGTGGATTTTCTATTGTGGGGTCTCATTCTCATAATATCTTCCTGGATATTACCAAGGATGCACACCATGAGAAGTTGCATCAATGTTTTATGAGTCCTCACCCCTAATGGCTTGTATTATTTGTGTCACTCAAATAATATCATCCAGCCATAGAATATATATTCAAGAACATTGTTTTGGCATTTATAGGTTCTAATCATAGTTTCGATCTGCTATGAACCTTTAATGAAACAACTATCCTTAGGAAATTATCACATGCATTTTCACGCATAAGAACAATCAATAAGTGATCAGGTATTTATTAGGGAATAAATTACAAAGTAGTTGGTTCTAGGACACCAACTCCAACAGACTCCCACTTGTACTAGAGCCAACTACCAACAACCTTTAACCTGCTAGCCCTCACATGATATTCATGCTTCTGCTGAGATAGGCCTTTAGTCATGGGGACTACTACATTCTCTTCTGTGGACACTATGATCATAACAAATTCCCCCCTTTGATATAAATCCCTCAAGAGGTGATACTTTTAGAGTATGTGCTTTGTTTGTTGATGTGACCTTGGTTCTTTTGCAAGATCCACCACTACAGTATTATCATAATACAACGTGATATGATCTTTACTTTCAGGCACCACATCAAGCTCTTGGACAAAGTTTTGAATCCAGACGGCTTCCTTGGCCACATCATAAGTAGCTATATATTCGAACTACACTGTAGAATCAGTGACAACTGGATGCTTTGAACTCTTCCAGCTCACAGCTCCTCTATTGAGACATAAAACATATCCAGATTGCGACTTCAGATCATTCTGATCTATCTGAAAACTAGCATCATAATACCCTCTGATAACAAGCTTCTCATCTCCTCCATATGTCAGGAACATATCATTAGTTCTTCTCAGATACTTAAGGATAGTCTTAACAGCATTCCAATGCTGTTCTCCTGGATCTGCTTGATATCTTCCTACCATGCTAAGGGCATAGGAAACATCCAGCCTGGTACATGACATGGAAAACATGATGGATCCTATAGATGAAATTTATGGGATCTTACTCATTCTATCTTTCTCTTGTTGTGTTCGAGGAAACATTTTCTTAGAATGATGTAGGTCATGTGACACTGGAACCAATCACCTCTTGGATTGTTCCATACTAAATCTCTCTAGTATCTAGTCAATGTTTGTACCCTGACTTAGTCCAAGCAGCCTCTTGGATCTATCAGGAATGATCTTGATCCCTAGAATATAGGCTGCTTCACCCAAGTCCTTTATGGAGAAATAATAGTTCAACCAATCCTTAACTGACTGTAAGAATAATACATCATTTCCAATAAGCAATATGTTGTCAACATATACTAGTAGGATAAGGATCGTATTCCCATTAAACTACTTATAAACACATGGCTCACATTCATTCTTAATGAAACCACATTCCTTTATGGCTTCATCAAATCAAATGTTCTATGACCTGGATGCAGGCTTCAATCCATAAATAGATTTCTGCAACTTTCAAACCCGTTTGGCTTCACCTGGTGTCAAAAACCCTTCTGGTTGTGTCATATAGACATCTTTCTGAAGGTTCCCATTAAGGAATGCTGTTTTGACATCCATTTTCCAAATCTCGTAATCATGGTAAGATTATATTGTGAGTATGATTATTATGGATTTAAACATGGAAAATAGCGATAAGGTTTCATCATAGTCAATTCCATGACGTTGTTTGAATCCTTTAACCCCTATCCTTGCTTTATAGGTGCTAACTTGACCTTCTATGTCCAGTTTTCTTTTGAATACCCATTTTCATCCAACATGCTTTAGATCAACTGGATCATCAACCAGAACCTAGACTTGGTTCTAATAGATGGAATCCATCTCATAATTCATAAATTTTATCCATCTTACAGATTCTTAGGTTTCTACTACTTCCTTGTAGGATATAGGTTCATCATTTTCCAACAATAATGATTCACCATCCTCGGTGACTAGGAAACCAAATCTATCTGGTTCCCTTACCTCTCTTGAGTTCTTACGTAGTACTTGTGTTTATGTAACCTCTTCCTTGGGGACCTATGGAACTTTTTCCTGTACCAACGCTTGTGTATCTTGAGCATGTACTTCTTCGAAGTCAATATTGCTCCCACTATCCTTTTTTGAGGATGTTCTCCCTCTCAAGAAAGACAGCTTGTCTGATGACAATCACTTTCTTGTCTGAAGTGTTATATTGGTAATATCCTTTCCTTTCCTTGGTATATCCTATAAAGATATACCTCATGCCTCGGGTTGATAGTTTTTAGCCTGATAAGGCCTTAAAAACTCCTCACATCCCCATACACGTGTGTGCAAAAAATTGGATTCTTTACATTCCATAACTTGGAGGTAATTATATTTTCCACCTTAGTTGGTACTTGGTTTAATGTGTATGCTACAGTTTATAATGCATATCCCCAAAATGATAATAGAAGATCTGCATGACTCATCATCGACCTCACCATGTCCAACAAGGTGCAGTTACTCCTTTCACTAACACCATTTCACTATGGTGTATAAAGAGGAGTAAGTTGAGATAGAATCCCAGACTCCCGTAGAAGATCGATGAACTCTTTGTTCGGATATTCTCCACCTAAATATGATCTAAGTTTCTTTATCTTCTTACCAAGCTGATTCTCTACTTCATTCTTGAATTCCATAAATTTCTCTAAGGACTCTAACTTATACCCCATTAAGTATACATAGCCATATCTACTTAAATCATCGGTAAAAGTAATGAAGTAAGAATATACACATCTAGCTTCTACTGGAAATGGTCCACACACATCTGTGTGCAAAAATCCTAGAAGATCTGTGGTCCTTTCACCCTATCCACCGAAAGGCGGATTGGTCATTTTACCTTGCAAACAAACGTGACATCTATCAAGTGGTTTTAGCTCAGTAGAGTCTAAATATCCATCTTGGTAGAGATTTTTCAAGTTCTTCTCGTTTACATGACCAAGACGGTGATACCACAACTGAGTGATGTACGAGTCATGTGAGTTTGTTTCGTTATCAATTTCCAACACTTGATTTTCATAATTTAGTACCCACAAACCATTATTTAAATGTTCCATACCATAACATACGTTGTTATTATAAAAGAAGCAACCCTTATTTCCAAACTTGAAAATAAATGCATCCATTTCCAAACATGATATAGAAATTATGTTTTTGGTAACACTAGGCACATAATAAAAGTTATGTAAAACCAAAATCATCCCAGTTGGAAATGAGAGGCGGTAATCACCAATGGATAATGAAGCCATCCTTGCACCAATAGCAGCTCAAAGATCCACCTCTCCTCTGGAAATCTTTCTAAATCTACTTGGTTCTTACATTTGAATACAGATGTGAGACCCACAAACTATATCTAATACCCAATGTGTAGAAATGAAAAAATTACAATCGATAACGAATTCACTTTTAGCATCCCCACACTTCTGGGAGCAATTCCTCTTCCAGTGGCCTTGCTTGCCACATGAAAAACATACCGCCTCCCATTCCTTGCCCTGCCTCTCGATCTTCCCCTTCTTGGAGGTACAATACTCTGGGGTTTCAGACCATTTATAAGTCCTGGGTGCCTTTTCCTTGTCCTTCCTTTTATTATTCACCATAAGGACAACAAGTTTGTCATGCCCCATGTCCTTATCTACTAGAAGTATTATGGTCAGAAGTTCCAATAAAATCTTCTCATTGTTTCTCATGTTATAGTTGATAATAAATCTAGAGATGTTCTTGGGCAGTGATGATAGGATGAGATCTGTCCGCAACTCATCCGAGAACTTAATCCCTATGATTTACAAGCATTCAATGTAGCCAATGAGTTTGACTACATGAGACCCAGCTAGTAGAGACTCTCCAAACTTAGTTGTAAACAAAATGTTGGAGATCTCATATCTCTCCTATCTCGCCTTCTCTTGATATAGATCCTTAAGGTGAGACATCATGCTATACGCGTCCATGTTTTCATGTTGCTTCAAGATCTCATTAGACATGGCCGATAACATGAAAAATTGGGCATCTTTGGAATCATCCATATGTTTCATATAGATAGATAGTTCCTTATCACTGGCCTCTTTTCAGGCACAACTGGAATAGGCTCTTCCAGCACATATAATTTCCTATTGTGGTGAAGGATGATGTGTAAACGCCTCCTCTATTCCTGGAAATTGGTGCTGGTGAGATGGTTTTCCTTCTCATGTATAGCTCACAATGATATGTTTGAAGTCATTTTTCTTGATGTTTCTACAAATTAAGATGAGAAAAGGTTTAGTAATTTATCATGATAAAACTAAGGCAAATAAATAATTTAATACTTATTAGTCTCCCACTATTTTATCAAAATCCAATATCCCTCATGATTGACTTCAGAATATTCCGTTTCTTGAATATTCTAGTGTAAATGATCCATATTTACCTTCGCATTACCCCAAATAGGGTAGTTCATGAAAATTTAATGGTTTTAGGTAGGTATTCCAAATTCCAACTGCATTAACCCACAACTCCTTGATCCATTTAGTGGACTCCCCAATCCTGAAATCCTTTTATTTTTGATTTCCTCAACCTTTTCCTCTTGATCACACCAAGTCCTATTGTGGAAGTCAACCCTTGATGTGAACCAAGTAAATTCAACCCAAAACCTTGAATTATAATTCCAAAATAATTTAAAGCACCCCAAATAGGGTGGGTCAAGCACTTTTAACTATGGTGTAATTCTAACCAAGATTATGGAAGGCTATACTGACTTAATATTTCTTTAAGAGATTTTATCCTTATACGTAAATTTCAATTTTATTATCTTTGATTATATAATTGTTAATATTAAGTGGGATATACTTAAGTGATTAACCATGTCTAAGATAATATTTACGCATAAGCCAATCTTATTTTAGTTCCATCTTGCATGCTTATTTAATTAATTAATTTTGTGATCGTGACAACACACCCACAACAAATAAACCATGAAACTGACAGAAATAAAATAAATGGTATGATCATGAGCTTATTCTATTGGTTAGTTTATCTAGTGGTTGATAAACTAACCCAAGACCTAGGGTAGAAACACCTTGAACCTTTTGGGTTTGTGTTTACAGCTTTCCACCTATCCACCTTTGTATCTGCTTGGATTGGTTTCCCCTTGGCTCCTAACTTGAGCTGCCTCCACTAGCTTGAGAGCTCCATCTATACATATGATTTTATCTCACATGCACGTGAGGGGTAAAAAGTTTTTTTACATAGAAGAAACCTTGGGAACGCAGACCCTATATATTAATGAAGAGAAGGCTTGCATGCCAACAAATTTAATTTAAATAAATGAATTAAAAGAAACCATTCACATACAAAGGTCTTGGTATAGCTCACGATCATCCATACATGCAATGATATTTATTTACAAATAAAACTAGAATTTAATTCTAAAATCATTCTTGTTTAAGATAAATCACACTCAAATCGATTAATTATCTTTAATTAATCAATCCTTTTATCTTAATTTCTTTTTCTAAATTTCCTTGAGATTCTCATCCATAATAATTTTAAACAAATAAATTCATTTAAAATTATCTTTGTACGTAAATTGTACCCTGGAGGAAACCTGGTGAATTCCCATTCATAACTACCCAATGATTAGAAATGAACATTACACATATGTTAAATTAAACACACATATATAAAACACCTATCACCTATTGTGCCTCAGATTTCTTCATGTACTATAGTACACATCTCAAGGGTTCGTATAATATAATAATAAATTTTAACAAATCTATGTAATTTGGATGAGTACACGACGTGTAGTTCCGACTACATGATATGTACTTTTGTTCACCGTCTATCCTAAGTACACGCTCGGGGACATGGCGTGTAAATGTAGTTCAGAAAGATTCAGAGTATACAACGTGTTCATTGGGACACACGTTGTGTAGTATCTATGTTACATAGTTTCTAGTTGGGCGAGCTATGTACGTGGTACACAGTCCAACCCTAACCCTAAGGGACTACACGCCGTTTTTAGTGGGCCACAGGTGTGTAATCCGGAAACCATGTGCCACATGTTCCTGGTCAAAACATGGAGTCCTAAAGGCTTAAATATGATCCAATGAAACGACTTTGTTTGGCGGATCATCCTATTGCATGGAACCTATACTAAACAATGTGTACTGCCGAATACATGCTGTGTATTCTAGTGGTGTATGGCCAAGAACGTTTTTCACCTCTAGATGAGATACTCATTTTTATTTTAATCAAAAATTAAAAGAAAAAGTCGTTTCTGTAAGGTGAATGAGAAATGAGAGAGGAGGAATAGATCTTGAGATTCAGATTTTCAGAACGATTAACTTTAATTGAAACAACTAAATTATTAAATGCGTAAATCATCAATGAAAAACTCAATAATTATAATCAATGATATTATCCCTTTGATACCACTTGTAGGTTCCGAGTGCAGAGGAAGCACGTTGGTGGGTTTTGCCAACATTAATTTTTCCATTAACAAGGATCAATCTGAGATCCGTCACGACAATAAAATGCTGGATCTTCAGAATAGAATGAAGGAAGAAATAAAAGAAGGGAGTCCTAGAACCATAGAGAGGATCATTATATGTTGGTTATAATTAATTTAATTAAAAGACAATAATTACCTTGATGCAATTTTGTCTCCATTGATGTTTCCAGTCACGATCTGATGTGATTTATAATTGAGTCGTAGATTCTAAGTGTAGGATTCCTCTAGCAGTGATCCACACATGTTCCACGTATCTCTGGATGTTGCCGAAGGGATCTACGGGTTCTAGTGCGAAAGAGTCTTCACTTGCGATGTCCGCCTTCGATCGCCTTGATCCGGTGGAGGAGGATCTCTCTCTCATAGATTTAGAATGTTCTGAGAAGAAAAGAATTTTCTCTTGGCTTTTGAGTTTTCTCTAGATCTATTGTGCACAACACCAATAAATGGCTAGGCTAATGAGAATGATATAATTGGGATTTTAATTACATAGAATAATAAAATGAATTAATTACCCGAAAGCATTTATTAATTTCATTTAATTCTCAGTAATACCCGACGTCTAATAATAATAGTTGACTATTATTATTACTTGACATGCGCCCAAAAAATTACACCTAATATTATTTAATTACATAAATAATATTATTTCTCATAAATTCTCGTAAAAAAATACACGATGTGTATATTAATATACATGACATGTACTTATTTTCCATTCTATTTATTTTTTTCACCACATTTATTAGACCTTGAATAATGGATATTTATTTCAAAAATAAATATAACTACATTACTCATTAATAAATATATTATTTTGGCCTCAATATATTCTCTCAAATAACTAGTTTCAAAATAAATGCGATCAGGAATCCTTGAATAATTAATAAACCACAATCGAGAGTAATCTTTATTCAACCTGTTAAATTAATATTTAACTGAGATACTTGGACACACTTAGTGTGTGACCCTATAGGCCTCTTTATTAGTGGAATTAGGGGGAGCTTGCCTAAAGTCCATGGTTAGCGTCTAGCAACACGCCAAGGCACCCATAGAGAAATAAGTTAAAGCTGCAATGACGTGTCACCTCCTATGAACGCTTACCGCATAATGTAATCCCTTTGTCTCTATATCTCGAATCAAGCGGGATGCATGCTAGTGTTATAAACCCACGTGCTCAATTATTATTTCTTTGACTTTTCAGAATTGAACTTGCCCATTCCTCACCATGGCCACTAATTTATTTAGGCTATATCAATTCCATCAAAGGGCCTGAGATATCTACTTGTATTATGGAACAGAATGGACAAATCCTTTCTCACATTATCTATTAATTCAATATTTCTCTTAACAAACCCAACATATCCTACTTCACTGCGAAAAGTGTTTCTTCAGAGTTTTCATCAATACATCTAAGTGTGCAAGTTGAAATAACCATTAATAATAATATTAAAATCAAAGGACCAATACACACGTCTACAGATAGAAACATCTAATGACACAATGAAATATAGATTTCTTACTGGTGAGTCTTGTTCTCATAATATCCTCCTAGATATTAACTAGGGCGCACACCATGAGAAGGCACCTCAAAATTTTATGATTCCTTACCCCTAGTGGCCTGTATTATTTGTGTTCCTCAAATAACATCATCCAGCCATAGAACATATAGTCAAGAACAATGTTATTCCATTTCCAAGTTCTCATCATAGCAGGAATCTGCTATGACCCATTAATGCAACAACTATCCTTAGGAAATTATTGGATGCATTGTCACACAGAAGAGCAATCAAGATGTGATAAAGTATTTATTTATGAATAAAGTACAAAGTAGTTGGTTCTAGGTCACCAACTCTGACAATATATGCCCATAACGCAATTATATTAATTAAAGTATAATGGACCTATATATAATCGTGTCTATTCTCATTAGAAACAAATCATTATCAGATGCATTCAAATTTTTATATTAGGAAAAAAAAAATTAGTTGGGGGGTTGTGTAGTATATTGATGGGACCATTGTCTACCGGAACCAGTAAATATATAATCATAATGAAATTCTATGAATTAATATATAACATACCTATATATAATAATTCCCATGATTATTAGAAACAATTCATTATCGGATGCATTCACATTTTGGTATTAGGAATGTTGACAGATGATGAGCATCTAAATCCTCTAAGAGAACCCATTGATGATGACACCAGTAAAGAACATAAGTCTACCAAATATCATAGAAAGTTTTCCCCTAAACTGTCCAGTCACCACTAATACCAACATCGAAGACACTAGGGATTCCAGGTACAACGATGATGTGAACAATGTCAAAATTTGACTATTGAAGGTACAGTATTGGTTCGTCAATGTATCTCCCATCTCTTTCTTATAGATAAAAGGGAAGAAATTATTCATGAAGGGTGGCATCAACATTGTGTCGCTTGTTCATAATAAAAAGAAACTTGAGATCCAGTCATTTTAAAACCCCAAAAATAAAGAGATACAAACCTGAGATGCCAATTTCATATCTGAAGATGAGGCCACCTATGGAGGCAATAATGAATGTGACCGGGAAAAAAATAGTGAGGTTCCCTAGGTATTCCTTGCTGTTACCCTACCCAATCTCTCCCACAACCAGCATTTTTTTAGTGTATTCAAACTTTTCCAGGGGTAAATAGACCGAGACAAAGGTATATTTATGATGCTTGTGGGGGTATACCTATTCCATTTTCAAGTAAAATATACAAAGGGCAGTACATATTAGTTTTCTCTCTACTTTGATCATTATCCCTTAATGTTAAAACTAGGTTTTTCCACCACCTGATGGATCAATATTTTAATTTTTTATTAGTGACCAATTCTATCTTAATTTTTTCAAAAATAGCACATACCGGCATAGACAGTGATGAAGAGGGTTAGGATGAAGGCCCCATCGAGGTTCAACTGCCACCCCCACCCACCCATGATCTTGGCAAATAATTAGTTGAGGATGTTGGTGATGAGGATGTTGAGGGTGTTGGAGAGATGGAATATGATGTTAAAAGCACCCCAAAACTTGTACAGATCCATCTTGGAGAGGTACAATGGTACTAAATATGCACCAATTAAAAATACATTTTCTAAAATTTTAAAATGGTAGTTGGGCAGTTCCTTTGGGAGGGTTTATTATTTTAAATAAGTTTTTAAATTTTATTTTACAAAATGGAATATGATTGTGTATATTTTGTAATGAAATATCTATTTAGAATAGTATATCTTCCAACTGAAAGAAAATAGAAAAACTAAAAACATGGGAGAAAACGTAAAAAATTGTGATGTGTAAGGTAACAGAAGGTTGAAATGACCAGCCAAGCTAATTCATAAACATAAGAAAAGGAAACTGATGATGAGCATCCAAATCCTGTGATTGACCCCATTGATGATGGAATTAGATAAGAAAAGAAGTCCTCTAAAAAGCATATATAGTTTTCTCTTGAACTGCTGAGTCACTGTTGACACCACCAATGAAGAATTTTTGGCCACCACATACAGCGATAACATGAACATCAAAAAAATCTACCTCTCGAAGGTCTAGTACTGGTTGGTCAATTTATCACCTAACTCATTCTTATGGAATGATCGGGATAAATTCTTCAATAAGTGAATCATCGATGTTATCCCACCTAATTATAATAAAAGGAAACATGATATACATTAGTTTTAAAACTAAAAAAAAATACTTATATGAAAACCTGAGATGTCAATGTCGTATGTGAAGATGAGGCCACCCATGGAGGCAATAATGCATATGACCAGGAAAAAATAGTGAGTTTCCCCAGGTATCCCTTATTATTACCCTACATAATCACTTCCATGACTGATATTTTTTTAGATTAATGGAACATGCTTGGGGAAAGAGAGATAGAGACAAAGGAAGATGTGTGTGAGGTTAGGCTCATTCCCTTTGTAAGTGAAGCACACAAAGGTCAATAAAAATTTGTTTTCTCTTCACTTTGAGTGTTTTCTGTCTAAGATATACCTAGGATCTTCCAACGCCCGGTGGATCAATTTTGGAATTTTATATCGGTGACCAATTCTGTCTTGATTTGCTTCAACACTACCATGGATCAGTGTCGATGGTAATGATGAGGGCGGGGATGAACGATCCGCCGAGGCTCAACGACCACCCTCACCCACTGTTGATCTTGGTGTAGAAGTAGTTGATGATGTTGGAGACAATGATTATGAGGATGTGGGAGAGCTGGAAGCTGATGTTAAGAGCACCCTGAAACTTGTACAGAGCCATGTCGAAGAGGTACAAGGGCACTAACTATATACCAATTAAAAATACATTTTCTAAAATTCTGAAATGAATGTTGGAAACCACTTTGGGAGGGTTTATTATTTTAAATAGGTTTTTAATTTTTTTTAAAAAAAAATGGGATAGTATTGTGTATATTTTGTAAATAAATATCTATTTATGAAATTATATATTCCAACTGAAAGAAAATAAGAAAACTAAAAACATTGGAGAAAAAGTAAAAAATTATGATCTGTAAGGTAATAGATGTTTGACATGATTGGCGAAGCCAATGCCTAAACCCAACAAAAGATGACTAAATGTGAGAATCTAAATCCTTTGATAAAACCCATTGATTATGGCACCGACACAGAGAATAAGTCCATTGAATAACATAGAAAATTTTCATGGGACCGTAGTCTGCCGAAATCAGAAAATATATACTGATAACACAATTTTGTGAATTAAAATATAACGGACCTATATATAATAAGGCTAATACTCATTAGAAACAATTAATTATCAGATTCATTCACATATTGATATTAGGAATAAAATTTTAGTTTGGGGTTTTACAATATATTAATGGGACCATTGTTTTCCGGAATCAGGAAATATAGACTAATAAAACAATTTCATGAATTAAATTATAATGGACATCTATATAATTATGCCCTTTATCATTAGAAAGAATTCATCATCATATGCATTTACATTTTGGTATATTCAAGGTACCATTGTTTCCGAAATTAGAAAATATATACTGATAACGCAATTCCATGAATTAAAGTATAATGAACTAATATATAATCATGCCTATGCTTGTTAAAAACAATTCATTATTAGATGCATTCACATTTTGGTATTAGGAAAAAACTTTTGATTGAGGGGATGTATAGTATATTCATGAGACAATTATCTGCCGAAATCAGGAAATATATACTGATAACACAATTATATGAATTAAAGTAAAATGGATCTGTATATAATCATGCCCCTACTCATTAAAAGCAATTCATTATCAAATGCAGTCACATTATGGTATTAGGAAAAAAATTTGGTTGGGGGGTTGTATAGTGTATTCATGAGATGATTGTTTGCTGAAATCATGAAATATATACTGATAATGCAATTTCATGAATTAAAGTATAATGGATCTATATATAATCATACCAATTCTCATTAGAAACAATTCATTATTGGATGCATTCAAATTTGGGTTTTAGGAAATAACTATCCATTGAGGTCTGTAGAGTATATTCACGAGACCATTATCTTCCAAAATCTGAAAATATATACATATAATGAAATTATGTGAATTAAAGTATAATGGACCTAGATATAATCATGTCTATGCTCATTAGAATCTATTCCTTATCAGAAGCATTCATTTTTTGATATTAGGAAGAAACATTTAGTTGGATGGCTGTACAATATATTACAGGACCATTGTTTACTGGAATCAGGAAATATATAGTGATAACGTAATTCCATGAATTAAATTATAATAGATCTATATATAATAATGTCCATGATCATTAGAAATAATTCATTATCAAATACATTTACACTTTTGTAATAGGAAAAAACCTTCAGTTGGGGGGATGTAAAGTATATTCACGGAACCATTGTCTGTTGGAATCTGAAAATATATACTGATAACACAATTCTGTGAATTAAAACATAATAGACCTATATATAATCATTCCCATTCCCATTAGAAAAAATTCATCATCAGATGCATTCACATTATGGTATTAGGAAAAAAACTTTCGTTTGGGGGGATGTATAGTATATTAACTAGACCATTATCTTCCAGAATCAGGAAACTAATATTGATAACGCAATTCAGTGAATTAAAGTGTAATTTAAGTATATATAATCATGACAATTCTTATTAGAAACAATTCATTATCTGATGCATTCATATTTTGGTATTAGGAAAAACATTCATTTGGTGAGTTGTACTATATATTCATGGGACCATTGTCTGTCGGAATTAGGAAATATATATTGATAACAGAATTCCATGAATTAATGCATAATATATCTATATATAAAGTACACTAAAATTTGCATTTAGCTACGGTTTAAATTACCGCTAGATCATTCACTAATGGTTTTGAAAAACAGTCGCTAAATCGTGTGTTTACAATCAATTAGCTGCGATTTTTCAAAACCATCGTAGAAGGATTTAGCGGCGGTATAACCGTCGTTAAATCGTTTTTAATATTTTTTAAATATTTTTCAATTTTTTATTAATTTTTATTTTATTTCTTTATTTTCAAAATTTATTTATTTATTGAATTATTTATTTATCGATTATCATTTATTATTTATTATCATAATTAATTAATTAATTAATTTACTTTTGTAATTAATTAATCAAGTAATTATTTATTTATTACACTATTTATTTATTATTTATTGTTTATTATTACCATGCCAACACACATTCCCAGGCCATATATAGAAATTCTATGTGGGGTGAGATTTATACACCTTACCTTTTGCTAATCCTCTAAATATTTTACTACTCCAACAGACTCTTCATGTGGTGTATAAATCAAATTTCATATAATTATATATATATATATATATTAGAAAAACAAATAATACATAACGAATAGATACAAACTAAATAATTATTAATAAAAAATTATTAATCAATAATGTTTAATCAATCATCAATCATCCATAATCAGTAATCAATAATCAAAAATTAATAATTAATAAGTAATTATTATTATCTAATAATTACTAATTAGAAATTACTCATTAATAAATAGAATATAAATGAATAATAAATGAAGAAATATATAATATGGAAATAAATTTTAAATAAGAAATTATAAAAAATAAATAGTAAACACTAAATACTAAATAGTAAAATGTAAATAATGAAATCTAAATAGTAAATCATAAATAATAAATACTAAATAATAAATACTAAATAATATATAACATATAATACATAATATATAAGTAATGTATAAATAATAAATTATTTAATAAATAAATTAATATATGATTATTAAATAATAAATTATTAAATAATAGATCATAAATAATAAATAGTAAATAATAAAGTATGAATAAATAAATAAGAAATATACAATGAATAAATAATAAACAAGTAAATAATAATTCATTAATAATAAAATAATAATAAAAAATAATAATAAATTAGGAAATAAATAAATAAGAAAATAAATTAATAACAAATGAATAATAAAATAATAATAAATAACGAATTAATATATTAATAATAAATTACTAAATAATAAATAATAAATTATAAATTATAAATAATAAATGATCAAATAAATAAATGAATGAAAGAATTAATAAATTAATTAATAATTTAAAAAATAAAAAATAAAAAATAAATAATAAATAATGAATAATAAATAATGAATAATGAATAATAAATAATAAATAATAAATAATAAATAATAAATAATAAATAATAAATAATTATTTTAAAATAATAAAAAACAAATAACTAATAATTAATAATAAGTGATAATTAATAATTAATAATAACTAATAATAAACAATTAAGAATTAAGAATTAAAAAAATAGTATTTAATATTTAATATTTAGTAAATAATTTATAATTAATTAAAATATAAACAATTAATAATTAATAAATAATGAAAAATGAATAAATAAATTAATAATAAATGAATAATAAATGAATAATAAACAAATAATAATTAATTAATTAATTAATTAGAAATAAATTAATAATTAATAAATAATAAATAATAAAGAATAATGAATGAAGAATAAATTAAAAATAAAAACAAAAAAACTAAATATATAAATAAATAAATAAATAATAAATAATAAATCATAAATAACTAATAATTAGTAATAACTAATAATTAATAATTGAAAATTAATAATTGAAAATTAATATTTAATAATTAATAATTAATTATTAATCATTAATAAATAGTTAATAAATAATTAATAAATAATTAATAAATAATGAATAAAGAATAAAGAATAAAAAACTAAAAATAAATGAATAATAAACTAATAATTAATAAATAATTAATAAATTATTAATTATTGTGTACATAAAAACTAAATAATAAATAGATAAAATAAATAAATAGATATTAAATATTAAATAAATAAATAAATAAAAAAATAGATAAATAGATAAATAAATAAATAATAGTAATTGAATAAATAATAAATAGTACATAATATTAATAGGTAAATAAATAATAATTAATTAATTAAGTAATTAATAATGAATTAATTAATAATTAATTCATAAATAATGAATGAATTAATAATAAATAAATAAAAAATAAATAAACACACTCTAAATAGTTTAGAAACTTTTACAACCCCCCAAACACTGAAATGACCATAAAATCTGATCTGAGAGTCCTTTTTTATCTCTATAACCAGTCAAATTTAAGATCAATATCAAGATTTGATATGATATGTTAGGGCCAAACAAACACTTGGATCAGAAGTTATAGCCATTTGAATTTTAAGAAATTGAGGTCGGCGACTAAAAACCCAATTCTGGAGGCATTCTGGTCATTTCTAGGGGGTGAAAGTGGTACAGTGATCTAAGAGTTGGTCTCAGACCTTCATGGTGTAGATATCCTCACAGGCTTTGATTTGATATGCGGTAGAGCCCATACAGACACCTGGATCAAAAGTTATGGTCGTTTGAAGTTCATTTTTGATTTCTGACTTTTTTGAAAATATAATATCTTTTATTTATTTAGTTTTCACCGAATTTTAATGTAACATGGTTTTAGATCACTTCATAAGCTTCAATCAGACTAGTTGTGGAGCTAAAACTGACTTTCAGATTATGGTCATTTGATATTGAAGTGTGTTTTTCAAGTTATTAAAGATTTGTTTTCACTTTAGAAATATTATTAACTAATAATTACTAATATTTATAAGTTAACACATTATAAATAATTAAAATTATAAACAATAAACTATATATGATAGTAACTAATAATTAATAATTAATAATTTATTTATTTTCAATTTTTTAGTTTAATTTTGCGGCTGAATTGAAAAAACCGCCGATATTTCACAGTGGATTTTTTAAAAAAGCACTGCTAAAAATAATTGCAACTTCTTTTTTTGGAAAAATTTAAAAAAACATAAAGAATATTTTAAAATCATTTATCAATAGTTTTTAAAATCGCTGCTAAATTTTTGGTCGAAAAACACTTAGCAGTGGTTTTAAAAACTGTCGTGAAAAAACTGTTGCTAGAATACTATTTTCCTATAATGGTTATCATGACCATGCTAATTAGAAATAATTCATTATTAGATGCATTCTCATTTTGGTTTTAGGAAAACAAATTTGGTTGGAGGGCTACAGAATATATTCATAGGAACATTGTCTATCAGAATCAGGAAATATATACTGATAATGCAATTCCGCGAATTAAAATATAATAGACCTATATATAGTCACACTTATGCTCATTAGAAACAATTAATTATCAGATTCATTCACATTTTGATATTATGAAAAAAAAAATTGGGGGCTATATAATATATTCATGGAAGCATTGTCTTCCAGAATCATGAAATATATAATCATAATGAAATTCCATGAATTAATGTATAACATACCTATATATAATCATGTCCATTATTATTAGAAATAATTCATTACAGATGAATTCACATTTTGGTATTAAGAAAAAACATATTATTTGGGGGGCAGTACAGTATATTCACGGGACTATTGTCTTCCAGAATCAAAAAATATATAATGATAATGAGATTCAGGGAATTAATGTATAATGGACCTATATATAATCTTGCACATGGTCATTTGAAAAAGTTCTTTATCATATGCACTCACATTTTGGTATTAATAAAAAAACATTCGGTTGGGGTGTTGTACAATAAATTCACTTGACCATTGTTTGGAAGAATCAAGAAATATATATTGAGAATTCCATTCAGTGAATTAAATTATAATAAACCTATATATAATCATGCCTAAGCTCATTAGAAACAATTCATTATTTTATTTATTCATATTTTGGTATTGGACAAAAATGTTTGGTTGGGAGGCTATACTTTATATTCATGGGACCATTGTCTGCAGAATCTTGAAATATATGCTGATAAAAAAATTCCATGAATTTAAGTATAATGGACCTATATATAATCATGCCCATTCTCATTATAAACAATTCATTATCAGATGAATTCATAATTTGGTATTTGGAAAACACTTTCGGTTGGGGGGATGTACCATATATTCATGGGATTGTTGCCTACCTAAATTAGAAAATATATACTGATAATTCAATTCCATGAATTAAAGAATAATGGATATATATATATATATATAATCATTCCCAAGATCATTAGAAACAATTCATTATTAGATTTATTCAAATTTTGGTATTAGGAAAAAATATTCAGTTGGGTGGTTGTACAATATATTCACGAGTCCATTGTCATCCAGAATCTGTAAATATATATTGATACTGCATTTCTATCAAATAAATTATAATGTAACTATATATAATAATTACCATGCTCATTAGAAACAATTCATTATCAGATTCATTCACATTTTGGTATTAGGAAAAAACCATTATTTAGGGGGTTGTACCGTAAATTCACGAGACAATTTTCTACCGAAATTAAGAAATATATACTGATAATCCAATTCAATGAATTAATTTATAATGGACCTATATATAATTATGCTCATGATCATTAAAATCAATTCATCATCGGATGCATTCACATTTTGGTATTAGGAAAAATTTTTGGTTTGGGGTCTGTACAATATATTCATGGGAGCATTGTTTGTCAGAATCATGAAAAATATTCTAAAAACATGATTCCATTAATTAAAGTATAACATAACTATATATAATCATGCCCTTTCTCCTTAGAAACAATTCATTATCTAATGCATTCATATTTTATTATTAGGAAAACACTTTCTGTTGGGGGCCTGTATAGTATATTTAGGGGATCATTGTCTAGAATAATCAAGAAATATATACTGATAAGGTAATTATATGAATTAATGTATAATGGATATATATATATATATATATATATTCATACACATTC
The DNA here is from genome assembly GCA_963277665.1 of Viscum album. Lineage (NCBI taxonomy): Eukaryota > Viridiplantae > Streptophyta > Magnoliopsida > Santalales > Viscaceae > Viscum > Viscum album. The sequence goes on along the minus strand of OY728151.1, from coordinate 1,361,075,129 downwards.
TCATTATAAACAATTCATTATCCGATACATTCACATTTTGATATTAGGAAAAAACTTCTGGTTGGGGGTGTACTGTATATTACGAGTCCATTATCTACCAGAATTAAGAAATATATAATGATAACACAATTTTGTAAATTAAAGTATAATGGACCTATATATAATCATGACAATTCTAATTAGAAACAATTCATTTTTGGATGGATTCACTTTTGGTATTAGGAAAAATCTTTCAATTAGAGGGTTGAATAGTATATTAATGAGACCATTGTTTACCAGAATCAAGAAATATATGTTCATAATGCAATTATTTTAATTAAAGTATAATGGACCTATATAGAATCATGTACATTCTCATTAGAAACAATCCATTATCTGATGCATTAAATTTTTTATATTAAGAAAAAAATTCTGTTTGAGGTTGTGTAGTATATTGAAGGGACCATTGTCTGCTAAAACCACCAAATATATAATCATAATTCAATTACATGAATTAATGTATAAAAAACCTATATATAATCATTCCCATTATCATTAGAAACAATTCATTATCGTATACATTCACATTTTGGTATTAGTAATTTTGACCGATGATGAGAATATAAATCCTCTGAGAGAACTCATTCCAGTAAAGAACAAAAGTTTTCCAAATATCATAGACACTTTTCTCCCGAACCGTCTAGTCACCACTGAATCCAACATCGAAGACACTTGGGCTACCACATACATCAACAACGTGAACAATGTCAAAATTTGACTATCGAAGGTGCAATATTGGTTTGTTTATGTATCTCCCATCTCCTTCTTATAGATCGAAGGGAAGAACATCTTCATGAAGGATGAAATCGGTATTATGTAGTGTAGAGACCTAAAGCTTGACATACATGGACATTACATTACTTTTGTGGAATACTTAATACATAACAAAAACATACACACAAGGACCGTAATAGTTTAGTGTCTTTGGAAACTCATAACGGAATCTTCTAATCGTGGTGAAAGATCTTAAACATCTCCCATAAAGATCTTCCCCTTTTGGTTTTCTTACGTAAAACTGTTCTTTAATTCTTGGGGAAAGGAAAACATATAAAGGGTGAGCTCAAATTCTCAGTAAGGGTAAGCATGGATAAAATAAAATAAATTATATACATTCGAACTTAAAAATATGAACATAGTGTTTAAACATCAAAATCTTGAGCAAAGACATAAATCTTTGAAGTACGTAAGGCATGTATCATAATGGAACATAAATCTTGATAAAATAGCATGGGAATAAAACATATAATTGTGGAAACCATTAAGCACATGATATGATTTCCATAGTAGCCAAGACATTGCTGCCAAGACAATCTTAGTGGAAAAAGTCCCTTTCTGAATCGAGGTCACTCCTCATTCCAGTCCTGTATTACTGAACCGGATTAACTTACCGTTCCATCCATGTCCATCTCATGAGATATAAATCATTACCCAATGCATTTGAGGGAGATATAGGTCTCACCCATCTCATAATGAAATCATTATTTCGTGTGCCACAAAATCCTAAATCATACAACATAGCATAACCCATGTAACAGAATGGGATTCTTAAACATCATGCCATCATAAAATAATCCATATATAAAAAAATGGATTTCATTTCATCATAAGAAGAATCAAACCATGTAAATAATGGAGTAATTATACTTAAAAAATAAACATATTAAATAATGTCATTTTAGATAGAAAATATTTTTGATAAAACACTTGAAATGAAATCTTGAGGAAAATATCCTTTCTTCTTCAAAATCATTTTCTTTTCACAAAATGCCATGCAATTTTAAAAGAAAAGGGTTTTGTTGAAAATAATCATGAAATCTTGTAGAGGAAGCTTCATGAAAATGAGGCGTTATGAAACCGTAAAAATCCATTCACGCCGTATAAGTTAAAAATAACATTCTCCTCGTACTTTTGTCGGAAAAGTCAAAAAGTACCTCGTATGGTAAAAAAAAGATTCCTTACATACCATGTAGTAACAATCAAATTTTTTTAAAAAGGAATTTAAACATACTGAAACCATTTTTAGGAAACATGGACATGTATGATAACAATAATCCCAGTAAATACTTACCAATAAACAATCTCAGATAAGAACGAGATTGGAATAGTTATCCCTTGCCTTAGGTCCGATATGATTCGTACGTATCCGAACCTCCTGTATAATGATTTAAATAATGTAATTGAATTATTATAGAACCATATTCATTGTTATGATATCATATATGGTTCACTTATGACTTTATATTACCCGTTCATTTGTAAATTCATGTTAAAGTAGCGTTTTGGGTAAAATCATTTCATTTATCGTCCGTGTTTTGACTTGTAATTATTAATATGATTAATTAGATCATTATTACTTAATTCCAGAATTTAAAACATTATTTATATATAATATATATTCAGAATATACATATATATAATAGATCGATAAAGGGAAAGAAATACACCGTTCATGGAGACGGTAGGCCGTACGTACGCATGAACGCTGTTTTTGTTTCCTTATTGAATTGAATGGAATTAAGTAGATGACATACATATATAAATCCAGTAGCATTATTATGTCATATATTTCATGATTACTTATTATATATACTTTATAATCATTCGTGAATTGTTAACATGGAAAATGAATCTCATCGCGCCGTGGAGACGGTAATCCGTACGTACGCATGAGCGATGATATCGTTCCCATATTTATTGAATGGAATTGGAATGGATGATACATTATATCATAATAATTATGATGTTATAATAACTATGTATAGTTATTCTTTACACCATTATACCCATCCAAGTAAGGTGGTGTTGGAAAAACAGATTTCACCACGGCATGGAGACGATATTCTGTACGTACGCACGCGCGGTGATTTCATTTTCCGTAGGATGGATAGAAGGTGAAATGGGTTTGTTTAATATTTATAATAACATATCAGTATATTATTGATACTAATGTTATTACTTTATAATGAAACAACTAAAGAAGAAGAAGTTGAAGAAGAAAGAATCTTGAAAGAATCAGTTGAAGAGATTACCTCTTCTTCGACGCACCTCCTTTAAACTTCTTCTTAGGGCACTAGGGTTGGTCTTTTGAGAAGACCAAAAACTATATGATATAACTAGATAGGTTTAGAAGAGGAATTGGTAGGGTTTGTCTGTGCTTCAAGGCTCAAAAGGGTGTGCAGAGAAGTGGGAAGGGGTTCCCTTTTTATAAGGGATGAGAGGGGCACCTTTGGAAATCTTAAAATTATTAATTTATAATAAATATAAACCCACTTAAAAAACACCAAAAATGACTCATATTATAATATTATATGCGATAGGGTTGTAATATCATCAACCAATAAAATTTATACATGTAGGAAATTTATTTTAAACATTATCAACTTGATTTATCCTTATTTAATCTATTAAATTTTATTTGTGGTAATAAGATTCGAAATTTTAAATTGTTATAAATAATTACTTATGTGTTGTTAATTATCCATAATTAGATACTTTATGACATTTTATAATATATAAATATCAATTTATAATTTTTAAATATTTTTTTGATTTTTAAACAATTTAATAATATGTTATTTTTGTAAAATAACAATAGTTTCAATTTTGACACTATTCATTTATTTGAATTTAAATAAAATTAACACAAAGGATATATTCGAACTAAAATATTTAATAGGTTCCTAACATGTCATAGTACTCTATAAAATTAGTTGAGAACATTAAATAGTTCATATAATATTTATTTTAATATTTGTAAAACCATTTATATCATATTTCTCTTAATAAAATAATTACTACAACATTTTTGTATAATTATTAAATATACTTATTTGTTGCATAAAAATTAAAAATAAAATACTAGGATGAAGATAAATCTTATATATTTCATAAGAATACATTTAGTTGGATTTATCTTCTAAAACACTTAAATTTTAAAATGTTATATTTATTAAATTATGAAGGTGACAACTTTGACATCATATAAAATAATACAATATAAGTGTCATATTCACTTTTATAAGACTCCAAACGGTCATATATTCGGTAATGGGATGCTTATGGTATATATATACACTACCAATAAGTTTTTTTCAGGTTTGTGAGCCCTTTAATATGTATTACTATTTCAATAAAAACAATATTATTGATTTTTTTATTAAATAAATAATTTCTGCATCATTAATGTATAAGCTAATAAGGCAATTAAAGAAATATTAAAAATTACAAATAAATTACCATGATAATGAAAAAAAAATAGATTTCCAATGAGTATTTATAACCAAATTTATATTCTGTATAACCTTATATTAAAAATACCTTAATTATTAAAGTTTGAGTGAGACATATTTCACTTTCCTTTAAATAAAATAAACTAAAGGTCTTAATCACCTCCAAGTGGGTTCTAATGGATTCTATTTCAACCCAAATATGACTTAGGATGAAATATAATTATCTAATTGTATTAAGACAAGTGTTAGGGTAATTTTATAATATTATATTTACCCTTAATTACCTTATTTACCATTTACTATGGTAAATAAAATTTACTGTAGTTACTATTCATAATGCCCAAAAATAAAAAGTAGTATATTAATATAATTTGGACCCACTGATTCCAAATATGGAATCCATTTTTCCAAATTCAATACACAGAATTTGCAGAAGTTAAATTAAAATTAATCCCATTGTCGAAAGAAAACAGGTTTTTGTTTAAAACATTGCAAAAGATTGAATTGATTTAACCTACGAATTCAATTTAAAATCAATGCTGATGACATAAATTACATTAAATGGTAAAAATATATTCTATTTATACTTTAAACCCATTAAATATTATAATTTAACCTCAGAAATTATTACGATGAAAAAAGATGTTTTTAATTAAAATATAGCGTGTTTTTACTATTCATTAAAATATGAAAGTTATCAGAATAATATAAAAAATTTATCCAAGGTAAAATTTTATATCATGATTCCAAAGAATAATTTTATTTTGTAAAATTGAACATATAAACATGTCAAAAACTAGATTTAATGTGGGTGCGCCATCAAAAGGCGGCAAAACTGCATTTTTTTGAAAAATACTTATTTTACCTGAAAAATTTATTTTATTCTCATACCATGTTCTAGAAAATGAGTAAGATGAATAATAATGTTATAAAATTCAAAATTTAGTTAATAATATTCATAATGGCTAGTTCGCGGTAATATTATAACCATATATCATTTTTTAGTGAAAACCGGTATTGTGTACAACACACGCTATCGAGAAAGGTCGCAATTGTGTGTAACACGAGGCAAGAATAGTGTCGCGTATACTGCAAGCTAATAAGGTATTGCATATAGTGCATATAATCTTGGTGTATCATACAACACAAGAAATTAAATAAATTAAAAATAATACTTCTCATAAAATCTCTGGGTGTTACATGCAGTCTGTTCATAATGAAAAGAATATTAAGATCCAATCATTTTAAAACCCAAAAATAAAGAGATACAAACCTGAGAATCCAATTTCATATCCGAAGATGAGGCCACATATAGCGGCAACAATTCATGTGACCAGAAAAAAATAGTGAGGCTCCCTAGTTATTCCTTGTCGCTACCCTACCCAACCGCTCCCACAACTGTCATTTTTTTAGAGTATTCAAACTTGTTTGGGGATAAATAGACTGATATGAAGAGATATTTATGATGCTTGTGAGGGTAGGCCCATTCCATTTTCAAGTGAAATACACAAAGGGTGGTACAGATTAATTTTCTCTCCAGTTTGATCATTTTCCCCCAATATTAAAACTAGATTTATCCACGACCCGATGTTTTAATATTTGAATTTTTTATTAGTGAACAATTCTATCATAATTTTTTTCAACACTAGCACATACCGGTGCTGATGGTGATGAAGTGGGTAGGGATGAAGGCCCCGTCGAGGCTCATCTGCCACCCCCACCCACCCATGATCTTAGTGAAGAATTAGTTGAGGATATTGGGTATGTGGATACTGAGGGGGTTGGAGAGCTGGAATCTGATGTTATAAGCACCCCAAATCTTGAATAGATCCATATTAAAGAGGTACAACGACACCAAATATGCACCAATTAAAAATACATTTTCTAAAATTCTAAAATGGCAGTTGGGTAGTCTCTTTGGGAGTGTTTATTATTTTAAAAAAGTTTTTAAATTTTATTTTAAAAAAATGGTATAGGATTGTGTATATTTTGTAATGAAATATCTATTTAGGAGAGTATATTTTCCAACTGAAATAAAATTGAAAAACTAAAAACATGGGATAAAATGTAAAAAATTATGATGTGTAAGGTAACAGATGGTTGAACTGATCAGCCAAGCTAATTCCTAATCCCAAGAAAAGGAAACTGATGATGAGCATCCAAATCCTGTGATTGAACCCATTAATTATGGCATCAGAGAAGAATGGATGTCCTCCGATTAGTATAGACATTTTTCTCATGAACTACTGATTCACCGTTGATGCCACCATTGAAGAATGTTTGGCCACCACATACAGTGACAACACTAACATAAAAAAAACTATCTCTCAAAGGTGCACTACTGTTTGGTCAATGTATCACCTATCTCATTCCTATAGAATGATCGGGATAATTTCTTCAAGAACTGTATCATCGATGTTGTAACACCCTAATATTTTATGAGAAATATGTTTTTTATGTCTTATGTTATATGCAACATCAAAGGAATCTTTCACTACACTAGCTTGGCTTGCGTTATACGCAAGAGAAACCTTCCTCGATAGTGTGTGTTGTACGCAATATCGAGTTTCACTAAACAACAATATATTATTATAACATTATTATGGACTAGCCGTTATGAATAGTATTAAAGAAATTTTTAATTTTATAACATTATTATTCATCTTAAACATTTTCTAAAACATGGTATACGAACAAAATAATTTTTTCGGGTAAAATAAGTATTTTTCAAAAAATATAGTTTTGCCGCCTTTTGATGGCACACCATCTTTAAATCTAGTTTTTGACAGGATTATAATTTCAATTTGAAAAAATAAAATTCTTATTTGGAATCTGGATATAAAAAATTACTTTTGATAAATTTTTCATATTATTCTGATAACTTCCATATTTTAATGAATAGTAAAAACACGATATATTTTAATTAAAAACAACTTTTTTCATCACAATAATTTATATGGTTAAATTATATTATTTAATGGTTTTAAAGTATAAATATAATATATTTTTATCATTTAATATAATTTATGTCATTACCATTAATTTTACATTGAATTCATAGGTAAAAACATTTCAATCTTTGGCAATGTTTTATCATTTAAAACCCATTTTCTTAACAACGGGATTAATTTTAAAATAATTACTGCAACTTCTGAGTTTTGAATTTTAAAAAATAGATTCCATATTTGGATTCAGTGGTTCCAAATTATGTTAATAGGTTACTTTTATTTTTTTGATATTATGAATAGTAACTACGATAATTTTTATTTACTACAGTTAATGGTAAATCAGGTAATTAAGGGTAAAAATAAGATTATAAAATTACCCTAACACTTTCCAAAATTCTATTGGATGAATAAAAGTCGAAACATATCACCTTAGGGTCGTAATAAATTCATTTTATGGACTTTTTACCATTAAAATAATTTAACTATTATTAAAACCAATGAAAGTGACAACATGTCACTCTATTAAATCTTATAAGTATAATAATTTTAATTTAGCGATAAACTTCATGAAACTTATAATATTTATAGTCTCCAGAAATCTAATAAAATTATATACATAATTTGAATTTATCTTAAATTTTTAGGGATTCAATAATTATCATTAATTATGACACAATAGTGATGTTGATATTATTTTATTGATTGAATTATCAAATAAATGATTTTAAAAGTATTAAAATAAATATTATATGAACTATTTAATGTGCTCCACTAATTTTCTAGATAAATATGACATGTTATGAATCTATTAAATCTTTTATTTTGAACATATCTTCTGTGTATATTTTATTTAAATTCAAATAAATGAATTGTGTCAAAATTGACACTATCGTTATTTTATAAAAATTACATATTATAAAATTGTTTAAAAATCACAAAAATATTTAAATATTATAAATTAAAATTTATAGGATCTAAAATGTAATAAAGTATACAATTATGGACAATTCAAAACATATAAGTAATTATTTATAATGATTTAAAATTTAGAATATTATTTCCACAAATAAAATTAAATAGATTATATAAGGATAAATCAAGTTGATAATGTTTAAAATAAATTCTCAACTTGTATAAATTTTATTGGTTGATGATATTATAACCCTATCTCATCTAATATTCTGATTTGAGTCATTTTTGGAGGTTTTTAAGTGAGGTTAGAATTTATTATAAATTAATATTTCTTATAATTCCAAAGGTGCCCCTCTCCTCCCTTATAAAAGGGCACCTCCTCCCTCTCCTCCTCACACCACTTTGAGCCTTCAAGCTCGGACAACCCCTGCCAATTTTTCTTCTACACTTCCCTAGAAACATACTAGAGGTCCTGGTATTCTTCAAAGACCAACTTTAGTGCCCTAAGAGGAGGTTAAGATGAGGCACGTCAAAGAAGAGGTAATATCCTTTATCGATTCTTTCCATTTTATTTCTTCTTCTACATATTCTTATTTATTTGTTTCATCATAAATTAATAACATCAGTATCAATAATATAATGATATGTTATTATAAATATGAAACAACCCTATTTCACCTTTTATCCATCCTACGAAAAATGAAATCACCGCGCGTGCGTACGTACGGAATACCGTCTCCACGCCGTGGTGTAATCTATTTTCCACCACCACCTTACATGGATGGTTATAATGGTGTAAATAATAACTATATATGATTATTATAATATGATACTAATTCTGAGACATTCCATATTCCACTCCAATACCATAAAATGGTTATGGTAACGATATCATTGCTCGTGTGTACGTACGACCTACCGTCTCCACGATGTGATGCGACCCGTTCTACATGATCTTCATTGAATAATGATTATATAAATGAATTGAATGAATGAATATGATATATATTACACTAATAACATTCTGTAAATGAGGTATCTATATCCTAAAAATAATAATAAGAATTTATTCGACAAAACATGCATAAGAACATAAAGCAATGAACACCTGAATAACAAGTAGCAATGAAATATTACTAATAAGAAGATAATAACATGAGCATATATGATATCTTAACAATGAATATTATTCTTTAATAAGTCAATGACATTATTTAAATCATTATACAGGAGGTTCGGATACGTATAAAGCAAATCGGACCTAAGGTAAGGGAAAATATCACAATCTCATTTTTATCCGAGATTGTTTATACTTTAGAATTTATTGGGGGATATTTATCATCCACATCCATGTTTCATCAATATTTAATATTATTTCTATCCTCATACAATTGTTTAAATACAATTTTACCCATTGGATATTTTTTAGTAAAAGATATTAAAGGAATCTTTTGTCGTTTTTAGTACAAGGTACTTTTTGACTTTTTCGACCAAAGTACGAGAAGAATGTTTTTTAACTTATATGGCATGAATGGATTTTTATGATTTTATAGAACATTATTTCCATGAAGCTTACTTTACAAGTTTTCAAGTTTATTTTTAATCAACTTCTTTTAGTTTAAAATTGTATGACATGTTAAGAAAGGAAAAATGTTTTTGAAGTAGAAAGGATATTTTCCTCAAGAATGGAGTTCAAGTGTTTTATTAAAATTATTTTCCATGTAATATAATATAGGGTTAGGTTTATATCCCTATTTTTACATTTATTTGATTATTTTATAATGAAATTAATTTTATGATGTCCTTTTATCTTATATGGATTATGTTTTGATGGCATGATGTTTAAGAATCCCATTTTTATTACATGGGTTATGCTATGATGTATGATTTATGATTTTGTGGCACACATAATAATGGTTTCATTATGAGATGGGTGGGACCTATATCTCCCTCCAATGCATTAGTTAAATATTTATATATCATGAGATAGACATGGTTGGAATGGAAAGTTAATCCGGTTCAGTGATACAGGACTGGAACGAGGAGTGAAATCGGTTCAGTAATGGACTTTGTCCGCTATGATAGTCTTGGAAATGAGTCTTGACTAAAATGAAATGATTTTATATGATTATGTGTGTATGAAAAAAGGTTTCATGTTTTAAGTTATGATTATTGGGATTACATTTCACCACTATGATTTATCTCATGTTATGATATTATGATCTCTTTTGTAGGTTAAGATATTAAAAATGTTATGTTATTATGAATATGATAGGATTGATATTTATTTTGTTTACCCTTACTGAGCATTTGAGCTCACCCTTTTGTATGTTTTCTTTTCCCTAGGTCAGGAACAAGGGTATTAAGTAGGATATTCCAAAAAGGGACTCTAGATATGATGAAATAAACGGGAGACAATGTAGATGCTTTATGAACCAGTTGTTTATGTTTCCCAGTTTCTAAAGACACTATACCTATACAATCCTATCAGGGTTTTGTTATATGTTGTAATAAGTATGCTTCAATTTTGATGTAATAATAATGTATGTATTGTATGGGTCGTTATAGTTGGTATCAGAGTAAAGTTATAGTCAATATTTGGAAACTAGGAAGTGAAAGCCTTAGTAAGAACCCTAAGGATATGTCTAAGCATAGAACGCAATATTAGTGTTTTAGAAATGACCATGAATATTATATGATAAGACCTTTAGTGTAAAATTTTATTCTTTATTATTGGTTTTCCTATTATGATTAGTGTTTCTCACACTATGCTTATTGGTTTTAGTCAATGGCTGGAACCTGAAGGACCCGTGTTAATGCCGAATGCGTTGGGAAATGCAATGATTGTCCCCCTGAGTAACTAAATGTTATGGGAGATGGAATGAAAAATCTTGTAGCCATGCTCACACAACTTTCTCAAGCTATGAATCATGCAGGACTTCCAAACGAGCAAAGGGAGGAGCAACATTCTGTTGAATCCTTCATGAGGCAGCGTCCACCTTCATTCAGCGGGTCTTATGACCCATTAGTGGTTGAACAATGGATTAGTACCACTAAAATGATATTTTCAGTTCTAAAATGTTTTTAACATGACAAATTCATCTTAGCAGTGTATCATTTGGAAGGTGATGCTGATCAATGGTGGAATCTTATCAAGAATACGAGGAAAAGAGATGAAATTGAGTCCATGGAATGGGACGAGTTCAAGAACTTATTTTTAAATAAGTACTTCCCTCGTATTATTTGAACAAATATGGAGAAGGAGTTTCTTGAACTGAAGCAAAAGGATGATGAATCTGTTGGTACCTACAAATAAAATTTTACAAGACTTTCAAGGTACGCTTCTGGAATTATTATCCAACCTGAGAGTAAAATCGATCGATTCTTTATTGGCTTAAAACCAAGTCTTCGAAGGGCGTTAGCCATAAGGGACATCAATAGCTACAAGGAAATTGTTCGATGTGCTCTCAAGGTTGAGATGGAGATTGGAGTAACCCATCAATCATATGGGTTTGATAAGAAGAGGAAAATGGAATTCAAAGGAAAATCTAAAGACCACACTGAAATGAAGATGAGTTTTCCCTTATGCTCAAATTGTGGAAAGAAACATAGAGGGAATTGTCTTAAAGGGACAAGAAAATGTTTTAAGTGTGGAAAATAAGGTCATCAGGCAATTGAATGTCGAAATAATGGGAAGAAGATGTCTAATTATGCGAACAAAGAAAGTGATACATAGAATGAACCTCATACACTTCAATGTATCAAGTGCAAGGAAATTGGGCATTATTCCAATAAATTACCTAATCTAAGGGTTGTTGATGATGATCGACGTCAAAAAACTCTTAAGGCAAAAGGTAAAGTAAAGTCACATGCAATTTCTATCGGCGATGTGGATTATGATAACAAAGTGGTGAAAGGTACACTTACCACCCACTCTAAAGTAGAAAATGTTTTATTTGATTTTGGATCCACCCACTCTTTTATTGTTGAATAATTTTCTAAGGGTATCACCATATTACCTTAGGAGTTAGATATTTAGTTAGTTGTGACAACCCCTAATGGAACAACAGTCGCATCAAAAGTTTACAATTCTTCTCTGATTGAAGTTTGTGGGGAAGTGCTTCCTGAAAATCTTGTGATCCTTCCTATAGTAAAATTTGATGTGATTCTTGGCATGGATTGGATTTCTTTATACGGATCTCATATCAATTTCCAAATAAGGGAAATCACATTTAATATTCCCAATCAATCTACTATCATCTATCGATCCAAGGATGAATATAACCTTCCAGTGAAAATTTCATCCATCTTACGGGTCTTGATTAAAATAAATGAAGGTTATTTATCTCAAATGGATGGAGATAAACTCATGATTACGAATATGACTATTGTACGGGAGTATGATGATGTCTTTTCGAAGGAATTTATAGGTCTTCCACCAAATCGTGATGTTGAGTTTTCAATAGAACTCATACCGGGTGCTATGACTATTTCAAAGACACCATTTAGAACGGCCCCAATTGAGTTGCAGGAACTGAAGAAGAAACTCCAATAGAATCTTGATAATGGATTCATACGCCCTAGTGTATCACCTTCGGGAGCACCTGTTCTATTTGTTAAGAAGAAAGATGGATCAATGATACTTTTCATTGATTATTGATAACTTAACAAGATCACTATCAAGAACAAATATCCTCTCCCACGCATTGATGACTTATTTGACCAACTTCGTGGAGCTCAATACTTTTCCAAGATTGTTCTTCGTTCAGGGTATCATCAATTAAGGGTCAAAAAGGAGGATATACCAAAGGCAAATTTTCGTACAAGGTATGGACACTATGAATTTATAGTGATTCCATTTGGTCTTACTAATGCCCCTGCTATCTTCATGGATCTAATGAATAGAGTCTTTAGAGACTATCTTGATCAATTTGTGGTAGTATTTATAGATGATATTCTTGCCTATTCAAAGAGTAAGGAAGAACATGAAAATCACTTGATAATTGTATTAAAGACCCTAAGAAAGGAGAAGCTTTATGCAAAAATTAACAAGTGTGAATTTTGGCTTCAAAAAGTTTCATTTTTGGGTCACATAATCTCAAAGGAGAGGATATCTATGGATCCAACAAAAACAGAGGTTATCGAAAGATGGTCGAGACCAACAACAGTAACTGAGATCCGAAGTTTTCTTTGTCTGGCTGGATATTATCGACGTTTTGTGAAAGATTTTTCAAGGTTATCTAATCCACTCACCAGGTTGACTAGAAATGGAGTTATGTTCGTGTGGACAAAGGAGTGTGAAGAGAATTTCAAATAGTTAAAACAAAGGTTATCCAGTGCACCTGTGCTCACACTGCCGTGTAGTGGATAAAGGTTTGTGATCTACAGTGATGCATCCAATAAGGGACTGGGGTGTGTTCTCATGAAAAATGATATGGTGATAGCTTATACCTCACAACTGTTGAAAATCCATGAGAAAAATTACCCAACTCATGATTTGGAGTTGGCCGCGATAATCATTGCATTAAAAATATGGAGGCATTATCTTTATGGTGAAAGGTGTAATATTTATACTGATCATAAAAGTTTAAAGTATATTTTCACACAAAAGGAGCTGAATATGCACCAAATAATATGGTTGGAGTTGATTAAGGACTATGACTGCTCAATTCATTATCACCCTGGGAAAGTAAACAAGGTGGAAGATGCATTAAGTTTACAAGACAATGCTAGCTTATCCATGATGAGGATCATAAAAGATCCAATATTTATGGATTTACAAAGGATGGATCTTGGAATTATAATGGAAGGGAAAAATCTTATCTTTCTCAAATGAATGTTCAACCATCTATACATGTGAAGATTAAAGAGGCACAAAAAGAAGATGTAGAGTTACGACGGAAGGTGAGAAATGTTCCTGAATTCAACCTTGATTGTGATGGGATAATAAGGTTCAGGATTTGTGTTTGTGTTCCTCCCATCCCAGAATTAAAGAAGGAGCTACTGGATGAGGCTCATAGTTCTTAATTCTATTTTCATCCTGGAAGCACGAAGACGTATAGGGAACTAAAAGAGTACTTCTGGTGGGATGGTATGAAAAGAGATGTCGTTGAATATGTCTCTCGATGCTTGGTTTGTCAGCAAGTTAAAGCTGAGAGACAGAAGTCTAAGGGGATGTTACAACCATTACCCATACCCAAATGGAAATGGGAAAACATCACTATGAACTTTGTCACCGGAATTCCTAAAACATCCAAAGTCAATAATGTTATCTGGGTTATAGTTGATCGTCTTACGAAGTCGGCAAACTTCATTTCTATTTGAGAAGATTTATCTCTGGATCAGCTTTCCAGGATATATGTAAAGGAAGTGGTAAGATTGCATGGAGTACCACTTTCCATTATATCTGATCGGGATTCGAGGTTTACCTCGAAGTTCTGGCGAAGTCTTTAGCATACTTTAGATACAGAGTTGAGTTTCATCACTGCTTATCATCCTCAGATAGACAATCAGTCTGAGAGAACAATTCAAACTCTATAAGATATCTTAAGAGCTCGTTCTATGGATTTCAAAGGTGGTTGGGATCAACACCTAACTTTGGTGGAATTTTCTTACAATAATAGCTTTCACTCCAGTATTTAGATGGCTCCTTATGAACCTCTCTATGGAAAGAAATGCAGGACTCCAACTTTCTGTGATGAAGTTGGGGAAAGAAAGATATTAGGACCTTATCTTGTTGATGAGATGGCAGAAAAGATCAGATCTATTCAACAATACATAAGAGCAGCTCAGAGTCGACAAAAACATTATGCCAACAATCGAAGAAAAGACCTAGAGTTTGAAGTGGGTGATAAAGTGTTCTTACGAATATCTCCTTGGAAGAGAGTAATGAGATTTGGAAAGAAGGGAAAGTTGAGCCGTAGGTATATTGGTCCTTTTGAAATACTAGATCATTTTGGGAAGGTAGCTTACCGATTGGAGCTTCCACTGAATCTCTCTCAAGTTCAAGATGTGTTCCATGTATCTCTCCTGAGAAAGTACATACCCGATCCTTCACATGTACTAAGCTCAGAAGTTGTATAGTTAGAGAAATATATTTCTTATGAAGAATAGCCGATAGAGATTCTGGATCATAGCGAAAAAGTTCTACAGAACAAGACCACTCACTTGGTGAAAATTTTATGGAGGAACCACCAATTAGAAGAAGCTACATGGGAGCTTGGGGATATGAAGAGGGAGACGTATCCTCATCTGTTTGTTACAAAGTGACGAATTTTGAGGGCAAAATTCATTTTAGGTGGGTAGAATGTAACACCCTGATATTTTATGAGAAATATTTTTTTATGTCTTATGTTATACGAAACATCAAAGGAATCTTTTACTACACTAGCTTGTCTTGCGTTATACGCAAGAGCAACCTTCCGCGATATCATGTGTTGTACGCAATATCGAGTTTCACTAAACAATGATATATTATTATAATATTATTATGGACTAGAAGTTATAAATAGTATTAACTAAATTTTTAATTTTATAACATTATTATTCATCTTACACATTTTCTAAAACATGGTATGTGAACAAAATAAATTTTTTGGGTAAAATAAGTTTTTTTCAAAAAATACAGTTTTGCAGCCTTTTGATGGCGCACCAACTTTAAATATAGTTTTTGAAATGTTTATAAGTTCAATTTGAAAAAATAAAATTCTTCTTTGGAATCAGGATATAAAAATTTACTTTGGATAAAATTTTCAAATTATTCTGATAACTTCCATATTTTAATGAATAGTAAAAACACGCTATATTTTAATTAAAAACATCTTTTTTCATCGCAATAATTTATATGGTTAAATTATAATATTTAATGGTTTTAAAGTATAAATAGAATATATTTTTACCATTTAATATAATTTATGTCATTACCATTAATTTTACATAGAATTTTTAAGTAAAAACATTTCAATCTTTGGCAATGTTTTAACTTTTAAAACCCATTTTCTTAACAACGAGATTAATTTTAAATTAATTACTGCAACTTCTGTGTTTTGAATTTTAAAAAATTCATTCCATATTTTCATTCAGTGGGTCCAAATTATGTTAATAGGTTACTTTTATTTTTTTTGATATTATGAATAGTAACTATTGTAATTTTTATTTACTACAGTTAAAGGTAAATCAGGTAATTAAGGGTAAAAATAAGATTGTAAAATTACCCTAACACTTTCCAAAATTCTATTGGATGAATAAAAGTAGACCCATATCACCTAAGGGTCGGAATAATTTCATTTTATGGACTTTTGACCATTAAAATAATTTAATTATTATTAAAACCAACGAAAGTGACAACATGTCACTCTCTTAAATCTTAGAAGTATAATAATTTTAATTTAGTGATAAACTTAATGAAACTTAGAAAATTAATAGTCTCCAGAAATCTAATAAAATTATATACATCATCTGAATTTATTTTAAAATTTTAGGGATTAAATAATTATCATTAATTATGAAAAAATAGTGATGTTGATATTATTTTATTGATTGAATTATCAAATAAATCATTTTAAAAATATTAAAATAAATATTATATGAACTATTTAATGTGATCCACTAACTTTTTAGATAAATATGACATGTTATGAATCTATTAAATCTTTTAGTTCGAACATATCTTCTGTGTATATTTTATTTAAATTCAAATAAATGAATAGTGTCAAAATTGACAGTATTGTTATTTTATAAAAATTACATATTATAAAATTGTTTAAAAATCACAAAAATATTTAAAGATTATAAATTAAAATTTATAGGGTAGAAAATGTAATAAATTATAAAATTATGCACAATTCACAACATATAAGTAATTATTTATAATGATTTAAAATTTAGAATATTATTTCCACAAATAAAATTAAATAGATTATATAAGGATAAATCATGTTGATAATGTTTAAAATAAATTCCCAACTTGTCTAAATTTTATTGTTTAATGAGATTATAAACCTATATCATCTATGCTTCGGATTTTAGTGATTTTTGAAGGTTTTTTAAGTGATGTTAGAATTTATTATAAATTAATATTTCTTATAATTCCAAAGGTGCCCCTCTCCTCCCTTATAAAAGGGCACCTCCTCCATCTCCTCCTCACACCACTTTGAGCCTTCAAGCTCGGACAAACCCTGCCAATTTATCTTCTACACTTCCCTAGAAACATACTAGAGGTCCTGGTATTCTTCAAAGACCAACTTTAGTTCCCTAAGAGGAGGTTAAGAGGAGGCGCGTCAAAGAAGAGGTAATATCCTTTACCAATTCCTTCCATTTTATTTTTTCTTTTACTTATTCTTCTTTTTTTGTTTCAACATAAATTAATAACATCAGTATCACTAATATATTGATATGTTATTATAAATATGAATAAACCCTATTTCACCTTTTATCCATCCTACGAAAAATGAAATCACCGCTCGTGCATACGTATGGAATACCGTCTCCACGCCGTGGTGTAATCTGTTTTCCACCACCACCTTACATGGATGGGTATAATGGTGTAAAGAATAACTATATATGATTATTATAATATTATACTAATTCCGAGACATTCCATCTTCCACTTCAATACCATTCAATGGTTATGGGAATGATATCATCACTCGTGCGTACGTACGGCCTACCGTCTCCACGGTGTGATGCGACTCGTTCTACATGATCTTCATTTAATAATGATTATATAAATGAATTGAATGAATAAATATGATATATATTACACTAATAACATTATGTAAATGAGGTATCTATATCCTAGAAAGAATAATAAGAATTGATTTGACAAAACATGCATAAGAACATAAAGCAATGAACACCCGAATAACAAGTAGCAATGAAATATTACTAATAAGAAGATAAGAAAATGACCATATATGATATCATAAAAATGAATATGATTATTTAATAATTCAATGACATTATTTAAATCATTATACAGGAGGTTCAGATACGTATGAAGAAAATTGGACCTAAGGTAAGGGAAAATCTCACAATCTCATTTTTATCCGAGATTGTTTATAGTTCAGAATATTCTGGGGGATATTTGTCATCCACATCCATGTTTCCTCAATATGTAATTTTATTTCTATCCTCCTACAATTTTTTAAATCCAATTTTACCCATTGGTGAGAATTTAGTAAAAGATATGAAAGGAATATTTTTTCATTTTAAGTACGAGGTACTTTTTCACTTTTCCGACCAAAGTACGAGAAGAATGTTTTTTAACTTATACGGCATGAATGGATTTTTATGATTTCATAGAACATTATTTCCTTGAAGCTTCCTTTACATGTTTTAATGTTTATTTTTAATCAACTTCTTTTAGTTTTAAATTGTATGACATGTTAAGAAAGGAAAAATGTTTTTGACGTAGAAATGATATTTTCCTCAAGAATGGAGTTCTTGTGTTTTATCAAAATTATTTTCCATATAAGATAATATAGGGTTATGTTTCTACCCCTATTTTTACATTGATTTGATTATTTTATGATGGAATTTATTTTATGATGTCCTTTTATCTTATATGGATTATGTTTTGATGGCATGATGTTTAAGAATCCCATTTTTATTACATGGGTTATGCTATGATGTATGATTTATGATTTTGTGGCACACATAAGAATGGTTTCATTATGAGATGGGTGGGACCTATATCTACCTCCAATTAATTGGGTAAAGATTCATATCTCATGAGATAGACTTGGCTGGAATGACAAGTTAATCCGGTTCAGTGATACATGACTGGAACGAGGTGTGAACTCGGTTCAATAATGGACTTTGTCCGCTATGATTGTCTTGGCAATGAGTCTTGACTAAAATGAAATGATTTTCTATGATTATGTGTGTATAACAAAAAGTTTCATGTTTTAAGTTATGATTATTGGGATTAAATTTCACCACTATGATTTATTCTATGTTATGATATTATGACCTCTTTTGCAGGTTAAGATATTCAAAATGTTATGTTCTTATGAATATTATATGATTGATATTTCTTTTGTTTACCCTTACTGAGCATTTGAGCTCAACATTTTTTATGTTTTCTTTTCCCTGGGTTAGGAAGAAGGGTATTAAGTTGGATATTCCAAAAAGGGACTCTAGATATGATGAAATAAATGGGAGACAATATAGATGATTTATAAACCAGTTGTTTATGTTTCCCAGTTTCTAAAGACACTATACCTATACGGTCCTATCAGGGTCTTGTTATATGTTGTAATAAGTATGAATAAATTTTGAAGTAATAATAATGTATGTAATGTATGGGTCATTATAGATGTTATCCCACATGATTATAATAAAATGAAACATGAGATAAAATAGTTTTAAAACTAAAAAAATAATTAGTTGAAAACCTGAGATGCCAATTTTGTGTTCAAAGATGAGGCCTCCCATAGTGGAAACGATGCATCTGACTAGGAAAAAAATAATGAGGTTACCTAGGTATCGCTTATCATTACCCTACCCAATCACTCCCACGACTAACATTTTTGTAAAATACTGGAACATGATTGGGGAAAGAGAGATAGAAATGAAGGGATATTTATGATGTGTGTGAGGGTAGGCCCATTCCCTTTGCAAGTGAAGTACACAATGGGAAGTGCAAATTTGTTTTCTATCCACTTTGAGAGTTTTATGTCTAAGTTATACCTAGTCTCGTACACCACCCAATGGTTGAATTTTTGAATTTTATATCGGTGAAATTTTTTGTCTTTATTTGTTTCAACACTACCATAGATCGACACTGACGGTGATGATGAGGGAGGGGATGAAAGGATCCACTGAGGCTCATCTGCCACCCCCACCCACCGTTGATCTTGGCAAATAAGTAGTTGACGATATTGGTGACAGTGATTCTGATGGTGTGGGAGAGCTGGAAGTTGATGTTAAAAGTGCCCCAAAACTTCTACGGAGCCTTGTCGAAGAGGTGCAGGGGCATCGACTATGTACTAATTAAAAATACATTTTATGAAATTCTGAAATGGAAGTTGGGAAATCTCTTTGGGATGGTTTATTATTTTAAACGGGTTTTTAATTTTGTTTTAAAAAAAATGGGATAGGATTGTGTATATTTTGGAAAGAAATATCTATTTGGGAGAGTATATTTTTCAATTGAATGAAAATTGGAAAACTAAAAACATTGTAGAAAAAGTAAAAAATTGAAATGTGTAAGGTAATAGATGTTTGACATGATTAGAGAAACCAATGTCTAATACCAATAAAAGATGACTGAAGGTGAGAATCTAAATCCTTTGAGAAAACCCAATGATTATGGCACCGATAAAGAGTACAAGTCCACCGAATAATATAAACAATTTTCATGGGACCATAGTCTGCTGAAATCAGAAAATATATACTGATAACATAGTTCCATGAATTAAAATATAATGGACCTATATATAATAAGGCCAATTCTCATTAGAAATAACTAATTATCAAATGCATTCACATATTGGTATTATGAATAAATATTTGGTTGGGGGTTGTACAATATATTCAGGGGACCCTTGTTGTAATGTCCCGGACCTCTCCAGTCCATTACTTTGTGAAAATGTGGTGTTGGAGGTGTTCCGGGAGGTCAAGGTGACTTATCCCCAAAACTTTGCCAATTTTCCAGTTCTGTGAACAATGTTTCCAGTTTTATGAACAGTAACAGATCGGTCTGACAGATCGGTCTCACAGATCTGTCACACCGTTTGGTCTGACAGATCGATCTCACAGATCAGTCTCACAGATCGGTCTCACTGATCGCTCTGACAGATCAGTCTCACAGATCAGTTTCACATATCGGTCTCACAGATCTATCTCACAGATCGGTCTGATATATCGGTCTCATAGATCGGTCTGAAAGATCGGTCTCACAAATTGGTCTCACAGATCGGTCTCACAGATCGGTCCAACAGATCGGTCTCACAAATCGTTCACACAGATCGGTCTGACAGATTGGTCTCACAGATCAGTTTGGTGTACAGTAATGGTAGGTGAACAGTGTTTCCAGATTCCTACAGTTTTTCCCCTTTTGACGTTTCCTTTGACGTAAAATACATTTAAAGCCTTATTTTAAGGGCTCTTAAGGCCGTTTCAAAGGCCATAAATCCTATATTAATTATTCCTAAGGCTTGGAATGTTTTACTTGGTTAAACCACTTGGGTTAATGTGATCCGTTTTTAATGGAGAATTAAGCGCATCTTAAACCGTCCCCCCATTAAATCTTTAAAAGGGACAAGATAACATTCTCCCTTGTTCTTCCTCTTCGTTATCATCTATGAGACGCTAGAACCTTCCAATACTTCCCGTAGGAGTTGCAAAATCAAACTCTACTCCTAGGATTGGTTCTTCTCTATTTTGATACAACTAAGTAGGGTTCATCTTCTCATGTTCCACTTTCCATATTATACCATGTAATCTCCAAGATTCTAATGGGTTTTTCTTGGGGTTTGGTTGGTACGGATGTACCGTGGCATCCTCGGGTGGATGCAGTTGTCGTGAGAGGAGGATTGTGACCCGTTGTGTGGAAAAAGAACGTCAAGAACTCTTCAAGGTAGGGGATTTTTGGCTTCTCTAAATTTTTATGTGCATTTGTAGAGTTAGAATGATTTATCCCTTTTGGATCACAATGAAATTGACCTAATTAAAAATTTGAACTGGATAAAGAAATTTTTATCGCTCGTATGTTACTGCGTCATGTTTTTCTAGATAGTGTGATATCTATGCTTTCTTTTCTTAGCTATTTGTTCTTGATGGAAATTGATAAAGAACGTAAAGCTGGAAATAATTGATAATTAATTGGCTAAAGATAAAGAGGAATGTAAATGAATCTAGTTGTTGCCGTTTTTGTAGTTGTTTTAATTTTATGTTAATCAAATTGGCATAGTAAGCATGTTAAATCTTTTGTGATAGCTTACTGAATAGGTTTCCTAGAATTGGAACCTACGAATTGAATTTGTTAATTCAAGAGGGATTATAGAACTGGTTGGTTGATAAAAGATAACACCTATTAGGGTTTTTAGTTACCCTCTTGTTCGTAAGTCCGAGTGCCTTGTGCTTTAGAGCCATGGGTGCTCATTTTGTATGAAGGCTGGATGCCTTGTTAAAGGGCCAAGAGCCCATTTTATGTGATGATTATTTTCCTGCTGATTGTGCTGTGATGTGATCCTGGATGGCTGTTGTGATATGTGGAGGCAGGGAGGCCTCGTTGTTGTGGCAGCGGATGACACCTAGAGTGGCGAGATGCATCAGTTTATGCAAGCGGGTGTCGGGGAGGACACCAGGGATGATGGTATGGGATGGATGTGATGGCTGTATGTTGGTGGTTTTGATTGGTTGTTTATCTACTTAAATTTTCCCCACTGCTCAAGGAAGCTGGTTTTTCTTACCCTCCTTCTGATGGAGGCGAAGACACGCGTGGTATGCCACGTTCTTTCCATGTTTAGCCTCTCGAGGTAGAATGGGTCTATGCTCTTGCTATAGGTGGAAAAGGCTCGACAGGTAGTATATCTACTCACACTATTGATCCCCCTTTGTTTTTAGTAGCATAGGATGATTTTCTAGAATGAATGGGAATATAAAAAAGTAATTCTGTAATGAAAGTTTTATTAAATGGTGATAATTCATGGGGATGGAGATGCTGCAATTTAAAGGTGATGTTGAATCTTAAAAGGAGAATTTTATTTTGAATCTAATGCCAATTTAGTTTAATGTGGAATTGTTCATGGTTAATTAATGTTTAAGGAATTAATTAACATACAGTGGAATAGATAAAAAGAGAATGAAGTAATCTAATAAAGCGCTTCAAATGGTTGTGTGCTTATAGGATAACTAGTCTTAGAAGTAGCATCCTGGAGTCTGAGAGACGTTAGCTGCATTTGTGTCTAAGACTAGGTTATGCTCATAGTGTGGTTGTGAGTATTATATATTCTGCACTTTTTGTGTTTCTATACGCTACTCCACCCTGTTGGTAAGGGCAACTGACACCCCGGGGATTCTGAGCCCTAGGGGGGTGTTTTTGCCAACATTCTGATGGGAGGTTGAATGGCTAACTACCCCCTTTGACCCCGCTCTCTTCTCTTGGTAGATACTTGTGCTGGTAGACACATTGGTTAGTTTTCCCCATATATGTGTGTAGAGGGATGTAATGGGTTGTTGTTATTTCACACACATATATTCTGCATATAGTATCCTATGGACTACTATAGGTGTAACATGTATAGGCTATGATGGCTTGAGGATCCTTACTCAGCGTACGGGCTGTGATGGCTTGAGGTATAATACCCGACGTATGATACACATTATGTGAGCTGTGGTGGCTCCTGGAAACTACCTGGTTACTTTTGGTTGTGTGGATGGTGTGGTGCTTAGCCCAGGTGTTTGCAGGCAAGCCTTTGTGGTGAACGTGGTGCAGATTGTGGAGCTTGGCCCAGGTGTATACATGCAAGCCTTTAGAGAGAGCTGCACATGACGTATGTCGTTGGGGAAAAGCGGCAAACCAGTGGGGAAGTAGTAGCGGGGTACCCTTGATATTTTTTACTATATGCTATATTCTTGTATGCGTTACTTGGTGAGAGTCGCCATGGTGAGGTTAGGAACTTAGTATACCTGTTTAGGTGACGAGTTAGTTTCACTTGTAGTTCACTAGGCTTTAGCAGGATTTATTTACTTTTTCATGAGAGGCTTCAGGGGAGATCCTACTGAGTATACTGTTATACTCACCCTACGTATATATAAACTGTTTTTTAGGTCACTTGGAGCAGGTTGGAGATCAGACTGGTTACTACTAGCTTGTAGTTGTAGGAGCTATTCGAGCTTGTTGTTGCTGCTGTTTTCCCTTATTTTGGGTACTTGTAGTTTTAACCTTTAATTTGTAGTACTTTTTCATGGAATTGCATATATGTAATTGGGTTTATTTTATATTTCAGTTGGATTTGGTTGGTGTCTATCTTATCTCTCTCTTCCGCATGTGTTTTCTTAGAGGGTGATGCCTCCCATTTGTGTGTTACTATACCCTCAGTGCTAGTCGCCAACCCAGGGCCTATTGGAGGTGGGACTCAGGGGTCATTATCTCCCTTCTCACATTTCCAGACCAGGAGGGATAAACTTTGTGGGGAGGGGGTCATGACAGAGTGGTATCATAGGTCTGGTTTAGGGATAGGATGGAGATTGGAGTTAGGAACAGGTGAGGTTGCATGGGTTGGTAGGGCAATGGTGTCATTCGTGTTTAGAAAGTGGGGTAAGCACTGGAGACCGACAGAGACATAGGCGTATAGAGAAACCTATGATCTGTTGCACAGACCTTTAAGTTTACAATGGCTACTAAACAAGGTGATACTGGTTGCAGGGTAGATACCTAGTAAAGGATCATGCATCATTCTTCTTTGCACCTGTGTTTGAATGGGTAGAACTTGGGATAGGTTAACCTAAAATGAAAAAAAGAAAACAATAAATTAATTAATTTTGAGTCTTCCATAATCTAGTATTCGGAGCTCTAACGGTTTGTTATTTTGAAGGTATGGCTCCAGGTTGACGTCCTCGTCAGGTTTGTGCAGAAAATGTCTAGCAGGACGTTCCAGCAGATCGTCGCCGGGTAGAGGCTGACGATGAAGACACTTGGAGGAAGACACTCCGAGAGTTGCAGCGCTAGAGTCTACAGAAGTATGAGGGCTCCGTTTTAGATGCAATCATAGAATAATGGTTAGAGGAGGTCAATATCATCTTCAGTTCGATTCGTGCTTGGAAGGAGCACTGGGTGTCCTTGGTTGTGAAGATACTGCATGGAGCAGCAAGGCATTGGTGGCTGTTGCTCCTCGGGGATCGTGAGGAGTCAGTGATCTCATGGGAGGAGTTTCGAGAGAAGTTCAGAGTTGAGTTCCTTTCTTCTACTGTGAAGGTGTCCAGTCGCCAAGATCTTCTTACCCTTCGACAGGGGAGCTCCAGTGTTCGAGAGTTTGGAATCCATTTCAGGAACCTTCTACAATATGCTTCAGAACTACTGCCAGATGAAGAGGACAGGGAGAGGAATTTTGAGTAGGCTTTGCATCCAGAGATCCAGCGCCAGGTCACCCCATTTATGATGAAGACATATCTTGAGGTGCTGGCGAGGGCAGAGGTTGTTGAGAGGACTTTGTCCATGACCGGATCATCACGAGAGGGGAATCTTCATGATTCCTCACAAAGTAGAGTTGTGGTCTGGGGTTCCCGATTTTTAGGGCAAAAGAGTTTCCGTCCACCTGTGGGTAGGTCCCAGCCCTTCCCATCTCGTTTCTCCGGAGGTAACAACTCTTAGTCCTATGCCAAGGGTTCAGGTGCTTGTTTTTCTTATGGTGGTCATGGTCATCAGCAGCGGGAGTGCCCGACTTTTCAGAGCAGTCATCGTGTACCGGGCGCTCCGCTCCAGGTTCCTCCGTTGAGGCAGTTCCAACCGAGGCAGAAACAGCAGGTTGCACCAGCTTTAGATCACCAGAGGGTAGATGGGGAAGGCAGATGACAGCCCCATGATGCTCCTCGTCCGCATAGAGAAGATCGCGACCATGGTGGTGGTCTTCATCAGGGTCAAAGAGGCCATGGTGGAGGTCTTGTTCAGCTTCATGCTCTAGGGTTTCCAGCTCCAGGTGATCCAAACGTCGTTCGAGGTACCCTTTGCATGTTTTCTACCTTGGTGTATGACTTGTTTTATTTAGGAGCGACACACTCCTTCATATCACCTACCCTTGTCCATTCTTTGGGACTTGAGGTAGAGAGGCTTCTAGTGCCCTTGACATTGACTATGCTAGTTGGAGGTCGAGCTGACTTTTTGAAGTATGTAGAGACTATGAGCTAGTGTTGGGGAAACACCGCTCTTCGGGAGATTTCCTATGTTTACGAATAAAACCATATGATGTCATCCTCGGCATGGATTGGTTGTATTCGTTGTAGGCTATTGTGGATTTCTATAGGAATAAGGTCGTTTTCTTTGGTACAGATGGAGAGAAAGTGGTGTTTATTGGTGAGCAAGATCCTCAGATTGGTCATAGATGAGTTCTATCCTTACCATCCTTGATGGCTGATATAATGCTAAGTTTTTCAGAGTTTGAGCAGTTGGCGTTTCCTAGGGTTGTGGAGGAGTACCTTGATGTCTTTCAAGAAGAGGTTGTAGCATTACCCCCTCGACGAGAGATCATGTTTTGGATCAAGATACATCCAGGAGCATCTCCTATCTCTATGTCTCCGTATAGGATGGCCCCTTCTGAGTTACGAGAGCTACGTATACATCTTGATGGTCCGTTGTAGTGCGGTTTTGTTCGGCCAAGTGTGTCATTGTGGGGGTGCACCAGTTTTGTTTGTGAAGAAGGCTGATGACAGTTTGCGGTTGTGTGTCGATTATCATCGCTTAAACAAAGTGGCAATAAAGAACCACTATCCTCTTCCGCGGATTGATGACTTATTCGATCAACTGAAGTGTGCAAGTTTTTTCTCAAAGATTGACTTGCGGTTATGATATCATCAGATGCGTGTAAAGGATGAGGATATCCCGAAGACTGTATTCCGTTGTCATCATGGGTATTATGAGTTCGTTGTAATGTCGTTCTGTGTGATGAATGCTCCAGCTGTTTTCATGGGTTTGATGAACGCTGTGTTCTGTGAGTTCCTGGACAAGTTTGTGGTGGTTTTCATCGATGACATCCTTGTGTACTCCACATCTGAAGAGGAGCATGCAGAGCATCTACGAGCCATTTTGGGAGTCCTTCGCCAACATCAGTTGTTTGGGAAGTTGTCGAAGTGTGAGTTTTGGACTTGAGAAGTCCGTTTCTTGGGGCATGTTGTGTCCCAACATGGAGTAGCCGTGGATCCAGCGAATATAGAAACAGTTGTGTCTTGGGAAGCCCCCAAGACAGTTTCATAGGTGCGAAGTTTTCCTGGTCTCGCAGGATAATACAGTAGGTTCGTAGCCAATTTTTCATGGGTTTCCACTACTCTAGCAACTCTGACCAGGAAGGTTTAGGCCTTCGTATGGACTGATCAGTTTTAGGAAGCATTCGAGTGTCTAAAGGAGAAGTTAGTAAGTGCTCCAGTCCTTTGTCTTCCAGCTGAAAGATTTCAGCATTACATTTTCTGCGATGCTTCACGTCTGGGGATAGGCTGTGTTCTCATGCAGTAGAGGTCAGTTGTTTTTTATGGGTCTTGGTAGTTGCGTCCCCATGAACGCAACTATGCCACCCATGATCTTGAGTTGGAAGCCGTGGTGTTTTCTCTGAAGTTGTGGAGACATTACCTCATTGGTGTGCGCTTTGTGGTATTCACCGATCATTAGAGTTTGAGGTATTTTTTCTCCCAGCACGACTTAAACTTGCGACACCGTTGGTTGATGGAGTTCTTGAAGGAATACGACTTTGAAATATCGTATACACCTGGAAAAGGGAATGTTGTAGCTAATGCGCTGAGCCAAAAGTCACATAGTGATGTTGTGCGTGAATCCGGTGATTCCTGGAGAGTATTGGAGGAACTGTCAACTTTGCATCTTGGTATGGGAGAAGTTGGGGGTAGAGGTTATCTTTTTTAGATGACGGTACAGTCATCCATGATGCAGAAGGTGGAAGAGTCCCAGTTGGGAGATCATGAGGTGGAAGTCTAGAGAGACAGAGTTGTTTGTGGTGAGGCCCCTGATGGTTGCTCGGAGGATGAAAAACACTGAGTGTTGTATCATGGAAGGATTTTTGTTCCCTTGACGATGCGCAAGACGGTTCTCAGAGAGTTCCACAATTCGCCTTTATCAGTACATCCTAGTGTGACAAAGATGTACCGATCCTTGAGGAGTTAGTTTTGGTGGCTTGGGCTGAAGCGTACGGTTTCAGAGTTTGTGTCTCGATGTTTAGTTTTCTAGAAGGTGAAGGCCGAACACTGTGTTCCTGGTGGTCTTCTCCAGCCATTAGAGATTCCTCAGTGGAAGTGGGAGGACATATCAATGGAATTTGTTACAGGTTTACCTCGAGCTCCGGGAGGAAATGATGCTATATGGGTGTTAGTGGATTGTTTAAAAAAATCGTCCCACTTCATAGCGATCAAGGAGTTGATCTCAGTAGAAGTTTTGTCGAGGAAGTATCTGGAGGAGGTGGAGAGACTTCATGGAGTACCTAGGAAGATCATTTTTTATAGAGATCCTTGTTTTACCTCCAGGGTGTGGAGAGGTCTCCAACATGCTTTTAGTTCTCAACTATTCCTTAGCACTGATTTTCATTCTCAAACGGATGGTCAGATAGAGTGAACCATCCAGAATCTTGAAGACATGTTGTGCTCTTGTGTTCTTGACATTGGAGGTTCCTGGATGAGGCACTTACCCTTGGTGGAGTTCGCTTACAATAATAGTTTTCACTCCAACATCGGTGTGGCGCCGTTTGAAGCCTTGTATGGCCGACCACTCTGTTCTCCGTTGTGCTGAACTGGGGTCGAAGAGTCAGCAATTCTCGGACCAGAACTAGTGAAGATTACAACAGAGATGGTTCAAGTGATTTGTGAGAGGATGAAGACAGCACAAGATCGTCAGAAATCATATGCTGATCAAAGGAGGAGACCCTTGGAGTTTAATTTTGGGGATCATGTGTTTTTAAAGGTGACTCCCCGTCGTGGGCAGCGAAGGTTTGGTCATGGAAGTAAGCTTTCTCCCTAGTTTGTTGGGACTTTTGAGGTGTTGGCTCGTGTTGGAGCTGTGGCGTATCGAGTAGCACTTCCTCCACAAATGAGTCGGGTACATGATGTTTTCCATGTATCAAAACTCCGTCTTTATCTTCATGATGACTCTCACATCATCAATTGGGAAGAGATCGATGTTGATGATGATGCAACCTTTGAGGAGAGACTAGTGGAGATCAAAGACCGCAAGGAGAAGGTGTTGCATGGGCGTTCTATTCCCTTGGTTTTTGTATTGTGGAGACACGGTGGCATGGAGGAGAGTACCTAGGAACGTGAGTCACATATGTGTTTCCAGTACCCAGAGCTGTTTTAAGTTGTTGTGCTAAGTTTTATTTGATCCTTTATTTTATGTACCTTTGATGAGATGTTATTCTTGAATTTTTTGGATATGGATTGTTTGTCCCCTTGCTCTCGGATGTCGTGGTTTTTTCCCAGCTTTAGAAAAACTCAGGGTGGTTTTTCCCTGAGAGGTATCTTACGGGGTGGTTGTTCGGACTCTCTTTTCCTTAGGTTGGTTTTAAATTCCCGAGGACGAGAATGTTTTGAGAGGTATCTGATGTAATGGCCCAGACCTCTCCAGTCCATTACTTTGTGAAAATGTGGTGTTGGAGGTGTTCCGGGAGGTCAAGGTGACTTATCCCCAACACTTTGCCAATTTTCCAGTTTTGTGAATAGTGTTTCTAGTTTTATGAACAGTAACAGATCGGTCTGATAGATCAGTCTCACAGATCGGTCTCACAGATTGGTCTCACCGATCGGTCTGACAGATCGGTCTCACAGATCGGTCTCACATATCAGTCTCACAGATCAGTCTCACTGATCAGTCTGACAGATCGGTCTCATAGATTGGTTTCACAGATCGGTCTCACAGATCGGTCTCACAGATCGGTCTGACAGATCGGTCTGACAGATCGGTCTCACAAATCGGTCTCACAGATTGGTCTCATAGATTGGTCTCACAGATCGTTCTGACAGATCGGTCTGACAGATCGGTCTCACAGATCGGTCTCACCGATCAGTCTGACAGATCAGTCTCACAGATCGGTTTGGTGTACAGTAACGGTAGGTGAACAATGTTTCCAGATTACTATAGTTTTTCCCCTTTTGAAATTTCCTTTGATGTAAAATACATTCAATGCCTTATTTTAAGGTCTCTTAAGGCCATTTCAAAGGCCATAAATCCTATATTAATTATTCCTAAGGCTTGGAATGTTTTACTTGGTGAAACCACATGGGTTAATGCGATCCGTTTTTATTGGAGAATTAAGCGCATCTTAAACTGTCGCCCCATTAAATCTTCAAAAGGGACAAGATAACATTCTACCTTGTTCTTCCTATTTGTTATCGTCTATGAGATTTTAGAACCTTCTAATCCTTCCCGTAGGAGTTTCACAATCAAACTTTACTCCTAGGATTAGTTCTGCTCTATTTTGATGCAACCAAGTTGTATCGATCAACCTTTGATATAAGGTATGTTGTATCGTCGTTATTTTAGGGTTCATCTTCTCATGTTCCCCTTTCCATATTATACCATGTAATCTCTAAGATTCTAATGGGTTTTTCTTGGGGTTTGGTTGGTGCGGACGTACTGTGGAATCCTCGGGTGGATGCAGTTGTCGCAAGAGGATGACTGTGACCCATTGTGTGGATAAAGAACGTCAAGAAATCTTCAAGGTAGGGGATTCATGGCTTCTCTAATTTTTTGTGTGCAATCATAGAGTTATCATGATTTAGACCTTTTGGATCACAATGAAATTGACCTAATTAAATATTTGAACCGGATAAAGAAATTTGTATCGCTCGTATGTTACTGCCTCATGTTTTTCTAGATAGTGTGATATCTATGATTGCTTTGCTTAGCTGTTTGTTCTTGATGGGAATTGATAAAGAACTTAAAGTCGGAAATAATTGATAATTAATTGGCTAAAGATAGGAGTCATGTAAATGAATCTGGTTTTTTCCGTTTTTCTAGTTGTTCAAATTTTATGTTAATCAAATTGGCATAGTAAGAATGTTAAATATTTTGTGATAGCTTACTGAATAGGTTTCCTGGAATTGGAACCTATGAATTGATTCTGTTAATTCAAGAGGGATTAAAGAACTGGTTGGTTGATAAAAGGTAATTCCTGGTAGTGTTCTTAGTTACCCTCTTGTTCGTAAGGCCGAGTGCCTTGTGCTTTAGAGCCATGAGTGCTCATTTTGTATGAAGGCTAGATGGCTTGTTAAAGGGCCAAGAGCCCATTTGATGTGATGATTTTTTTCCTACCACTTGTGCTGTGATGTGAGCCTGGATGGCTGTTGTTATATGTGGAGTCAGAGAGGCCTCATGGTTGTGGCAGCGGATGACGGCTAGAGTGGCGAGATGCATCGGTTTATGCATGTGGGTGTCGGGGAGGACACCAGGGATGATGGTATGGGATGGATGTTGGTGGTTTTTATTGGTTGTTTATCTGCTTTACTTTTCCCCACTGCTCAAGGCATCTGTCTTGCTTACCCTCCTTCCGAATGAGGCGAAGACACGCGGCGTATGCCACGTGATTTATGTGTTTAGACTCTTGAGGGAGGATGGGTCTATGCTCTTGTTATAGGTGGAAAAGGCTAGAAGGGTAGTATATCTACTCACCATGTTGAACCCCCTTTGTGTTTAGTAGCATATGATTCTTTTCTAGAATGTCTGGGAATATGGGAAAGTAATTCTGTAATGAAAGTTTGATTTAATGGTGATAATCCATGGGGATGTATATGCTGGAATTTAAAGGTGATGTTGAATCTTAAAAGGAGAAGTTTATTTTGATTGTGATGCAAATTCAGTTTAATGTGGAATTGTTCATGGTTAATTAATGTATAAGGAATTAATTAACGTACAGTGGAACTGATAAAAAGAGAATGAAGTAATCTAATAAAGCACTTCAAATGGTTGTGTGCTTATAGGATACCTAATCTTAGAAGTAGCAGCCTAGAGTCTGAGAGACATTAGCTGCAGTTGTGTCTAAGACTAGGTTATGCTCATAGTGTGGTTGTGAGTATTATATATTCTGTACTTTTTGTGTTTCTATATGCTACTCCACCCTATCGGTAAGGGAAACTGACACCTCAAGGATTCTTAGCCTTGGGGTGTGTTTTCCCCAACATTTTTATGGGAGGTTGAATGGCTGACTACCCCCTTTGACCCCGCTCTCTTCTCTTGGTAGATACTTGTGCTGATAGGCACATTGGTTAGTTTTCCCCATATATGTGTGCAAAGGGCTGTAATGGCTTGTGGTTATTTCACAAACTCCTATGGACTACTATAGGTGTAACGTGTATAGGCTGTGATGGCTTGAGGATCCTTACTCAGCGTATGGGCTGTGATGGCTTGAGGTATAATACCCGACGTATGATACACGTTATGCGAGCTGTGGTGGCGCCTAGAAACTACCTAGTTACTTTTTTTTGTGAGGATGGTGTGGTGCTTAGCCCAGGTGTCTGTGGGCAAGCATTTGTGGTGCACGTGGTGCCGATTGTGGAGCTTATCCCAGGTGTATATGGGCAAGCCTTTGGAGAGAGATGCACATGACGTATGTCTTTGGGGAAAAGCATAAAACCAGTGGGAAAGTAGTAGTGGGGTACCCTTGATATTCTTTACTATATGCTATATTCTTGTATGCGTTACATGGTGAGAGTAGCCATGGTGAGGTTGGGAACATAGTATACCTATTTAGGTGACGAGTTAGTTTCACTGGTTGTTCACTAGGCTTTAGCATGCTTTCTTTACTTTTGCACGAGAGGCTTCGGGGAGGATCCTTCTGAGTATACTGTTATATTCACCCTACATATATATATATAAACTGTTTTCCAGGTCACTTGGAGCAGGTTGGAGATCAGGCTGGTTACTACTAGCTTGTGGTTGCTGGAGCTGTTCGGGCTTGTGGTTGATGCTGTTTTTCCTTATTTTGGGTACTTGTAGTTTTCCCCTTTTATTTGTAGTACTTTTGCATGGCATTTCGTATATGTAATTGGGTTTCTTTTATATTTAAGTTGGAGTTGGTTGGTGTCTATCTTATCTCTCTCTTCCGCATGTGTTCTCTTAGAGGGTAATGCCTCCCAATTATGTGTTACTATACCCTCGGTGCTAGTCGCCAACCCGGGGCCTACTGGAGACGGGACTCAGGGGTCATTATCTCCCTTCTCACATTGCCAGCCCAGGAGGGGTACACTTTGTGGGGAGGGGTCATGACAATTTTTTTCCGGAATCAGGAAATATATACGGATAAAACAATTTCATGAATTAAATTAAAATATACATCTATATAATTGTGCCCATTCTCATTAGAAACAATTCATTATCTTATGAATTTACAATTTGGTGTTAGGAAAAACCATTCTTCTTAGCGGTTGTACATTATATTCATGAGACCATT
Source organism: Viscum album (assembly GCA_963277665.1). Lineage (NCBI taxonomy): Eukaryota > Viridiplantae > Streptophyta > Magnoliopsida > Santalales > Viscaceae > Viscum > Viscum album. The sequence goes on along the minus strand of OY728151.1, from coordinate 1,361,041,901 downwards.
ATTTTCAAAATTAGAAAATATATACTGATAACGCATTTCCATGAATTAAAGTATAATGAAATAATATATAATCATGCATGTTATCATTAAAATCAATTAATTATTAGATGTATTCACATTTTGATGTTAGGAAAAAACTTTTAATTAGGAGGCTGTATAGTATATTCATGAGATAATTGTCTTCCGAGATCAGGAATTATATACTGATAACGTAATTCTATGAATTAAAGTAAAATGGACCTATATATAATTATGCCCTTACTCATTAGGAGAAATTCATTATCCGATGGATTCACATTATGGTATTAGGGAAAAAAATGATTGGGGGGTTGTATAGTGTATTCACGAGATGATTGTTTTCCGGAATCAGGAAATATATACAAATAACTCAATTTCGTGAATTAAAGTATAATGGATCTATATATAATCATACAAACTCTTATTAGAAACAATTCATTATTGGATGCATTCAAATTTGGGTGTTAGGAAATAACTTTCCATTGGGGTTTGTAGAGTATATTCACGAGACCATTGTTTGCTGAAATCTAGAAATATATATAGATAATGAAATTCTTTGAATTAATGTATAATGGACCTATATATAATCATGCCCATGCTCATTAGAAACAATTCATTATCATAATCATTCATATTTTAATATTAGGAAAAAACTTTCGGTTGGGGGCTGTACAGTATATTACGAGACCATTGTCTTTCAGAATTAGGAATTATATAATGATAACGCAATTCCATTAATTAAATTATAATCGATCTATATATAATAATATCCAAGCTCATTTGAAACAATTAATTATTAGATACATTTACATTTTGGTATTGGGAAAAAACATTTGGTCGGGGGGCTGTACAATATATTCACCGGACCATTGTATGCTGGAATCAGAAAATATATATTGACAATGTAATTCTTTGAATTAAAACATAATAGCCCTATATATAATCATTCCCATTCTCATTCCAAACAATTCATTATTGGATGCATCCACATTCTGGTATTAGGAGAAAAAACTTTCGTTTGGGGAGATGTATAGTATATTAACTGGACCATTATCTACTGGAATCAGGAAACATATACTGATAATGCAATTCGGTGAATTGAAGTATAATTGAACTATATATAATCATGTCAATGCTTATTAGAAACAATTCATTATGTGATGCATTCACATTTTTGTATTAGGGAAAAACATTTATTTGGTGAGTTTTACTATATATTCATGGGACCATTGTCTGCCGGAATCAAGAAATATATACTGATAACTCAATTCCATGAATTAACGAATAATAGATATATATATATATATATATATACACTACACCAAAATTCTCATTTAACTGTAGTTTAAACTACTGCTAGATCATTCTCTAATGGTTTTGGAAAACAACCGCTAAATCGTGTGTCGACAATCAATTAGCCGTGCTTTTTCAAAACCATAGAAGAATGATTTAGAGGCGGTATAACAGTCAATAAATCGTTTTTAATTTTTTTAATTTTTTTAATTTTTTTTATTAATTTTATTTTTATTTTTTTATTTCCATAATTTATTTATTGAATTATTTATTTATCTTTTATCATTTATTATTTATTATTTTTTATTTTTTATTTTTTATTTATTGACATAAATAAAAAAATTTATTTATTTACTTTTGCAATTAATTAGTTAGGCAATTATTTATTTATTACACAATTTATTTATTATTTATTGTTTATTATTACCATGCCCACGAACATGCCCACGCCATATATAGAAATTCTGTGTTGGGTGAGATTTGTACCCCTTACCTCTTACTTATCCTCCAAATATTTTACCACTCCAGCAGACTCTTCATGTGGTGTATAAATCAAATTTCATATATATATATTGAAAAAACAAATAATACATAACAAATAGATACGATCTAAATAATTATTAATAAAAAATTACAAATCAATAATGATTAATCAATAATCAATAATCAATAATTAATGATTAACAATTAACAATTAATAATTAATAAGTAATTATTAATATTTAATAGTTACTAATTAATAAATAGAATATAAATGAATAATAAATAAAGAAATATATAATATAGAAATAAATGGTAAATAAGAAATTATAAATAATAAATAGTAAATACTAAATAATAAATAGTAAATTGTAATTAGTGAATTGTAAATAGTAAATAATAAATATTAAATACTAAATACTAAATATTAAATACTAAATAATATAAAATATAAAATATAAAATATAAAATATAAAATATATAAGTAATGTATAAATAAAAAATTATTTAATAAATAAATTAATACATGATAAATAAATAGTAAATAAATAAATAATAGATAATAAATAATAAATAATAAATAATAATGTGTGAATAAATAAATAAAAAACAATAAATATATAATGAATAAATAATTAATAAGTAATTATTAATTCATTAATAATAAATTAATAATATAAAATAATAAAAAGTTAATAAATAAATAAATAAGTAAATTAATTAATAACAACTGAATAATAAACTAACAATAAAGAACTAATTAATATATTAACAATAATTTACTAAATTACTAAATAATAAATAATAAATAATAAATAATAAATAATAAATAATAACTTATAAATAATAAATAAATAAATAAATAAATGTATGAATTAGTAAATAAATAAATAAATAAATAAATAAATAATAAATAATAAAAAATAAAAAATAAAAATAAAAAATAAAAAATAAAAAATAAAAAATAAATAAAAAATAAAAAATAAAAAATAAATAACAAATAATAAAAAATAAAAAATAAAAAATAAAAAATAAAAAATAAAAATAAGAAATAAGAAATAAAAAATAAAAAATAAAAAATAAAAAATAAAAAATAAAAAATAAATAAAAAATAACAAATAATAAAGATAAAATAATAAATAATTAATAATTAATAATTAATAATAACTAATAATTAATAATTAGTAATAACTAATAATTAACAATTAATAATTAAGAATTAAGAAATAATATTCAATATTTATTATTTATTATTTATTATTTAATAAATAATAAATAATTAATGAATTTATAAATAAATCATAATTAATAAATAATGAATATTGAATAAATAAATTAATAATAAACGAAAATTAAACTAACAATAATTAATTTATTAATAAATTAAAAATAAATAATTAAGTAATAAATAATAAATAATAAAGAATAATGAATAAAGAATAAATAAAAAATGAAAAATAAAAGCTAAATAAATAAATAAATAAATCATAAATCATAAATCATAAATCATAAATAATTAATAATTAATGAAAACTAATAATTAATAATTGATAATTAATAATTAGTAATTAGTAATTAATAATTAATAATTAATAGTTAACAATTAATATTTAACAATTAATAAATAATTAATAAATAATTAATAAATAATGAATCACGAATATAAAATAAAAAATAAAAAATAAAAAATAAATGAATAATAAACTAATAATTAATAAATAAATAATAAATTAAAAAAATTAATTAATTAATGTGTACATAATAACTAAATAATAAATAGATAAAATAAATAAAGATATAAATAATAAATATTAAATAATAAATAAATAAATAGATAGATAGATAAATACATGAATAAATAAATAATAAATAGTAATTGAATAAATAATAAATAATAAATAATATTAATAGGTAAATAAATAATAATTAATTAATTAAGTAATTAATAATGAATTAATTAATAAATAATTAATAATTATAGAATGAATTAATAATAAATAAATAATAAATAAATAAACAAACTCTAAAACGTTAAGAAACTCTTTAAACCCCCAAAACACTAAAATGACCATAAAATATGATTTGGGGGTCCTTTTTTATCTTCACAACCAGTCAAATTGAAAATCAAAAACAAGATTCGATATGATCTGTGGTTAAGGCCAAACAAACACCTCGATCAGAAGTTATAGCCATTTGAATGTTAAGAAATCGAGGTCGGTGACTAAAAACATAGTTTTAGGGGCCTTCTTGTCATTTCTTTAGGCGGGGGGGGGGGGGGGGCTTGGGGGCAGTGATATAAGAGTTGGTCCCAGACCTACATGGTGTAGAGATCAACACAGGCTTTGATTTGATATGTGATAGAGCCCGGACAGATACCTTGATCAAAATTTATGGTCGTTTGAAGTTTCATATTTGATTTCTGACCTTTTCGAAACTATAATATCTTTTATTCCTTTAGTTTTCACCCAATTTGAATGTAACATGGTTTTAGCTCTTTTCATAAGCTTCCATCCATCCAATAGACCGAAGGCCTTCATTTTTTATTGATTTTTGATAATCCACCTTTCAAGGGGTGAGGTGGAACCCTTACAAGGCCCGTAGGTATAAGTATTACATGGCCCATAGGCCTTAGAGGAATTCATTGCCTGTAGGCTTCAAACATTACATACAACCCAGACTAACTGCTTGGAACTGCTTCTCCCCAGCATCTTTACCGAGAAATCGGCTCTCCACCTTCACATGGTTATTCGGCTAGGTTATCCCGTGAATGCACAGGCTTGTCCTGATGGCAGGTGTCATACCCTCTCATTCTTGCTATTCGTGTAGCTTCTGCTGTGGTGAAATCTCCTTGGTCATCCTCGTTATAGAACTTGTTCCTTGTAGGTTTTCTGGTTTTCATCTGTACTTAAGGTGGCCTGAAGGCCTTGTGGTGGCCCGAAGGCCTTACTAGCCCGATGTCATGGGTGGCCCGAAGGCCTTAAAGGACTCAGGGACCAAATCGGGGGCCCAAAGGCCCAAATGGGGGCAAATTCCTAGCTGCTATAGTGCCAAAAAGTGTCTGCTACAGTTCCTGCTACAGTGCCTACAACAGTACTGCACAGTTCCCGCTATAGTACTGCTATAGTAACTCAAAAATTATGCCTCCACCTAGATGCACTTAAGAGTCCTCACCAACCAGGCTGAGGCTCATGTGCTTTCATAAGCTTTGATCTGACAGGTTATGGAGTTAAAAATTTCCTTCAGATTATGGTCATTTGATGTTGAAGTTTGTTTTTCAAATTATTGAAGATTTAATTTCGCTTTAAAAATATTATTAACTAATAATTACTAATATTTATAAGTTGAAACATTATAAATAATGAAAATTATAAATAATAAACTAAATATGATAGTTAGTAATAATTAATAATTAATAATTAATAATTAATAATTAATAATTTATTTATTTCAATTTTTTAGTTTAATTTTGCGTTTGAATTGAAAAAATCACCACTATTTCGCAGTGGCTTTTTTAAAAAAGTGTTGTTAAAAATAACTCTAATTTATTTTTGGAAAAAATTGAAAAAAACTATAAAAAATATTTTAAAATAATTTATCAATGGTTTTTAAAATCGCTACTAGATTTTTGGTCAAAAAACACTGAGCATCGGTTATGAAAACTGTCTCAAAAAAAGCGCCGCTAAAACACTATTTTCATGTACTGGTAATCATTGCCATGTTCATTAGAAATAATTCTTTATCAGATGCATTCTCATTTTGGTATTAGGAAAAAACTTTTGGTTGGAGGGCTATACAGTATATTCATAGGACTATTGTTTATCAAAATTAGGAAATATATTCTGATAATGCAATTTCATGAATTAAAATATAATAGACCTATATATATTCACGCCCAGGCTCATTAGAAACAATTAATTATTAGATTCATTCACATTTTGATATTAAGAAAAAAAATTGGATTGGAGCTCTATAGTATATTCACGGGATCATTGTATGCCCGAATCATGAAATATATAATCATAATGCAATTCAATGAATAAATGTATAACATACCTATATATAATCATGTCCATGATCATTAGAAACAATTCATTATGGATACATTCGCATTTTGGTATTAAGAAAAAAACATTCAGTTAGGGGGTTGTACAACATATTCACAGGACCATTGTATTCCCGAATCAAAAAATATATACTGATAACAGGATTCAGTGAATTAAATTATACTGAACCTATAAATAATCCCGCCTATGCTCATTAGAAAAAGTTATTTATCAGACGCATTCACATTTTAGTGTTAGGAAAAAATATTCGGTTTGGACGTTTTACAGTATATTCAATTGACCATTGTCTGGAAGAATCAAGAAATATAAACCGATAATTCCATTCTATGAATTAAATTATAATTAACCTATATATAATTATTCCCAAGCTCATTAGAAACAATTCATTATTGTATTTATTCGTATTTTGGTATTAGAAAAAAATGTTTGGTTGGGGGGTTGTACAGTATATTCATAGGACCATTGTCTGCCAAAATCTAGAAATATATATTGATTAAAAAATTCCATGAATTAAATTATAATGGACCTATATATAATCAAGAAAATGCTCATTAGAAACAATTTATTATTGGATGCATTTATAATTTGGTATTTTAAAAACACTTTTGGTTTTTGAGATGTATAATATATTCACGAGACCATTGTATGTCGGAATTAGAAAATATATACTGATAATGCAATTACATGAATTAAAGAATAATTGATATATATATATATATATATATATATATAATCATTCCCAAGATCACTAGAAACAATTTATTATCAGATTCATTCAAATTTTGGTATTAAGAAAAACTATTCAGTTTGGGGGTAGTATGTTATATTCATGTTCCCATTTTCAGCCAGAATCCATAAATATATACTGATAACACATTTCTATGAATTATATTATAATGAAACTATATATAATCATTCCCATGCTAATTATAAACAATTAATTATCATATTTATTCACATTTTTTTTAGGAAAAAAACATTTATTTTGGGGGTTGTACCATATATTCATGGGACAATTTTCCACTGCAATTAGGAAATATATACCGATAATCCAATTCCATGAATTAATGTGTAATGGACGTATATATAATTATCCTCATGATCAGTAAATTTAATTCATTATCGGATGCATTAACATTTTGTTATTAGGAAAAGCTTTTGGTTGGGGGGCTATAAAATATATTCATGTGACCATTGTTGGCCGGAATCCTAAAAAATATTCTGAGAAATTGATTCCATGAAATAATGTTTAATATATTTATATATAATCATGCCCATTCTCATTAGAAACAATTCATTATCTGATGCATTCATATTTTGTTGTTAGGAAAATACTTTCTATTAGGAGCCTGTATAATATATTCATAGGATCATTGTATAGAAGAATCAATAAATATATACTAATAAGGTAATTCGAAGAATTAATATATAATGGGCATATATATAATCATTCACATGCTCATTATAAAAAAATCATTATCAGATACATTCACATTTTGCTATTAGGAGAATTTTTTTTGGTTTGGGGATGTGCTGTATATTACATGGTCGTTGTCTATTGGAATTAGGAAATATATACATATAACAAAATTTTGTGAATTAAAGTATAATGGACCTATATATAATCATGAAAATTCTAATTAGAAACAATTCATTTTTAGATGCATTCACTTTTGGTATTAGGAAAAATCTTTTGGTTGGGGGGTTGTATAGTATATTCATGAGACCATTGTCTACTGGAATTAGGAAATATATTCTCATAACACAATTCTATTAATTAAAGTATAATAAACCTATATATAATCAAGTATATTCTATTTAGAAACAATACATTATCAAATGCATTCAAATTTTTGTATTAGGAAAAAAATTAGTTTGGGGGTTGAGTAGTATATTGATGAGACCATTGTCTGTTAGAACCAAGAAATATATAATCATAATTCAATTACATTTATTAATTTATAACATACCAATATATAATCATTCCCAGGATCATTAGAAATAATTCATTATTGGATGCATTCACGTTTTGGTATTAGGAATGTTGATCGATGACAAGCATCCAAATCCTCTGAGAGAACCCACTGATGATGGAAAAAGTAAAGAACAAAAGTCTGCTGAATATCATAGAAAATTTTCTCCTGAACCTTCCAATTACCACTGACACCAACATTGCAGACAATAGGGAGGCCACATACAATGACGATGTGAAAAGTGTCAAAATTTGACTATCGAAGGTGTAGTATTGGTTTGTCGATGTATCTATCATCTCATTCTTATATATTTAAGGGAATAACTTCTTCCTGAAGGGTGGCATCAACATTACATCGCCTGTTCATAATAAAAGGAAACTTGAGATCTAATCATTTTAAAACCCCGAAAATAAAGAGATACAAACCTGAGATGCCAATTTCATATCCTAAGATGAGGCCACCCATGGAGGAAACAATGCATGGGACTGGGAAAAACATAGTGAGGTTCCATAGGTATTCCTTGCTGTTACCCTACCCAATCACCCCCACAACCTGAAATTTTTTAGTGTATTGAAACTTGTTTGGGGATAAATAGACTAAGACAAAGGTATATTTATGATTCTTGTGAGGGTAGGATCATTCCATTTTCAAGTGAAATACACAAAGGGAAGTACAGATTAATTTTTCTCCAGTTTGGCCATTTTCCTTCAATTTTAAACCTAGGTTTGTCCACCACCCGGTGGATCAATATTTTAATTTTTTATTAGTAACCAATTCTATCTTATTTTTTTTCAAAACAAGCACATACCGATGTTAATAGTGATGATGAGGGTAGGGAAGAAGGCCCCATCAAGGCTTAGATTCCACACTAACCCACCCATGATCTCGGTGAATAATTAGTTGAGGATGTTGGCGATGATGATGCTGAGGGTGTTGGGGGGTTGTACAATATATTCATAGGACCATCATCTACCAAAATAAAGAAATATATAATGATAACATAATTACATGAATTAATGTTTAATGGACCTATATATAATCATTCCCATTCTCAATAGAAGAAATTCATTATCGGATGCATTCACATTTTGGTATTAGGAAAAAACTTCTAGTTGGGGGATTGTGCAGTATATTCACGACACCATTGTGTACCTGAATTAGGAAATATATACTGATAATGTAATTCCATAAATTAAAGTATAATGGACCTATACACAATCCCTTATCTACTATTATGGCCTGATTATTGTGTTTTAGATCCCATCTTAGTCCAATGTGTTGGTCTCTTCAGGGTGGTTTGGGTTATACTAGTAGAGTCATTGTTTGTTTCCCAGGAGAGCGATCTGTGGTTGGTCTCCTTCTCTAGGTTCAGTTCTCCTCTAGTAGTGGCAGTCTGTGGGTCTTCTTCATCAAAGATAATGGCTATTCCTTTTTCCAAGTTCGGTTTTCTCATATTGTTCATCTGGTGTGTCTTCTAGTCTTTGGTTTTCAATGGCTGCAGATGGTGGTTCTGATGGATTTACGGTTACATCGTCGATGGTGATTTAGGTTTTTGGTCATCAGAGAGCAGTTTTTCAGTGGTGGTATTGGTTCAATGTTAATCCTACTATGTGTCATGGGTTCTGTTGTAGTCTATGCTTAGTGATATATTGTGCGTCTTAGGTCACGGCTCAAGGCTAATGGATGATGAGGTTTTCACGACCCTAGGATTTCTTTTCAAATTTTCAATTCATTATTTGGGTGATGTTTGTTTAATTTTGAATTAGGATTCTTGGGAGTCTTTTGAACTCTAGAAGATTATGTCTTGATGTGTAACTAATATTTTAATTTATTTGTTCCCACTAAACCTTAAAATGGTTTTTAAAAAATTCAAAAAAAATGATTGAGGCCCCTGCTCATTATAAACTATTCATTATCGGATGCATTAGTATTTTGATATTAGGAAAAAAAATTGGTTGGGGGCTATACAGTATATTCATTAGACCATTTTCTACCAGAATCAAGAAATATATAATGATAAAGTAATTCTATGAATTAAATTATAATGGACCTATATATAATAATTCTCATGTTCATTAGAAACAATTCATTATTGGATGCATTCACATTTTTAGCATGGGGAAAAACTTTGGATTAGGGGGTTTTACAGTATATTCATGGGACCACAGTCTACCAGAATCAAGAAATATATACAGATAATGTAATTCTATGAATCAAAGTATGATATACATGTATATAATTTTTACCATGATCATTAGACAAAATTCATTATCAGACGTATTCACATTTTGATTTTAGGAATAAAATTTCGGTTGGGGGGATGTACAATATATACAAAGAACCATTGTCATTCGAATCAGGAAATATATACTCATAATAAAATTCCATGATTTAAAGTATAATGGACATATTTATAATCATTCCCATGCACATTATAAACAATTCATTATCAGATGCATTCACATTTCAATATTAGGAAAAAAGATTCCATTAGGGGACAATATAGTATATACATTAGACCATTTTCAGCAAAAATTAGGAAATATATACTGATAACACAATTCCATGAATTAAATTATAATGGACCAAGATTTAATAATTCCCACACACATTAGAAAAAAATTCATTTTTATATGCATTCAAATTTTTGTATTATAAAAAAACTTTCGGTTGGGAGGCTGTACAATATATTCAGGGGACCATTGTGAGCCAAAATCAGAAAATATATACTGATAATAATATTTTGTTAATGAAATTATAATGGACCTATATATAATCACTCCCATGATCATTAGAAAAAATTCATTATTAGATGCATTGATATTTTGGTATTAGGAAAAATATTTCTCTTGGGGGTCTTTATAGTATATTCACAGGACCATTTTCTACCAAAATCAGGAAATATATACTAATAATGCAATTTCATGAATTAAAGTATAATGTACATATATATATATAATCATGCCAATGCTCATTAAAAACAATTCATTATCTGATGCATTAATATTTTGGTATTAGGAAAAACAATTTAATTGGGGGTTGTAAAGTATATTCATGGGACCACTATCTGTCAGAATCAGAAAATATATACTAATAACACAATTATATGAATTAAATTATAATGGTCCTATATATAATCATGACCATACTCATTAGAAATAATTTATTATCGGATGAATTCACATTATGTTGTTAGAAAAAAACCTTGGATGGGAAGTTTTATGTATATTCATAAGACCATTTTCTTCCGAAATCAGGAAATATATACTGATAATATAATTTGATGAATTAAAGCATAATAGAACTATTTATAATCATGCCCATGCTCATTAGAAAAAATTCATTATCATATTCATACACATTTTTTATTAGGAAAAAACATTTGGTTGGGGGACTGTAAAGTACATTCATGCGATCATTTTCTACCAGAATCATGAAAAATATACTGATAATGTGATTTTATGAATTAATATATAATATACCTACATATAATCATGGTCATTCTCATTATAATAAATTCATTATTGGATGCACCCACATTTTGTTATTAGGAAAAAACATTTGATTGGGGGGTTGTAAATTTTATTCATGGGACCAATGTCTAATAGAATCAAGAAATATATAGTGATAACGTAATGAATGAATTAAAGTATAATAGACCTATATATAATCACGCCCATGCTCATTAGAAACAATTCATTATCAGATGTATTAAAATTTTGGTATTAGGAAAACACTTTCGGTTTGGGGATGTATAGTATCTTCATAGGACCATTGTCTGCCGGAATCAGGAAATATATAATGATAACACAATTCTGTAAAATAAAGTATAATGAACCTATATATAATCATGCTGATTCATGCTCAAATTTACCCAAAAGAAGAAGGTAGTACGGTCCTTGTAGTCTAGCTTGGGTTGTCGAATCCTCAGAGACCTAAGAAGTACCTACATACACGTACATTCTATGGATTGTTTTTGGCTATAAAGTGGCTAAATTGGGTTGATTTAAGATGGTTTTAAATTAACTCTAATAGACTTAAGTTAATTCAACTTAAAATAATGATTTGATCATAGGTTATCACTTGGGGTGGATTGGACGTATTCCCTTTTCAATTATTTCAATTTCTTATATTTGAGTTGAGTTCATTTAAGGATATAAAACAACTTCATCACTTACTGATTTTATACCAACAAACCATAATACTAATCACCTATACACTTGGAGGATGAAATTTATGAGCACTCCAAGGTAAAGGTTTGTATGAGCACTTGAAGTATGTGGCCTTAAAATTCAACAAGGATGAAAAAGTTTTAAAATCATCAAATAAAAATCTCAATTAAAAGAAGTGATTATACATTAATAGGGTGATAAATAAAATATAATACCGCCCCTTTATACTCCCTTGTATCAACTCATAAGTGGGTTATCCCTACATTGATGCTATGGTTTCAATGGAAACGGGAAGTAGACTCATGAGGGTGGAATCGAAGAAGTAAAGAAAACAATAAAAAGAAAATGATCACTCCACCGTTGTGTGAATAATTTCACAATGTTTGATGTTAATAAATTCACACCTTGAGGAAATTATATCAAAGTGATATGGAGAATAACAGAATAATAGTATAATAAGAACTTTTATTAAGAAACGAGGATGAATTAAAACAACTTACATGTGAAAGAAGAATGTTACAAAGACAAATTTGTAGCACAACATTAATATGAAAACAAATCTCAAAGATGATAAAATACTCCACCAACACTGCCATAAATAGGAATTTTTGGAGCCTTGGGTCGAGCCTAAAATAGTACAAAAGATCTCACTTGAGTATGGTAGGCCTAGGGTGGTGGAAAGTAAGGGAGAGGAGACTTTTCCACCCTTGACCCGAGGTGGAATCCAGCTTGCTTCCACCGAACTAATGCGCCTATAAGATATTCTAGATGGCCGAATTGGAGTGGTCCATAGAAGATACAAATTAATCTAAAGATGTCACCTAATCGTCTGTAAAGTTTCAGCCCAAAATAGTTTATTGTTAACGAGATATGTGTAAAATTTTGGGCTGTTTTTCTGGGCCGCAGAATATGGCCCAGAATTTTATCTTCAACTTGGGCCACCTAAATAACCACAATGGAGGCCGAATTAGCACTGGATCCTGAAAAATGATTTGTTCCTATATATTTCTTCTATAATACCACGAAATTTGTTGTTCATTGAGTTTGTAATGTGGGTCCCACATTCTCATTAGTGGTCTGGTGTCCAATATACCTTCTCTAGAATTGCTTCCATTCATCTCCAAATATCTCTATCATCCTTTATGAATAATCCATTGATCCCTGAATGAAAAATGTTCATATTTATGTTTATATATAGTTCCCAAAGTATGAAATTAAAATATGGATAATTAAAAACCTTAAAATCAGATGAATCATTGGGCCTAAATTGGTGTACATTAGGTATGAAGTGCACAAATGATAAGAATGTATGTTCAAAATTAAAATACACTAACTCAGGCCCATAAGATCGAAAATAAACATTTAATACTATTAAAATTTAATTAAAATATGTATTTTTATTGGCTAATCACACCCCCAACTTGATATTTTCTAGTCCTGAGCAAAATGTATCTCAAAAATATGAAATTCGAATTCCATTTTCTAAAAACATTTTAATACACAATGATCACCAAAAACCCTTATACCAAAAAATCATGAAACCCATAAAAATATTTTAATAAAAGATAGTTTCTTAAGTAGATCCCAATCACAAGCCAATTCTTTTGTTCAAATTCATTGCCATATTTCATCCAATATCAATTAAGTATGAGGATGTGTTGTGTATCACAATAGACATGGGGGTTCATCTTTATTCAAGGGTGAAATGACAGAAGCACTGGGTGGAATCACATTTCAATATTAAGATGAGTATTTAATTTTTTTAATTATTTTTTTGTTTTGTTTTTTTTGAAATTTTGCCATGGTAATTGAAATTGAACTCAAAAGAGTCAACCCCTGTAGCGAGACTTTTTCGATGACTCCCAGGCTCAAAGACCTTAGGGAACCAAGTGAATCCCACATACTCGGGCATCATCTCAAGTTAACTCAGTCAAAAACAAATTCAAATTACCAAAAATAGAGATAAAATTACTAACTCTGGGCCAGACAACTATGGATTCATGATCCCTAAGTGTCGAAAGCCATACATTAGGTCATTTCATTGCTTTACACACAAATTTATTATTTTTTTAATTTTTTATTATTATTGAATTCTCATATTAAAACTAAAATTATCACCAAACCTATGCTATTTATTTGGGGGACCCCATGAACTCAAACTAATACCCCACTATCCAAAGGACGTGTATTGTGATCTCTTTTTTATTTTGATGAAATTATAAATGATGAAATATCACATTAGATAGCCACACATTCCAAAATCAATGCTCATGAAATTATAAAAGGATTAAAATCAGAATCGTGGCATGATAAATTATTTGATATTCAGTTTCAAAGTGTGAAATGTTAATTACCATGTTCAAAATTAAAGGAAATTTCCTTCCACTTTCACACATTTTTTTCAAATCATTCATTTTTTTGACACAAAAGCATTTTTTATTTTATCTCCCCCCAAGTTAAAATAACACTGTCCCCAGGGTTTAAGGAAAATAAAATTTAGAAGGGGGTAGGGGTAGATAATGAGAGTTCAAAAAGGAAATTGAAAACAAGGATCATATAATTAAGTCACCTGGTGGTTGATGTTGAAATTCTTGTAGCTCCCTTTTAATACCTTAATCTCGATGTCAAAATGAGAATTACCTAGTGAAAAAAAAAATATATATATATATATTTATATAATAAAGAAAGTAAAATATAATTATATATATAAATATAATAGAATAAAAAAGCACAAAAATCCATAGGTCATTGGTAAGTGCGTGCCCCTATCACCCTTTGGTCCCGGGTTCGATTCCCTGCGGATTTTTCGGTTGTGAAGGGGTTTGACCCATGACCTACGACGTGTCCTTTTTTTATTCTTTATTAAAATATTTTTATAATTTTTTTTGTATTTTTATTTGAACCTAAAACACATAAAAATAAAATGAACTGATGATACATTGTCTTCTTTTTAAAATTTTGGGTAAGTTATTACTCGAGGAACACACCACGTGACACAGATGAATATGGTGCTCCTCTTTCATACCCGTCCATACTGATAATATAAGAATAGGTCAATAGTATATTTTTTTTAAATATCAAAACGATTAATTAATCCAATTTGAAAAAATAAAAATGATTCCAAAAAGATTGGAAACATTAAAACCACGAGTTTCCTCCGATACATCGCTTTTGTTTAATGTCGTTAGCCCGACATGAATCTTAAATCTATCAATTTTTTCCCGGTTCATAGGTTGGCTCAGTTAACTCAACCTCTATTTCCTATTTATTGAATGATTCAATGAATGGTTTTAACCTATGACCATTGACCTTGAAAATGTGACCACTAGTGGGATCTTGAATCCCTATTTCCCCATAAGGGTACACATGATGCACTATGAAAGGACCTGACCATCTAGACCTTAATTTTCCCAGGTGTAAATTATGTTTTGAACTATACAAGGGCAAAAAATTTCCCAGTTCAAAAATTTTGACTTTGATATTCCTAGATTGGTAGGCTTGAACTCTAGCTTTGTTGATCCTTGAATTTTCATAAGCATCCATCCTTAGTTCCTCAAGTTCATTGAGATCTAATTTTCTTTTTTTCTGACCAATGATAGGTCATAATTTATTTTCTTAATTTCCCAAAAAGCCTTATGCTCAATTTCAACAGGTAAATGGCATGCTTTTCCATAAACCAACCTATATGGTGACATTCCTAGGATGGTTTTGTATGCTGTACGATATGCCCAAAGAGCATCTGAGAGTTTATCAGACCAATCTTTCATAGATGGATTGGCAGTTTTTTCAAGAATATTCTTAATCTCCTGATTTGCTAACTCATCTTGACCATTGGTTTGAGGATGGTACACAGTGGAAACCTTATGAGAAAACCCATACTTAGACATGAGTGAATAGAATGGATAGTTGCATAAATGGGTTCCTCGGTCACTGATTATAACCCTAGGAATTCCAAATCGAGAAAATATGTGCTCTTTCAGAAATCAGATCACAACATGATGGTCATTAGACTTGGTGGGAATGGATTCAACCCATTTTGAGACATAATCAACAACTAAGAGGATGTATAGGTATCCGCCATAGTCTGGGAAGGGACCCATGAAATTGATTCCCCAGGAGTCATAGATTTTAATCACTAATATGGGAGTGAGTGGAATTTGATTCCTTTTTGTGATTGACCCTACTTGTTGACACTTAGGACAACTTTGACAAAATGCGTAGGAGTCCCTTGAGAGGGTGGGCCAGAAGTGACCACACTGAAGAATCTTAGCGGATGTTTTCTTAGAGGAAAAGTGACCTCCACATGACTCACTATGACAGAATTTAAGGATGGACTCTTGTTCAGATTCTGGGACACACCTCCTAATGACTTGGTTAGGGCAGAACATATAGAGGTATGGATCATCAAACACATAGTGTCTAACATCAGAAAGGAATTTACTTCGATTTTGAGTCCCTAAGAATTTTTTAATGACTCTTGTAACTATGAAATTTTCTATGTTGGCATACCAAGGGCAGTCACTCACAGAGTATTGGTGTTCATTAGGAAGTGAATTAGACATAGAAAGGTGATTTGTTTGTCTTTTAATTCCATCCTAGAGAGGTGATAAGCTACAAAAATTTCAACGCCATTTTTATCCTTGATTGTGAAGTCAAATTCTTGTAAGAGAAAAAACCACCTAATCAGTCTAGCCTAAGAATCTTGTTTTGGGAAGAGGAATTTTAGTGCAGAATGGTCAGTGAACACAGTAATGGGGGATCCTAAGAGGTATAACCTAAAATTCTCTAAGGAAAACAAAATAGCAAGTAACTCCTTTTCAGTGGTGGTGTAGTTTATTTGGGCATCATTTAAGGATTTTCTTGCATAAGAAATAAAAAAAGGATTTTTATAACAACGTTTTCCTAACACAGCTCCTACAACAAAGTCCCTGGAATCACACATAAGTTCGAAAGGAAGGTTCCAATTCAGTGATTTCATAATGGGAGGACAGGTGAGAGAGGATTTGAGGGTTGAGAATGAACCCTCACAACTTTCTATCCAAAAAAAATAGAGCATCCTTTACTAGGAGAGCACAAAGGGGACGATAGATTGAACTAAAGTCCTTGATGAATCTTCTATAGAAACTAGCATGTCCTAAGAAATACCTCACCTCCTTGACAATTTTGGGTGATGGAAGGTGATGAATGATGTAAAACTTGGCTTTATCAACTTCAATCCCCCTACTTGAGATAATATGGCCTAGAACTAGTCCCTCTTTAACCATGAAATGGAATTTTTCCCAGTTTGGGACCAGATTCCTTTCTTCTCATCTTAACAAGACTCTCTCCAGATTCCTCAGACATCCCTCAAATGTATCCCCAAACATAGAGAATTCATCCATGAAGACCTCAAGAAAATGCCCTACCATGTCTGAGAATATTCCCATCATGCACTACTAGAAGGTTCCAGGGGAATTTCATAAACTGAATAGCATACGTTTGGAGGCAATGGTTCCGAATGGAAAGGTAAGTGTAGTCTTCCCTTGATCCTCTAGGGAGACCTCAATTTGATTATACCCCGAGTACCCATCTAAGAAACAGTAGAAGGCATGAACTGCCACTATCTCAAGGACTTGGTCAATGAATGGTAAGGGGAAATGGTCCTTCTTGGTGAATGATTTTAGCTTCCTATAGTCAATGCAGACCCTCCATCCACTACTCAGTCTAGTTGGAATAATATCTCCATCCTTATTGTTTATCAATGTGATTCCTGCCTTCTTGGGGACCACTTGGATTGGGCTGACCCACTCACTCTCAGCTATGGGATATATGATACCATATTTTAACAATTTCAGAAGTTCTTTTCTCCCTACTTCCATGAGATTAGGATTGAGTTGCCATTGAGGTTGACGACATGTCTTTGAATCAGATTCCAGAACAATCCTATAAGTCCCGATACGTGGTCTATTCCCAGGAACATCATATAGGGTCCAACCAATGGATTTCTTATGTTTACTAACGACATAAATAATCATCCTCTCATAATTGTCTTCAAGAGAAGAAGAAATGACAATAGGATGTGTTTTATTGTCCTCTAGGAAGGCATACTTGAGTGCAGCATGAAGTTCCTTCAATTCAAGATCAGGTTGGTTTAGAATTTCAGTAGAAGATTGGGACATTGGATCAAGATCAATTTTGTTTCCTAGAGTTTTAGATAGGATTGATTCCCCACATGTATAAGGTTCAATGACTAGATTGTCTTGATCAGATTTAGGGAAGGAAGTTGGAGTGGTCCCCGTGAAAGTGGTTTCCTGAAAGGTTTCAATTATTTTTGGACATAAGACTTCATCATAAGAGCAATTTGAAAATGATTCAATCCAAGGAGATAAACTTCCTTCATGTGAACTAAGGAAATCAATCTCATTCTGACTTAAACATCCATCAAATATTCCTTGATGTTCTATGGATTCATTATCAATGCTTCCTATCATGTTTACTTCATGAATTTCCTCGTCATCCCCTATTTGTGAGATTTCATTATAGATGTTCAAATATAGACTCATGTTTCCAAAGGTGATGGTCATGTTCCCATATCAGACTCGGATAACAGAGTTGATTGTTGTAAGTAAAGGATGACCAAGGATGATTGGGGTTTGTTCCTTATTTCCTAAGTTTGGATGGTTTTCAAGGACAATGAAGTCAGCAGGGTATATGAAGTTTTCAACCTTTACCAAAATGTCCTTTAAAATCCCCTTTGGAAACCTAATGCTATGATCAACAAGTTGAAGTGTGATAGATGTGGGTTGGAGCACTTCTATCCCTAACTGGAAGTACACAACATATGGGATGATATTGACACTAGCACCTAGGTCACACAAGGCCTTGACAACTTTTCTCTCCCCGAGTTCAACATTGATGTAAGGGCAACCCGGGTCTTTCAACTTAGGAGGAATGGTCCCTTGAATGGTGGTACTCATATTAGCATCCAAAAGGACTTGGATTTTATGTGAAAATTTTCTTTTAAAAGTGAAAAAGTCGTTAAGGTACTTTGAGTATTAAGGTATAGTTTGTATAGCATTGAGAAGGGGAATGTTCAACTTGACTTGTGAGAATATTTCCCTCAATGTTTCACTCAATCCAGGCTTGGTTTCCCCCCTCATTCATTGAGGAAATGGTGCAGGTTGTGGGGTTGTTTGTTGAAGAGTTGTTTATTTCACATTGTTATCAGTTTACTCAGTTTGATCTTGTGGTTCATTTGAATTTTCAATAGAGTTTGAAGATTCACATGGTTTCAGACTTATTTGTTCAGGTTTTTCAATTGATTTCCCACTTCTTAAAACAGTAACATCCTTTAGTTTTTTATGAGTTGTTTGAGTACATCTTGACTCTCCCCTTGAAGTGGAGGATAGTACCGCCTGAGTAGGAATGGGTGCCTTTCTAGTTTTTCTGGTTTTAAGTTCTTTTTTAAGGGAAGAGACTTCCAAGTTCATCCTCTCCATTTGTTTTCATAGTTGTTCTAGTAGGCTTTGTGGAATAGTTTGGGTTGGTGCTTGAGAAGATTGGTTTTTACCGGGGGGATATTTTGGAGGTGGGATGGTTTATTTAAAATGGAACGGTGGATGTTGGTATTGGATAGGTTGGGTTTGGAACTGGTTATCGGTTTGGTAGTTCTGATGGGGGTAAGTATTTTTTCCCTGTGGTTGGCTAGGTTGTTGGTTATCTTTCCAGCGGACGCCTGGGTGGTCATTATACCTTGGGTTGAAGTTTTTTCGGTATTGAGGATTTTGAAAGATTAAGACATTTGACTCAAACTGGGGGTCCTCCTAAAAGAACATCCTTGATTGTTGGAATGGTTGGGCAGTTGTCTGTCTTATGGTCATGTTTGTCACAAATTGTGCAAACAGGGTCTACAATTTTGATTTCATGGACTTTCCTAAGGTCTATCTCTTCAACCTTCCTAGAGAGTGCTTCAAGTTTAGCCTTAAGGATTTCCTCTTCTCTAAGTGTACGAATTCCAATAGTTCTTTGTGGCTTTTCAGAATAATGTGAAGTTAACCATGTTTGGTTTTGTTTAGAAAGGATTTCTAAATACTCATAAGCATCATTTGGGGCTTTGTTTTTAAAGGTTCAATTACACATCATGTCAATGAATTGTTTGTTCCCTGGACCCAACCCTTTATAGAAAATTCTTACTTATTCTGGAATAGAAAAACCATGGTGTGGAACCATGTTTAGAGTGTCCTTGAACCTCCCCCTTGTTTCATAGAATGACTCTCCCTCTTTTTCAAAAAAGTTTTGGATGCTCTTTTTAAGTGCAATTGTTTTATGGTGGGGAAAGTATTTTTTGTAGAATTCTCTTTGTAATTGGTACCAAGAGTTTATAGATGATGGTCTCAAATTGTTTAGACAATTTTTTGCTTGATACTTTAAATAGAAAGAAAATAGCATCATCTTAGCTGATTCTAGTTGATGTGGGGGACACATGGTTTCTACAATGTCATTGAACTCCTTAATGTGAAGGTAGGGCATCTCAGACTCCATTCCATGGAATGTGGGAAGGTGGTTTAGGACACGGGGTTTAAAGATGTAGTTGGAATATCCTAGGGAATTGTTTCCAATTCATGAGGGGGAATTGGTCCGGGAATGTGTGAGATAGTCATTCATGGTTTGATCAATTTCATTCCCCAAGTTTGGGGTTGCCTTATTTGGGTTTCCATTTTGGTTCCCACCCGGCTTTATGAGTTGGCTTCTTTGAAGAAATTCTATTGAAAAAGGTTAAATTTTTGAATCTTAAGTATTATAATGATTATAATCTAATGTAAAGATTTAACTTTGTGTACTTGACTCCCCAAACCTAGGAATATCCACCCTAACTAAACGGTTTGATTGATCACGAGTGTAGGCGGACATGTGCCAAAAGGAAAAAAAATGAGAAAGAGAAAAGATAAGAGATCTTGGGTGAGAATAGAAGAAATGGGGGAGAATAGAATGGGTGTTGAGATGAATTACTTGGGTCCATGGAAACAACGCCAAAATTGTATTCATGCTCAAATTTACCCAAAAGAAGAAGGTAGGACTGTCCATGTAGTCTAGCTTGGGTTGTCGAATCCTTAGAGACCTAAGAAGTATCTAGAGACACGTACATTCTATGGATTGTTTTTTGAATATGAAGTGGAAAAATTGGGTTGATTTAAGATGGTTTTAAATGAACTCTAAGAGACTTAAGTGAATTCAATTTAAATGAATGAGTTGATCCTAGGTTATCACTTGGGGTGGATTGGACGTATTCCCTTTTATATTATTTCAATTTATTATATTTGAGTTGAGTTCATTTAAGGAGATTAGAAAACTTTATCACTTAATGATTTTATACCAACACACTATAATACAAATCAAATATATACTTGGAGGATCAAATTTATGAGCACTCCAAGGTAAAGGTTTGTATTAGCACTTGAAGTATGTGGCATTAAAATTCAACAAGGATGAAAAAGTTTTAAAATCGTCAAATAAAAATCTCAATTAAAACAAGTTATTATACATTAATGGGGTGATAAATAACATCCAATCCATCCAATTTCTACTTTATTAGATGAACCCATAAGTGGTTTATACCTCCATTGATTCTATGGTTTCAATTGAAGCGGGAAGTAGACTCATGAGGGAGAAATTGAAGAAGTAAAGAAAACAATAAAAAGAAAATGATCACTCCACCGTTGTGTGAATAATTTCACAATGTTTGGTGTGAATAAATTCACACCTTGAGGAAAAATTATCAAATTAATATGTAGAAGAACAGAATAATAGTAGAAGAAGAAATTTTATTAAGAAACTAGGATGAATTAAAACAACTTACATGTGAAGGAAGAACGTTACAAAGACAAATTGGCAGCATAACATTAAGATGAAACCAAAGCTCAAAGATGATAAAATCCTCCACCACCATTTCCTAAAATAGGAATTTTGGGAGCCTTGGGTCGAGCCTCCAATAGTAAAAAAGATCCCACTTGAGTATGGTAGGCCTAGGGTGGTGGAAAGTAAGGGAGATGAGACTTTTCCACCCTTGACCCGAGGTGGCAGCCAGCTTGCTTCCACCGAACAGATGCGTGTATAAGACCTTATATATGGAAACGATGGGGTGGTCCATAGAAGAGACAAATGAATATCCAGATGTCACCTAAACTTATGTAATGTTTCAGCCAAAAATAGTTTATGGTTAACGAGATATGTTTAAAATAGTGGGATGTTTTTTTGGGCTGCACAATCTGGCCCAAACTTTTATCTTCAACTTGAGCCCCCAAAATAACCATAATGGAGGCTAAATTAGCACTAGAGCCTGAGAATAATTTGTTCCTATATATGTCTTATAACACCACAAGAAATTTGGACTTCATTGGGTTTGAAATTTGAGTCCCACATTCTCATTAGTGGGCTGGTATCCAATCTTCCTTCTCTAAAATTGCTTCCATTCATCTCCAAATATCTCCATCATCCTTTATGAATCCTCCATTGATCCTTGAATGAAAAATGTTCATATTTAAGTGTATATAAAGTTCTAATAAATCAAAATTAAAATATGGATAATTGAAATCCTTAAAATCAGATGAATCATTGGGTATGAAGTGCACAAATGATAAGAATGGACAAATAATAAATTGGTGTACATTAGGCATGAAGTGCACAAATGAAAAGAATGGATGTTCAAAAATAAAATCCACTAACTCATGTCCATAAGATCAAAAATTAACATTTAATACCATTAAAATGTAATTAAAATATGTATTTTTATTGGCTAATCACATGCATAAGCTCATTAAAACAATTCATTATCAGATACATTCACATTTTGGTATTAGGAAAAAACATTCCATTGGGGGTTTGTATGGTAAATTCATGGGACCATTGTATACAGGAATCAGGAAATATATAATAATAATGCAATTATGTGAGTTAAAGTATAATGGAACTATACATAATCATGGCCATACTCATTAGAAAATATTCATTACCGGATGAATTCAAATTTTTTTTATTAGGAAAAAAATTTGGTTGGGGGGCTACATGGAATATTCACAAAACCATTGTCTATTGGAATCAAAAAATATATATTCATAATGAAATTCCATGAAATAAAGTACAATGAACCTATATATAATCATGACCAAGATTATTAGAAACAATTGATTATCGAATACATTGTCATTCTGGTATTAGGAAAAAATATTTCATTTGGGGGGATGTATAATATATTTACGAGACCATTATCTTTTAGAATTAGGAAACATATACTGATAACACAATTCATTAAATTAAAGTATAATTGAACTATTTATAATCATTCCAATGCTTATTAGAAACAAT
This sequence comes from Viscum album, assembly GCA_963277665.1. Taxonomy (NCBI): domain Eukaryota; kingdom Viridiplantae; phylum Streptophyta; class Magnoliopsida; order Santalales; family Viscaceae; genus Viscum; species Viscum album. The sequence goes on along the minus strand of OY728151.1, from coordinate 1,361,018,561 downwards.
TCATTATCAGATGCATTCACATTTTTGTATTTGGAAAAAACATTCGTTTGGTGGGTTGTGCAGTATATTCATGAGACTATTGTCTACCTGAATCAGGAAATATATACTGATAACACAATTCTATGAATTAATGTACAATGGATATATATATACACTACACCAAAATTTGAACTTAGCTGCGGTTTAAATAGCCGCTCGATCATTCTTTGACGGTTTGGGAAAACAGTCGCTAAATCTTCTATCGACAATCAATTATCCATGATTATTCAAAACCATTGTAGAACGATTTAGCGGCGGTATAACCATCATTAAATGTTTTTTAATATTTTTTAATATTTTTTAATTACATAATTTATTTATTATTTATTGTTTATTATTACCATGCTCATGCACATGACCATTCCATATATAGAAATTCTACATTGGGTGAGATTTGTACCCCTTACCTCTTGCTTATTCTCCAAATATTTCACCTCTATAGCAACTCTTCATGTGGTGAATAAATCGAATTTCATATATATATATATATATTGGAAAAACAAATAATAAATAACAAATAGATACAAACTAAACAATTATTAATCTAAAATTATTAATCAATAATGATTAATCAACCTTCAATCATCAATAATCAATAATCAATAATCAATAATCAATAATCAATAATCAATAATCAATAATCAATAATCAATAATTAATAATTAATAATTAATAATTAAAAATTACTAATTAATAAATTGAATATAAATGAATAATAAATAAAGAAATATTTAATATGGAAATAAATGGTAAATAATAATTTATAAACAATAAATAGTAAATAACAAACAATAAATAGTAAATAGCAAATAATGAATAGTAAATAGTTAATCATAAATAAGAAATTCTAAATACTAAATACTAAATACTAAATACTAAATACTAAATACTAAATACTAAATACTAATTAATAATTAATAAATAATATATAATATATAATATATAATAAATAAGTAATGTATAAATAACAAATTGTTTAATAATTAAATTAATATGTGATAAATAAATAATAAATTAATAAATAATAGATAATAAATAATAAATAATAAAGTATGAATAAGTAAATAATAAAAATATGATGAATAAATAACAAATAAGTAATTAATAATTAATTAATAATTAATTAATAATAAAAAATAATAAATAAAAAAATAAATAAAAAAATAATAAAGAAATAATAAACTAATAATAAATTACTAATTAATATATTAAAAATAAATTACTAATTAATATATTAAAAATAAATTACTAAATAACTAAATAATAAGTAATAAGTAATAAACAATAAATAATAAATGAATAAACGAATGAATGAATAAATAAATGAATAAATAAATAAATATTAAATCCATAATAATTAATAAATATTAAATAATGAATATTAAATACTGAATAATAAATAATGAATAATAAATAATGAATAATAAATAATAAATAATAAATAATAAATAATAAATAATAAATAATAAATAATAAATACTAAATAATAAATATAAAATATAAAATAATAAAAAATAAATAAAATTAATAATTAAAAATAACTATTAACTAATAATTAATAATAACTAAAAATTAAAAATTATGAATTATGAATTAATAAATAATTTTTAATATTTAATATTTAATATTTAATATTTAATAAATAATTAATATATAAATACTGAATAATTAATAAATAATGAATAATGAATAAATAAATGAATAAAAAATGATTAATAAACTAATAATAAATAAATAAATAATAAATAAAAAATAAATTAAGAAGTAATAAATAATAAAAAATAATGAATAAAGAATAAAGAATAAAGAATAAATAAAAAATATAAAATAAAAACAAAATAAATAAATAAATAATAAATAATAAATAATAAATAATAAATAATTAATAACTAATAATTATAATTAATAATTAATAATTAATAAGAAAAAATTAACAATTATTATTTAATAATTAATAAATATTTTATAAATAACTAATAAAAAATTAATAAATATTGAATAAAAAATAAAAAAATAAAAAATAAAAAATAAATGAATAAATGAATAATAAACTAATAATTAATAAATAATTAATAAATTAAAAAAAATTATTAATTAATGTGTACATAATAACTAAATAATAGATATATAAAATAAATAAATAAATAAATATTAAATATAAAATAAAGAAATAAATAGATAGATTAATAAATAAGTAAATAAATAATAAATAGTAATTGAATTAATAATAAATAATACATAATACATAATAAGTAAATAAATAATAAAAATTGATTAAGTAATTAATAATGAATTAATTAGTAAATAATTAATAAATAATTAATAAATAACTAATTAATTAATAATAAATAAATAAAAAAACTCTAAAACGTTAAGAAACTCTAATTACCCCCCAAAAAATGAAATTACTATAAAATCTGATCTGAGAGTCATTTTTTAGCTCCACAACCATTCAAATTGAAGATCAAAAAACAAGATTTGATATGATATGTGGTAAGGGCCGAACAGACACCTGGATCAAGAAGTTATAGCCATTTAAATTTTAAGAAATCGAGGTCGGTGACTAAAAACTATGTTTCGGAGCCCTTCTAGGCATTTCTGTGTAGGGGAGGGGGGGCAAGGTGACAGTGATCTAAGAGTTGGTCTCAGACCTACAAGGTGTTGAGATCATCATAGGCTTTGATTTGATATGTGGTAGAGCCCAGATAGAAACCTGGATCACAGGTTATGGTCATTTGAAGTTCATATTTGATTTCTGACTTTTTTGAAATGGTAATATCTTTTATTCCTTTAGTTTTCACCCAATTTAAATGTAACATGGTTTTATCTCATTTCATAAGCTTCGATTTGACAGATTGTGCAACTAAAACCGACTTTCAGATTATGGTCATTTGATACAAAAGTGTGTTTTTCAATTAATTGAAGATTTGTTTCACTTTAAAAATATTATTAAATAATAATTACTAATATTAATAAGTTGGACCATTATAAATAATCAAAATTATATATAATAAATTATATATGATAGTAAGTAATAATTAATAATAGCTAATTAATAATTAATAATTATTAATTAATTATTAATTATTAATTTTTTTTAAATTTTTTTAGTTCAATTTTGTGGTTGAATTGAAAAAACCGCAACTATTTTGCAGCGGATATTTTAAAAAAGATCCATTAAAATAACTGTAGTTTTTTTTGGAAAAAAATTAAAAAATATAAAAAATATTATAAAATCTCTTGTCAATGGCTTTTGAAACCACCACTAAATGTTTGGTTGAAAAACAATTAGCAGCAGTTTGGAAAACCATCGTGAAAAAACCACCGCTAAACACTATTTTCCTATAGTGATAATCATGCCCAAGATCATTAAAAACAATTCATTATCAGATGCATTCTTATTTTGGTATTAGGAAAAAATATTTGGTTGGAGGGCTGTATAGTATAATCATGGACTATTGTTTACTAGAATCAAGAAATATATACTGATAATGCAATTCCATGAATTAAAATATAACAAACCTATATATAGTCACACCCATGCTCATTAGAAATAATTTATTACTAGATTCATTCACATTTTGATACTAGGAAAAAAATTGATTGGGGGTTGCACAGTATATTCACAGGATGATTGTCTACCAGAATTAGGAAATATATAATCATAATGTGATTCCATGAATTAATGTATAACAAACATATATATAATCATGCCCATGCTCATTAGCAACAATTCATCATTAGATGCATTCACATTTTGGTATTAGGATTTTTTTTGGTTGGGGTGTTGTACTGTATATTTATGGGACCATTGACTACTGGAATCAGGAAATACATACTGATAATGCAATTCTGTGAATTAAAGTATAATAAACCTATATATAATCAGGCCCATGATCATTAGAAACAATTCTTTATCAAATGCATTCACATTTTGGTATTAGGAAAAAACATTCAGTTGGAGGGATGTATAGAATATTTATGTGACCATTGTTTGTCAGAATTTGGAAATATAACCGGATAATGCAATTACATGAACTAAAGTATAATGAACATATATATAATCATGATCAAGATCATTAGAATCAATTAATTATTGGATGTATTCACATTTGGGTATTAAGAAAAAACATTCGGTTAGGGGGTTGTATAATATATTCACGAGACCATTGTCTGTTGGAATCAAGAAATATATACTGATAAAGAAATTCCATGAATTAAAATATAATATATATATATAGTCATACCCATGCTCATTAGAAAAAATTAATTATTGGATTCATTCACATTTTGATATTAGGAAAAAAATTGGTTGAGGGGATTTATAATATATTTGCGAGACCATTATCTGCCAAAATTAGGAAATATTTATTGATAATGACATTCTGTGAATAAAATTATTACGAAACTATATATAATCATACCCATGCTTATTAGAAACGATTCATTATCGGATGTATTCACATTCTGGTATTATGAAAAAAAAACATTCAATTGGGGGTTTGTATAGTATATTCATGATACCATTGCCTGCCAAAATTAGAAAATATATACTAAAAACTCAATTCAATGAATTAAATTATAAAGGAACTATATATAATAATGTCATTGCTCATTAGAAACAATTAATTATTCGATGTATTTACATATTGGTATGAAGAATAAACTTTCAGTCGGAGGGTTGTACAGTATATTTAGGGGACCATTGTTTGCTGGAATTAGGAAATATATACCTATAACAAAATTTCATGAATTAAATTATAATTGAAATCTGTATAATCATTCCCATTCTTATTATAATCAATTCATTATCATATTCATTAAAATTTTGGTATTAGGAAAAAAATATTTCATTAGGCGGCTGTACTGTATATTCATGGGACCATTTTCTTCTAGAATTAAAAAATATATACTAATAATGCAATTGCATGAATTAAAGTATAATGGACCTATATATAATAATTCTTATGCTCATTAGAAACAATTCACTATCATACGCATTCAAATTATAGTATTAGGAAAAAATTTCAGTTGGGGGGTGGTAAAGTATATTCACGAGAAAATTATCTACAGAAATTAGGAAATATATACTTATAATGCAATTTTGTTAATTAAAGTATAATGGACCTGCATATAATCATTCCCATGCTCATTAGAAGTAATTGATCATCGAATGCCTTCACATTATGGTATTAGAATTAAACTTTTTGTTGGGGGGCTGTACAGTATAGTCCCGGGACCATTGTTTTTCAAAATCAAGAAATATATACTTATAACACAATTTAGTGAATTAAAGAATAATGGATATATATATATATATAATCATACCAATTCTCATTAGAAACAATTCACCATCACATTCATTCAAATTTGGGTTTTAGGAAATAACATTTGGTTGGGGGTTTGTATGGTATATTCACAAGACCATCTTTTTCCGGAATCTAGAAATATGTATAGATAATATAGTTCTGTGAATTAAAGCATAATAGACCAATATAGAATCACGCCAAATCTCATTAGAAACAATTCATCATCGGATGCATTAATATTTTGATATTAGGACAAAACTTTCGGTTGGGGGGATGTACGGTATATTACGGGACCATTGTCTGCCAGAATCAGGAAATATATACTAATAATGCGATTCTATGAATTAAAGTAAAATGGACATATATATATAACAGTGTCCATTCTCATCAAAAAAAAATTCATTATTAGATGAATATACCTTTTTGTATTTGGAAAAAAAATTCGGTTGGGGGGTTGTACAATATATTCACAGGACCATTGTCTGCCAGAATCAGGAAATATATACTGATAATGCAATTCAGTAAATTAAAGCATAATGGACCAATATATAATCATTCCCACGCTTATAAGAATCAATTCATTATCAGATGCATTAATATTATAGAATTAGGAATAAAAATTCGTTTAGAGGGTTGTACAATATATATACAGGACCATTGTCTACCAAAATCATGAAATATATACTGATAAAACTATTTTATGAATTAAACAATAATGGAATTATATAATCATGCCAATGCTTATGAGAAAAAACTTATTATCTGATGCATTCACATTTTGGCATGAAGAAAAAACATTTGTTTGGTGGGTTGTACAATATATTCTCAGGACAATTGTCTATTAGAATCAGAAAATATGTACTGATAATGCAATTCCACGAATTAATGTATAATGGATTTATATATACACTACGCCAAAATTTGCATTTATCTGCTACTTAAACTGCCACTAAATCATTCTGTGACGGTTTTGGAAAACTATCACTAAATTGTGTGTCGACAATCAATTAGTACTGATTTTTCAAAACCATCGTAGAAGTATTTTGCAGTGGGGGTTTAATGGGAGTTTAAATAGTTGTTAAATCTTTTTTAATATTTTTTTTTTATTTTTTTTATTTTTAATTTTTTAATTTTTTAATTTTTTAATTTTCATAATAATTTATTTATTTATTTACTTATAATTTATTATTTATTATTACCATGACCATGCACATGTCCATAAACAATCCCATGTCCATGGACATGCCAATGCCATATGTAGAAATTCTGTGTTGGGTGAGATTTGTACCCTTTACCTCATGCTTATTCTCAAAAGACTTTACCACTCCAGCAGGCTCTTCATGTGGTTTAAAAATAGAATTTCATATAATTTTATATATATATATATATATATATATATATTAATTGAAAAAACAAATAATAAAAAACAAATAGATACAAACAAAATAATTATTAATAAAAAATTATTAATCAATAATGATTAATCAATCATTAATCATCAATAGTCAATAATCAATAATCAATAATCAATAATTAATAATTAATAAGTAATTATTAATATTTAATAATTACTAATTAAAAATTACTAATTAATAAATTGAATATAAATGAATAATAAATAAAGAAATATATAATATGGAAATAAATGGTAAATAAAAAATATTAAATAATAAATATTAAATAGTAAAAAGTAAATAGTAAATAGTTAGTATTAAATAGTAAATGGTAAATAATAAATAATAAATACTAAATACTAAATACTAAATAGTAAATTGTAAATAATAAATAATAAATAATAAATAATAAATAATAAATAATAAATAATAAATAATAAATAATAAATAATAAATAATAAGTAATAAATAATAAATAATAAATAATAAATAGTAAATAATATATAATATATAATATATAATTAATTTATAAATAAAAAATTCTTTAATAAATAAATTAATATTTGATAAATAAATAATAAATTAATAAATAACAGGTAATAAATAATGAATAATAAATAATAAACTATGAATTAATAATTAATAAATATATAATGAACAAATAATAAATAACTAATAATTCATTAATAATAAATTAATAATATATAATAATAATAAATTAACAAATAAATAAATAAGTAAATAAATTAATAATAAATGAATAATAAACTAATAATAAATAACATTTAATAAATGAGAAATAAATTACTAAATTATAAATAATAAATGATAAATAATAAATGATAATTAATAAATGAATAAATAAATGAATGAATAAATAAATGAATAAATAAACTAATATTAATTAAATAATTAATAATTAATAATAAATAATAAATACTAAATACTAAATACTAAATTATAAATATAAAATAATTAATAATTAATAATTAATAATTAATAATTAATAATAGACAATAATTAATAATTAATAATAACTAATAATTAATAATTAAGAATAACGAATTAATAAATAAAAACTAATATTTAATATTTAAAATTTTATAAATAACTAATAAATAATTAATAATTAGTAAATAATTAATAATGAATAAATAAATGAATAATAAACTAATAATTAATAAATAATTAATAAATTAAAAAAGAATTATTAATTAATCTGTACATAATGACTAAATAATAAATTGATAAAATAAATAAATGAATAAATTAATAAATGAATAAATATTAAATATTAAATAAATAAATAAATAAATAAATAGATAAATGAATAAATAAAAAATAATAATTGAATAAATAATAAATAATAAATAATAAATAATAGATAAATAAATAATAATTAATTATGTAATTAATAATGAATGAATTAATAATTAATTAATAAATAATTTGTAAATAATGAATAAATTAATAATAATTAAATAATAAATAAATGAATGAACTCTAAAACATTAAGAAACTCTTAAAGCCCCCAAAACACTGAAATGAATATAAAATCTGATCTGAGAGTCATTTTTCAGCTCCACAACCAGTCAAATTGAAGATCAAAAATAAGATTCGATATGATATGTGCTAAGGGAAAAATAGACGCCTAGATCAGAAGTTATAGCCTTTAAAATTTTATAAAATTGTGGTCGGCGACTACAAACTCTTTTTCTGAACCCTTCTGGGAATTTCTATAGGGGGAATGGGGGAAAGTGATCAATGAGTTAGTCTTATACCTACATGGTGAAAAGCTCATCAAATGCTTTGATTTGATATGTGGTAGAGCGCAGTCGGACACCCAGATCAAAAGTTATGACCGTTCAAAGTTTATATTTGATTTATGACTTTTTTTGAAATTGTAATATCTTTTATTCCATTATAATTCAATGAATTTGAATATAACATGGTTTTATCTCATTTAATATGCATTGATATGACTCATTGTGAAGCTAAAACTGACTCTTAGATTATGGTTATTTGATGCTGAAGTGTGTTTTTCAACTTATTGAAGATTTTTTTTTTCACTTTAAAAATATTAATAACTAATAATTACTAATAATTATTTATTGACACATTATAAATACTTAAAATAAAAAATAAAAAACCATATATTATTTTAAATAATAATTATTAATTAATTTATTTTAAATTTTTTACAGTTCAATTTTTGGTTGTTTTGAAAAAACTGCTGCTATTTCATAGTGGTTTTTTTAAAAAGCACCGCTAAAAATAAATGTAATTTTTTTGGAATTTTTTTTAAAAAATATAAAAAATATTTTTAATAAATTTATCAGATGTTTTTAAAACCACCACTAAAAAATAGTTTCTAATTTTTTGTCAAAATACATTTAGTAACGGTTTTAAAAACCATCGCGAAAAAACTACCACTAATACACTAGTTTCCTGTAGTGATAATCATGCCCATGGTCATTAGAAATAATTCATTATCACATGAATTCACAATTTTTTATTAGGAAAAAACATTCAGTTGGAGGTCTTTACAATATATTCACAGAACCAATGTTTGCCGAAATCAGGAAATATATACTAATAACACAATTCCATGAATTAATGTATAAATTAATATTATATAATCTTGCCCATGATCATTAGAAATAATTCATTATCAGATGCATTCACATTTTGATATTAGGAAAAAACTTTTGGTTCAGGGGTTGTATAGTATATTCATAGGGCCATTGTATTTTGGAATTAGAAAATATATACTGACAATGTGATTTAGTGAATTAATGTATAATGAACCTATATATAATCATGACCATTCTCATTAGAAACGATTCATTATCAGATGCATTAACATTTTGGTATTAGGAAAAAAAATTTGGTTGGGGGGTTGTATAATATATTCATGGGACCATTGTCTACCAGAATCAAAAAATATATATTGATAATAATATTCCATGAATTAAATTATAATGGACCTATATACAATCATGCCCATTCCCATTAGAAACAATTCATTATGAGATGCATTCACGTTCTGGTTTTTGAAAAAAAATGTTTGGTTGGGGGGCTATACAATATATTCACAAGACCATTTTCTCCCAGAATTAGGAAATATATACTGATAATGCAATTCCATGAATTAAAGTATAATAGAACTATATATAATTATTCCAATGCTCATTAGAAAAAATTTATTATCGAATGCATTCATATTTTGGTATAAGGAAAAAACATTTGGTTGGGGGGATTTACAATATATTTATAGGACCATTGTTTGTTGTAATTAAGAAATATAAACAGATATTGCGATTCCTTGAATTCAAGTATAATGGACCTATATTTAATCATGCCAATTCTCATTAAAAAAATTTAATTATCAGATTTATTAAAATTTTGGTATTAGGGAAAAATATTTGGTTGGAGGTCTGTATAGTATATTTGCAGCAACATTGTTTACTGGAATCAAGAAATATATACTGATAATGCAATTCCATAAATAAATGTATAATAGACCTATATATAATCATGCCCCTGCTTATTAAAAACAATTCAATATCGGATGAAATCACATTTTTGTATTAGGAAAAAACATTCAGTTGGGGAGGAGTACAATATATTAACAGGATCATTGTTTTCTAGAATTAGGAAATATATACTGATAACATTATTCTATGAATTAAAGTATAATAGACCTGTATATAATCATTCCCATGATCATTAGAAGCAATTCAGTATCGGATGCATTCACATTTTGGCATTAGGTAAAAACCTTCATTTGTGGGGCTGTACAGTATATTCATGAGACCATTGTCTACCAAAATTAGGAAATATATATTGATAATGTGATTCCTTGAATTAAATTATAGTGGGCATATATATAATCATTCCCACTCTCATTAGAAATAATTCATTATCGGATGCATTCACAATTCGGTATTTGGGAAAAACTTTCAGTTATGGGGCTATACAGTATATTCACGGGACCATTTACTATAGGATTTTGGGAATATATACTGATAATGCAATACTATGAATTAAAGTATAATAGACCTATATATACTCATTACCATGATCATCAGAAACAATTCATTATTAGATGCATTCACATTTTGGTATTAGAAAAAAACTATCAGTTGGGGGTTGTACAGTATATTCACGGGACCATTGTCTACCAGAATCAGAAAATATATAGTGATAATTCTATTCCATGAATTAACGTTTGATGGACATATACATAATCATGCCCATGCTCATTAGAAACAATTCATTTTCAGAGGAATTTATATTTTGGTATTAGGATAACTAGAAATTATGGTTTACATAAATATTATTCTGAAAAAAAAATCATTAATAGAGTCTCTCCGCTTTGAGAATTTTCTCTCTAAGTTAAGCCTAGTCTCTTCCACCACCCGATGGATCAATATTTGAAATTTTTATTTGTAACAAATTCTATCTTGATTTATTTCAACACTACCACAGATCGACACAAGGGTAGTGTCAACCATTGTTAGTGCTAAGAAAAATACACTGATAAAAGGGGGGATATTATTAGTGCTAAAACAGGCACCAATAATGGTGTACCCTTTATCATCTCTTTTGTTAGCACTGATAAATGACATATTTTTCAGTGCTATTATTAGCTCTGATAAAGGTTTTTGTTATAAAATATTATTAATTTGTATAAAATTATTATATTTATGTTAAAAAATAATTTTTATTTATAAACATTAAATAAAAAACACATGTTTACAATTAATATATAGTTTTTAATAATTAATATATATATATATATAATCTTTTGAAAAAAGTATTTTTAATATTATAATTAAATAAATATATATTTTAATTATTATAAAATTATAATAAATTTTATAAAATAATAAATATATTTATTATATTTATAATTATATATAAATACTTTTTAATTATATATTTATAATTATATTTATAAATAAATAAATATATGTTATAATGAATTTGGTCAAAAAATATATTGATGTGTGAGTATAATTGACGTGCATACGTTATGTATTGATAATGAATGTTCATTTATACATTACACCCTTATTATTATTCATGTTGTCCATATATGCGATGAATCACTTTTTATGATCTATAATTTACTAGGTATATAATTTATTCATGTTTTTTAAGATCCTGTTCGTTTTCCCATTATGAATATTTTTAATTTTTTTTTATGAAGATAAGTTGTCTTTTTTTTAATTCAAGACTTGAATTAATTAAATTTTTGAAAGATTCCACCCCATGTAATATTTATATATTAAATGGTTTGACTATATTTCATTCACCGTCGATCCAATCAGATACCCGACCTCTAGTACCGTGCTGCCATGAGCCCTCCGATGCCCACCTTGGCCTCCAGCAACTACCTAATATCATTTCCCTACTCGTTGTTGAGCTAATTGGATGCTCGACCTTTGGTATCGTGCCTCCACAAGCCCTCTGTCTCCTATGCTACCCACTAGAAGCGTTGGTCCGCCAAAATTAGTCTGACCCTAACGTCGCCTAATCCCCTCACCCAACAGTTCCATCCATCTTAACATCACCACAAGCCTAAACCCCATCTACCCTTATATATAAATATATATTTATTATAATTTTTTAATTTTAAATAATTATTTATTTATTAATACTTATAATTATATATATAATTAAATAATTATAAACTTATAATAAATATATTTATTATACTTATATTGTTAAAAATATATATAAATAAATAAATTTAATTATAAATATATACAAATATTTATAAATAAAAAAAATATTTATATTTATAATTTCAAATAAATATAGATATATTTAAAATAATTATATAATTGTATAAAATATATTAATTAAATAAATTTATAAAATTATAAGTATAATAAATACAGTTATTATAATTTTATAATAAATATATATTTAATATGTATATAATTTTATAAATATATAAAATAATATAAATAATTTATTAACATTATATCTTTATCAGTGCTAAAAAAGAACTGATAAAGGTAGGTTTTATCAGCGCATTCTTTTTTAGCACTGATAAAACATACTTTTATAATTATTTTTCAATTAGTGTTTATAAAAGCCTTACCCGTTTTTATAAATAAACCCTAACAATTGGCTTCTTCTCTTGCACACCTCATGCTCTCACAGAATCCGGCCTCTACTGCTGCCGACCCGTCCTCTACCATTGTGAATCCCTCCTCTGCCGTTGCGAATCCCTCCTTAACTGCCGTGAACCCCACCTCCAATACGAACCCAACCTTCTTCACAAACCCCATCTGCACTGTGAACCCCACCTCTACAACTGAACCCCACCTTCACCACCAAACCTAACCTCTTCCATGAACCCAAACTCCTCCGTGAACCCCTCCTCTACCGTGAACCCACCTCTGCCACCATCTCTCCCTACCTCGCCACCACATCTTCCTACATCGCCGCCTTCTCTCTCTGCCTCGTAGCCCTCCTTCTCCTTTGTCACCATCACTCCTTGAAAGGTAATCTCTTTTGCTGATGAATAATCATTATGTATCATGTAAGGTTTTTCTATTTACCATGTTTCAACAAATGATAAGTAGGTTTAATGTTTCATGTGTATTCCATGCCTTTGATAAATTCTTCTATATGATTATGCTTCTAGATTTAGCCTTGTAAATTCTTCAAGAGTTGGTTCCACTACTTCCTATGTTTTTAAAACTCAATACATTATCTTTTTAACATTCGTTTATCTTAAATTATATTTCCAAAAATAATTCTTAGAACATATCTTTATATTTGTAGAATTTAACCCATTATGAATTGAATATATGTTGGGTAAATATATATTTTCATGACCTAAAGAGAAAGAAAAAAATCTTACCTAAGTAATGAAATGGATAGTTTTAAACGACAAGATACCAATGTCAAAGTATTTTAAGATATAAAAAGGTCAAACTTTCATAAGATACATATCAAAATGAGGAATAAAAATTATTATATTATAAATCACATTAAAGGAAGCTACATGTGCAGGTTGTTTTTTAATCCCATGACATAAGTCGACATGGACTTTTTCCTACACGATAGAGTTTTTACTGAATTATGCACATGATCAATAAATTTTATGTTAAATATAATGAATATTGTTACATTTTAAAAAAATGGCATTATTTTGTGATTATCTCCTTGGGAAGAATCAAATATAAAAATATTTTTTTCTGATGGGTTACACCATACTTCTTGTTCATGCATTCAACTTGTAATATTTCAAGGCTGTAAAGGAAACTTTCCTCTGGGTCTTTTATCAAGAATCCTACATGAAACTCCAAAAAGGTTATCTTAACAAGAGTTGGAAGGACAAATGGTGCAACATGGACTTTTTAAAAGGATACACATTGCTGATTTTAGGAATTTGAGTCTATCAATGGATAAAAGATAGATATCAAATACACATAATCAATAGTTTATAGGATGGTTTAGAGACCATGTTTTTAAGATGTCTGATGAAAATACAGATTCAATTTTAGAATGACTTTGATGGCGAGTCAGAGGACCGATTTTGTATGTATTATCCTATAAAGGTTATGTAATTAATGTTTATATGTTATATACAAATAAAAATTATTAAGACAATATCATGAAAAATAGTGGAGTTGTACTTTTGGCTGAAGTGATGCATGTTTATGGTACTAAGGATAAAACTACAATTTATGTGAATATTTATTACTTTGGCATCATCTAACATATATGGGAGTTGGATTATATGACATTCTAAGTGGTTATTTTTCAATTCAAGTGTGTTGATACTAAGAGTGATATTAATATAAATGAATTAGGATTTATAAAAGACGATTTCAGTATGGTAGGGTACAAATACGAACTATTTATAATGGAATCATAAGTAGTACAAGTATTTTTTGTTCCAGATCCCGAAAAACGAAAGTGGTCAATTTTTTTGTTATCGACCAAGATCACTGAAGGGTCAGATGAAAATTCAACTAAGGATAACCCATTAATTAGGCCATCATAATAATTTCACAGAAGTCCCAATATAGGTGGTGTTTTTTATATCAGAGGATTCCATAATGAAGATATTCATATAGTCTATTGAGGGGTAAAATACCTTCAAATGTAAAAAATAGAGTTCAATAATCATGTTATATATTGTTTTGTAATATAAATCATGTTACATCATGTTATTATCACTTCTGTATTTATATAAACCATATTAAATGTTTAAATATATCTGCAGATAATGAATTCTTTATGTACTGGTGCTCCCAATCCCGAGGCACAACATGTCTCTCAAACTTCTATTGCTTGCAGTGTAGAGGTACAACATGCTGGTGCTCCCAATCCTAAGGAATAACATGTTTGTCAACCTGTTGCTTCTCCTAGTGTAAAGGTACAATGACCTTCTGCACATGTCAATGATACCTCTCTAGAGGAACAACATATTGATGATGTTTAATCCAAAGAAATGGCTGGAAATAAAGGATCTAAGATGTAGAAAAAATAGGGGCACCATAGTTTGACAATGTTATAAAATACCATTAAGGATAAAATAAAAGCCATCAAATATGATTTCGGATGGAATGCGTCGGGCTAGTATGTTAACCCTAATAAGGAAATGTTCATTAGTTACATTGGAATATTCATTCAAGAAAATGAATGTATTGATGTAGATTCATGAAATTATGTTGTTCCCATGCTTAAGACACTTATATGGGAAGATATTACAATGAAATTATGATATCATTTCGTTATTTTACTAAAAAAATAAAATAATGATAAATTGACCAACTCTTCATCATCCCTAGTATAGGGAATTTATAGTAGATGACTCTCACAAGATATATTTATTAATTATTGTTGGAAGGATTCACAGAGTATTTCACACAATTCTAACAAGACATCATCTTAAAGATGCGGAAGGGATAATAAAACCACTCCCATAACTTATCTATGCACACTAGATAATCCATGAAGCATTGGATGTGTTTACTAGCCATCGTGCGAATGTGTCTTTTTAGGTACATTGAGGCTAGTAATATGTTTTTTGATGATACATGTATTCGTCACATTGATTGAATTTTTTTTTATTTATGAAACAAAAACTAAGTGATGGAAATAATGAATGGGAAATAAAACCAATGTTCCTTAACCATAATGTAATGATGGGGGTACGCTTCACTTGAAAAAAATTGGCATGTATTTTAAATCCTCAATAATACTTTTATGTGACATGAAACAACAAAATAATTATGTTCCTATGTTTATATGTATATTGATGACTCCAAATCCAAAGAAACTTCCATCCTACACCATGTGCTATGGAGGGAGGAATGTGTAGATAAAGATGAGATGATAATAGATCAAAACACACAAAAAATGTGGAAAAGATATGTAAAAACGACATAATATATTTGTTACTTTAAATTACTATTACATAAAAATGATTAATTATCTTCCTATATTTTCTATCTGACATAGTCACATGAATCAGAAACACCTATATCAAATTAATACATACTATCGATGAACCTGAAGTGACCAAAAAAATATGACTGCGTCAGAGGTTCATGTTTTGGGGTGACACCCTGAACATATTTTGAGAAAACAAATAAGTGGAGGATCAAAGTAATGAAATGAAACAGATGAAATAAATACTAGATACATTTGAATAACAATTCTAATGGTAAAGAGAGATGCTAAAAAAATTTATGGTGGAACGAAAAGATAAGAAACAACTCTAGAACAACCATTCCCTAACAATCCCCCAACCTCTATCAACTTTTAGGTGATCCGTTCCCCTCAAAGAGGTGTCTTAGCTGTGGTAATAAATTTTCTAATAATTGTTTCAATGAAATTTGAATAAGTGATACACTGATACTTTTCTTGTACTGATATTCTATAGGGTTATAATGACTATGATTTATATCTATCAACACCCACCCTTCACCTTTATCAATGGCTAAAGTGTTTAATATCCAAAACTTTATGCTATACAATAGACCACTTCTAACAGGTCTTGTGAGAGTGTCAATTAACATATCCTATAATCTGATCACCGAGCTACCTTTTAAAATTGATGAAGAAGATATTCATAAGTCCAAATAATCTGTCATAACATTCATTGCATGGAAATCACATCATTTAAAAAAACAAGTGGACAAGGAGATATTCATTTCCAATTTATTTTTCAATCTTGACTATTAGAAATTAATGAAAAAAGGTCTGAACCGATGAATGTTATTATAGGCAAAAAAATAGAAGGGTTGAAATGAAAGACAAAATCAAAACCACCTAAAGGATCGACCAACTGAAAAAAGATATACTGAAAGAACCATTACCCCGCCCATTCCATATCCATATTTACTATCATTAAAGGTTTATGTGGATAAAAAGTTAAAAAATGGTTGTAGTCACGTAGTTTATTTTGAATAAAATATGTATAGAGAATAATTTCAAGACTTTATTGGTGTTGAGAATATAAATGAAATCCTTGACTACAATTGGATTGAAACCTCAGTTGTAAATGTATACATGAGGTATTTTTTTCATGATTTGATTTTCCAAAATCTGATATACAATGTTAATTATGTATAAAAGAATTTAATTTTTTTGAATGCATATGTATGAAAAGAAATTATTGGTATTTCCCCATGATTTTTTTTGGAATCTTTAGTCCTAACATCACCTCTATAGAATAACCAAAAATAGAATCTAAAAAAGGATGAAATAGTGGTTGTCCTGGTCAAATCGTTTAAAACAAAACATATAGATGATGGACACTTCTTAATACCAATGATGTAGGGGTAAAACTCTAAAATTTAATAATATAAAATATATATTTCATTTCTTTCATTAATTATTAATTTTTGTGTTTTTAGGAAACATTGGATTCTCATTGCGGTCAATTTGGATACTATAAAAATTTATTTTCGGGATTCAATGCATGGATACTTAACAAAACAACCACAAATGATGGTGTTTTTCAATTTATAATAGACTCAATATTGAAATTTTAGAACTAAACAAAAATTTATATAATTTATAATATCATTTAATGATAATTCTATTATGATATGGTGGTGTATTAATATCATGAAAAACAAGTAATGAGGCCTTAGACTAAGCCTAAGTACCCTAAAAAGTTCTATGACTGGACAAGTATTAGGATATATATAATAAGATTTCACTATCCAAACACGTATAAAAAAATTAATTATTTTTCTCAATATTTGTATAGTGAATGAAAAAATAAAATGTAAATGATTGTGGTTATTATATTTTTAAATTCTTGAGATAGATCATATTCTATGAACAAACTAACACCCCTGAAGAGGTATTTTCAATGATAATTACTATTTCATTTAAAATATTTATTAATCCTTTGTGTATTTATATTTTTCTAGTAATAATATGAATGTAAAAAAAATCATATTCACATGATGATATAGATTTGCTTAGAAATTAATGGGAAACATACCTGATGGAAGAATGCATATAATTAACATGAAGATATAACTTCCGTAGAAGTAGTGGATCATTTCATATTTATGTTTAATATACTTAATTTTAGTAATAATGACATGAAAGATATTTTTTATAAATTTGGATTCCACTGTTTAAATTGGGGTGATTTCTTTGAGGATGATCATGCTCATGAGAGATAGGACTTCAAGGTTGAAACTCAAAATTCAATGAGAAGGTAATTTTTTTAATATACAGTGTTTTTTCTCATTATAATATATATTCAATACTATATCAACATAATCTAGAACAAAATTTAAAAATGGATGATCCATTAAAGTAATTTTTTTGATATCTCAATGGGTTTCTTCTTTTTAGTATTACACACATAAAAATTATTCTCTTATACATGTGGATTACTTTGTTTGAGTTGAGGTGGTTTGTTAAAAGTTTCTAATTCTCATGATAGATTGGATATCAGGGTTACAATTGTGATAATTAAAACAAGAAAATGGGTCAAGAATGTATACAACCATTACAAAAATATGAATTCTTACTACTTATTTAATTAAATTTTTATCATCATTTCAACTATTTCAAAGTTATTTTCGCTATCATTTTTACCAAGCACTTATTTAGTTGTTTTCATATATCTTTATGATTTTAATTGCTTATATTTTTCAATATGAAAAAACTATCTAGATTTAATGTTATTTCAAGGAAAAACATTTTTAGTTTAGAGATATAATCTCCTAGCTTTCATCATCGAGAAAGGTTTTTCCACTAAGAATATAGAATCAATATGCAGTGTTGACATTTTGACGAAGAAAGGAAATGAAAATTATGATAAAATTGACAATTAAGGTTTGTTTTGAGACCATGGGATTTGTGGGAATCATCAAAACAAAAATACGATGAATGGTGTGACAGGCATGACTCAAAGTGCTTATTTCTATTTAAAATTGATACAAATTTTAGTAAAAAAGAAAACTAATATACTCAAAATTGAGAAAAACTATTCATAGTATTTTGATACTTTAATAAAATGATCCATAATTAATTTATAACAAGTAGGAGTCAAAATCAACTCAATACAATGCATGGTGTGGATGCTATAACTCTAAGTGGGTATTTTTATTTAAAATTAACGTTAATTTTAGTAAAAATAATGAGTAACATACTGAAAACTGAGACAACACATTTAGATTGTTTTGATACTTAAGGAAAACAATCTATGATTTATTTTTGATATGTAGGATTAATTAACACCTCAATATGATGCACATTGTGGCCGATATATCTCAAAGTGTGTCTTTTTATTTAAAAATGACATTAATTTTTGTAAAAGGAAAATGTGACATACTGAAAACCAAGAAAACAGATTCAGATTATTTTGATACATTAGGAAAATGATCCATTAATAATTTTTTACATGTAGGAATTAGATTCACCTTAATATGATGCATGGTGTGGTCGGTATAACTCAATGTGTCTCTTTTTATTTAAAATTGACATTAATTTTAGTAAAAAGAACAAGTGACATACTGAAAACTGAGAAAATTCATTCAGATTATTTTGATAATTTATGAAAAAAATCCATGAGTCATTTGTGACATATAGGAGTCAACCAAAACACAATAATATTCATGGCGTGATCTCTATGACTCCAAGTTTGTCTTTTTTATTTAAAATTGACATTAATTTTAATAAAAAGAAAAATTCACATACTAAAAACTAAGAAAAAAAATTCAGATTGTTTTAATACTTTAGGAAAACTATATATGAGTCATTTGTAATGTTTAGGAATCAATAGGACACCGATAAGATGTATGGAGTGACCAGTATGACGAAAAGTGACCATTATCATTTTAATATTGAAATTTTATTTCAAAATGTGTCACTTGTTGAAAATGAATGAAATCAAAACAAAATGATGCACGATGTTACTATTATGGCTCAAAATGCATGTTTTTTGTTTGTAATGACATTTTAGTAAAAAAACACAACTGACATACTGAAAACTGAGAAAACACATTCATAATGTTTTTATAGTTTAGTAATATGATCTATAAATCATTTTTGACATGTATGAGTAAAAAGAACCTCAATTCAATGCATGGTGTGACCACTATGACTCAAAGTGTTTATTTTTATTTAAAATTGAAATTAATTTAATTTAAAAAAATAAGCGACATACTAAAAACTAAGAAAATGCATTCAAATTGTATTATTATTTTTGGAAAATTATTTATGAGTTATTTTTGATATGTAGGGATCAACCTCACCTCAATCTGATGCACGATGTGACATGTTTGAATAAAAGTGTCCATTATAAGTTTAAAATCGACATTTTAGTTCAAAATGTATCACTCATGAAAAAACAAGAAAACAAACTTTGATTATCTTGATAAAATAGGAAAGTGATTAATAAGTCATTTTTGACATGTATGAAGCAGTATCACATCCAATCGAGGCACGATGCGGCCGATATGAATAAAATATATTTTTTTAGTTTGAAATGATATTTTAGTAAAACAACACAACTATCATACTTAAAATCAAGAAAAAACTTTCATTTTTTTATTATTTAGAAAGATGATCCATGAGTAATTTGTGATGTTTAGGATTCAACCAGACCTCAATAAGTCACATGGTGTGACCACTATGACTCCAAGTGCGTCTTTTTTATATAAAATTGACAGTAATTTAAATAAAAAGATCAAGTGAAATACTAAAAACTGAGAAAACACATTTTTATTGTTTTAATTATTTAGGAAAATGATTCATGAGTCATTTTTGTTGCGTAGGAAACAACTACACCTCAATATGATGAAAGGTGGGACCAGTATGACTAAAAGTGTCCCTTATCAGTTTAAAATTAACATTTTAGTTCAAAATGTGTCACTCAATGAAACCAATAAAACACAATCTGATTTCCTTTATAGTTTAAGAAAACGATTCATAAGTCCTCTGTGACATGTATGAAGTAGTTCACATCAAACTGATGCAAGATGCGACCGGTATGACTCAAAATGCATGTTTCTAGTTTGAAATGATCTTTTAGTAAAAAACACAATTTTCATACTAAAAACCAAGAAAACTAATTTAGATTGTTATGAAAATTTTGAAAAATTATCCATTAGTCATTTGTTACATGCAGGAATCATCTTTACCTAAATATTAATCATGGTGTGGCTGGTATAACTCAAAGTTTCACTTTTTAATTTAAAATTGTCATTAATTTTAGTAAAAAGAACAATTAACAAACTACAAACTGTTCAAACACGTTCATATTGTTTTGATAATTTTTAAAAATGATCCATGAGTCATTTTTGACATGTAGGAATTAACCAAACCTCAATACGATGCACGATGTGACTAGTATGACTCCAAGTATGTCTTTTTTATTTAAAATTGACATTAATTTAACTAAAAATAAAAAGTGACATACTGAAAATTGTGAAAAAACATTTTTATTGTTTTGATAATTTATAAAAATGATCCATGAGTTATTTGTGACGTATATGAATCAACGACACCACAATCTAACACATGGTGTGACCGGTATGACTAAAAGTGTCTGTTATCAGTTTAAAATTGACATTTTAGTTCAAAACATGTCACTCACTAAAAACCAAGAAAACACAATTGGATTGGATTGATAATTTAGGATAGAGATTAATAAATCATTTGTGATGTGTATGAAGAATTATCATGTCGAACTGATGTACAATACGACCAGTATGTCTCAAAATGTACATTTTTTGTTTGAAATGAAATTTTAGTAAATAAACAAAAATGACATACTAAAAACTAAGAAAACACATTCTAATTGTTTTTATACTTTAGGAAAACAGTCCATCAATAATTTTTGACATATTTGAATCATCATCACCTAAATATTATGCATAGTGTGATAGGTATAACTCTAATTGTTTCATTATCTAAAATTGAAATTAATTTTTGTAAAAGAAAAAGTGACACTCAAAAATGAGCAAACCCATTCAGATTGTTTTGATATTCTAGGACCACAATCCATAACTCATTTTTGACATGTATGAATCTCCCCACCTCAAAAAATGCATGGTGTGACTGGTATTACTCCGAATGTACTTTTTTTTATAAAAAAAATGACATTTTATTAATGTATACTTTCATATTAATGTTTAATTTATTTCTTTATAGTATCACTAAAAAAATATTTGTTTTCTTATATAGGTGAATTTTTTTCTTAGGATGCGATGATTTTTTTGGGAAACTCATACTATGGGTGGAAATTTTATATAGGGAATCATGGGAATCAAAAGATAAAACATTAATGTTATTAAATATTTGTTGGATAATTGTAAATGTAAATATATATAATATTGTTTGAAATGTATATACTATGAGCATATATTTTTTTATTCAAGGTTTCAATTAAATTTATATAGTTTTTTTTGACATTATATGTTTTTGCTGGGTGTGTTGTTATATTAATAGAACATTACATCCAGTTAGGCCTTTATAAGTGCTATTTTGAGCGCAGATAAAGGACACCCTTTATCATTTCTATTTTGAGCACCGATAAAGCCCCCCTTTATCAACACTTTAAATAGCGGTGATAAGGGGGGGGGGGGGGAATTATGATTGCTAAAATATCACTCATAAATGAGCGCCTTTATCAGAACTCTTTTTAGTACAGATAAAGCAGAGCCTTTGTCAGCGCTTTTATAGAGTTGATAAAGGAGGCCAACCTTTATCAGTTATGTGATTAACAGTGATTTTTTAACGCTCTTAAAATCCATTTTGTGAACTTTTAATGGAAATATATGTAAGTCCATAGCCTTAAACATTACATAATCTTGAGTTATTTCAAGAATTCACAATAAGGATCTTTTCAGGTTTATAGTTTTAGATAATTAAGCCGTAACTATTACACAATAACTCAAAAATTACAAAGTAGTCACTTCAACTCACTATACATTTTTTTACAAAATTATACTGTCTAAAATAAAACTTTAATTATTTTCTTGATAAAAATATTCATAACATTAATCTTGATTTCTTCCTTCATATTACCCATCCTTATACCCTGTGGAAAAAATTTCCAAACCTGGGATGAGAAAAACAAGCTTAATAAGGGATATAATATAAGGAAAGAAAATGTTATCCCATGAAAATTTTAAACTCATTGAAAACATTTTCAGAAAACCATACTTTTCACCCTTATAACATAAAATCTTAAACATATCTCATGAAATAATAATATTCCTTAAAAAAAATTTAGTAATCATAAATCATAAAACATAAATCATAATGGAAACTTGTGGTATACATATCATACATACATTTTATCTTTTACAGCTTCAAAGGGAGTAATCTTCTTGGTTACATTTATAATACCCATCATATTATATTTCCTAAATATGTTAGGATAAACCATGTCGTTTACCTCTATTACATTACCTAATGCATTGGAGAGTTATCATGGGCTCACCCACCCTCAGTTTATCATAGAAAAACCCATATACATAAAAAATGCCAAAGAACCATAACATAATCCTAACACATAAAATGAGAATAAAGAAAAAATAAACTTTCCACATTCAAATCACATGATATCATTTCAAGATATTGATATAATCAATTCATTTGAAACATTCAAAAAGAAGAGTTTTGAATCAAAGTTTCCCATAACACTTTGAAAATTTTGAAAGGAATTTACACTTTAAAATAATCATGTCAATATAAATAAATTCTTAAAACCGTTTTGAAAACACATACAATAATGAGAAATATGTATAAGAATAAATCTTTAAAACATTTAAGATGATTTTTTAGTTAAAAAGTCCCCTACCACTTGATAAAATACTTGAATAAAAATAATAAAAAAAATAAAAAATCTTATAGTATAATGAGAATAAGGATATTCATGATATAATATGTCAAAGGGAATTATATACACTATATAAAAGTGAATTGGTGCATAACAACAAATAAGTCTCAATGGAATGTAAATTGAGAAGAATTCCCTTAAAAATACCATGTACTTGGATTAAGGATAAATAAATGACATAATTATGTGTGAAAAATATTAGTACACCCAATATAAGTTGATATTAAATGTAAAAAAACCAGAGGTTATTCACACATATTCTTGGAAAAACAAAACCAATGACATGAATATTTAACTCAATGAATGAAGATTGAGTTAAGATTTACCTTTCAAAGTTTGTATAAAAGATATAATAATTTGTAACTGGGTTGATAATGTGTATCACCAGTATATAAAAACAAAAAAGTGGAAATTATAACATAAATAAACAAAAAATTATTCCACACATAGTCTTGGAATAATACAATCAACTAAGAATAAGTAAAACCCAATGAGTGGAAATTGATTTTAGAAATTCCCTTACCTCAAGTCCAGCATGTCTCTTTCATTATTTATATTCCTCAATAATAAAATTAGGCTAATTTATACTTTATTCATAACCTTTTTTAAGTTTATTATTTATTTTATATCACTCATTACCATGTTATAAAAATTATATTACTATTTAAATTCATATCGGATGTTTTGTCGATATTGGGCACTTGAGTCAAAAATGAACTTATTTTGATGTAAATTGTCCATTTGGTCAAAATTAAATCACATTTAGAGTATTATTCGTGATTTAAATACCATATATATCCAATATATATGTATTTATAATCGTCTATAACATTTGGAGATAAGAAATGAAATGCACTGTTCATGGAGACGGTAGACCGTACATATGCATGAACACTACTTTCATTTCTTTGTCATATTAATGTAATGAAAACTAAATGATACATATGTATATTATAATTAAATTATAATATATATGTTATATGTGTTAAATAATTTCATTAAATCCATCCTTTATATGTTCCATGTATGGAATGAACGAGTCATATCACTTTGAGGGGACAATAGTCCACACTTCCTCAATTGAAATTATCGTATTTACACTTTATGGAAAGCATAAATGTATGTCATAAATAAAAATTATATAAGAATAGATACAATATAAATATAATATATATCATATATAAATATAGTTCCATCATAATGGCCACCATGAGAGGTGGTAATAGAAAATCAAACAATCATTATTTCACGAGGCAGTAGTTCATTGTACACAGAAACAATATGTTCTATATCCATTAGATGGAGGTGTGTGTAAGTGTATGTCTGATCCTTAGAATAAAAACATACTAGAATATTTATTATACTAGTTTTTTTATAAAATAATGTAATAAATATATGTTAGGGTGTTGGATAATGAAAATTAATGAAAGGAGCGTGAGAGAAGACGTTACCTCTAAATCACATAAATCTGTTTGAATTGAGCCAAAATTATTCCTTTAGTTTCCTTAGGCCCAATTTAAGTCTTCTTGGAAGAATTTAGGGATTTTTGAAGCTTATTTGATCAGAATTTCTGCAATAAAGTTGGCTTGAGAGGTTTGAGTAAGTGGGTAGAGGTGGTGGCCTTTTATAAGAGCGAGGATGGACACTTTAGGAAAGTCTTGAAATATTATATTATTATAAATTGATTTTAGAATTTTAATAGCTAAAAATTGATATGATTCTAGGATAAGATGAGTATGGGTCAGAATCAACTCAACCAATAGGTTTTTGACCAGTTTAGTTCACAAATTTAACCTTGTCATTTGGCTTTAACCCTTAGTTAAATAAATTAACTCTTACCATGTCTTATTGTATTTTCATAATACATGGTTACTATAATTACTATAAAATTAAAAGAGAACCAAAATTGTACAATTAACAACATTTGAAACATTATATAAGTAATTTGGACAAATCTTGGATTTTTAGGACTATTAGATAATTTCATAAAATAATATTTGTTTTAAAAACTCATTTATGTCAATTTTAACATTATTTAGTAATTGATCTTTTATAGTCATAACAACCTAATTCCTTAGAATAAAATGCATTAAATAAAATATAACATGTAATAATCATCCATAAAATTCATGTATTTCCTCAAAAGTTTAAAATTACATTTATATTTATATTTATAATATCATTTATTTGAATCTTTCATTAACAAGGTAATCACTATATTATCATTGTGTCTTAAATAAATTTATTTATTTAATGTATAAAAATTATTAAAAAAATCCCATGATTTATGAAATATTTTTATATTTCTAATAAATTTTTATAGTTCAAGAAATCATTTATATAAACCAAATTAAAATGGTTTTATTTAGGAGATACATGTTTATATTATATTTCCATTTTCTTTAAATTAATTATTATAACATGTCATTATCAAACCCACGTGGTTCCATGGGGTTATAAAATTGACCCAAGGATTAAAATGGTTTGAAATATATCATCCAATAGGATTATAACATGTTTTATGGTAATTTTATATTATTATAATATTATTTGTTACCCTTATTTACATGATTTACCCATTAACCATGGTAAATAAAAATAATTAATGAATGTACTATTCATAATTCCCAAAAATAAAAGTTAAATATTTAAAAATATTGGACCCTATGATTCAAAATATTTAATCCATTTTTCCAAATTCAAAACAAATAAATTTTAGTAATTAATTTAAAAATAATTTTCGTTGTCAAAACCAGAAAGTGGGTTTTTAAGAAGTAAAAACTATTAAAAGGTTGACATGTGTTTATATCAAATTTCAACATAAAATTACTTAAAAAGAACAAAATTTGATTAAATGATAAAAATATAATACAATTAAACTTTAAAAAAAATTAAAAGTACAACCTAACTATATAAATAAATTCGATGAAAAGGCTGTTTTGAATTAAAATCCTGCATTTTTCACTATTCATTAAAAAATGAAATTTATCAGAAAAATAACAAATTAGACCAAAGAAAATTTTGATTTTCTGATTCTAAATAATACGTTTTTTACAAAAATAACATATAAAAGTGACAAAAATTTATTTATAAAGGGTTCACCATTAAAAGGCGGTAAAACAATATTTTTTTTAAAAAAATACTTCTTTTATCCAAAAAAATTGGATTTGTTCTTATATCATATCTAGAAAACATATAAGATAAATTTTGAACATTAAATTGAATATATAACATATATTTTTCATTAAATAAAAATCCATAAAGTTCTATATGATTTTATAAACACAATTATTATCTTTTAAATCGGTTTTCATAAAAACACATCGTTTATATTCAATTGGTTTTTATTTCCATTTAAAGTAAATTCAGTGACCAAAATAATCATTATATAAACATGTGTAAACCATTTTTTCATAATTCAGTTTATAATATTCATTTCTTCCATTCCAACAACTAGTTTATAATGGTAACATTTAAAAAATAATATTTAGTTGTTTATTTAAGCTCAGTGTAGCGTATCATATATGCTACTGAACACAATGTTTCTTTCTTAAAACATTGGATGTTTCATCCTCCCCCCTTTAATAAATTTCATCCTTAAAATTTGAATTTGGGGTCAGAAACTTGGGTATTAATTTTCAGAATACCTTTATTGCAATCCTACATAAAAAAAGGATTAATAAAACATCAACTTTAAAAGAAAGAATGAGAAG
This sequence comes from Viscum album, assembly GCA_963277665.1. Classification (NCBI taxonomy): domain Eukaryota; kingdom Viridiplantae; phylum Streptophyta; class Magnoliopsida; order Santalales; family Viscaceae; genus Viscum; species Viscum album. The sequence continues at coordinate 1,360,990,750 of OY728151.1, read as the reverse complement.
TACGAAGGTCACCTGAGATAACACATATTAGGATTCCATGAAGGAAAACATAGATATGGAAGAAAAAATAACCATTTTTTCTGATGGAGAGTGATAGAAAACATGATCACAAGAAATTTAACAACAAAAAAAACACAGACTTGTGATGGGTTAAACGATGTTTGATATCGTAGTAGGAAAATGTAAACTAAAAACATTTTTGATTTAAGATCTACTTCATAAAGCTGAGGAATTATTTTACTATATAGAATAATAACATAAGGAATTATACTTACATGATATGAAGAGTTTCATCCATTAATAAATTTCCACCACAAACTCATCCTTTTCTCCAAATGATGAGTATTTAAGATGAATTTTCACGCCTGAAGCACTATAATCAACTTATAGAAACTCATATCATCCAGAAAAGGTTAACTATCTATTTATCCTAACTTAAAACATTAACCAAAACAAAAATGGTTAGTACAATATTGGATAATCCCCCAAAAATAATAATACTTTATAAGGATATGGAATACTTTTAACCTTTAAAATTCAATATTAATACCCAAGTTATACATAGAACATTCAATAAAAAATATCTTTAAAATTCATAAAAGTAATCCAAAATAAGATTAAAACCCAAAATTTAGAAGGATTTGATCACATAGTCTTCCAGGATATGTTTTAACATTTATCTCAAAATAACATCAACCACACTTATTATCTCATATTAAATAGTAATTAACCTAATCCCATATTCTCTATGATAGGTTAACCATTTCCTTAAATAAAACAAATCTCCATATTTCCACAATAAAAACATAGATTCTTCTAAAATAAAATTCAACATTTACTCCTAAAATTAAATAACATAGTATTCTATTTTTCTTTGGCATATAGTGTTTCCAAAAGAGAGAACGTCTTCCAAAATAAAATTTTTCACCTAATCAACAAATCATTTTTCTATACTAAGGATATCCATTTGATAAAACATAAGTTCCCAAAAATCAACATATTATTGATCCATGAAATCATTTAACTAAAAATAATAAGTCATGTTAACCATGGAATTCACGTAGGCTAGTTGTAGGTGATAAAGGCTTATCGCACTTTGGTTGTGGGTTCGATTCCCACAGTCTTGTCCGATGCGATGGGTTACCATAAGGTCTGTGTGTTTTCTGTTTTCAAAAACCATATAATTCTTATAACTTTACCAAAATGAGATAAAATAATAAAAAATAACCATAACATATTTTAAAATCAATGATTATCCCAAGCCTTTCATTTTCCCTCCAAAAATTAATAACACATAATTACCCCAAAAATAAATGTTTCCAAAATTACCATTAATCACATTATAATTTTGGATCATAAAGACTCAAAAGGGATTTATAAGACATTGAAAATATGATAAACATGAAAATTATAAATTCATATGATATCACTATCTCATAATAAGGCAACCAAATATCAAAAGTTATCTAAACCATCATCTGATACCAACTATAAGGCCCCAACCTTAAACATAAAATAATCTTGAGTTAAGTCAAGAATTCACATTGGGGATATTTTCAGGTTTAGAGTTTTAGAGAATTGGGACATAAGTATTACACAATAACTCAGAAACTAAAAATTAGTCACTTCTACTCATTATCCATTTTTTTACAAAATGAATATATTTAAACTAAAACATGAATTATTTTCCTGATAAAAATCATTATAACATTCATCTTGATTTCTTCCTTCCTCTTACCCATCCTTATACCCTGTGAAAAACGTTTCCAAAACACGGGATGAGCACAACAAGATCAGTAAGGGGTATAAAATAAAGAAAGAAAACATTATCCCCTGAATAATTTAAACTCATTGAAAACATTTTCATAAATTCATACTTTTCACCCTTAGAACATAAACACTTAAACACATCTCATGAAATCATAAGATTCCTAGAAAACTTCTTAGTAATCATAAATCATAAAACATAAATCATTATGGTAACTTGTGGAATCCATATCAAACATACATTTTAGCTTTCATAGCTACATAAGAAGTAACCTTTATAGTTACGTTTGGAATACCCATCACAGTATATTCCCTACATCTCTTAGGAGAAACCTTATTGTTTACCTCTGTCATGTTACCCAATGTGTTGGAGAGATATTATAGACTCACCCACCCTTGGTTTATCAAAAAACCACCCGTATACATAAAAAATTACCAAGAACCATAACATAATCCAAACACATAAAACAATAATAAAGGAAAAATAACATTTCCACATTGCAATCACAAGATTTCATTTCAAGGTATTGATATAATCAATTCATTTAAAAAATTCAAAAAGAAGAGTTTTGAATCAAAGTGCCCCATAACAACTTGAAACTTTTGAAAAAAATTTACACCTTAAAACAGTCATTTAAATATAAATAAATCTTTAAAACCATTTTTAAAACATGGAAATTAATGAGAAAAATTTATAAGAAAAAACATTTAAAACATTTAAATTGATGTTTTAGTTAAAAAATACCTTTCTACTTGGGAAAATACGTGAATAAAAATAATTATAGAATAAAATTAAACAATAATAATAATATAATGAGAATAAGTATATTCATTATATAATAATTCAAAGGTTAGTATATAAACTATATAAAAGTGAATTGGTTCATAACAACAAATAAGACTCAATGGAATGTAAATTGAGACGAAATCCCTTACAAAGATCACATCCTTAGATTAAGGATAAATCAATGAAATAATTATGTGTGAAAAATATAAATACACCCAATATAAGTGGATATTCAGTGTAAAACAATAATAAGTCATTCACACATATTCTTGGAAAGGAAAAACCAATGACATGGATATTTAACTCAATGAATGGAGATTGAGATAAGATTTCCCATTCAAAGTTCTTATAAATGATGTAAGAATTTATCAAGGGGTGGTTATGTGTATAAATAGTATATCCACAGAAAGGTAAGTGGTAATTACAACATAAATAAATAAATAGTGATTACACACATAATCTTGGCATAATATAATCAACGAAGTATGCGTAAAACCTAATGAGTTGAAATTGAGTTTAGAAATTCCCTTACCTCAAGTCCGAATTATCTCATTCATTATTTATATTCCTGAATAATAAACTTATGTTAATTTATAATTGATTATTAAATTTTTTCAAGTTTATTGTTATTTTATATCACTTATTACCATGATATAAAAATTATATAAAAATTTAAGTTCATATCAGATGTTTTGTCGATATTGGGTACTTGAGTAAAAAATGAACTTGTTTTGATGTAAATTGTCCATGTGGTAAAACTTACATCATCTACAAAATATTATTAAGAATTTAAAAATCATATATATCCAGTATAGATGTATTTATAATAGTCCATAACATTTAGAGGTAATTAATGAAATGCACCGTTCATGGAGACGGTAGGCCATACATACGCATGAACGCTAATTTCATTACTTTGTCATATTAAAGGAATGAAAAACAGATGATACATAGGTATATTATAATTAAATTATAATATATATGTTATATATGTTACATAACTTCATTAACTCCATCCTTTATACATTCCATGTATGTCATGAACCAGTCATATCACTTTGACTTGGTCGTAGTCTACACTTCCTCAAATGAAATTATCGTATTTACATCTTACGAAAATCATAATGGTATGTTGTAAATAAAAATTATAAAAGAACAGGGAAAATATAAATATAATATATATCATATATAAATATAGTTGCATCATAATAGACACCATGAGCAGTGGTAGGATAAAGTTGAACAATCATCATTTTGTGAGGCAGTAGTTCGATGTACAAAGAAACAGTATGTTCTATATCCATTAGATGGAGGTGTGTGTAAGTGTAGGTATAAAAATTATAATAAAAACATAATAGTTTATTTAGGATACTAGTTGTTTTATAAAATAATAAAATAAAGGGAGGTTATGGGGTTGGAGAACGAAAATAAATGAAAGAAGCGTGAGAGAAGGCGTTACCTCTAAATCAGGTAAATCCTTTTGATTTGAGCCAAAAGGCATCCATTAGTTGAATTATTACCATGTTAAGAATATAGGAGTAATTGAGGGATATTGGGAGCTTATTTGAACATAATATGGGTGAGGCAAGGGGCTTTAGAGGGAGGAGGGGTATTTTAGGAAAGTCTTGAAATATTATATTATTAGAAATTGATTTTCGAATTATAATAGATCCTAAGTGATATTATTCAAGGATAATATGATGGTGGGTCTAAATATTATCAACCAATAGGTTTTATACAAGTTTAGGTCTCAAATTTAACCTTATTGTTAAGATTTAACCCTTAGTTAAATAAATTAACTCTTACCATGTCTTCTTGTACTTTCATAATATCTAGTTACTATAGTTACTATATAATGCCAATAGAACCACAAGTGGATCTTTAATACATTTTTTAATATTATATAATTAATTTGGCTGAATCTTGGATTTTTAGGACAATAATATCATTTAATAAAATTGTATTTTCTTCAAAAACTTATTAATGTCAAATTTTAAACAATTTAGTAATTGATATTTGTTAAAGTCATAAAACTTGATTAATTCAAACAAAATGCATTAAATCAAAGATAAAATGTCATAATAATCCGTAAAATATTTTTATGGAATAAAAATGTTCAAATCTAATTTATTTTTATATTTACAATATCATTTATTTGAATCTTTCATTAATACGGTAATCACTACATCATCATTGTTTCATAAATAAATTTATATATTTATTTTCAAAAAATTATAAATAAAATACCATGATATAGGAAATATATTTATATTTATAATGAATATTTATAGTCTAATATATCATTTATATAAACTAAATTAAAATTGTTTTATTTAGGAGATACATGTTTATGTTATATTTCCCTTTTTTGTAAATTAATTATTATAACATGTCATTATCACACCCAAGTGGCTCCATGAGGTCGTAAAATAGACCCAAGTATTATCATGGTCATAAATATCTCATAAAATAGTATTATGACATGCTTTATGGTAGTTTTATATTATTAAAATATTATTTTTATCATTATTTACCTGATTTACCCTTTAACCATGATAAATAAAAATAATTACTGAAGTTATTATTCATAATGTACAAAAATAAAAGGTATCTATTTAAACAATTTGGACCTTATGATTTAAAATATGGAATACATTTTTCCAAATTCAAAAAACAGAAATTGTACTAATTATGTTAAAATTAATTCCCATTGTCAAAACCAGAAAGCTGGTTTTTAAGAAGTAAAAACTATCAAAAGATTGACATGTGTTTATATCAAATTTCAATGTGAAATTATTTACAATGAAAAAAATTGGATTAAATGATAAAAAATAATACAATTAAACTTTAAATACTTTTAAAAGGAAAATATAACTATATAAATAAATTAGATGAAAAGGCAATTTTGAATTAAAATCCAATATTTTTCACTGTTCATTAAAAAAATGAAATTTATCATAAAAATAAAAAAATTCAACAAATGTAAATTTTGAATTATATATTCTAAATAAGAAGTATATTTTGTAAAAAAGAACATATAAAAGTGACAAAAACATTATATAAAAACGGTTATCCATTAAAAGATGGTAAACCAATATTTTTTTGAAAAACACTTATTTTATCCGAAAAGTTGTATTTGTTCTTATAAAATATCTAGAAAACATATAAGATAAAATTTAAACATTACATTGAATATATAACATAAATTATTCCTCAAATAAAAATCCATAAAGAGTGATACGATTTTATAAACACAATTATTCTCTTTAAAATAGGTTTTTATAAAAACAGATCCTTTATATTCAATTGATTTTTATTTCCATTTCTAATAAATTTAGTAACCAAAATAATAATTGTTTAAACATGTGTAAAACATATTTTAAAAATTCATTTGATAATATTTGTTCTTTTTATTCCAATAGCTTGGTTATAACGGTAAAATTTAAATAATAATATTTAGTTGTTCATTTAAGATCGATGCAGTGTATCATATATGATACTGATCATAGTGTTTCTTTATTAAAACTTGGGATGTTTCAATATGTGAAGTAGTGCAATTAGATTGATCATATTTGATTTAATTTTGATCAGTGTAGTTTTGATGTCTCATCCAACGATGTCGATATTTAAAATTTACAATCCCATCTTTCCTTTTGTCGAAGTATTTCTAATTTGATGAATCTAAGGAAATTGTTTGGAATTAATGTCAATCAGTCGATAATATATTCTGTGATATTAAGTGGTACCTTTTATCACATCGGGAACTGTTCAGTTCTTACGCCCCTACTGTACCCATGGTGGTGAGTTGGGGAGGTCCTGGTTTTGAACCTCCACGTCTGCATATTTATTTCCATTTTACTATCACCATCAAACATACCATGTATTAAGAGACACCTTTTATTAGTGCTAAAACAGTGTTGGGGAGAATCCTAATTTCAGACTAAAAATTTCCTTCATAATATTTGTGATAAACCTGGTGAAATATATATGTGATATAAAGTAGAATAAATAAATAATCATGCAATATTTTTTAACATGAAAAAACACTCATATGTGGATGATTAAAAAACCATGAGGATATTCCAAAAATATCCACTTTGAATCAGAAAATAGGAATAATCCATGTAATTCTAAATAATAAATTAAAAATGAATGATTGTACAAAACCTGGGTGAAAACCACATCCTCATACAAATTTTCCTTCTATCTAGAAAACATCTTTCCAGTGATATGCTTGAAAGATGAATCTATGACAAAACATCACCCTTCTGCCGACAAAACGTAACTACCTCAAAGATATTCATCTGAACACACATCAGTCTCACACTATCTTTTAACACTCGAAGGATTCATCTCTATCATGATATTTCCATCATGATATATCACTGATCATTAACCAGGGCATGAAACATAATCACCGCTATTAGGAATAATTTTGATACATGGCCCCAAACACCAATTTCATCACTGCTATTCCACACCAATTAAATATCGATTCACTGTTCATGCTACCACTGACGTTGTATCCCCCTTATTTCTTTCAGTGGACTAAATCTTGAAAATCGTTCCAAGAACCTCTCTAGATGTACACGATAATTTTTTAGACATCATAATGTCACACAATCCGTTGTAAACATGGTAACACCTTCGCGGTTCTCTCTTTCTAGCTAAATCATGCTAGAACACCATTTTAAAATATGTTACCACATCCTCTTATATAAACACCATGTCCATATATCCAATAAATGTGGTCAAAATTCATGATTAAATCCACTAATATTAAAAATAACTCTACATTAATGTTGGGAGAAAATATCCAATCAATGATGAGATAAATCTCTATATTAATAATTTTCCCTCTCATCAATAGATGTGATGAATCTAAAAAATTTCCCCCTTCAGCACATTAAAGAAAAAAACATACAAAAACCCCATTTGGAAAGAAAATAGGTTATTGTCACACCAACCATCATGATCTGCATAAAATATAACAGTGACCTTTTTCACTTCTAAAAAAAAACTTTCATCTACCCCTATAAAGAAAAATCCAAATGATGAAGTCATTTTCACATCTGTATCTACACCATCACAATGGACAAGACCAAAACCAAAAACGTATATCTCCCCCATAATCATGATCACCACCCAATATGGAGCACCCATAAAAAAAAATTCTTCCCCTACTCAAAATCCTTAGATCAGCTAGCATGTAACCTCTCTCAACCAGCTTTGATTTAAAAATATTATTTTGCTTCATGAACTCATCTAAGATCCTCTCTGAAACTTCCATAATTCTCACGATAAATTTCAAGCACGAACCATCACCTTTGATACACTTTTGGGGATAATCTCAATTCTAGGATCAAAATTACTTGCAGAATATTTGTGTGAAACCCGAAGAAATATGGAAGTGATATAAAAATAAATAAATAAATTATCAGGAAATATCTTTCTACAGGAATATACCCTCTTATATGGAAGATTAAAAAACTATTGGGTAATTCCAAAAAATATCTACTATGAATTATAAAATACAACTAATCCAAGTAATTCCTAAACATGAATTACAAATGAGAGAGCATAGAAAACCAGTGTGAAAACCACACCCCGATATGCCTCTACCTTCTCTCGAAAAATCATCTCACCAATTCCATGCTCAAAAGATCAATCTATTACAAAGTGTCACCCTTTGGTTGTCAAAACATTCCTACCTTGTAGATCATCATCTGAACATGCATCAGACTTGCACCATCTTGTGACACCTGAAGAATTTATCTCTCTCATGATCTTGCCATCATGATGTATCATCAATAATTAATTGGGACACACCACTTAATCACTACTATGGAGAATAATTTTGATAAATGGACTCGATCATTGATTTCACCACTGCTGCTCCACACCTGTTAAATGTCGACGCACCGATCATGCTTCCACTAACGTGGTATCCTCATTCTTTCTCTAAATGGGCTACATCTTGAAAATCTTTCCAAGAAACTCTCCACACGTACAAGATAATTACATATACATCGTCGTGTCCCACGTCCCAATGAAAATGTAGAAGCCCCTTATTGGTTTTCTCTTGATGGCTACATCATGTTTCCACACCTTTTAGAATATGTTACTACATCCTCTTATATAGACACCAAGTCCATATCTCTGATAAATGCGATCAACATTAATTATTCCATCCATTAATATAAATAATAAATCTCCATTAATGTTTGGAGAAAATCCCCAATCAATGTTGAGATAAATCTCTTCATTAATAATTTTCTCTCACATGAATAAATGTGATGAACGCCAACAAACAATGTTAATCCAAGAATTGCCATTTCCACTAGACAAAAGCACTGATAAAGGTTACTTTCTTCAATGCTAAAAATATAGTGATTAAAGGTCAATATTTATCAATGCCTTTATCATTCATAAAGTTTAACATGATAATAATTTTGTAGTGGTGATAAAAGTATAACATTTATCAATGCTAAAGTAGTGCTAATGAAAGTCTATTTGTGTATAATATATTTTTTATATACATATTTATATATTATTAAATAAAATTTATTTAGTAATAAATATAGATATTTATTTATATAAATATAATATATATATATGTTTTTAATCATTTATATTTTTTCTTATTCTTATACTTATTAATAATTATGTATATAAAAATATATAATTATAATTACATATTTTTTTTTGACAAACAATAAGGAAATTTAATAAATTGATCAAAGATAAAGTAATACAGGAGACATCATCTAAGGAGAAAAATCAACCTATCAAATATGAGACTCTCCTGAATTACCTTGGGTTTCCAAAGCATGAACAACCTTATTACCTTCTTTTTTGATGAAAGAGATCTTGCATATAGAGAATGAGATGAGGAGGGAGCGAATCCTCAGGAACAACAAACCAAAGGATTGAAGACCATTCTCTAGTGCTTATATTGCCTTAATAGTGGAGAGAAAATCCATTAACAAGATAAATAAGAACAATACTCTCTCAATGGATAGCCTCAAACCCTCTCAGATGTCTTTGGCTTTAACAATCAGTGGCTCCCAACACTACCACATAATCATATGTAGCCAGCTCCACCCTTTATGAATGCTTAGAAAAGTACTGATAATGGGGGTACTTCTATCAATGGAAAAAAAGTGATGATAAATGGTGATTTTATCAGTGCTAAAAAGACACTGATAAAAGTAATACTTTATTTTCATTTTTTTAGCACTGATAAAACTACCCCCTTTATCAAAACTTTTTAAGCGCTAATAATGGGTACTCTTATTCGTGATTTTCTTATCAATAATAAAAGGTATATTTCAGAAAAAAATTATTTATCACTAAAAATCATATATTAGTATATAAATATTCTTATATTGATATAAATATAATATATTTTATAAAATTTGATTTATATAAACTAAATATGTAGTTACACTTAATAGATAAGATACTTAGTAAAAAAATGGATTATAAAATAATAAAAAAATTAATATTAATTAATAATTGGATTATTGTTATCGAGTAGTAATCATTTTATAATAATTTTGAAATAGAAAAAATCAAAAAAAAACTATCAAAAATAAGTTAAAAGTGTGAATCGAACTTTAATGAACTATAACTTTGGATCCAGGTGTCCAATTGAGTTCCACCAAATATAAAATCAAACCTATGAAAAATATATGTGCTTTGGTGACCTAGGATAATCACATTAATAAATTTTTTGAGGTTAAAAGGGCCCAAAAAGACCCCCAAAATTGAGTTTTTTGTCACGGTACCCCATTTTTTAACATTTCAGGGAATTTCGACCTCGTTTAATGGAGCCTTATTATCTTTTTTTGGGTTGAGACAATTTATTTTCAAGGTTTACCCTCATATGGATATTATGATGTTCAAAGTTTATAATTTTTCCTATTGTACTATTATTTATAATCAAATATATTAATATATATACATATTTTGTTTATATTTGCACATAATAAATTAATTTTATAAATAAACATGTAAAAATATTTATATATAAAACATTTTTATAATTATATAAACCATATCTATATAATAAATAATATCAATTTTATTTAAAATAAAAATATATGAATATTTATATAGCTATACAATTAATGTATATATAATGTTTATATATATATAAATATATTTGTGTGTGTATTAAATATATATATATATATATATATTCTAATATATGTATATATAAATATTAATATATAATATAAATAAATAAATAAAAATAAAAATAAATATATTTATAGAAACACACACATATTTATAAATATACATACATATCTATGTATGTATGTATTTATAAACACACACAGACACAAAACATATATTTTATATGTATTTAAAAGTAATTATATATATATATATAAATATATGGATAAAAAATGTGAGAAAATTTATATAAATACATAGATATACAATAAAATATAGAAAAAAACAATATAGGGGAGTGGAAAAGGTGCGGGCGTGTGAGGGGTAGGTATCAAGTTCAAAACTCAACTGAGGTAGGGGCACACGTAGGATGGATTAACGTTGTTAAAGGGGAGTTGGGGGGGGGGATTAGAGTGATAAAAAATTCTTTATAATTTTTTTTGACTTTAATAAACAATTTTATTAATGCTGATAAAATGCCACCTTAATTAGCATTAAAAAAATCACTAATAAAAGTCACCTTTTTCCCGTGCTTTCTTTTTATTAATGATGAAAGGGAACTCTTTAAGTTTTTTATCACCGATAAAAGGGGCCTTTATTAGAACGTTTTATAACTGATAAAAGGGACCCCATTTTATTGACACTTAGTGTATAAATGTTTTTTTAGCAATGTTGATGTCTTTTTTTAGTGCTGTTAAAATCCTATTATATAGTTCTGTAGTGGGTGTGAATATAATGTTGGCATGCTACAACAATGCATCTCTGGAGTCACAAACCACCACACCTATCCAAACACAACCTCCTACACAGACCAAGGAATCCGCAGTAATCATCTGTGTATCTGGTGGCGGTGGGACCCAAACACTATTACATGAATGAGTTTTCAAAAAATCACGTTGAAACTCGAAACTTTTCCAGTTTTGTAGCCAGTATGTGGTTCATTTGATCCAGAAATGAGTAAGACTCAATAGTCAATTGAATACCAAATCATTCCTTCTAACATAGATAAACCAAGTGATGATACAGAGAGCTTTAACTTTCTTAGAAGAGAGATAGGATGCCCACTTCAGTAGGTATGAAGTAGGCCCATTCTCCATGTCCACCAAAATATCAACATTAGAATCTCAAGTGATTCATATGGCCCTAACTCCTTGGAAAAAAAATTGACTGTGATGGAAACTATAGTTCATCCATGCACAAAGGGCAAGTATAATTATTATAAGCATGGTAGAACATAAGGAACTCCTTGACGGGGGAGTATGAAGACACATAATTTCCATAAAAAATACCATATATTGGGAGGAACTAAAAAACTCTATATAATCTTCTAAACAAAATTCCCCTTCGGACTTCATGACCGAAGTGCCATTTTAAACAAAAATTTAACAAAAAACATTTCATATCTCTCTCTACTCCAACAAATCCATTCCTTCCCCATGTCCTTAACAAAAGGGGTGCTCAAAAATGATTCTTAGGTCTCTCTCATTGAAATATCCTTCCAATATATTAATATTCCAACCATTACTAGAACAATCTAGCTGGGAGTCAATCATTGCATCTTCCCACCCTGGGACCATCAGATAGGTAGCCTTCATCTCATTTCTGTCGACCAACTAGAAATCTATCCAAATATTAATAGTGGTATCATCTCCAATTTACTATTAGAGACCCCTACATAGAAGCTCATAATAACCCCTTAAACAGCACCAAAAAAACTAGGATAGGGGGCCAAGAATAGACACACTAGAATCTGAGTAGGGAAATATTTGGCCTATATGATTCGAGTGCACATCAAATCAGGATTTTACAGTATCCTCCACCCTTTATTTTCTGAAAGTGCATCATTAAAGACATGAAAATTCTAGATCATCATTCTATAGAATGATTTTTGGGTACAAAACTTGTCCCAAGACAACCAACGAGATTTACTTCTCACACCATTAATCCCCCCACCAAAAGTTAGCAAGGAAAGAGGGGATCTTATCAACAAAAAACTAGGATGTTTAAAAAGGTACATAACATAGGTCATGATCTCTTGTGCCACCTAATTAATAAAAATATCCTTCCCACTAAAAAGATTTTCTTAAAGGTCCATCCTTGATTTTGTATTGAAATTCTATCCATGATACTTGAGAAAACTCTCTTTTATAATGTCAAAATACTTTAGGAATCCCAAATTATTTATTATGCTTATCATCATCCCAAACACCAAAGGTTCTTCTAAGTTATTCGTTCCTACTTATAGGAACACCAGAGTTGAATAAAATTTATGATTTAGAATGGTTGATAGATTTTCTAGAATCTCTCTCACAAATGGAAATCAAGTGGAAAATAGAATCTCATTCTATAATAATGGACCTTGAGAAAAGCAAGTAGCCATTGACAAAAAATATGGGATATGGTTTGAATCTATCTGCACACATTCACCCCATGAATCATTTTATCCTAAGAAACTGCAGAAATAATATTAGGGAACACATCATACAACATAATAAAAATATAAGGGGAAATAGGATCTCCCTGAGGAAGATCCCTGGAAGGTGAAAAAAATTTAAGAAAGTTTGTCATTAATTTTAATTATTAAAGATATGAAAGAAAGAAATTGCATGTCTATTTCAATCCATTTGGGGGGAGAACCCCATTTTTCACATAAAAAACTAATGAAAATTATATTCAACCCAATCATAATCCTTTTTCATAACAATCATCCAAGACATAATGCCTCTCTTTGAAATTGAGTGGGTTTTCACTGATTGAAACACTTCATGGATGATAATGGCATTATCTTAAATGAGCCTCTTTTGGATGAAAGAACTATAATTTTTAGAAATAATAGAAGGAATCCAAGGCCTCATGTGATTAACTAATTTTTTTGAGATTTTTTTAGAGAACATTGCATAAACAGATAGACTTGAATTATGATACAAAGGAGGGTTTCTTGATCTTAGGGATGAATGTAATGATGGTTTTTTAAGCCCATAAAAGCTATCCTTACCTACCCAAAAATCTTTCATGAGGCCTTAAATATCATTCCTAATAATATTCCAGAACATTTTTAAAAAATAGAGCATAGAAATGATCTAAACCTGGATCATTCATTTAGTGGATTTGATTAAGAACCATGTAAACTTCCTTGGAAGAAAAATCATGTTTAAGATGAATATTCATTTCCTATATTACCATTGGTTGAATACATGAGAAATATATGATGAAATGAAAGAATCCCTATAGTTTAAATCTCATGGTAGAAATTAAAAATCATATCATGTATCCCCTCTCACTGGACACTGCACAAACTTCTATATCAGTCACACATGGGATAGAATTCTTATGTTCCCATGCAAAATTCTTATGATGGAAGTTGTAGGTACTATAATCCCCTTCTCGGATATGGGTTTCACATGCTTGTAGGGACTAAAATACCTCCATAATTTTAAGGTCTATATCTAGACCAACTTCATCAATTGGGATTATATAAAAAACTAAATCAAGGGGGGGTGAGTACATATTGTTTAGTTTTATTTCAGTTTGTACACAATGAGAATTTTTTTGGAGGAACTTGGAATTACTCCAACGCATCAGAATATATGTCACCTGTTTGATATTACTTCCCATATTAGGATCCCCCTCCTTCTATTATGATAATATCACATCTTTTCATTCCTTATCCTTCACCCAAAATCATTAAAATTTAAAAATTCTTTCTTGTATCTATTTTATTCATTCATGAGAAAATTCATTGAGGATAGGGAAATGGTCCGAGGATGTCGGGGTATGCTGAGAAACCTAGACTAATATGAAAATATTTTTCCATTAACTTGACCCTATGTATATATCTACTCATTCCTCAATTCGTGTCATTTCATTATCCACCCAGAACCACATGTTAGTGTTTCTCGAAAACCCTAGATCACCAAGACCTACAAACTGGGTCACCTACTAAAACTCCATCATTGGAACAAGAGGTCTATTTAAACCCCTTTTTCTTCTCATTTTGAAATAAAATTTAAGTGAAGTCCCTACCAACAAGGAGAGGTTCATGAAAACTCCCCCGTAGGGACTTAAGATAATTCCAAGACTTATGTTTATCCCATTGTGAGGGATATCCATTGAAGCCAACAAAAATACAATCCTACACACCTGTTTGGTGAATAGAAGTAATGTGTTTATGAGAGAAGGATTTAATAGGTAAATCCACCTCTTCTCTTAATAGAAGAGAGATCCCCCTGCGTATCCTTATCGAGAGATTGGGAAGAAACACTAAATGCCAGTTTTTTTTGAAATACCACCCATGTAATTATTTTCTAATATGGTTTCAGGCAAGAAAATCATAGCAGGGAAAATTTTAGTACATTGGAACTAGAGAATCCAAACCGATCATTAGTTTCCAATACCACAGAAGTTCCAACATAATTTTTTTTATTGTAGTAGACGGGACTAGATCAATCTAGCCTCTGCCTATGAAACTTCAAGAAGGGTACCATCGAATGCAACTTTCCATATTTTAGGAATACAGTCCACATATTGTGAGGCCTCATACCCTTGTTTAGAGACGTAATGAACCATATAAAGAGTGTCAGATTTAGGGTCTCCTCTGGTTATCCACTTTCACATATAGTGATTTTTAGATATTTTCGTCATAAATACATTAATTTTGAAACATTACTTAGATTAAGGCAATGGAGATACCTCACATAGGGGAAGGAATAGATCTATGGGGTTAGATAAAATCGGTTTCGGCTTGGTGGAGGGTATATAAAAATTCTTAGACCCTGTTTGTATCTATGTATATGATATTTTAATATCCAAAAAATAGTTATCCACACCAAAAGGTTTATTTCCAAAAGAATTGGGACTATTTGGGGACCTGGATTCATCATTTCTTTTAGTTTCGATGAATTGTTTCGATCTCCAAGAGTATACGGTGACCCCGACATTATAACCTTATTATAGATAATGACTACATGCACTGTAAGGGATTTCATAGGATTTTCTCTATCCCTAGACCTTTCTGAGTCTATAACAAAGTTTTCACCATGATGTTTTAATGAAAACAAGGGCCATTCAACATAATAATATTAACATTTTAAATCTCTACATTTATAGCACAATATTTTTAAAAATTTACAATGCACTCACAGAAAAAACCAAATATGAGAATTTTTTCATTTTCACATGAATTCGATATCATTTATCCTTCCGGGGAAAGGAATTCACCCCTTATAATATGGGAATCAACATCATCTATTACCCTAATCTTTATTGAGGCTCCCCAAACAATAGTTCCTGATTGATCCCATTTCACGAAAGTTCCAATAATGCCCCTGATTTCCTTAAAAGCACATTCTAATTTCCCCTAAAAAGAAATTCTAGTGAGCCAAATCCAATATGGAGACTTTTTGGAGGAAAAATACAGGATGTCTCAATTTTTATATAGATATTACATTAAAATTATATGGTTATCAAAAGACTAGGACCTCCTGAGAAGAATCTTTCATTTATCGTTCTCATTAAATAATTTTAAGACTAGAAGCCCTGATCCAACCTCACATATGGCCACACCATACTCTAGGATCCAAATAGATTGTAACATGTTCTTCAATGTTATAATATTATAGGGTCAAATAATAATCAATTTCACATTATAAGGAGGCCCATTAACCGCATCAAGAACCCATTTTTTACTTTCACACAACAATAGGAACCTTTTCCGAAAGTGGGAAATACTGCCATTTGTTTAATAGATCGATCTCCTTTCTCTAGTCATTTGGAAAATAAGAAAACTTCTCCAATAAGGAAGAACCAATGATGAATTCATAATAGAAACGTCACAATTACAAATCTTTCCATCCTAGGATGAGCCTAGGAGAACCAAAACCCAAGGAAACCAAAGGAGAAGGCTCTCTACAATGAGAGAGAATCTATTTTATTTCATGTACATACATACATCTATATGCCATTGTATCTAGAGTTTTTCTTATAATTGATCAAAAACAAATATTATAAAACACTGTGATATGAAATACATAAATAAATATAAAAATATAGTAAATATAGTTTGTATTTAAATTTATTATATATTTATATTCATATTATATAATTTATAATATAGGTCCAGTGTGTGATTGTCATTCTTTATGTTGAGGGGTGATGCTTGATCCACTGAAGTGTAGGGGTGTGTTTACTATTTCAGTTTTCAATTCCCTCTATCTATGATTAATAATTATATATGTGTCTATTTTCACACACACATATATATATATGATTATATATTATAAAAATATATAAAAAATATATAATAAATATATAAAGAATAAACATATACATAAAATTTATATTCAAAATACAACTTATATAAAATTATAAATTTATTATCAATCTTATTTTCTTTCTTTATGGATAAAAATATCAAATTTATATTAACCAATAAAAATATATAATAATGAATTTAAATACATTAAAAACTTTACATGTAAATATAAAATATTAAAATTTTATTTAAATAATTATATAAATATATAAATGAAGATATATTTATTTAACTATATTTATATATATTATATGTAAATAAATATTAATATATAATGATATAATCGTTGATGTTGTGATACAAATACTTAATATGGACTAAAGTGTGATAAAATAGAAAAATTGAATAATAATAAGGGGTCAATAGATTAATGTATATAAAATATGTTTTTGTGTGGGTGTGTGTGTTTATGTATATATATGTGTATAAATGTATTTATATATGTTTGTGTGTTTGTATAGTATGTATGTTTACGTATGTGTATGTGCATGTATGTTTTTGTATGTGCATGTTATTGGGAATATACCAATATCTAATCACCAAAAGTTATCCATCATATGATACCCATAGTAAAATCAGATCCTCCAAAAGGACGCCCTTGATCTTGGTGAACTAGAAGATATGAAGGCTTCACACCCTACTTAGTGTACCAATTTAGCCTTTCAAATATATAATAAAACTCTAAACTCACTAACATTCAAGGGAAACGTGATAAAGGAAAAGACACATGAGTCTACATGGCTTAGACACAATTTATACATGCACAATATAAACATAACTACGTTTACCATTACAATTGGTTATTATATGAATTAAAATTATGTTTTACAAATGTAGAAAATTAGATCACTAATTACATGTAATCTCTCAATCACATTCATACACTTATATTGGTGGTCCCACTTAGAGTAATTATTTATTGGTCATCTAGTTTCCCCATTATATGAAATTCATAGACAAACCACCATTAAACCTAGTGAATAAAAATCTCTTATAACAATTGAAATATGGATGCTAACGTATATTAAATAATTCAGGTTACCCTTATTCTCCTATGAATAACCCTTACATTTTCATAATCGGAGTGTCCAATTAAAAACCCATAACTTTAATTCACTCATTTTCTGGACCACTGACCAGTTCACATGTCTATCAAATGACATCATCGTTCAATCAACCCACCTCTGCCAAATAATTTTCTCTATTGCTGCCTAAATCCTATAACAAAGCTGGCATCTAGTTCTTCTTTGTACGTTTGTTTGACTCAGAATATGAATGTGCATCACACTCTTAATAATATCCCACCTAAAGACAACTTCAAGTAACTATTTAAAACCTACCAAAACATAGGCACATTATTCAACTTTCACAAGATTAATATTAAATGTTTTCCTTTATCCTTATGTTCACCCATGTCCCACTAAAACACAATGTTACATTAGAATTTATTGTACTAACAACATAGTGATGATGTCTAATGGATTCTGTTTCATGAATATCTTCTGAAACTCCATCACTCAATCCTCTAGCTTGTTCCAGATGAAATGGAATCTTTGGTCCATACATATTTTTTCCATGAGTGAAAAAAATATTTTTAGCCAAATGAGGTTATGAGGTGTAGTAGAAGTAGTCGGGATCTTGCGAAACAATGTTTATCATAGAATTCCTCATATTAGATCCTTAAAAAATGACAAATAAAACCCTAAAATATTTATAAAGAGTAAATTTTTATATAAAATTTATAACTAATTTATAAATAAGAATTACCTTCACATGGAATTCTTTCATAATTGATGATTTGGATAACCCTTTTTTTTGTACTATAGTTACAATGAAAGATCCAAAGCATAATCCCTCTAATTGTATCCATGTGTGATCCAAAAACCTTGAAACGTCATCATAGAAAGTTCATGTGTTGGCATGGATGATCATAATGTCTTAGTCATTCATCATTTATCACAATAAGAATCCCGTGAATCTTAAAGGACTCTTTCTAGTTCTCTTATACTTGAGAGGTAGTTGGAGGAAGATCGGCTCTTATTATTGAGATATTATGAATAGAGTTCTCTTCAGTCTTGCTATAATTACCTTGAGAGAATATATTGTGCACAAAAAATCAATTCACTCTATAAATGATGTAAGTTAGGTTATATTCATAGGTTAGATATAAGGTTATTGTAAAAAGACCCTTAACTAATTTATTTATTCTAAATAAACCCCAATTCTAATAATAATAATAATAATAATAATAATATATTAATTGACAAGTGCTAACTTGTGGATATTTAAAAATCATTTATTAAATAAAATGTATCATTTCATTAGGGCTATTACCTCCTCTTGTAAATCCTACTTGACATTTATCAAACATTGAATAATAAATATTTTTTTAATAAATAAATATCACTATATTATTCGTTCAATAGATAAATATATATTATATTCACTAACTATAAAATAAATACTTATTTAATAATCAAATCACATATATTTTATTGAATAATTGGTGATTTAAATTATATGATAAAAAAATGAATAAATATTATTCCCTAGTATTGAGAATAATATTTATTCTAATATTAAATTCAAATATAATTTAACTGATGTTATATATATAGTTAGTGTGTGATACTCTAGGTCTCTATCTTAGTGGAATTAGGTGAGCTAGCCTAAAGTCCATGATTACTATCTAGTAATAGTTCAAGGAACCCATAAAGAAAAAAGTTAAATTTACAATGACAATACCACCCTAAAAATGATTATTATGTAATATAATCCATTTGTTTCAATACCTCATCAAGAAGGTTTTGTACTTGTTTCATCATCATATATGTTTGATATATCTTTCTTGGATGACATGAAATGAACTCTCCAATAAATCACCAAGTCCACAGACTAAATCAAACAATTTCATTTCAATGAAAGGGCCCAAGATATCATCTTTTGATCTTAGTAGAGTAAGATAATTTCTTGAGTTATTAATTTATGTAATATCACATATGAAACATCCATTGCATCCAACTGATATCCCCAAAGGGTGTTGTTACTTACCAATAGTTCTATGCAATTTTTTTATAAAACCCAAACTATGCTACTTGATTTTTTAAAATGTAGTATTAGGAATGTTCTAGGTCAAACCCATAGAGATGATGAAATAGTTTTAATATAATTTAAAATGATATAATTTTTTAAATTTATAGAAAGAGACAAGGAAATAGATAATTTGATTGATTTTATGAAAGAAAAATATGAAAGTAGAGCAGACTAATTGATTGGTTTGTGATCAAATTTGGAAAGCATGCTAGGGTATTTGTAATCTCGGGGTTCAGGTGTAATTGGATTTAACAGGGTAATTAATTCATTATTTGGTGTCAGAGTCGAGACAAGGTAGACCCAATGTTCATGGTATCCCCTTATTGAGGTGATAATTTCATATTTCCCTTGGTCCGATAATTTAGTATTTTTCAAAATCAATATTTTCTTGATATTGTTTTTAAACCCAATTTCCCCTAAAGACAACAATGTTCTTCTCTTATTTTGGGTTATTAGTTCTGAAATATTAAATTTCCTTTTAGATTCAATTATCAATGGTCATGATAAAAGATAAATAAATGGATTGGAAGTTGAAATTAAATTGAGGAAAAACAAACACATGAATAATAAAAATTAAATCCAATGCACCTTCCCCAATCAGTTACATCACCCTAGCACTAGTGGGTTGACCCCATCATCCTAATAATGAGAGAATAAGAGGAAAGGTGAGAATAAAATAAATTCATAAGAAAAAGAAATAAATATCCTAAAAAGGGAGCACCAACTTCGATCCAAGCCTTGATCTATGGCCGAATCTTAATTAATTTGACAGTAGTAGGGGAATCTATTTATAGGCTGTGAGGGGGCTCTACCCAAACTCCATTACGACGTGTTCTTTTGGTACACATCGTCTACTCCCAATATGCGTTTCCACCATGTCCGCGTGAATCTTCCACGTACCACATTAAATAGTTTAGAACATTGACTATTGTTACATGGTGTAATGGGGACTCACAACATGTACTAGTATTTTATGCCATGTAATCTCATCACAACTTTTTTTGGTGACATAAATTTCATTTTGAAATGGTCATGATGTGTACTTGTGGTACACGATGTGTATTGGTCATTTATGGCTTGTATGCTCAAAACTACTTGGATTCATAGTCTGTGGCATATCAAAAATTGATAAACATCGTGTACTGACGATTCATGACACGTAGTAACTTTTTCTACTCCCAGATCTCATTTTTCCATGGTTATTCACTTTTTCCTTTAGAAATTCTCCATTATCATGCTCAAAAATCTGATGTCACACCGCTTCACTTCACTCATGATACGAAGTGTCATTTGAATCACATTTTTTCCACTTTTCATTCCATTTCCACAAATATATTATTTCCTCCCATAAAACATAAAAAAATTCAATTCATTCCAAAATTGGCAAAAAATATCATTTAAATAGAAAATTCAATATATTAAAACACTCTAAAATGCATGCATCAAATACAGTTATCAAATCCCCCCACACATGAATTCATCTTTGTCCTCCAGGATGGAATCTCAATATACTACAAACGATACTCAACTTACCACGCTTTAAATTAAATTTCAATAAAAACAACTGATCAAATGTAAAATTAAATTTTCAAGCATCACATGGGAAAATTATTTATCTTCTCACTTTTCAATGAAACAAGCTAATAAGGTATTTAAAATTTCCTCTTTTGAAATATACATGTTTCTTTATTCATCCATTTTCATTTTTCAATCCATTATCTGTATTCATTCTACTTGAAATTTACCTCACTTTAATATTTCCTCTCATTATTAGGGTAAAATTTAAAGAGATTTCAACACATACCTCAAGAACATGTAATTTACCACAGGCTTGCAAGGCATCCAAAATCTCCACCATGTAAAGACAGAGATCACAATTAATCATGAGGGCTTCACCATTTAGGATCAAATGAATTTGAGGATTCAAGGTAGGCAGGTATATAATGTGAATATTAATGCTCAAAAAAGAGGTTCAAATCTAAAATATTTTTCTTGATATCAATAAATAAGCTCAATGATTGTATCCCTTTACAAATTTTATCTCTCTCTCCCCAAAATAGTAAAATTTATCCCATTATACATTAAGCACGATGAATGAATCAACCAATCTTTATTTTTTTATTATTTTATTTTTTTCTTTTTCAAAATATATTATTGGGAAAAATATAACATCCATCACATAACCACATTCTTAAAAAATTCGTCAGTTTGGAAAATGGTTTTTTTTGTCCTTCCGAAAGACAACCCAATTTTTTTTTTCATTTTTTTAAATTGATTTTTTTAGAAAGAGAGGTGAAAAATGAAATACAATGAAATAGGTCATACCCTCCCCATATGAGAATAGAAAATCCCCCAGGAAAATATCCACAATAATGTATGTCCAGATACACCCAAATGTCCCTCCCACACACTTATTCTATTCAATAACATGCAAAAAATTTAAAGTAAGGTAAGAATGGATAAAATTGTCTTGTAATGTGGTTGATTCCCTATCCAGGATATTCATGTCTTCAACGATATTAAAAAGGATTAATTCAAGGTAGGTATTAGGATAAGGGCTAACAAATATTTCCTCAATCATATTAAAAGTGATTCTATACACTCATATCTTCAAAAAGATTCAAATTAATTTCTAGAAGTAAACATGCTCGAGTTTCTAAAGAAACATACAATATAAAGAATAAGAAATATTTGTTTTAGTGATTTCTTGGTAATGAGATAAATGGTTGGGTCAATTACTCAGGGAAATGCATACGAATAATTAAATCAATGAACGAAAATATCAGAAACTCAAAACATGGACTTATATTAGAAAAATTCCATCTAAAATGATCAACATGATCCTTAAATCACTATTTTATAATTTATAATCCACATTTATATCTCTACACATAATTTTTCCCATTTTTCCCATTTAAATTTATTATAAAAGAATTTTAAATTCATTGCATGATAAATGTCCTAGGAAGTGTTCTGTCTCATAGATCAGTTGATTAAAGAATTAATCAGGTGTGAGGTATGAAAATACCAATTAAATATCTAAAAAAATTTCAATGTGGGGAATATAATAAAAATCATACAGTTAAAATGTTTAATCCCCTTGAAATTGATGCTTCAAAATTGAATGCACCAGTTCTGCCTGCAGCTACTTTCTTTTTTATTGGGCCTATGGTCCTACAAATTAAAAATAAATAAGTTAAGTCACATGACTTATCTATGAAACTTTTAAATGTTTGGAATGAGAGAATTCACACCTCTAAAATTATAAAAGAAAAAAAACTTGGGTTGCCTCCTAGAAGCAGTTTTGATTAACACTGTTGTCTTGACCTTATGTCCTTCAGCTTCAGCTCATGTAATAGAGGACTAATTTTTTACCTCTTTAGGGTCAATGAATGGACTCAGTTTTATTCTATACACATAGGTTGTCCCTTTTCCTTCTTCTATGAGAAAATTTATTCTTCTGGATGGTAGTACTTGCTTGATATCCATTGGGCCGACCCACCATTTCTCCCACAATCCTAACGAACTAAATGGATGATCATATATCATACAAACATCTTTTCCGCTCACAAATGTAGTGGTGTTAGTATATCTTCTGATGTGTGTGTTCTTGGTCTTCAACTTCTCTTTTTTTCTTCGCTTGAACATCCTCTTCCACAATAGAATCTAACTCATGAACCTCTTCAATTTCAGAGACATCCTCTACTTCAATTGTTTATCTTTCACCAAACTCATTTTCCTCTTGCACATCGTAGTTATTCATTGTTTGGTGGATATTGAAAATAAATTGATCACTTCCAACTTTTAGACATAGTTCTCCATTCTGAACATCAATTAGCACTAAAATTATGTCTAAAAATGGCCTTCTTAGAATGGGTGGATTTATCTTCTCTTCCATATCCAGCACTAAAAAGTCTACAGTGAAGTAGAACTTATCAACTTTTCTAAAGATGTATTCAAGGACTCCTATTGGGGATTTCAATGTTGATTCTACTAGTTAAAGAAATACTCTTTCATGATTTAGTCCATCCAACCCCAAACTCTTGAAAGTTGCGTACGACATAATATTGACACTCACACCTAAGTCACATTAAGCTTTACCACATTTGTTAGCATTGATAAATATGGGGATTAGAAAGAAACATGGATCTCATTGCTTCTTATGTAGGTCATTTGATACCACTTTTGAAGACTCTCCTGTTAGTGGGATGGTACCAATATCTTCCAGCATATTATTATTACTTACAATATCTTTCATGAATTTGGAATATGTCGTCATGTTTGAAATAACCTTTTCAAAAGATATATTAATATGCAATTTTTTAAAATGATTGAGAAACTTACCTCTCTGCATGTTGTTATTTGTTTCAACCATTCATTCTAGAAAATGAATCCTTGGATTATACTGAGGTGGATCTTCTTCTACTTCTTCAGATAATTGTTCCTTGATTTTTTATGCTTCTTCTACTCTTTCATCAATTGGTGTTCATCATAAAAATTCTATGCAACTTTCTTTTGATTTCTTCCCAATTTGAAGCTCAATAGCCTTCAAGTCTTCACATGGGAATTCATCAATGAATCCTAGAATATCTTCTCCTTTTCTCTCTCTAAGTGTCTCAAAAAAATTTCCAACTTAATGATATAGATTTTGAAATATGGAATTTTGGTATGGTAATTATTCTCTTATTTTATTGAGTGAAACCCTAGAAGCAGCCATGAATGTTGCGAGTGTCTCATCCAATGAATGGACTTTTCTTGTCAATGTGGTCCATTTAGGTGCTTACTACTGATACCCTTGTTTTTTATATCCTTTCCCTTGTGGTTAATGGGATCTCGAGGCCTGAAATTGATTACCAAAATTATAATCAACATTTTTTACATCATCTATACATTTTCCTTGGGGATTTTGCTGATGTCCCATTATAATATCCTTCTTATTGGTCATTGAATATATTTGCACATCCATCTAGTCATTGTTTTTGATTTCATGTGTGCATTTACACTACATCCCTTCAGCTTTCCACTAGAAACTTTTTCTTTCCCTCTCTTCCAAAGGTTTTATCTTTCTTCTAGAGACTTATTTATTAGCAATCCTCCAGCTGTAGTGTCAAGATTTGATCTGTTTCCCTGTAAAAAACCCTTATATAATGTTTTTATTAGTATACATAACTTTATTAAATGATGTGCTCATTTTCGATTCATATCTTTGTACCATTCCCATGCAGAGTATATAAATTAATCTTCAAATTGAAATAAAATAGAGAATATTTACCCATATATACATTGATATATAAGGTTGAAAGAAGTGGGTGATAAAATTCATAGCCAGATCATCCCATGTAGTGATGGAATACGTAGGTAAGCTCTGGATCCATTATTAATCTCGGTTGCATAATGAAAATCAGAAAAGATGAAGTCTTACTACATAACATGAAATTTTTTAGAGATAGAATGTGTCGTAGAGATCAAGGAAATCTCCTAGATGATTGTTCAAATCTTCATGTAGAGGTCCAGTGAATTTCATGCTGTTTGAGATCATTGAAATTATTGCATTCTTGATTTTGAAGTGGTTTTCAATTACAAGGGGTGATAGGATGCTTGGTTGTAATGCTTCATTTGATGGTCTCCTATATTCGGTGAGTGTCTTATCCTCATAGTCTCTTTAAATCACTCTTAGTTGATTCTTCTTAGAACATTCCATTTTTGTTTCTTCCTTATAGTCTTGGATTGGTTCAGAATGATGTGTTGAATTGATGATGTATTCTTTCTTTGATCGAGTGTTGTTTTTGTGCATTAAAAAATTCTGAAATTCACAACACGAACACACATAGTGTAAATAGAGAAATTGAAATAAATAAAATAAAATTTGAAATCCTGAAAAAAAAGGATACTATCCCCAGAAATGAAGATAGTTTTATAGCCTCATAGGGAATTGCTAGTTCCCTATAGTTCTATGATTTTTTTATAAAACCCAAACTATGCTACTTGATTATTTAAAATGTAGTATTAGGTAAGTTCGGGGTCGAATCCATATAGACAATGAATTATTTTTACTTGAATTTTAAATTATTTAATTTGTTCAATTTATAGAAAGACGTTAGGGAAGAGATATTTTGATTGATTTTATGAAAGAAAAAGATTAAACAAAGCAGATTGATTGATCGGTTTGTGATCAAATTTGGAAAGCATGCAAGAGTAATTGTAATCTTGGGGTTCGAGAGAAATTGGATTTAATTGGATAATTAAATCATTATTTGGTGTCATAGATGAGACAAGGGTGAACCAATGGTCATGGTATCCCCCACTTGAGGTTACAATTTCCTATTTCCCTAGGTCCAATAATTTTGGATTTTTCTTAATCAAGTTTTTATTGATACCATTTTTAAACCTGATTTCCCCTAAAGTTGACAATGGTCATGTCTTATTTTGGGTTATGAGTTTCACAATATTATATTTACTTTTAGATTTGATCATCAATGTTCATGATAAAATAAAAGGAAAGTGATTGGAAGTTGAAATTAAATTGTGGAAAACAAAACACATGAATAATAAAAATTAAATCCAACGCACCTCCCCCCTTCTGTTACATCACCCTAGCACTAGAGGGATTACCCCCTCATCATAATGATGATAGAATAATAGGGAAGGGGAGAATAAAAGAAATTCATAAAGAAAATAAATAAAGATCTTGAAAAGGGTGTATAAAATTTTCTCAAAGCCATGATCTCTAGCTGAATGCAAATGAATTTGACAGAAGCATGGGGCTCTATTTATAGTCTATGAAGTGTCTCTACCCGACCTCAATCACGATGTGTACTTGCAGTACACATCATGTAATACAAATCCGTGTTGCCTCCATTTTCGTGTGAATATTACATGTATTACGTACATTAATTTTGAACACTGACTATTGTCAGGTCATGTACCGGGGACTCATGATGTGTACTGGTGTTTCACGCTACACACGCTCATCATGACTTGTTCTGGTGTAGGAAATTTCATTTTGAAGTGGTCACGATGTGTACATGTGGTACAAAACATTTACCGGTCATTCATGGTATGTACGCCAATCACGAATTGGATTCACAGCCTTTGGCATGTCATGAACTGATACTACACATTGTGTACTAACAATTCACGACATGCAGTTACTTTTTATAGTGATGAAAAATGGGACTTCAGCCTGGAGGCTTTGTGGTTTTGGGGTGGATGTAGGATGGGGTGTGAAAAAAATTTGATCATTTAGAGCACGACACAATGCAGTTTGTGCCCAAGGAGGTTCGGGCTAAGGCGGGTTGAACCTGCATAAGTGAGAGCTTACCCACATGCGTAATTTTAAAAAAATTATTTTTTTACAATATATGATTCTTTAATTTTTTAGTTTTTTAGTTTTTTTAATAAATAAAATATTATTAAACCATTACATAATATTTATCACCATAAATATCATACTAATTCACCATTCATTCACATGAGAATTTTAAATAGTTTTATATTTATTATTTCAATATGATGTTATAATAGTTTTTCATTTAGTTATTCACCATATTCACATGAAGTGTCATCCCACCTATCAAAAAATGGAACTCCTCTCCCTTGAACAAGGTTTCAATTCTAAAAGATTTATTTTAATTATAATAGTTTTTGGGTCCATTTGATTTTTTTATTATTTGATTTTCTTTTTTTATTAAGTAAATAGGAAAGGACCTCAGGGGAACCTTAAAAGTCTCCATTGAAGCTGATTTTTTTTGGAAATTCGTCATTGATTCCAGATATTCACATCACCCCATGACCAACATTATTATTCATCATATATCATGAATCGCTAACTTAGTTTGAAGAGGAATAGTTCACCACCACATCTTCATCACCGCATGCTACCATTAGCCCATATAAAAATGTTCCATCACATCCCTTAAAACTCTTGGCATTCTCAATCCATACTTATCCCAAAAACAACCATTACCAATGAGAAAAAATAAAATATTTAAATGATTATAAATAGTATATATTTTTTAAAATGTGGGTTACCCATGGAAAACCAGTGGGATTATTTGGTGTGGGGTGGGTTTGAATTTTTTTCTTCGCATCATATATAGGATTTTGGGAAAAAACCCGTGTGGGCTCAAACCCACATGGGGTTGGACTGCTACACCCCAACCCACCTGTTTCCCATTGCTAAATTTTTCTGCTCCCAGATCTCATGTTTCCTTGGTTCTTCACTTTTTCTCTTAGGAATGGTCCATGATCACCCTCAAAAATCCTTTGTCACACTGCTTCACTTCACTCATAGGGTGAATTGCCTTTTGGCTCATATTTCCTCCACATTTCATTCCTTTTTCAAAAATTTGTTATTTCTATCCATAAAAAATAAAACAAGTCAATTCATTCCAAAATTACAAATAATTATCATTTAAATACAAAATTAAATCCATTAAAATACTCTAAAATTCATCCATGAAATACACTTATCACCCACCTCACCACATATATATGCCATCACAATTTTCTTTAGTACATCAATGTATGAAATTAAAGATATATATTTAAAATAATATCATGTCTATGGACCAACACACATGGTCACATATAGTAATATACAATGACTTATAGAATTTATAAAATTCATATTAGTGGGTATTTTCCCATAACTTTCCCTTTTTGAGATTGACAAAGGATAATGTCATGAGAAGAAGTCTCAATGTCTTATAATCCCCCATCAACTGATAGAAAAAAATGATCCATGACCCATCATATAAATTCCATTCTTCCATAAAACATATGATTATGAATATTGTCACAACACATTAAGGGAATATTGCCACAACACTTCAAGATTCTCATTAGAACAAAGAACTATTATAACATTTCAATGTGAAAGAATATACTAAGGATGTTATCACATTAATATTATACATAATAAAACACATCACGTGATAATGTTTTTATTTAATATTCAAATCTTTTAGTATAAACGTTGTCACGACCCGTCCTCGGGGCCCGTGCCATGACTACCCCAAGCCAACCTTCCATAGGCCAGGGGCTGGTGACTAGCACCAAGGCGTAATTCCCGATAAAAAGGGAAGGCATTGCATTTGTAAAGTAAACAAACACCAGAGAGCAAGCAAGCAGTAGAAGTAAACACTAAGTGAAAACTGATACAAAAGTAAGTGAAGAAAAGTAAGTGGGATAGAATAAAAACCCAAACTGAAAGTAAAGTACAACTGGAAAGGGAAAACAATAACTCAAAGTAAAGCCGCAGCCTCGAGCCTTCCACTGGAATTCCCACCTGAAGGGTGAGTACAGATAGCCTCCACAGCTCCTCGAGTCCAGCCGTCCGCTCCGAGTACGTCCCGCCCAGTGGTCCACCTCCAGGTAACGACCTGCTCCGAAAGCCTCAACCGCGATCAGTGTTGTCCTTCGTCTGCAACCAACACAACGTAGTGCGGTCATAGCCCGTGCAGGGGTGAGTATAAGCTACTCAGTAGGGACCCCGAGACCCCTGAAGGTCTCCCAGAATCCAAAAAGGATAATCCACAAAGGAAAGATACAATCACGAAGTAACAACCGGCACTACTTAGGTAAATTCCCATACATATACCTAAGTCATAAATTCCCGTTTGGCTCCAACATCCGAGATCAAGTACAACCCAGTCCACACAGGAAATCACAATCCATTCCACACAGGAAAGCATAACGTTATCCACACAGGATATCAAGTCAATCTTATCAAATATAAGGATTGAAAGTCAAGATTCAGCTCACACAGGTATACTTCTTCATAAGACGATAAAGATGATCAGATATTTCTACTGATTCATCTATGCCGTCAGACCCACACAGGATCGATAGGTACTAACCACCACAATGATCCACAAAGGATCGATAGGTAACTAACCCCCGCAATGACCCACACAATATCGGACCCACAAAAGATCTATAGGCGCTGGCCCACACAGGACCGCTGAGCACTGACCCACACAAGATCTAACCCACACATGATCGGTAGCACATATCCACATAGGATCGTTGAGTGCTGTAGTCGTCGCCGTTGAATCCACGGAGGATTTCTGTACAGTCGTCATTGTCTTCGCAGTCACAGCCAGCTCTAGGGTTCCCGCACACAACAAGCTTGTTCGGGAGGGTCCGCTCCATGAGCCGAGGGGCTGATACATCAACTGAAACTTAGTCCAGAGTTGATGTATACAAAAGTTCCATATCGTCAACAGGAACTCAACGTCATAGACGACGCGTTAATCGGACGCCCGGTCTGAGAGTTATTGGCTTTTTCGTCCCAGGGGGCCGGTTGGTTTTTAAGACAAAACCAACCTAACCGTAGTCCAACTACATCCAAACCTCGAGTATAGTAAGACAAAAGGTCTGTCTCACTTAGAGGAATCCAACAAAGTCGACGGCACATCAATCGGACGTCCGGAGCTCAAGTTATAAGCGTTTTCGCTCCGAGGGCCCAGTTGGTTTCGTGTACAAACCAACCCGGCTGAACCCAAAGTACTCTGAAACCTTGAGTGTAATATAAATAAATGACCTTCTTGTTCCAAGGATCGCATTACCACTGACGGTGCGTCGATCAGAGGTCTGCCGCCCATGTTATGGGTAATAGACCGAATTAGTCCGGTATTAGGGGGTTCGGGCCCGGTCCGACCCGGCCCGATACCCCATTGGTCGGCCCGAACCGGGTCGACCCGAACCAAGTCCGAGTCCGGCCCGCTTGAGCGTGGCCCGGCGCGCTGGCTAGGGGCTCCGCCGTTCAGGCGAGCGGATGAGGGGGGGGGGGGGTTGCCCCCTGTTTTTGTAACCACGACCCCCATAATGGTGGGCCGCTTGAGCTGGCCGCCGGGGGTTTGTAACCCCCGAATCATCTACGGACTGGTCGGCCCGCACCGGCTGGCCGGCTGCTGCCGACATGGGACCGGAAAGGCAGGTCCCCCTGCTCCGACTCCGGCGGCCCGGAACCAGCCACCATTTCCCCTGGTCCACTGCGGCTCGGAACCGGCCGCGGCCTAGGTCCGTCCGATGCCGTCCAACGGCGCCGCGCCCCTCCGCTGCGGACCTGCTCTAGCCGCAGTGCTTAGAGGTTCCTCCAAGGTTCTTTGGCGCGGCGCGACAGCGCCGCGTTTCTCCTCCCTTTCTTTAACATTTCCCACGCGGTGCTTCGGCACCGCGCCGCCTTACATGAGCCGCAAAAAAAATCAACCAACAAGGGGGAGGAGGGTTGGCCGTGTTTGTGCGGTCCGACCTCCTCCCGTTATTGCGATAACAGGTGGTTCAAAATAGACGATAAACCAACGATGAAGTAATCAAGAACAAACGAAATAAATAAACCCCTACCACATCGAATCGTTGAGTGAGAGTTCGTCGCGGAAATAACCATCACGGAAGAAGACGTTGCGGAAGAAGAGAGTCACGTCACGGGGACGGCGTCGCGTCGTCGGTATCCGAAGAATCTAGAGTTCTTCGCGTTCTTCGTCAAAGAGGAATAATTTCTTCAAGCTCCTTAGCTTTTATCCCCAAAAACTCTCAAAGCAACAAGTCCCCGACCAAAATAAAATAAGTCCCTTACTTATTTTATTAACATAACTTAAGCATTTGAATTTTAAACATTCAAATTAAACTCACCAATTTAATTAACTTAAGTTATCAAAATTAATGGTGAGTTGAAGGAGTTAGGGAATATGAAGGGGTGGGGTTAGTGTGGGCCCCACCACTCTCATAACCTCCCATGGGAAGTTGTGTGGTTACCCCAACTTCCACTCAATGCTTAAACCACTAAGAAATAAAAATTGTAGCTAAATGTTTATTTTAACTTCCCCAATTTTTATCAACATATCTCGTGTAAAAGAAACTCCGTAAAAAGTGTTCCTAAGAAATTACTAGCGCTGCGAATCCATCGGTGCCCTCAGAATTCGATTCCGTGCACTGGTTCAAAAGTTAGAAAAACCCGATTGTTCGTTCACTGAACATACCCGAGCTAAACTCTGGATAGAAATTCTGGGCACACCGGGCCTCGGAATCAAGTGCCGTCAGAAACAGCGTTCTTGTAAAATCCCAAAGAAAATTAAGAAAAAATTTCCCTAGAATTTTACAGGTCTTTAAATTAATCCCACATCAAGGCTTTACATCCCCGTAAAGATACATAAAAAACCAGGGGAACAAATGTGGGTATTGTGCACGCATCTAAGCCTCCTGCTACCAAGTTCTCTCCTGGAGGTTCCCGTGATGCCATATGATGCGCACTAGAGGAATCAACCATCCACGTAGGACCCGCTCCTATCGATCCTCGATCTCCACTAGGACCTCCACAAAATTCTCCCCATCATCAATGTCCGGATCCCCATGTTCAATGATATGCGTCGGGTCGTGCACGTATCTCCTCAGCTGAGATATGTGGAAGACGTCGTGCACTCAGTGCAACTGAGGTGGTAGAGCCAGGCGATAAGTCACCTCGCCAATCCTGCTGAGGACCTGGAATGGTCCGATGAAGCGTGGAGATAAATTGCCGCCTCGGCCAAATCTCCGTATACCACGTCAAGGTGAGACCTGCAAGAAGACGTGGTCTCCATCCTCAAACTCCAGTGGCCTCCACCTTCTATCAGCATAAGACTTATGTCGGCTCTAAGCTATCCTCATCCGCTCATGGATGACCTGGAACTTCTCTGTCGTGGCCTGGACCATCTCCAGTCCCACAAGTGCTGACTCCCCAGGGTCTGTCCAGCACAACGGTGATCTGCGAGGTCGGCCGTACAATGCCTCGTATGGTGCCATCCCGATGGTGGAGTGGTAGCTATTGTTGTATGCAAACTCCACCAACGTTAGGTGGTCCTCCCACCTGCGACCAAAGTTGAGGACACATGCACGGAGCATGTCCTCGAGAGTATAAATGTTCCTCTCTGTCTGACCATCTGTTTGAGTGTGAAAGGCGGTACTCAGACGTAGCTGCATCCCGAATGCCTCCTACAACCCCTTCCAAAGCCGGGAAGTAAAGTGAGCATCTCTATCAGAGATGATAGATGATGACACACCATGAAGCCGTAAAATCTCCTAAATGTAGAGACGTCCTAAGCTCTCCACTAAGCCCTTCTCTCTGATGGGTAAGAAGTGAGTCGGTCGAAAATCACCCAAAATAGAGTCGTGACCTATGGAAGTGCGTGGAAGTCCAGTCACGAAGTCCATAGATATCCCGTCCCACTTCTACTCTGGAACCTCCAAGGGCTGTACCAAGCCTTCTGGTACCTGGTGCTCTACCTTCACCTGCTGGCAGGCGAGGCATTGAGAAACAAACTCTGCCACAACCTTATTCATGCCCGACCACCAGTGTTGTCATCTGAGATCCTGGTACATCTTTTCCACTCCAGGATGTACCGCTAAAGGAGAAGTGTGAAACTCTCTCAGCACCTCCTCCCATAAAGCAAATGGTACCAAGGTACGTCCTCTGAAAAGGACGTCGTGCTCTACTCCCATGAAGAATGTATCAGGTGCCTATCCTGAGGATATCTGTGCACGCCGTGTCTCACAGTTGGCGTCCCCACGCTGTGCCTCTCTGACCCGCTGCAGTAGTGGAGGAGTGACTGTGAGTGACTGAAGGAAGGCTTCTCCATCTCTATCCACGAAGGATATCCTCAAAGCGGCTAGCATCTATGTCGCCTCCCCAAGTAGCTGGATTCCCATCCTCCTGCTGAGAGCATCAGCTACTACGTTCCCCTTCCCAGGAGTATAGACTATCTCAAAGTCATAGTCCTCGAGGAACTCGAGCCATCGCCGTTGTCTCAGATTCAGGTTCTTCTGCGAGAAGATGTACCTGATACTCTGATGGTTAGAATAGACTGTAAAGCGCTCTCCCATCAGATAGTGTCGCCACATCTTCAGAGTGAAGACCATTGCTACTAACTCCAAGTCATGGGTAGCGTATTTCCGCTCATGCTACCTCAACTGACGTGATCCATAGGCGATCACGACCCGCACCTGCATCAAGACACATCTGAGTCCGGTCCCTGATGTATCGCAGTAAACTACGTACCGTACTCCCTCCTCCGGCAACCTCAAGATAGGCGCGCTGGTCAATCTCTCTCTCAGCTCTTGGAAGCTCTGCTGACATCTTTCTGACCACACAAAGGGTTTCCCCTTCTTCGTCAAAGCTGAGAGTGGTGTCGCAACTCTGGAGAAGTCTGGCACAAATCTCCGGTAGTACCCAGCTAGTCCCATGAAACTCCTCACCTCTGTCACGCTCCTGGGTGGCTCCCAAGATAGCACTACCTTGATCTTCGCAGGATCCACCGCAACTCCCGCCTCAGAGATGACGTGTCCCAAGAAGTAGACCTCGTGTATCCAGAACTGACACTTCAATAGCTTGCCATAAAGATGGTGCTCTTGGAGTGTGTCTAGTACAAACAGTAAGTTGTAGGCGTGCTCCTCCTCAGTCGTCGAGTAAATCAAAATTTCGTCGATGAAGACCACGACAAATCGATCGAGGTATGGCTGAAAGATCCTATTCATGAGGGCCATGAACACTGATGGAGCATTGGTTACACTGAATGGCATAACCAAGAACTCATAGTGGCCGTACCGACATCTAAAGTCCGTCTTCTGTACGTCCTCGTCCCAAACTCTGAGATGATGATAGCCTGATCTAAGGTCTATCTTCGAGAACCACCATGCTCCCTTGAGCTGATCGAATAGGTTGTCAATCCTTGGTAGCAGATAATTGTTCCTCCCTATCACCTGGTTTAGGCGACGATAGTCGACACAAAGTCGCAAGCTCCCGTCCGCCTTCTTGGAGAACAATATCGGGGAAGCCCAGGGTGACACACTGGGTCAGATGAATCCCTTGCCCTGCAAGTCCTCCAAATGTACCCGTAGCTCTCGAAGCTCGACGGGAGCAATCCGATATGCTGGGGTGGATATCGGGGCTATATCGGGGTACAGATCAATATAAAAGTCTACCTCTCAGCAAGGAGGTAGTCCCGGAACGTCATCGGGAAAAACGTCCGCATACTGATCCACCACTGCAGGAAAACCAGGACTCTGCACGTCAACTGCTCCTAGGATGAGGCTAGCCAACTGATGAGTGATGGGCTATCCTCTCCTCTGCGAGAGTCCATCCTATGCTGCGAAGGCTCCCTTCTCGCCTGTGAAGGTGAACCTACTCCCGTCGATGCGTACACACCGCACCTTATGCCTAATATAGTTGATCTGAGCATGGACTGTAGATAACCAATCCATGACCAAGATGACGTTGTAAGGCCTCGACGCCGCTACAAGAAGATCCCATCCAAAGCTCTCGCCTCCTAGAGTAAGCTCACACAGACGGCACCAATGCGTAATCGTCGAGTCTGCTCCCGTAGGAGTCTCTAGCCGTAAGGATCAACCCAACGGCTCAGTCGGATTCTCCGAGCTCCGAACAAGGGCAACGGCTATGAAAGAATGACTCGCTCCTGTGTCTATAAGAACTGCAGTAAGGGTGGAATAGACATAGATAATACCTTGAATCATCTTGGGTGCGCCGTGGTCATAGGCCTCCACTGCATGAAGTTGTGCCTGTCTCTGCCCGCCAGCTCCCTGTGGTCGGGGTGGACCTCCTGGTGGTGGTGGTGGTAGAGCCTCAAAGCGTCGCCCACCACCTGCTGCTCGGCCAACTCCTCTGCCTCATCCGCCTGCTCCCTGCGGACCACCATGGTCGACCCTCTACCTCTGCCTGTGAGGTCCCTAAACTGTCTACTTCTCCTCGGTACGGCGGGTCGGGCAGTCACGATCCATGTGGCCCTGCCCACCTCATGTGTAGCACTGTCTGCCTCTCAAAGGACTGGCTCCACGCTGTGTGCCCCGCACTGTTGAGCCAGTGTCCTGAGGTCATCTGCCTGAGGGTATGGTTTGTCTGGACCCATGAGTCATCCATCAACTGCCTACTGCAGAAGACTCTGCTACGTGCCACCCTGCGGTAGGTCTCGCCGCTGGTGTAGACTCAGCAAGAAAGCTCTCGATGATAAGGGCTCGATACAGTACCCCTGCCTGAGTCGGAATGCTGAGGGAGATCAGTGATGCCCTGATCTCCTACCTCAGACCCTGCTTGAAGGTCCGGGCATGGAAGAATGGGTCATGTACCATGTCTATCGAGTATCTCGAGAGATCAGTAAATCTCGCAGAGTACTGGGCGACCATCAAGCTGCCCTACCACAGGTGAAGAAGCTCCTGGATGCGCATCGGACGAAGGGTGGCTGGGACGAACTCTAAGTAGAAGAGGCTCTCAAAGTATGTCCAAAGGAGAGATGCCTCATCATGAACTTGGAGTATCAAGCTCCACCATCTACCTGCTGCCGCATGCAGTAGGATTGCTGCGAGGATCACTATGAGGTCTTCTGGTGTCCTCACTAACCTGAAAACTCGTACAACTGCCTCCAGCCAATCCTCGACTGCCTGAGGGTCCGTCTCCCCGCGGAACCTGGGCGGTCCCTGACGTTGAAACTCGTGTAGTGCACTATGGCGACGTGCATCGTCAGCGGCTGGGGCTGGTAGCATCGGTGGCTCGGTGGGTAGGGGTACCACCGGTGCCTCTGCTGTCAAAGGGCCCTGTACCGAGGCCTCGTCGCTCGGTGGGCTGTCGTCATACACAACTCTCGGAACCCTAGCTGGCTGCCGTCGTGGGGCCATCCTGAAAAGAAACAGGTGTGCCACGGTCAAAAAGTATACCTGGTGAGCTGACATAGAGTAATCACAATGAAATATTGAATCACACATGCAATCAATGTTTTCGTGTATTAAGTCGGAAATCAGAAGTCAGGGTCCTGGTGTATGGATACGTCGGCCACCACACCAACACTGGACTCCCTGGACTGATAACCACACTCAATACCCTTAACACTATTGCTTCACATAGAAAAAGATCAGAGTCCAGGGTTCTGTGGTAGAACCGAACTCCTTTGATACCAATTTGTCACGACCTGTCCTCGGGGCCCGTTCCGTGACTACCCGAAGCCCACCTTCCATAGGTCAGGGGCTGGTGACTATCACCAAGGCGTAATTCCCGATAAAAAAGGAAGGCATTACCTTTGTAAAGTAAACAAACACCACAGAGCAAGAAAGCAGTAGAAGTAAACACTAAGTGAAAACTGATACAAAAGTAAGTGCAGAAAAGTAAGTGGTCCAGTATACAAACCCAAACTGAAAGTAAAGTACAACTGGAAAGGGAAAAAAGAAACTGAAAGTAAAGCCGCAGCCTCGAGCCGTCCACTGG
Organism: Viscum album; assembly: GCA_963277665.1. NCBI lineage: Eukaryota > Viridiplantae > Streptophyta > Magnoliopsida > Santalales > Viscaceae > Viscum > Viscum album. The sequence continues at coordinate 1,360,953,367 of OY728151.1, read as the reverse complement.
AAGTCCCATCTGAAGGGTGAGTACAGATAGCCTCCACAGCTCTTCAGGTCCAGCCGTCCGCTCCGAGTACGTTCTGCCCAGTGGTCCACCTCCGGGTACTGACCTGCTCTGCAAGCCTCAACTGTGATCATCTTTGTCCGTCATCTGCAACCAACACAACGTAGTGCAGGCATAACCCATGCAGGGGTGAGTATAAGCTACTCAGTAGGGATCCTGAGACCCTCGAAAGTCTCCCAGAACCCACAAAGGATAATCCACAAAGGAAAGATACAATCACGGAGTAACAACTGACACTACTTAGGTATATGTCCATACATATACCTAAGTCATCAATTCTCGTTCGGCTCCAACATCCGAGCTCAAGTACAACCCAGTACACATAGGAAATCACAATCCATTCCACAAAGGAAAGCATAACGTAATCCACACAGGATATCAATTCAATCTTATCGAAGATAAGGATTTAAAGTCAAGATTCAGCTCACACAGGTATACTTCTTCGTAAGACGATAAAGATGATCAGATATTTCCACTGATTTATCTAAGACATTATACCCACACAAGATTGATAGGTACTAACCCCTGCAATGAGCCACAAAGGATCGATAGGTAACTAACCCCCGCAATGACCCACACAGGATCAGACCCACACATGATCTGTAGGCGCTGGCCCGCATAAAACCGCTGAGCGCTGACCCATACCGGATCTGACCCACACAGGATCGGTAGCACTGATCCACATAGGATCGCTGAGTGTTGTAGTCATCATCGTCAAATCCACGGAGGATTTCTGTACAGTCGTCATCGTCGTCGCAGTCGCAGCCAGCTCTAGGGTTCCCACACACAACAAGCTCGTTCAGGAGGGTCCGCTCCACGAGCCGAGGGTCTGATACATCAACTGACACTTAGTTTGTAGTTGATGTATCCAAAAGTTCCGTATCGTCAATAGGAACTCAACATCATAGACGGCGCGTTAATCGGACGCCCGGTTTGAGAGTTATTGGCTTTTTCGTCCCAGGGGCCAGGTTGGTTTTTAAGAAAAAACCAACCCAATCGTACTCCAACTGTGTCCAAACCTTGAGCGTAGTAAGCCAAACGGTCCGTCTCACTTAGAGGAATCCATAAAAGTCAATGGAACGTCAATCAGATGTCCGAAGCTCAAGTTATAAGTGTTTCCGCTCTGAGGGCCCGGTTGGTTTCGTGTCCGAACCAACCCGACCGAATCCAAAGTACTCCAAAACCTTGAGTGTAATATAACGAAACGACCGTCTCATTCCAAGGATCGCATCGCCACTGGCAGTGCGTCGATCGGGGGTCCACAACCCATGTTATGGGTAATAGACCGAATTAGTCCGGTATTAGGGGGTTCGGGCCCGGTCCGACCCTGCACGATACCCCCTGGGTCGGCCCGAACCGGGTCGACCCGACTCGGGTCCAGGTTCGGCATGCTTGGGCACGGCCAGACCCAGCTGGTGCGGCCCGACCCGGCCTGGGCGCGGCCCGGCCTGGCGGCACGGTCTGGCGGACCGGCCTGGCGGCCCGGTCTGGCGGACCGGCCAGGGGCTCGGCCGTTCGGCCGAGTGGATGAGGGGGGGGGGTGCCCCTGTTTTTGTAACCGTGGCCCCCATAATGGGGTCCGTTTGAGTTGGCCGTCGGGGGTTTGTAACCCTCGGCTCTTCCATTGACCGGCCAGCCCGCACCGGCCGGCCGACTGCTGCCGACACGGGACCGGCAAGTCCAGTCCCCCTGCTCTGATGCCGGCGGCCGGGAACCGGCCGCCATTTCCCCTGCTCCGCCGCGGCGCATGGCGCCGCGCCCCTCCACCGCGGCCCCGCTTCGGTCGCGGTGCTTTGAGGTTCCTTCAAGGTTCTTTGGCGCGGCGCGACGACGCCGCAGATTAGTTTGTTTCCAATGGCGCGGCGCGACGACACCGCGTTTCTCCACCGTTTCTTTAACATTTCCCGCGCGGTGCTTCGGCACCACGCCGCCTTACACGAACCGCAACAAAAATCAACTAACAAGGGGGAGGAGGGTCGGCCGTGTTTGTGCGGTCCGAACACCTCCCATTATTGTGATAAAAGGTGGTTCAAAATAGAAAACAAACCAACGATGAAGTAATCAGGAACAAATGAAATAAATAAACCCCTACCTCGTCGAACCGTTCAGCGAGGATTCATCGTGGAAATAACCGTCACAGAATAAGACATCCCGGAAGAAGAGTCGCATCGCAGGGATGGCATCGCGTCGCGGGGATGGCGTCGCGTCGTCGGTCTCCGAGGAATCCTGCGTTATTCGCATTCTTCGCGTTCTTCATCGAAGAGGAAGATGTTCTTCAAGATCCTTAGCTTTTCTCCCCCAAAACTCTCAAAGCAACAAGACCCCAACAAAAAAAATAAGTCCCTTACTTATTTTATTAACATAACTTAAGCATTTTAATTTTAAACATTCAAATTAAACTCACCAATTTAATTAACTTAAGTTATCAAAATTATTTGTGAGTTGAAGGAGTTAGGGAATATGAAGGGGTGGGGTTCGTGTGGGCCCCACCACTCTCATAACCTCCCATGGGAAGTTGGGTGGTTACCCCAACTTCCACTCAAAGCTTAAACCACTTAGAAATAAAAATTGTAGCTAAATTTTTATTTTAACTTCCACAATTTTTATCAACTTCTCTCATGTAAACGCAACTCCGAAAAAAGTGTTCCTAAGCAATTACTGGCACTGTGAATCCATCGATGCCCTCGAAATTCGATTCCGAGCACCGGTTCAAAAGTTAGAAAAACCCGCTCATTCGTTCACTGAACGTACCTGAGCTAAACTTCGGATAGAAATTCCGGGCACACGGGGCCTCGGAATCAAGTGCCGTCAAAAACCACGTTCTTGTAAAATCCCAAAGAAAATTAAGAAAAAATTTCCCTTGAATTTTACGGGTCTATACAAACGTAATCTAAAATAGAATGTTTTTTGGTTCTAGGGAACCAACTCAAATAGACCCCCACATTCAATAGAGTTGAATACTAGAGAATTTTAGGTTTCTAGCTATCACATGATATAGATTATATTGCTGAGATAAGGATTTAATCTATGAATCCACTATGTTCTCCTCCATGGAAACTATATTTCTTGAAACCTCACCCATTTGAGAATAATCCCTCAAGTGGTGATACTTTAAAAGTGTATTATTAATTTGTTGATTTGACCTTGAATCATTGCCTAGGACCACCACAATAATATTATCACAATACAACGTGATAATATATTTATTTCCACGCATCATATCAAGATATTGGAAAAAGTTTCACATACAAACAACTAATTTATCCATATCAAAAACCATAATATACTCAGGCTCTATTGTAGTATTAATGTACACTGGATTCATTGACATTTTCCATCTCATAGCTCTTCCACTAAGGTAGAATACATATCATGATTATGATTTCAAATCATCCACTATAGTTTAGAAACTAGAATTTGTATATCCCTAGATGACCAATTCATCCTTTCCACTATAAACCAAGAACATATCCTTAGTATGCCTCAGAGAAATTTGGATAGTATTTATAGCTATCCAATGTATCTCACCAAAGTTTACATGATATATTTATACCATGATCAAGGAGAAGGAAACATCATTTCTAGTACATAGATTGACATACATGGTAGAACCTATCAAAAAATCACAAGATATTTTAATCATAATTTTTCTCTCTCTTTCTCTATATATCTCTTTGTGTCTATGGATACATTCTCTATGAAAGATGTATACCAAGTGGCATTGTAAATAATCAAACCTTAGACTATTACATACTAAATCACTTCAGTACCATTTCAATGCATATAACCAGACTTAGTCCAAGAAGTACCTTAGATCTATTATGAATGATCTTAATCCCTAGAATGTAGGTTGATCCAGCTAAGTCTTTCATAAAGAAGAATTTATTTTACCATGTATTAACTAACTGTTATACTGGAATATCATTTCCCACTAGTAATATATCATCTTCATATACTACAAGGAAAATTATTATACTCACCCTAATCCTATTATAGATGTAAGTATCACATTCATTCTTTATGAAACCGAAATCTCTAATGGATTCATCAAAATGAATGTTCTATGATCTTGATGATCCCTTCAACCCACAAATGGATCTCTAGAACTTTCACACCTTATTAACATAGTTTGGAGTTTCAATCCCTTTTAGTTGTGTTATACACACATATTCTATAAGGTTCTTATCAAGGAATAATGTTTTGGCATCCATTTTACAAATATAATAATCATGGTAAGCTATTATGTAAAGAATAAATTTAATGGGTTTAATCTTAGTAAGTGGTGAAAACGATTATTCATTATCTATTCCTTGACGTTACTTAAACCCTTTAGCAATAAGTCATGCATTATAGGTACAAAATTCAAGATCTATGTCTAGTTTCTTCTTTAATACCTATTTTTACCAAATTTAATTTACATTTAGAGGATCTACCAGAAATCATAATTGGTTCTAGTATATGGAATCCATTTCAGAATTTGTGGATTTTTTAAACCCTACAATTTCTAAGATGACTAATGATTCCTTTTAGGATTGAGGTTCATCATTATCAACTAATAATGAGACTTCATCCACCATGACTAGAAAACCATATCTCTCTAGTTCTCTAACCTCTCTTGTAATACAACAAGTACTTGGGTCTTTTGAATAATCTATTCTATAGGGATTTATGGAATTTTTTCCATTTCAAACTCTAGTATATCTTAAGCCTCAATTTCATAAAGTTTTATCTTTATCTCACTATCACTTTTGGAGATGTACTCCCTATCAAAGAATATGGATTTTTGGACACTATTATCTTTTTATATATGGGGTCATATTGATAATATACCCATATTTCCTTGGGATATCCTATAAATACACACTTCATACCTCAGGATGTGAGGTTGTTTCTAGAGATAACTTCAACAAATACTTTTCAACCCCCTAAATGTGTATATGAAAAAATAAGTTTCTTTCCACCCCAAAACATGAATGTAATCCAAATTACCGCGTTAATTTTCACACAATCTAGTGTCTATATTTTATTCTATAATTAATATCTCCAAAAGTATAATTGAAGATATACACAACTCATCGTCAATCTCACTATGTCCCATAATGTGTGGTTCCACCTTTAAATGACACCAATGTGCAATGGTTTATGGGGAGGATAGAGTTCAGATAGTATCCCAAACCCCATTATATAATAAATGAACTCATGGTTAGGAAATTTTCTGGTATAGTCTGATTATAGTTTATTTATCTTCTTACCAAGATGATTCTCTACTTCTCTATTGTATTTCATAAATTTATCAATGTAATCATATTTATACCTCATTAAGTAAATATATCCATCTCTAATAAATTCATCTATAAAATCTATTAAGTAAAAGAATCCACATCGATCTTCAAATGAAAATGGTACAAAAACATCTCTACGAACTAATTCTAAAATATTTTTGGTATTTTAATCCTTTCCACTGAATGGAGTTTTTTTTATTTTTTTGCAAAAAATCATGACATATATCTTGTTTTTTAGTTTAAAATTATATAAATACCTTTATTGATATAGTTTTATCAAATGCTTCTCATGTACATGACCAGGATGACGATTCCATAATTGGGTGTAATCTGAGTCAAGACAACTTAATTCATTATCAATTTCCAATACATAGTTTTTATATTATAGTATATGAAAACCATTAATAGTTCATTCCAAACCATAAAATTGATGGTTCTAGGTGAAATAGAAGCATGCGTTAATGGGTGATATATTCTATTTTTAATATCTATTTAACAAAAACCATGATCTAGGATCTTTTACATTATGTTTATAATTAATTTTTTTTATTGGATGAAATCAATTACCTTATTATAGGTTTCTTTCTTCATTGTTGATTTTAATCATCCGAAAAGACCCTTTTAGATTAATTTTTATGCACTAGTGAGGATCCAAGGGTAGAATCCCTCTAGTGGTGATCTGTACATGCTCATAATGATCTTTGATCAATGACACACGATTTGTAGGTGATGGTGTGGAAAATCAACTATCATTTGTTATTATTTCATAATCTATCATTCTTTGGTCTTGAATAAATATCTCTTTCATTATCATTTTTAACAGGGAGTGAGATGGAGGAGTCGAAAGAGAATTTGTTTTGCGCAACAATTCTATCTATTTTTATTTTCTAAACAATATCCATAATAATCTGTTTATATAGGTATGGTTTTGGATAGAATATTTTTTAATTTCATGATGACCCTTAAAAAATATTAAAATCATTAATAAACCTCATTCCGTATAATAATATAACTATTATTTTATGGTATGCTCCATCTTACCAAATGATAAATAATATTTACTAGATTGTAAATAATAATTTATCACCAGAAACAGACTTATTCCATTCAAACTCATCAATATTTATTGAATACCCAAATAAATATTTTATTCATAAATAAATATTCAATAAAATAAATAATTTTTTATTCACATGGGGATGAATACATATTTATTTAATTTATGCAATCAATATTACTTGAAAAAAATTATTCCTCAGTCTTGAGAATAATATTTATTCCATTAATTAAACTCAAATTGAATTTAATTGACATCATTGAAAATACTTATTCTGTGTCCCACAAGTATTCTATCTTAGATGGGCTTACCTAATGTTCAGGATTACTATCTAGAAATGGGTCAAGGTAACCAAGAGAAAGAATATAATGGCGCAATGTTGACAAACACATATAAACATTCACTATTTAATATAATCCCTTTGTCACAATATCTCATCTTGTAGGTTGCACATTTGTGTCACCCACCTATATACTCGATACGTCTTTATTTGAATATCTTAAATAAACACATCGTTACACCATGACCATGGAATTTAGGCTAATAGTTCTATTCTAATCAAAGGGACATGATATCAGGTTCCATAAAGATAGATGAGACAAAAACTTCCTTAACTTATCCATTAATAACATGTCACTTTTGATGCACCAAACTTATCCAACTTCATTATGAAATATTATTGTTATGGTTCACAAAATACATCTAAGTGCATGAGTTGTAACATGAATTTATAATAATTTTAATGTATAAGGACTATTACACCTGCTTTCATATAGGAATATTCGATGACACCAAAACATACAGAATTTCTACTAGAAGGCTTGTTATCATAATATCCTCTCTTGGAGATTACCAAATGTGAAATTCTTGATAAGAAGTATCTTTTACATATGAGTAATCACACATTAATTTCTATTTACTATGTGTCTCATCATAGTACATTATATTACTATAGAACATTATTTAAGAATATCATTATAACAATTCAAGGATCTCATCATAGCGGGGGACATCTATGACCTTATCAATCAAATGTATACTCTAAAAAATTATTATAGTAGATTAATACAAACCATAAATAATAAGTAATAATTTTTTTTTATTAATATTCAATACATATAATAAATATGTAATCGAATTACAAACATTTTTTCCTTAGACACCAACTCCAGAAAACCCCCACTTGGACTAGAGACAACTACCTATGAGTTTCAGCCCGCTAGACCTCACATGATAATCATGCTTACACTAGTCAGGGATTTATTCAAGGGGTCCAACACATTGTATTTTTTAGAAATACCACTCACTACAACCTCACCTATCTGATAAAAACCTCTCAAGAGGCAATACTTTTGATGTATTTTATTCATCTGCTGATGTGACCTTGGATCTTTTTTGAGAGACACCGCTGTAGTATTATCATAGTAGAGTGTGATGGGATAATTAATGTTAGGCACCACATCAATCCTTTGGATGATGTTTCACATCCATAAAACTTATTTAGATACCAAAAAAGTCACAATATACATGAACTCTGATGTAGAATTGACGATGACAGCCTAATTTGAGCTCTTCCAACTCACAACACCTCTATTAAAAGTGATGATGTATCCTATTTGTGATTTCATGTCATCTTGACCAATTTGGATACTAAAATCTACTAATCTTATCCCGAATAGTTCTTCATCTCCTCCATAAACTAGGAACAAATACATAGTACACCTCAGATACTTAAGGATAGTCTTGGCCTCCATCTAATGGCAGCTACTTGGGTTAGCTTGTTATCTTATTTCCACACATAATGCGTAAGAAAATTTATCATAAGCCATCCCAAAGGATCCCATGCTATGAATCACCATACTCACCTACATAGTATCTGGAAAGGGCTAATGAATCTTGGAGATATCTTGTATCCCCAAACAAATCTCCAAAATCAACATCAAGGAGAAACATGTAGGAACACATAGTCTCCTTCCTCGAACTCTAAAGGACTCCATCATCTGCTTGCATAAGAATTATGATGGATATGTGTAGTCCTCATCCATTCCAGGATGATCTGAACCTTCTCAATGGTATCTCACACTGACTCTAGGACCATAAGTTCTAACTCTTCTAGTTTTTTTCATCAATTTGGTAACCTATAGGGTTTCCCATAAAAATCCTTGAAAGGTTCCAGGGAAATGGTGTAATGGTAGATATTATTGTATGAAAACTCTATAAAAGTTAGGTGATCCTCCTAACAATGGTCAAAGTACAACAAGAAATATCACAACATGTCCTCCCAAACTTGAATGGTCTACTCTGTCTGGCCATTAGTTTGGGGTGAAATGATATGCTCAAGCATAACTGAGTCCAAAAAACCTCATAGAATCCCTTCCATATCCAATATGTGAAGTGATCATCATGGTCTTAAATGATCATCGATGGAACTTCATGGAGTCATATTATCTACTACACATAGAGGTATCCCAGGCTCTCTATTAAACTATTTTCTCAGATTAACTAAGAAGTGGGATGACCTCATGAGTCAGTCTACAATCACCTAGATGACATCATGTCCCATAAACATACATGGTTTGTTCTTCATGAAGTCTGTGTATATCCCATCCCACTTCCACTTTGGAACTTTAAGGGGTTGATCTAAACCCACTAAAGCTTAGTGTCGAGCCTTCACTTATTGACAAGTAATGATTAATAAGATAAACATTAAAACTCCCTTCTTCATCCCTTGCCACCAAAACTAATGTCAGAGGTCCTGGTATATCTTTATATCACTTGGATGTACTACCAAACGATATGTATTAAAATCTCTTAGAACCTCCTCCCGCAATGTGACTAAAAACCATAGGGAGTCCTCTGAAATGAACAGAATGCTCCCAGCCTTCTAAAAATCCATCAGGAGAATATCCAATGGATATATGTGTTTGTGGGGTCTCACAGTCAGTATTTCCATGTTGTGACTCTATGACCCGATGTAAAAGTAGAGTGGGAAACAACCACTAACTATAGGTAGGTTACTATATCTCTATCAATAAAGGATAAATGTAAAGAAACCAACTACTTTGAATCCACACTCAGTAACTATGAATATGATTTTCTACTGAGAGAATCTTCTACCAAATTCTCCATCCTTGGAGTATAGACAATTTCAAAGTCATAATCCTGGAGGAACTCTATCCATCGCCTCTATATCATGTTCAAACCCTTCTAAGAGATGATTTACTTGAGACTCTTGTGGTCATAATAAATGATAATTTACTCACCCATCATGCAGTTTTTCCACACATTTTTGGGTTAATACTACCGTAGATAACTCAAGATCGTGAGTCACATAGTCATGATCATGTGGTCTTAACTAATGTGAACCATAAGCAATCAACACTTGCCTATGCATCATAACAGAACCAATCTTGGTTCCAAATACATTTCATAACACTACATACTTGGCACCCTCATATGGAAATCTCAAAATGGGATTGCTCATCAATATCTACCTCAACTCTAGAAAATCATGTTAAAACCTCTCTATCCACATGAAAGGTTCCCCCTTCGAGTAAAATCTATCATGGGAGATGATATATTTGAGAATTTAGGTATGAATCCATTGTAATTTCCCACAAACCCAAGATAGATCCAAACATCCATCATTCTCTTGGGTGGCTCCCAATATAACACTACCTCAACCTTGTCTGTGTCTATCGCCACTCCATAAACTGAGATAACGCATACCAGAAAGTGGAACTCCTAAATCCATAATTGAAATCGTGAGAGATTCCTGTAATTATGGTTCTCTAAAAGTATGTCCCAATCTATCCTAATGTTCCTCTCTTGCTCCTCCTTGTATGCTGAGTACAATAGGATATCGTCCATGAAGACCACTATGAACTGGTATAAGAAATACCAAAAGATCCATTTCATGATCCCCATGAACATTGTTGGTGCACTTATCAAACCAAAATACATCCCAAAGTACCCATAGTGACTTTATTGACATATAAATGATGTATTAAGTATATACATATCATGTACTCAGAACTGGTGATAGCCTGACTTGATGTCAACCTTTGAGAACAATCATTCCCCTCTTAATTGATCAAATACGTCATCAATCTATGGTAGTTGATACTTGTTCTTCAATATCACCTGGTTCAAGCACTATTAGTACAAAAATAACCAAAATCTCCCATTCACCATCATGGAGAACAAAATTGGGGCAACCAAAGGTGAAACACCAGGTCTTATAAATCCCTTGCTCATCATTCCTCTAACTTCTCCCTCAAATCATGAAGCTATATGGGATTCATATTTTATGATGGTGTATATATCTGTGTCAGACTGGTGTTTAGATAAATTCAGAAGTATATCTCTCGATGAGGAGGTAAACCTAGAACATCCTCAAGGAAAGCATTCTCATACTCCACCACCACTATAGGGAACTGAAAAATCATAACATCCACTACACCATGGGTCATGCTAGCCAACTGATGAGTAATTGTATGCACCCTGCTATGCATGAGTCCATCCTATGCTGCCTAAGTTTATTTTTCACCCATAAAGTAAAAAATGTTCCCCTCACTATAGACACAATGCATCCTCCACCTAAAACAATAAATTTGGGAGGGAACTATAGATAACCAATCTATACCTATGTTGAGATCATAAGGCCTCACTGCTACTATAAAGAGAGACCAACAGAAATTCCCACCTCCAAGAGTCGGGTCACACTGTCATCACAATTGTGTGATCATTGGGTCATCTCTATTAGAATTATCTATGCAAAAATGTCGATCCAAGGTCTCAACTATAATATCTATGTCTTTAACCAAATTGGTGGAAATAAAGAAATGATTATCACCTATGTCAATAACTACTATAGATAAGGTAGAAAAGACATAGATCATACATCATATCATTCCCAGAGCCTCTGGGTCATAAGTCTCAACTGCCTGTTGCTACTCCCGCCCCTATCATATAGCTACCTGAGCTTGGCATGGACAAAATGAGGTGGTGGTGATAATAGATCAAAGAATCTATGACCACCAACTGCTCTCCCAACTCATACCCCATGTCTTCTGCCCTGAGGAACTATCTTCTCCTACCACTACCTCTACTTAGGAGGCCCATCCAATGTTTCCCTATCAATTGTATGGTGGGTCATACAATATCATGAAATATTTACCCTACCATCATAAGATTAGTACCATCTCTCCCTGGGATGTCTGGACCCATCTTGGGAGATCTAAACCATAGAACCTCTATCCTGGGACCTCCTCAAAAATTATCTCTGACATCCAGGTCCCTAAGACTGACATTGTAACCCTTCCGCTGAAGTCTCTACACCTACATGCCCACTTCTGCCAACCAATATCTGCATATTCTCATCCCAGAAAATTTCAAACACTAAATATCTCTCTAGAACCCTAGTATAGGTAGGAATACATAAAGTTATAACACTATCACTATTTTCCCTACACAAACCATTATTGAAGTTCTGATCTCGAATGAACTGATTGTGAACCATATCCATTGAGTACCTAGAGATGTTAGTGAACCACACTGAATATTCATCTATTGTCGTGCTACCTTGCAGAAGCTGTAGAATCTCCGATATAGATACATTACTTAGTGTATCTGAAGATAACTATCTAAGAAGGTTCTCAAACTCTTACCATGATAGAGTCACCTCTTTTTAATACTGGGTCAAAAAAACCCCACCATCGCCCTACTGAGCCATGGAGAAGGCCCACCGCTAGGACTACCATCTGATCTACTATTGTCATGACTAAATATAAATCTTGGTCCACAGTCTCAAGCCAGTCCTGGACAACCTGTGGGTTAGGCTCAACTTAGAAATTGAGGGGTCTCTATCACTGAAACTCGTGACGTGCACTTAGCATGTGAACCTCATCCTCTAGTACTATGGGTACCATATGCTACTCTATAGGTGGTGGTATAGTTGGTGCACCACATAGAGGTAGACCCCCCCAGAACTAGTCCCTTTATTGATACCTCATCACCGAGGGGATCATACTCATGATCATGGTGCTGAATCCTAGTTAGCATATATCATGGAGGCATCCGGAAGGTAAACAAGATGTACCAAGATCAATGAGTATATCTGGAGAGCTGAATCAATAAGGAAAGGAAAACCACAACTCATTCTTATATGATGCATAAACCATTTTTTCCCCTACAACTAATGATCTCATGTACCAAGTTGAAAAGAATGTGGTTAGAGTCCTAGTGTATGGATATGTTGACTACCACACCAATAATGGAGTACCTGACCTAAAAACTAAACTCAAAACACTTAACACTATTACCTCAAACCAAAATCATATACTTCGGTCCTAAAGTAGACCTGACTCCTATACTACCACTCAATCATGACCCGTCCCAAAGGGGGCTATGTTGTGACTCCCTATGCCCACCTTCAATAATATAGGGGCTGGAGACTAGTTCCGAGTAGGCATTTAACTAACATTGGAGGCCTTAGCCTAAGCACCCACCCACACACACACATATCTTCATCCCATACAATGATGAAATGAAAAAAATAAACAACCATGAATCAATACATCTAATTCGCACAACCAGATTATGAAATTGATTAATGTATAGTAAATAGGAAGAAATACAAGACCACCATAAGGAGTCTAAAAATAAGTCCAACTAAAAGTAAAGATAGGGATTACTGTCAAGATATCATAGGAACACACCAAGGTTTTTCTAGTCTCACTAAGAACCGTATGGTCTTGGCCTATCTAGGACTCTATTAAAAGGTCAATTGTCTACAATAGACATGACACATGTGGGAAAATCTCATACAAAGTTGAGTATCAAAATACTCAGTTGGAAACCCCAAAACCACAAAGCATAAAAAAATGGAATGAAGGTCATCTCTAAATATGTAAATTTCTACAATGAATATAAAAATAATATCTATATATACTCAAAAAGACTCATTGTCTCATGGTAAAGTCACAATAGTAATGCTAGCCTAGGAATCCAGCTCAAAAGGATCCACATAACACTGATCCTGGAAAAAACACTCCATGATTTTGATATCACTGATGACATCCATCCGGGTGGTTAAGCTCTTCAGGTCTTGTCATAGGAAGTATAATATGGATGTATGAAGAGATACAATTCAAATATTATGATCCCAACAAAGGCCATGGGGTATACTAACAATACTATACAGAATAAATTGCTAAGTAGTAGATCAACGCCCACTCAGTGTTTGTCATGACGATTCCATGAACTCCACCTAGGGAAAGGATATAATAGAGGATATCACTCCAGGCCTCATGGATGGATTCCAAAAACTATATCCAAGAAGTATTACTAAAGGGATCACATTATTATGGGTTGGAAGAAATTATATACTAACCCTTAGGGAATGGATATAGGGAATGTACCCTAATGAAACTTTTCCATGATGTAGAGGAAAAGGGCTCCAAGCCAACATTAAGGGTGTTAATAGTGTTAGTAGGGGTACACGCCGTGTCTCATCAAACGGAGGTCCTGCCCATGTAAATGAACCATGCCCAAATACATGTAATAGTAAATAGTGTTCTACTACATGTGTATTTCATCTTGTGTCCCATTATATGGTTCATGCCATGTACATCCAGACTGGTCATGTCTATGTGGGAGTAAAAAACATGAGAAAGCCTATGTACACCATCTCGTGTCTGTGTACCCTTTGAAGTACACATCGAGCTACTGGGGAATGGGTCCCATGATATGTGACATGGTCACATTCCATGTGATACTTCACTTTATCCACTTCTAAGAGGGCCCCACACACAATTTAGTCCCAGATCATAGGTCGTGTGTTGTGGGATTTTCCATAATCCTAGATATGGATTCTACATGTCATCTATGTTGTTCTAGCCACCAATATGGCTACGCCTCATGCCAGAATCAAGGAGTATTTTTGGTCGTTCCTTTCCAATGCTAAATCATCAAAATCTAGCCATAAATCCATTTGGAAAATTCCTTAAAATGGAATTCTTTGTTGCATGCTGAAGAACACAAAAAATACATGTATCTACATCATTTGATCTACAACTACTTCCATCATCACACCAACTTCACATCATGACAAGCACATATCTATGATATTGAATCATTATGATATGAAATAGGTGGGTAATGATCAATTTCTCAAAATATGTCAAACCACTATCCAAATAAAGAGAATTCACAATGAATGAAGAATCATAGGAGAAAAGAACAAAGAAAAATTATGAGGAATGGACCTCAATTGATTTTCATATCAACCTTGATTTGTTTCCATCATAATGATGAAGGAAGAGATAACATGTAGTCATAAATAAATTCACCCAATTCCACAAAAAACTAACTCATTTTGCAACATGCATGATCCATGAATCAATTTGATAGATGAATGATTCACGTTTATCCTAAGAATAATAAACAGGGAACATAACCAATGAAAAAAATGACCTACCTCAATTTGGATCAATCACTGATGAAAAATGGAGTTGTACCTTGATCATTGGTGAGATCATAAAATTCCATCTTTCACCAGTCATCGATCTTCTGTCTGTCCATCATCCGCCAATAGAATCTCCTTCAATGGGACCAATGGATCTCATTAGCTTATCAGGTTATGAGGATAACCCCATAAATTTGACATAAGAACATATTTAAAGAAGTAAGATAGGTTTCTACATCAATGAACTAATAGAATAATTTATTTAACTATTTTATTCATTTTATTCTCATGATTAATTTTACACAAATGCCCCGTGGTGACCAAGGTTATCTTGTTCCCAAGGTAAAACCTATGTTCTAAACTTAAAAGTGACCTTATATTTATTATCTAAGACCACATTTATAAGATATTTCACTTTTTTATTAACACTGTGTGTGTGTGCTATTTAATACATTTAATATATTTCAAACATTTATTCTAGGAACACCTGGACTTGGAATCATTTTCCTTCTCAACACCTGGTCTTGAAAATATTTCATGCAATATCAAAAAATAAAACAAGGAAACTCCAAGTCATTTTAGTACAAAACATAAAAAACATGACAAGATCAATCACTAATTTTTATGGAATCCTTGCCATAAAATTTATTTCTTCATGTGTCTGAGGACACTATTTCCTAGAAAGATGAATGCCATGTGATGCTGAAAATAATACCCTCTTGGATTTTTCCATACTGAATATCTTTAGTGTATTTTCAATGTATGTACTTTGACTTAGACTGATAAACCTTTTAGATCTTTCCTGATAGATCTTGATCCAAATAATATATGCTGCCCCACCCAAGTACTTCATGGTGAAGAATTTATTTAACCATGCCTTAACAGATTATAGGATCATTATTTTTTTCCTAATGAGTAATATTTCATCTACATCTACTATTAAGAAGATGATTGTAGTCCCACTAAATTATATACACAAGGCCCCTACTCATTTTTTATGAAAGAAAATTTCGTTATGGAATCATTAAAAACAAATGTTCCATTATCAAGATTCTTTTTTAAGTCCATAAATGGATTTTTTTTCACTTTTAAGATATTTCTGACATAATTTGGAGTCACAAACCATTTAGGTTGTGTTATATATTCATATTTCTAATGGTTACCATCAAATAATTTTTTTGTTATCAAATTTTCCAATCTCATAGTCATGGTAAGCCGCAATAACAAGTATAATTCTAATGGATTTCAACATTAAAACTGGTGAAAAGGATTCATCATAGTCAATTGATTGAAAATGTTTAAACCATTATATAACTGGTAATGACATATTGGTACTGAATTGTCCTCCCAAATACAATTTCGTCATGAATACCCATTTTTAACCAACAAGATTTAAATCCATTGGAGGGTCTACTAAAATCTAGACTTTGTTTTGATACATGGAATCCATTTTAGAATTCATGTCTTCTTGACGCTAGGTAACATATATGCCACTTATCGCTTCCTTTTAAGTCAGAGAATCATTATTATCTACTAATAATGAGTTACCATCCTCATTGAATAGAAAACCATACTACTTTGGTTCTCTAACCTCTATAATAATCCTATACAGTACATGTGTCTCTAGAACAACTTGTTCCTCCAAAAGGCTTTGTGGAATTTGTTCCTATGTCAACTATTATGTATCTTGAGCCTGGAATTAATCAAATTTTATATCACTTCCACTATCTATTTTACAAATCATATCATTCTCAAGAAATGTGATATGTCTATCAATGATCACCCTTTTATCTGAATGATTGTACATTCAATATCCATTTTTTTCCTTAGAGATATCCTATAAAGATACACTTTGACCCTAGGGGTGAAATATCGTACATGAAGTGTCCTTGAAAAACAAATTACAACCACTCACATGTAAGTATGTGAACACAAGTTTCATTCCATTACAAAATTAATATAGTATACAATCTGTAACTTTAGTCAGAACTCAGTTTAGTACATATTCTTTTGTATATAAGGCATATCCCCAAAAGTATAATGGATGACTCAAATGAACCATCATTTATCTCACCATACCTAAAAAGATTTAGTTTCTCCTTTTACTTACACTATTCCACTATGGTGTTTAAAGAGGAATTAGTGGAGATAAAATCTTAAAATCCTATAGGAAATCAACGAAGTATTGATTAAGATATTGTCCACCATGGTATGAGTGGTGTTTCTTAATATTCTTATCATGTTAGTTCTAAATTTCATTCTTGTATTCTGTAAATTTTTCCAAGGAATCCAAGTTATACCTCATTAAACAGACAAATACATATATACTAAAATCATTAGTTAAAGTTATAAAGTATGAGTACCCACACTTTGCCTCAATAAGAAATGGTTGACACACATATGTATGAACTAATTCTAGAAGCTGTTTGGACCTTCCACCATTTACTCTAAATGGGGATTTGATCATTTTTCCTTGTAAAAATGCATGACATATACTAAGTGGTTTTAGTTTAAAATAATCTAATTATTAATCTTTGTGTAATTTAGTCAAAATATTTTTCGTTACATGAACTATCTGGTGATTCCAAAGTTGGGTGTGGTATGATTCATGTGAATTTTTTTTGTAATCGATTTTCATTACTTAGTTTGTATAATCCAACACATAAATATTATTATTTAATTTTTCCATACAATTAAAATTCCATATTTATAAAATTAGCAATATTTATTTTGAAAATTGGAAATAAAACCATTTTTATCGATACTGGATACATAAATAATGTTTTTGGTACCTGAAGGCACATAATAAAAAACTTTAAAATTAAGATCATTCTAGTTGGAAATGTGAGGTGGTAGTCCCCGATTGATACAACAGAAAGTTTAGCTCCATTGTTTAATCATAGATATACCTCCCCTCAGTCAATTCTTATAAATATACTTGGCTCATATTTTTGAATACATATGTGAGAAACAAAATCTATATCTAATTTCCAATTTTTAGAAATAGATAATTTGAAGTCGATAACAAGCGTATCTGATTCTTCACCTTTCTTCTTTTTGGGTGAAATTTTTCTTCCAGAGGCCCTTATTTCAATATGAGATACAAAAACATCACATCCCTTACATTCCCCTTCATCTTAATCTTCTTGTAAGGGAGTTTTAAAGAAGCCTTGGACTTAGGTATTTTACTTGGCCTTTTTTATAGTTCACTATAAATACTGCGGGTTTTTCATTCTTTGTCTCTGTATCCAATTGAAAAATAAGAGTGATAAGATCTGGAAGAGACTTCTCAATGCTGATCAAATTAAAATTCACCACAAAACTGGAGAATCTCTATGATAGTGATTCCATAATGATATTGTTTCCCAGTTATTTAGGGATTTTAAACCCTCGAACCTCTGGGCACTCAATGTAGACAATGATCTTGAATATGTGTGGCTCAGCTGGGGAACCCTCTCCCTGATTTCTTTGAAAGTGTGCTTTGGAAATAAAAAACTACTCCTAACTATCTCTCTCCAGATATAGGCCATAGAAATGATTGATCATGCTATATGCATCCATTATTTCATGAAAAATCCCGAGGACACTTGAAATAGATGAAATAATCAAAGATTGAACATCAACAACATTTTTAATATGTTTCTCATAGACTAGGAACTCTTCAAAAATTACCTCATTAGTAGTAGGATAAGGACATGAGGACTCTACCATGTATGATTTCTGTTTATAGTGTAAAAAACCCGAAGGTGTATGTACAATTCCTAGAAGTTACTACCAATAAGTAGTCTTTCCTTCTCCAATATTGATCATAGGGATAATGTGGATGATGAGTTTTCCATTTTATTATAAAATTAAAAATAGAAGTTTATTATTACCATAATTGATTATAGTTATGTGATAAATAATAAATTAATTGATTTTATTAATTCTCCCATTATTTTATCATGTCCTAACAGCACTCACCATTAAAATAAAAATTTCTAGTTTCTACGACATTCTAGGGGAAAGGATCCACATTAATTTTATTAATGTTATTGAAGTTGGCCATAAAAACCATATGAAAATAATTAGGTTAGTTGTATTTCGAATTTCAGGATTTTAGTTCCTTGATTCATTGAGTGGATTCCCCTATCCTGAAATCTTGACATGGACTTCCTCAACGCTTCTCTCCAAATTTTTATTGAATAGACTTTGGATGTTAAACTAAAAACATGTTTTGTTAAGTCAACCCAAAACCATCATGAGAACTCCCCAATAAAAGTATGTTTCAAGATTTTGGATTTTTACTACACCTAGATCTATGGTTTCATTCCCAATCAAGTAATGGAATGCTTAGTTTAACTTCATATTAAGTTGAGATATTTTAGTTAATTATGAATACATTTTATCTTGTTTAATCATTTACTAGTCTTATTAATATTAAGTGGATGTTACTTAATTAATTAAACATTTTAGACGAATCATTTACACATAATTCAATTATTTAGTTTCTATTTTTCACATTAATTAATTAATTAATTTTATTGTAGTCTTTCATGAAAAAAATAAATAATGCATAGATAGAAATAAATAAATAATGTAATTGAACCGATCATGAGCATATATAATAGTTTATTTAACGAGTGGACATTAATTCAAACTTTGAACTAGGGTAAATAACTCTTAATGCTGGACTTGGAAGGAGTTATAACATTCCACCTTTTCAAATGTGTATCATGTGAGTTGGTATCATAATGGTTCAATCTTGAACCAACTTATAAGAACCTTTCTCATTATTTCACATTAATAAATGATTTATTACATATGAATACACTTAATGTTACCTAAAATATCGATATGTATTGTGTATTTGGGAATTAGTTACATTAAATAACAACTTAAAACAAGGAATACATCATCTCTATTTAAAACCCCCTTAACATGTTCGTAATATTCATTAGTACATAAAACTACATGCGATAACCTAGGGACATACATAAGAAATGGGTGATCAATAAAACCTAATAACGGAATAAACATGGCATAAAATGAAGAAAATAATACATGTTAAATACTAGGGATATAAATGGGGAATAGAAGAATTAGAATCATAAAAATGAACAATAAGACATGATATAACATTATAATCATAAAGGTAACATGGGAAACGAAGAAACAACATAAAACACTTTATCATAAACATAGGTGAAACATAACATCCAAGACATCATGATGAAAAAATTACCATAAAGGAATAATGTTTACTCTCTATGTCAACATGAAATCTCATGAGACTAAACATTACCCAATGCATTGGACAAGAATATAATTTTGGGTGCCCAGTCAGTTTCATTTCATTATCATGCTTAAGTGTTCCACATAGGTTATACAACATGGATTCATTCATCATAATATTTTATTCCATGATCAGGGAGTGTGTAATATATAAATTAATGTCCCAATTCAAATAATTATAATTTTATAAAGGCAAACAACCTTGATAGGAAATGTATATGGTATTCACTGCATAATTGTTTTGGCATGGAAAATTGAGGTGAAATTTCGACCGCATAATGACATAACATAAAAATTCATAAAATGGGATGATGAGAGAGAAATGAGTCTATCATATTTTTTACATAAAAAGAACAATAATAGGGAAATGGGAAAACATATACCAACAATAGGAATTTGAAATATAAGGCGTAAGATAATAAAATAATGTGAATAAAGAGGAGAAGGAAAAGACCCCTTACCTTGAGAGTGAGACTTCTAATGCCTGGGAGGAGATTATTTAGAGATTGGGGTAACCCTGGGAGGAATATAGAGATGTAATTGAATAGTAAGAATGTTCTCCAATGATTTTTAGTGAAGATAAGAGTGATCTTGGGTGAATTTATATAGGAAAAGAGTGGGAAATTCTTTATTATTTCTCAAATTTAGGTTTTGGACTCGATATAATAAAATAACCAAAACCACAAACCTTATCATGGTTAATTACAATGGTTTTAGAAAAAGGAGAGTTGTTTTAATTATTTTATAAGTAAATGGTCTGAGCTTAATAACATAATACCCTTGCTTATGTGGAAGTGATTCATACTCTTAGAGAAATGATTTTAAAACATTAAAATATATTAATGGTTTTGGAGGATTCATAAGGGATTTATAAATTTAAACCAATAAAAATAAAATAAAATAATATTAAATTTAAATCATATATTTGGTATTGGAAACCCTTTATAGTATTTATTACATCACTTTTGTGTCATTATAATGTCATAATACACATTGTATATTTATATTGTATTTAAATTTTACCAGAAAATTCAACTATCTTAGAAAATTATGAAAAATTATCCATTGGATAATTTCAACTTTCTCATTCAAATTAATATTATTTTTATCAAAATAATTTATTAAATACGTTCATTTTCACTTTTTAAAAAAATTTGGCATTTACTGAGAAATGATGGGTTTTTTTGACAATAATATTTTTCAAACCCTTATAAAAATTACATTTGTCTTCATAAAAATTAAATAATAATTTATATTAAATAGAAATTATTTTATAATAATATTTTATTAAAATATAATTATTTCAAAAAAACATTAATTCATTTAAATACATTCCTTAATAGAAATTGAATACTAATTAAAAATATAATATCTGTTTTATTATATAAAAATAAAATAATTTATAAAGTAATAATAATTAGAAAATAATATAACCAATATTATATTTAAAATAATTTACATAATCATATTTCTAATTCCTTGATACATATACCTTTTAAACACTAGCAAACTACCTAAGTGTAAGATGTGCAATGGTGAGACTTTCATGGGGTGGTTTGATGCCTAAGGTTTGGGCCATGATCTCAATGAGCTTGAAAGTCTTCCATAAATGGTTTCAATCATGCTTAAGTTTTTGGATATTAGGTTGGGATTGGTCAAAGAAAAATCTCGGTGATTTTATCTCCCTTGGATGCTCCGATAAATTTTCTTAATAGGGTACGATCCTACTGGATGAGGCCATAACTTCCTTTGTTTGTGTCAATTGGATTTGTTAAAACCCAATATTTCTACTAATCATGTGATCACTGTTCAAGGAATATATTATGAATGGTAATGATTCTTAATGGGCTTTTAAATTCGATAGTATATAATAGAACCAAAAAAGTTCATGGGTTTTCTATTTCCATAATATATAATAATGCATTTAATAAAATCACAGGGGGAATTTTATTTATAATAGTTCAAGTCCTTACAATCTTCCCACCCTCAGAAATTTCACTATCCAAATTTTATATTCCCACTCTAAACTATATTTGGATAATTATATTTCATTTCTTTCTCTGTTTCCCATATCGCTTCATCAAAATTGTGGTTTCTCCACAACACTTTGACCAGGTGCATTGTCTTATTTCATTAAACTTTGTTTCTATGTTCTACAATCTTCACCAAATGCTCCTCATATGAGAGATGATTCTCCGATGGTACCACTTATTAATTGAGTAGATGTGAGTGGTTTGGTATATACTTATTCAAAAGGGATACATAGAATACATCATGTACTTGAGATAGGTTAGGTGGGAGTGCTAGTTGATATGCCACCACTCTAATGCGATCAAGGATCTCAAAGGAGCCGATGTATTGTGGAATAAGATTTCTATTCATTCGAAATCTCATAACCTTATTCCATGGAGAAATGTTGTGAACGTCCATGTATCCAACATCAAACATCAGGTCTCATCAATAAATTTCAGCACAACTCCTTTGTCGAATCTGAGTAGCCTTGATGTGCTTCTGAATGATCTAAAACCTTTCCACCATTTACTTGACCATTTTTGGACCTACCAGTTTTCAATACCCAACTTCATCCTAACATAAAGGTGTTCTTCACCTATTCCCATAATAGGCTTTATAGGGGGCCATTTTGATGCTTGAGTGGAAACTGTTATTGTATAATAACTCAACCAGAGGAAGATATTTATCCCATCCTCCTTTTATGTTAATTGAGCATGATCTCAATATATCCTCAAGTTTTTGGGTAGTCCTATTATATTGGCCATCATTTTTAGGGTGATAATTCGTGCTAAAGTTCAACCTACTATTTTGAGCGGGTTGGGGACTCTACTAGAACACAAAGGTAAATCTTGGGTCTCGATCAGATATAACTAATAGTGATATTCCATGAAACCTCACTACTTATTTATTGTATACCCCTTTAAGTTGATTGAGTGGGAATTTCTCTATAATTACAATGAAGTGAGAAGTATTTTTAATATGATACACCATAAACCATATAGCATTATTTCCTCTTGATTTCTTCGAAAGGCCAGTGAAAAAAGTCCATGGTGATGTTTTCACACTTCTATATATGTATGGGTAATGGTTGCATCACCCCATTAAATTTTTTCCTTTCCACCCTCACATAATGATATATAATACATCTTGATGTATATTTTGTGATATCCTTCTTCATATTGTCCCATCAATAGTTATCCCAAAGATCTCGATGCATATTTATGATTCCTGGATCGATGGAGAAAGTTGAACTATGTGCATCATCCAACAACTCCTTATTTAACTCAGGATTTTATGGTACACATAGTCATGATACAAATCTTACAACTCATTCTTCATTAATATTGAACTCTATAGATATCTATTTTCTTATAGTTTACACTTTATTCTGAATATCTATATCAACTCTTTGAGCACTCTTTATCTTCTCTAAAATGGATGATTGAGAAATAATTTGTGAAAGGATTGATGTTTTTTTCCTTTATGATTCCCATGTCCATCATTTTTAAATCCATGATGATGAGATCCTTCTAAATTCTCAACAATTATAAAATTAATGGATCCTTTCCACATAGAGCACATACCACTTTATTCACTTTTCTAAGAGGGAAATGAATTGAGCTTTCATAGTTCATAGTGAGTTATAACCATATTCATTGGTGCATATTCAGATCTTTCTATATTGATATATACTTGAGTCTTATGTGATCCGTATATATTTTATAGTTCTCTCCAAAGAGATAATGAATCATATTTTAAAATCAAAGACAAATACATCCAAATCCAAATCATATTTCGGGTAGTTATATTTGTAAACTTTCAAATGCCTTGAAGCATAGTCTACCACTTTTTCATTTTGTATTAACACACAACCTAATCCCTTGTTTGATAAATCACTGAATACTATGAAAATTTCCCCACTTTTGGTTAGTGGAAGTACATGTGCAGTGATAATCCACTTCTTCAACTCATTAAAGCGCTCCTTGCATTCATCATTACAAGAAAAATTCACCAACTTCTGATTTATATTTGCTATAGGTTTTGAAAATCATGAGAAATTTCTCATAGATTGACGATAATAACAAGCTAATATAAGGAATATATGGATATCTATAATAGATGTTGGCCTCGATCATCCTTAAATTTCTTTTGTCTTTGAAGGGTCCATAGATATCCCATTTCTTGTGATAATATTCCCTAGGAATGATAATTACATAAAATAAATCTAACATTTACTATACTTTTCATAAATAATATTCTATATCCAGGTCATTAGCACAGTGCTCAGATGCTCCTCCGAATCCTCCTTGATTTTGAATTATATTATAATTTCATCTCTAAAGACCACTAAAAATGTGTGGCAGTAATCTATGAAGACTTTATTCTTAAATTATATTAAGATTTATGGATCATTAGTGATTTTGAATGACATTAAATTGAAATCATTGTGCCCGTACTATGTACAAATAGCAGTCTTGGGGTTATCCTACTTCTTCACCCTAACATGGTAATATCCTGACCATAGATCCGCCTTAGAGATGTATTTTTCTCCACATGATTGATCAAACAAGTCATAAATCCCTATAAGAGGATACTTGTTAGTTATTGTGTTCTTATTGAGATCAAAATAATCAATTTAAATGCTCATTTTTCCATCCTTATTGATGATTAAGACTATTTCAAGACAAGATGAATCACTTGGTTATATGAACCCTTTATCCATATTCTTCTGTAGTTTTTTGTTCAGCTCTTAATGTTCCACAACATCCATTCTATAGAGAGTCTTGGATAATGGTAACACCCTAGGTAATCGATAAATTGAAAATTCAATCTTTAAACTGGGAGGAAGACTAGAAGGTTCCTTAGGAAACACAATAGTGTATTCCCTCACAATGGGAATGTCATCAAAGATGATTCTTTACATAGAGTCAATCATTTGAGCTAGATATACTTCCTTGTAGGGAAATAATAACCATGCGTGAGATGTTGGTTCAAAGAAGATTCCTCCTCCTTTCACTTGTACATAATCATGGGTTGATTCATGATACAAATATTGATTTCCTTCTCATAGCAATTTATCTTGGCTATATATAGGTAAATCCAATCCATTCTAAGACTTGCATAAAATTCCAACAAAGGGAGTATGATAAAGTTCACTAGGAAGTTCAAACCACAAATTTTGACCGAGGAGGAGTTATATACTTGATATTCAATAATTTCCCAATTTTCAATTTTCACAAATAGATATAATTTAATGATTTGTGGTTATGTTTGAATATTTCTAATAAATTACCATGATATGAATGTATGATTTGAAATATAATAAAAAATTATGTTAATTATTCTTGAAAGAATAACTAGCATACCTATCACCACTTCATTTTCATGATCCACCTCTGTAGTTGTGATGGAAAAATATCTCCCTTACTACCTTGGAGGTTATTGGTTGTCTTTAAAAAACCTTTTTTTAGTGAAATTGTTTTCAAAGTGCCCTGGTTCCTTATATTTTAAGTAATGAACAATGCACCGAGATTTTACTAGAGCATTCATTTCCTCCATAACATTGGTGGGTTTCTCTTATCTGTAGTCACTAGCTAGGTGTCCTTCCATTCTGCAGCTAAATAATTTCCTCATCCCCGTTATGAAAATTCATGGGTTCTTCTTTTCACACCTTTTACAAGTGTTATGTTGAAATTTCATGGCCTCATTATATTTCTCTATCAAAATGCCTAAAATAAACTCCACATTCCACTTCTTATCCCCTTGATACCCTTTAGATTCACTGATCTCCATTTAAAATTTTAGAGAAAATTGGAAAATTTAATCATAGCTATCAAAGTGTTGGATCTATAGGGTATCTCATAGATTAGGTTTTAACCCACCAAAGATGCAGTCAACCTTACATTCATGGTTAAGAAAAGATAGAGGCATATCATGAAAGTCTTGTGATGTTTTCCTTGAACACCCAGATAGATTCTTCATCTTTTTTCTTGAGGGGAAGAAAATACATTTCCATTTTAAGTCAGATATTGAGATGAAAATATTTTTAAAAAAACATTTTTTGGAATTCCTTCCATCGCATCAATTCAATCTCTTCCTCAGGCATTATATTCTTGATCAGTGTCCACCAATGATCAGATTCTCCCTCTATATGATAAACATCATATAGAAACTTCTCTTGCTCTAAACATTAAATGATGAATAATATATTCTCAATGGAGTTGATAAATTACTCCGTGATTAAGGGATCAGATGATCCATTGAATTTTAGGAAACTTTATTGCCTAAATCTCACAATTGTATCCTTTTTTTCTTAGGGGGAATTGGGAGCTCCTCCTAATCTAGGTTTCTATCCTATATTCAGTCATTATCTAGAATTAATAAAAAATTAGGGATGAGAATTTTTAAACTATTAAACACATAAATGGTAATACAATGACATTAAAGAGATAAAATACAAATTACATGTGTTTCCTCAACTTTTTAATTTTGATGCTTCAATCCATGTTATCTATGAATGATTTCCTAAAATATATTCTTATGGGTATTTTTTCCCATAATAATGGTTCATAATTAGATTATTAATTTACCAAAGGATATCCTCTGGGAGTGTCAAACCATGTGTGCAGCAAGACCCGCTGTTGTGAACTGGTTCTCAAATGAGTCTAGATCAATGTGGTGATTTTGGGTTTTATAGCTATGTACATCTATACCAGAGCCACATCCACTTTTAGTATCCAAACATGGATGTATTTTTCTTATAAACCAATTACTCTATTCTTACAAACATTTATACGTTTTTTCATATATTTAGTTTTATTTAATCCCAATACTAGAAATAACTAAAATTTTCTTCGATACCAACTATAACAACCCTTCCATTTATTTCACATTAATAGATTATTTATTACATAAGATTACATTTAATACAACCCAGAATATCAATAAGAATATTGTATTTGGGAATTAGGTACATTAAATAAAAACATAAATCAAGAAATACATCATCTTTATTGAAAACCTCATTAGCATTTTCATAATATTCATTCATACTTAAAACTACATGGGATAACCTGGGGACATATATAAGAAATGGGTGATCTATAAAGCCTAATATGTGAATAAAAATGGAATAAAATGAAGAAATTAAAACATGTTAGACAATTGGCATTTCAATGAAATATAAAAGTAATGAGAATCATATACATGAAAAATAATGCATGATATAACATGATAATCATAAAGGAAACATGGGAAATTCATTAGTAATGTAAAACACTACATCATAAACATAGGTCAAGGATAAATTCAAAGAAATCATGATGGAAGAAGTCCCATAAAGGAATTAGGTTTACTCCCTATCCCAATATGATGTCCCATTTGACTAAACATTACCCAATCCATTGGTCCACTATATAATTAGGTTTACTTCAAAGAAATCATGATGGAAGAAGTCCCATAAAGGAATTAGGTTTACTCCTTATCCTAATATGATGTCACATTCATTTCATTCTCATGCTTAAGTGTTCAACATAGATCATATAACATGGATTCATTCATCATCATATTTTTTTTCCAAGATTAAGTATTGTGGAATAAATATATTTAATACCCAATTAAAAGATTTATATGTGTATAAAGTTTAACAACCATGACAATAAATTGGTATGGTATTCACTACACAATTATTTTGGCATGGAAAATTGCGGTGAAATTTCAGTAGCAGAACAAAATCAATTAAAAATTCATAAAATGTATTGATGAGAGAGAAAGGGGTCTATCATAATATGGAAATCAAAAGGATAGTAATAAGCAAATGTAAAACATATCCCAATAATAGGAATTGGAAATATAAGGCAAAAGATAATAAATAAACTTCAATAAAGAGGAGATGGAAAAGATCCCTTACCTCGAGAGTGTGACTTCATATAATTGGGAGGAGATTATTGAGATTTTGGGGGCTCCATTGGAGGACTGTAGATAATGGATCATATAGTAAGGACTTTATCTAAGGATTTTTAGTTAAGAGAAGTGTGATATTGGGTGGGTTTATATATGAAAATATTGGTGGATTCTTTATTATTACTCAAACATAGGTTTTGGACTCTATATAATAAAATAAATAAAAACACAACCCTTCCAATGGGTTTTCCAATGGTTTCTACCTAAGGGGAGAATTTTTTTATTATTTTATAATGAAAATGGTCTAACATAATAAAATAATACCCTTTCTTATGTGGAAGTGAGTCATACACTTAAAGAAATAATTTTAAAAGCTTAAAATATATTAATGGTTTTGGAGGACTCTTAAAGGCATTATAAAATTCAAATAATAAACATAAAATAACATTATTTTAAATGTAAAAAATATATTTGGTTTTGGATATCCTTTATAGTATTTATTACATCACTTTCAGGTCATTATGATGTCATAATGCACACCGTATATTTTTACGGTATCTAATTTTTAACTGAAAATTTGACCATCTCAAAAAATTATGAAAAACGAATAGTTAGATAATCTTAACATTATTAATCCAAAGAAATAATATTCATTTTATCCAAATAATTTTTTAAATATGTGAATTTTCACTATTAATATAATAATTTATGTTTATTGATAAATTCTGGGATTTTTTACAATAAGAGTTTTCGAGCCTTTATAAAAATTCCATTTAACTTCATAGAAATTATATGATCATTTATATTTAATAGAAATTATTTAATAATAATATTTATTTAATGTATTATTTATTTAAAAAATCCATTAATACATTAAAATAAATTCATTAATTGAAATTCAATACTTATTAAAAATAGAATTTGTATTTTATTGCATAAAATTCATAGTCATTTATAAAGTATCAATAATAAGATGTAAATATCACAATTATTCTATTGAAAATAATGTACATACTAATATTTCTAGGGTCTTGATACATATCTCTTTAATAAACCAGAAAACTCCCTAAGTGTAAGGTGTGTTATGGTGAGACATTTATGGGGTGGTTCATCATACATGGTTTGGGTCATGATCTCGATGAGCTCGAACATTTACCATAAATGGCTTCTCTCATGATTTAGTTGATGGATCTTAGCATATGATTATTCAAAGGAAAATACTAGTGATGCTACCTTCCTTGGAAGCTTTGATAAATGGGCTTCATAGGGTATGATTCTACAGGTTGAGGGCATCACTTACTATGTCTATGTCAATTGAAAATTTTAAAACCCTAGATTTATACTAATCATGTAATCACTATTCGACAACTGTATTATAAATGGTAATGATGATTAATGGTATTTTAAATCCAATAGGTTATAATAAAACCAAATAATTTCATGTGTTTTCTATATCCATAATATATAATAATGCATTTAATTAGATCACAAAGGGATTTTTTTTATAATAGTTTGGGTCATTACATGCCTCCATGTGTCGTTCTATACTTAATTAATTACATGAATTGATAACTCATACATGGGTGAGGAGAACCAAATTATTGGTTAATGGAGATTGCATAAATAATCATGGACATAAAGTTCCAATATAATAATAGAAGGTGGGATGGATCATAAACCATCATTTTTATTTAATATTAAATAAATTAATACCAATATATGAAATAAAATTAAATAAATTCCAACACATATATTTTTCTTGGTTGATCTCATGATCAGTCATACATGAAATGAATATGAAAAAGTAACTATCTATTATTAATTTCTTTATTCATTTTTTATTATTTTTGATAAACATGATTTCATTAACTAATTAATTAATTAATTAATTATATCCATTTTCATATTAATGATCATCCAAACATAATTAGAGATACACATAATTTAGGTAATTCATGGAAAATAAATATTAGTAATTATAATGAAATATTTATTATAATAAATTTATTAATAATTTAAAAATATTTAAAACTATTATTAAATTTTCAAACACACAACAGTGTGCGAATCAATAAAATAAGCTTTTAATTCTGTGATTTTTTTCAATTTAATGTAATTTTAATTTTTATCTTTAGTGGGAGACTAAATGGTGTGTACAGAATAGCTACATGTCATGTATCTAAATTTCCATATATCCTGGGTACACACCTAGGTTTTTGACATGTACCTCGATCAGACTACATGACTTGTACATGTCAACTTCATGTCGTGTATCAAATTTCCATGTTCCTGAGATACCCTCTAGGGTATTCTATGTGTATATTAGTGGATTAAATGTCATGTATAGGACAAATACATGCCTCTTGGTCTAAATTCCATGTGCTCATGCAACTCACCAAAAATCTCAACACGTTCTCAGGCAAGTGACTACATGACATATGGACTCTGGCTACACACCATGTATCTCTAATGTTGTTTGTCCAGATAATTGGGTGTGTATCTTAGATGTAGGAATTGATGAACTATATACTATGTGAACCTCATACACATCATGTGTATCATAAATTCTCAATGTTTTCAGTATCAGGTAGTTTGACCTTGTATTATTACATCATGGATTTCACGATTTCCATCGTCGAACCGTGTAAACTAAATAAAATGTATGCCAATACAGGCCATGTAATCAGAAAATCATGTTCCAGGTCGGATAGTTAACACGTGGTGTACACTAAGTTTCATTACTGTATGGTGTTCCATATATCCCTTGGCACATACAAATGTAGCGCACTAGGGTACACGACATGTAATTCTGAGTACCCGCCATGTAACCCTATCTTATTAGGAAAAAAATTGCAGTTCATGATGGATTCCCTAGTCATTCAACATCTATTATTAGACCCTTAATAAAATTAAATAATGAATCAATATGATTAATATGTTGAGTCATGTTAATTCAAATTGGATTAAAGAACTAATAAAAATAAATTAAAATCTAACCACAATTTCTCATAGATGAATAATAAAATAAATAATTATAAATTTTAATGAGACCCCTTTAATACCACATTATGTTTCCAGGAATAGTGGAATCATGCATCAATGTGTGATATATTAAAAATTATTTTAATATTTCTATAACTGAAACCATGAGCGGGGATCTTGCATGATAATTTTATAATTAATTTACTTAGATTGGAATAAATAAATTACCCCATATTAGGTTTCTTTCTTCATAGTTGATACTGATTGTCTGAAAATATCCATTCATATTTCCTTTTTTGATCTTGTGAGGATCCAAGGGTCTAATCCCTCTAGCGGTGATCCACATGCACTCCTAATGATCTCTAGGAAACACCATTCAATATCCTGATGCTATCACGGTGAATCGAACGTATTTTGTTGTTTGTTCTTGATCACTCATTCTTTGGTCTTGAATAAATATCTCTTGTTGTATATTTCTTTATAGGGATATAGATGGAGGAATCTATAGATAATTAGTTGTGCGCATTAATTTTCTCTTTTTAGATTTTCTACACAATAGACATAACAAGTTATATATACATGTAGGTTTTATATTAGAATATTATTTAATTGCATTTCATCCCATAAACAACATTAAAACCGTTAATAAACCCAATTCCACATAATAATAATATAATTATTATTTTTTGGTGTGTGCCATATTACCCAAATGATAAATAAAATTTAACAACTTATTAATAAATATTTATCACTAGACACAGTCTTTGTCTGTTCAAAATCCTCTATATTTATTGAATAACTGAATAATTTTTTTATTCATAAATAAATATTATATTAAATAAATATATATATTTTCATTTATTTTCTAGTGAATAAATATTTATTTAATTTATACGATCAATATAACTTGAATAAAATTATTCATCAGTCTTGAGAATAATATTTATTCCATTAATTTAATTCAAATAGAATTTAATTGAGATAAACAGAAACACTTACTATGTGACCCTCTAGTATTCTTTCTTGTTGGAATTAGGTGGGAATGAATAAATTATATGTTTAAATTCTAGTAATGGGTCATGAAACCCAATATAAATGACTTAATATTGTAACATTGACAACCATATACAAATGTTCATTTTTTAATATAATCCTTTTGTTGTAATATATCATCAAGCAGGTTGAACATCTGTGTCACCAACCTATATTATTGATATGTATTTATTTGAATATCTAAAAGGAACATTTCAATAAACCATGGACATGGAATTTAGGGAGAAGGTTATATTGAAATCAGAGGGCCAATATATCAGCTTCTATAATGATGTAAGGTACAAATCCTTCCTCAACTTATCCAAAATGACATGTCACTCAATACACACCCAAAATATCTAACATCACCATGAACTATTATCATCATGGTTTGTAAAATACATCTTACTATATGAGTAGTAACATGCATTAATAATAATATTAAAGTCTAAGGACAATTACACACTCTCACTGATAGGAATATCCATTGACAATAAAACATGTTGAACTCCAATTGGTGGGTCTATTCTCATAATATCCCATCATGGAGATTACCATATGTGAACTTCATGAGAATAATCCTCATATTTTTAAGATTATACACACCTGATAGTCTATGTTCTATGTGTCCCATCATAGTATATTATCCAAATACATAACATTATTTAAGAATATCTTCATAGCACTTAAAGGTTCTCATCATAGCAAGGAGGTATTATGACCTTTTCAACGCAATGTATACTGTAGGAAATTATTACATTAGATTCATGAATAAAATTGGATAATATGTAATAAGAATTTTTATTAATATCCAATTCATAAAATATTCAAGTAATCAAATATAAAATAGTTGGTACTAGGACACCAACTCCAACAAACATATGTTATCTTTATAAAAGTAGTAACACTTATTTTTGAACATTAAAATTAATATATCTGTATCTAAAATAGAGACAAATATAATATTTTTGGTTACTATAGGCACATAATAATAATTCATTAAAACTATAATCAAAACCATTGATAAATTAAGGTGGTAGTATCTAATATCTTGTGTAGCAATTCTTACTCCATTGGAAGCTTGAAGATTAAGCTGACATTTGAAAACCATTCAAATTCTACTTGGTTCTTATATTTGGATAAAAATGTAGAAACCATAAGATATATATAATACCCTATTTATAGAAATTTAGAGGATACATTTCATAACAAATTCCCTTAAATATTCTTCTTCCTCCTTTACTAAGGCATGGTTCTTTGTTGAGGGTATCTTATATCCACATGAAAAACACACTATGTTTTGTTCCTTTTCATATACCTTAATCTACCTTCTATAGGTTGTGAATTGTGAAGAAAATTTAAACATGGGGTTATTCTTAGGGTTTTTAACCTTTCCCTTCATCTGATTCACCTTTATTACTAATTTTGTTTTCATTCCTAATGTCCCTATCTACCAGTCCAATCAGTGTAAATAGATCAGTGAGTAACTTATCAATATTATTAAAAATAAATTTTTCAATAAAACCATATAAGTTATTATTATTTGAGGAGATAATGAGATCAGTAAACAACCATTTGGGTAGCTTTAAACCTAAAATTTACAAACACTAAATACAGAAAATAATCCTGACTGCATGAGGTATGGTTAGAAAACCTTCTCTATAATTTCATGTAAAAAGTTCCTTGGAGAACTAGTACCACCCATATATTTCCTTTTCCTGATAATGAACTTTTATATGTGACAACTTGGTGTATGAATCTATATCCTCATGAATATTTTTGAGAACACTATTCATCTATATAACATTAGGAATTAGATATCCCATGCATCATCTACATGTTTTAAAAAGAGAACGTGATCCTCCTCACTTGCCTCTATAGAATTATTTTTTGGAACTTGGGACTCTAACATGTAGAACTTATTATGTTGGAGCAGTAAAATATGTAAGAACATGTACCAATCCTAGAATTTTACATAGGTCAATATATCATTTTATATAATATTGATCACAAGGATAATGTTATGGTCAGGATACTTTCCATTTTCAATAATAAACTAAAATAATATTTTATTACTTTATTTTAACCACCATATGTGATGTAATAATTTTATTTATTAGACATCCACTATTTTATCAAATCATAATATTCCTCATTATTTTATTTGTAATATTTTGTCTTATCGATATTATAGTGTAAATTATCTATATTTCACTTATAAAAATCTAGACTCGGTCCATTAAAATTATTTGAAGGTATTTAGGCACATGGTCTGGCCAACTGCATAAAATGGCGGTTCTTGACTTATTGAGTAGAATCACCAATCATAAAATCCCAGACTAAAATTTCCTAGAATTTTCCCCTAGTTACACTAGGTATTTCTTAAACAATCATCCTTTAGTGGTAACTAGGATAATTAGACCCAAAAAATTCACTAAAACTCCTTGTTAATTATAATCACCCAAACTTCAACCAAAAATGTATATTTAACTTTGGTTGTATTATAGCCTAATTAATAATTTTTTTCTGACATAATATTTTTTAAATTATTTTTTCTTTTGAATAAATTTTCTTTTTTATCCCTTTACATACTTTCTAAAATTATATAGATTTTATATAATTAATTAACCATGTCTAATAAAATAATTTAAGAAAAATACATTTATTTTATTCCATCCTTGCGTGATTTTTAACTCATTTACTTTTTGTGAAATGTTTAAACATATAATTCATATTTCATCACATAAATAAATATTTCACCATACATTTGGAAAAATAAAATAAACTAGTGGTATGATCATGAGATTTTATCTATTTGTTTTTTTATTAAGTGAATGATAAACCATCCCTTGAACATATGGGAATAATTATTTGAGCAAGGTTTGAATCTAGTTGAATCATTACACCTATAACCCATGTATCTATTTAGTTAGTTTTACCTAGACTTTATATTGAACCACCTCCACTTTATTGGGAGATCTTACCTTTATTTAGGTTTCCTCACACATTGTAGTGGGGAACCTGGGATTTGGGGTTATGTAAAAGAAATCATTGACATGCAGTCCCATACATAATAAAGAGGAAAGGATGATACATAGATAATCACATTTAATTTAATAATAAATTTATCGTAAAAACCTATATAATAAATAAATAAATTAAATATAAATTCAACTTGTATATAGGTTGTTCAAGATCATGATCATCCATGTATAAAACAACTACAGATTTAAAATAAGCTATCATTTATTCCAATATATTCTACATTAAGTTAAAAACAATGAAATAATGAATTAATTTTATCATTAATTAATTAATCAATTCATCTTCATTGTCTATCCAAATAGTCCTCCAGATTTCCATCCTCTACAATTTTAAATAAATTAATTTTAGTTAGAAATTAATTATTAACCATTGTTTACTGATATGGGATATGGTGTGTACTATTCTAGTTTGTTTTAAATTTTGTCTAGAATTTAATATTCATGAATTCTACTAGAGGTAATATGACATGTTACCCATTAATTTACATGACATATATTGTAACTAGCATGTCATATGAGTAATTATCAGAATGGACATTGTCTTATACTGTTTAATTACACAACATTTATGCCAACATAAAATGCCATGATATTAAATGTTGTGTCATTTTGTCGGTAAAACATTATAGTCTGTACGAGATGTATGAGCACATGATATTCCATTAATATACATTATGTGTATTCTAGGTATATGCTGCATAATAAAATCTTGCATGTGTTTCTCATTTAGAAGTCAATACATGGAATGTATTAATTATATGCTGTATAATTTGACCACATGGCTTCCATGATTCCCATGTGACCTACCCATGAGGGGTTATATAGAGTGTATCCTAGATTTGCATGATGTAAACCTATCAAAATTCATGGAAAATAGCGGTCAATATATGGCATGTAATGAAATCACATCCTATTCTCCCACATGACGTGCCATGATTTTTTCGGATCATCCAAGTGTGGTTGACCATGGGTACACAATGTATATTTTTCCATTACATGTTTTGTATCTATGTTATATGACCCGAATCCTTATCACCTCTAGATAGAATTTCGAGTGTTATTTATCAGTTTTTAGAGTGATCTTGGTTATATGAAATTGAACAATTATATTATCTCTACTTTTCAGTTAACAATAAATATTATAAATGAAAAAAATTACAAATAAATGTGGAAATTGATAAATAAATAAAAATTATAAATTAATATGTGGATACATTGCTACTAGTTAAATGGTTTTGGTTTGTATTGGAAGCTATCAAGACTGTTCCTAATAATGTTTTTCATTGATTTATTTGGATCAAACCCTAAAACTAGACAAACACAACCAAAGAATATTCATATAGGTGATCCTTTCACATATAATTTATAATTAATTTATAAATGAGATTCAAGTTCACTTGTAAATATTTCTTCATTAATGTTTCATTTGAACTTTTTGTCATATTGTAGTTATGGTGAAGGATCAAAAGAAGAATCTCTCTAGATGAATCTACACATGCTCCATAAACCTTGGAACATCATTTTAGTAACTCTTAATTTTAGCATAGATGATCAAAACATCTTTTATCATTCACTGTTGGTCGCAAAAAGAATCTATTTGGACCTGAAGATTCTTTTCAGTTCTCATAGTCATTAGATGAAGGAAGAGGCTGATCACCTCTCATTCATGAGAGTATTATGGAGAGTATTATCTTTGAGTTTAAGATAAATCTTATGAGAAAATTTATTGTTCACAATAATTCACTTTTCCCAAGAAATTATATATGTTAGGTTATATACTTAGGTTAGATAATTAGTTATTTCATAAAGGAACTTAACTGATTTCTTTATTCAAAGTAAACGTCACATCTAATAATAATAATAATGATGATGATAATAATAATAATAATAATATTATTACTATATTACTTAACATGAACTAAATCATTAATATTTAAATATATTTTTTTAAATAAATAAAGCAATATTTATTTAAATGATGTTAAGTAAAATATATCATTTCATCTGAGCTATTAACTCAGCCTACCAATCATCTTCAACATTTATCGTACCATGAATAATAAATATTTATTTAAATAAATAAATATCACTATATTATTCATTCAATAAATAAATAAATATTATATTCACTAACTGGTGAATAAATATTTATTTAATACTAAACTCAAAAATATTCTCTCAAATAACAGGTTATTGAATTTTTGTGATCAACACAACCTAAATAAATATTATTAATTAGTCTTCAGAATAATATTTATTATAATATTAAATTTAAATATAATTTAATTAAGGTTTGGTATACACATAGTGTGTGACCATCTAGGCCACTTTACCAGTGGCATTTGGTGAGATGACCTAAAGTCCATGATTAACATCTAGTAACAATTTAATTCTCCCATAGAGAAAGAATCTAATGTCATCA
Source organism: Viscum album (assembly GCA_963277665.1). Lineage (NCBI taxonomy): Eukaryota > Viridiplantae > Streptophyta > Magnoliopsida > Santalales > Viscaceae > Viscum > Viscum album. The sequence goes on along the minus strand of OY728151.1, from coordinate 1,360,915,836 downwards.
GAAAACAACTCATACAAATTCTTACCATTAAATATAATCACGTTGTCTCAATATCGCATCAATAAGGTTTCATAATTGTTCCATCAAACTATATGCTTGATATATCTTTCTCTGACTACCTGTAATGAACTAATTAATAATATTCCTAGTCCATGGACTTAATCAGGCTATTCCATTTCATTCAAATGGAATGAGATGTCATCTTCAGATCTTGTAAGTGACAAATCCTTTCTTTACATAGTCCTTAATTCCATATCACTTATGATTCACCCAACACATCATGCCTCACATTGAGTATATGTCATCAATATTTTCTTCAATACATCAAATTAAATGATTCATAATATACATTAATAATAATATAAAATCTAAGGACCAACACACATGCCCACAAATATGAATATCTGTTGACACATAAAACATGTGGAATTCTGATTGGTGGGTATGTTATCATAACCTCCTTTATTATAGATTACCAAGTGTGAATATCAGGAGTAGATGTCTCAATATCTTATGATCCCCCAACACCTGATATCCAAACACTATCTATATACCATTAGATAGATGTCATGAGACTATAAAACATATGTTTAAGAATATTTTTATGACACTACAATATTCTCAACATAATAGGGAACTAATATGACCTTTTGATATGAAAAATATTATAAGGATATTATAATATTAATATTATACATAAGAAGACACATTATATGGAAATATATTAATTTAATATTCAGGTGATTGAATATATAAGTAATTGAAATTACAAAAATAATTGGTTTTAGGGAACTAAATACAAGAAAAAATGGATCACACCTTGATTAACATAAAATAATAATCCACCCTCTCGACTCCTTAAGATATTATTCAATAAGTGAATCAAACGTAAAAGTTTATTTTCCTTATTCCATTACTACCACATAATATGATTATGTTGTGTAAAAAGTAACCACCAATTAAATTCGTGACATCTAGCTACCTATCATTCCTCCCTTCATTTATTGGATAATTTATAGACTCCCAATTTTCCTTCCCTAGATTCAGTATCCCACTGTAAAAGAAATGTCTAGTTGAGTATGTATGAGAGCGTAAATCAAACTCCCTACCAGTAATACAAATAAAAAATTCACCATGCACCCGACCACATCTTCCATTTTAGACACCTTCTCATTGGAAAACATAAAGTGTTCAACCATTAGAGTTGAGATCAACTTACAACTAGAAATTCCAAACTTTATGATGATCTTCTGATTATAGTCCATTGGAGACAGAACCAAATTCCTAAATTCCTTATCTCTATCAATTTTCATTCTCAATATTTTATTTTCATTTATAGAATATTTACTATCAAATATTTTGAAAAAATCATTCTTCATATTTTGTATCCTTTTAATATCTATACCAAACAAAAAAATATCATACACATACAAAAAATTATGATTAAACATCCATAATCATATGACTTTTGATAGGAACAATGATTTACATTCCATCGATAAAAATATTCCTCATCCATGAAGGTATTAAATTTACATTTCCACTACCTTGGAGAATACTTTAATCCATAAAGACATCTTTTCAAACTACACACATGGCCCTCATTTCTTTAATCCTTGAAACCCACCTACTAATTCATGTAAATATTTTCCTCTATGTCACCATGAAGAAAGGAATTCTATAAATCCATCTCTAAGTGATGATTATTGGACAGAACAATGATCACCACCATGTATATGGTTGTGTGATTAACCACTGATGGGAAAATTTTATATAAATTCTACCCATTTATTATATTCAAATCCCTTCCCCAACAATTGTGCCTTCTAACATTTCATTCCATCAATTTTTTCCTTCAAATTAAACACCCACTTATTATCCACTTCTTTATCCCCATGCGCTAACTTAGTTTCCTCCCATGTTTTATGGATATACAATAAACACATTTATTTTTTCATTGTTGGCTTCCACTATCTAGATTCACAGAGATTGGAAACCTCTTCCATTCTTTTTCGTTCTCTAATATATATTAGATGTATGAAGTTCATGTCAACTCCAAACAGCTTAACTGGTTTTCTATCTTGGGTAAATCTCTATAATTTGATATGTTACTATAATTTATCTGATAATTTATCTTATAGTGATCTAACTTATAGATACATGAATTTAAAATCATTTATTCAATCTCTATCAATCCTAGATCATTCAGGAATATCTTCCATTGGTTTAGATATTTTAATTTCCTGGGATTTATTAGAACTATCTAGAACATGTGTTCTTCTAGTACCCTTTCTTAGATCATCTTAGACTTGATCACCTAAATCTTTACTCTCAATTTCCTTCTCAACCAATTTCTGGTCTTTCCATGATACCTTCTCATTGAAGAAAAAAAATCCCTTCTCCTAATTATCTTATAACGACCATCATCCGAGAGTTAGAATCAAAAATATTTATCACCATATATCATAAAGTAACATGTATTATACTTTTCATCTGGTTTGTATCTATCATTATTATTAACATGAAAATGAGAAATAATTTTTAAAATTTTATGGTGGAAAACTTATGTTATTTTATAAGAACATAGATACTTTATAATTTCCTATCCCATTGGAGAAGAAAAACTTCTATTAACCAAGTATGCTACCATGTTCAAAGCTTCTACCCAAATTATCTAATTGATTTATGAGTGTACTCTCATGCTTCCTGAATTTTTCATTAACATCTGATTAATTTTCTCTAACACACAATTTTTGAAAGCTGTTTTAGGATAAATATTTTGTATCCCAATCTCCTAATTTTGAAAAAAGTTCTAGAAATATTTTCTTTTTTAATCACTGCCATTGTTCGATCTTATACATTATTAACATCCAACTAGTTTCCCTCTCTACCATGTTCTTCCACAAAATAAATGCTTTGAATACATCAGACTTGTTCATCATAATGTAATCCCATACATTACTTGTTTCATTATAAATTAATGTCACATAGCATAGTCATCCTTTAGGATATTTGACTAGGGAAATCCCCCAAACATTTGGGTTAAGTAGTTCTAAAATTTGGGTTTTGGTGTTCCTTCCATTTAAGTTGAATTACACTACATTATAATTCTCAATAACAGAACTTTCACAAATCTAAATCTTAGTTTCATCAATATTTAGAATGTCTATTTTTCCATTAGAAATTTTATGTTGTTCTCAGTAAGGTATTAAATATAGAAATTTCACACCTCTAGATTTTCAGATGTTGTTACTTACCAATCCATTAGATATTTTGTTTAGAAACAGGGTTCCATCCTTAAAACCACATTCCACTACCATGGATACATGATTCATCATTCAAAAAATATTAATGAATCTCATTCTATTGCATGACTCATCTAGATGAACTATGGAATTAGGTTCTTACATACCACTAGTATGTGCATCACTTCTTTAATCCATAATATGATTGTGTTATTCATCTAAAAATTAACATAACCATTCCCAATTTAATCCATATCCTCATATTCTTCCAAAATAATATTTTCAAATCATCAAAACATATTATTCACCATGCATTTTTCCCCATCATTGAGTGAAATGAAGCACCTAATTCAATTACCCAAGACTCAGTTAGATTTTTGACATCGAGAAACAAGTTATCACTCTCATTGGTTATACTCATGGAATTTTAACTTCTAGACAATGATAGTCTAAAATTATATTTTGGATTCCTACAATACTTCTTCTAATTTTCTATTTTCCCACACTGTTAACATATAGGTATAAGACCAACCAATTTTCCTCAGCTAATCTCTGGAGACCTATCATCTGATTACTTCTTCTGAATTCTTCATTTGTGTGACTATTCTATTATATTTTTCATTTAGCTTGTTTTCAAAAGGTTCTTGGACTTTCCTCCATCAGAGTTATTTTTTATGGATAATTTCCTAAAATCCTAAAACATCGAGTTGGTTTTTCTTCAGGAATATATATCTATAATTATTATTTACCCCAAGAATCCAACAAAGAAGATATTAATAGAATATCAGAAACATTGGTTATGAAATTCACCTTTATTGAATTGAGATTCCATCAAATATTGTTAAATTATTTCACATGATTTGTTGAAATTATACCTTTTGATAGCCTCATGATAAATAACCTCCACAAAAAGTACAATTTGTTAAGTGTCATCAAATTATAATAAATGTATTTCAAGGCCTTCATCAACTTCATCATGTTCTTCACCTCCTTGATGTTAAAGTCTATGTTTTATTCTAATGACATTCATTCCAACCCAAGTGTTTTCTTGTACAACCATTACCATTTTTTGATTCCATTTTATCAAATCTGAATCCATTAAACAGAACTTCTAGTTACTTTAGAATGAGATAATATTATATATGCATTCTCTAGAAGCTGAAATATGCTCCATCGAACTTTTCCATCTATATCATAACTTCTTATGAATATATAACTTCTGCTGATAATAAAGTCTCATTAAAATAAAAATAACATTAAAGAAAGAAATCAAGGATTACTTTATATTCCATCTAGTGTGAAAATGAGTGAGATGAAACCACATTATCTGATAATACATATTAAGAATCCACCAATATCCAATCATTTAAAGTTATACACAAGACAATACATGCATAAAAAATGGATCATTTGGAAGAACTCTCTCAATCTTAGTGAATTATAAGATAAGAAGTATTAACACCCTAATCGACACACCAATTTTACCATAATGGATATATTCCATAAATACATGTTTATATATGATATACTTATGGCATTTATTTCTTCTTGGATTAAAATTATGATTTTTATGAACCAGATATATTATTTCATGTATGCTGGTAACTGAAAAAATTTCACCCACATAATCTATCATTAATTGAAATCATTTCATATTTATATTAAACATAAAATGAGTAAATTAATATTATACATGAACCAAAGAAAGAATTTATACATGTGTTTTAACACATGAGTTAATGTGGAAAACACAATGGGGAGTCTTTGTGTGCCACATAAACAACTTCAATGTGATAATAGTGTGGTGTGTGTGGATATTTTTCCAATGAATCATAGGAATATAAATCTCACTTTAATATTCCTAAATTACATATAATGGTACTAGTATACCATGGTGAATAATGTATGTGAATCATGTAGAGTTGAATAAATGATTTTTTTGAGACAAATAGTTGTGAATCATGTAGATGAGAAACAAGCCCCGCCTTAAGTATGTGAATTATGTCCATCACCTAAAAACATTACAAACTAATGTGTTGAAGTATAAGGAATAGAGCCGAGTAAATTGAAAATGAACTAAGATAGAACCCCCTTTTTAAATCAATACCACTCTCAATTTCCATACCACCAGTAATACCAAAACACACCACCATTTCAACAACCATATAAAAAACCATAACAGAAGAAAACCTATCAACTACCCCATTTCTAGAAAAAGTATTCTGATCTTCCCTCAACTAGTGCACCATCATCTGAGAACCAATATATACAATCAAAGGTTGAGGGGTTGAAATAATCTATAAAATATTTATCCAAAAAGTTCATAAAACTTATAAATTTTCTAACAAAAAGTCAAGGGAAAATGTTAGACCAAATAATACAAAATCATAAAGAGACATCGAGTGTGATTAAAAAATAAAGTGGAAAGGATATTAATCCTGTTGAACCAAAGAAAATAAAACATGAAATTGAAGATATAAATTATGAAAATTCTTAAAATAATCTATAAGAACAACCCATCTATCCGAGAGAAGAGGAAAGAAGAAAGAAGAAATATGGGCATGGATTAAGAAGGAGTGACATGAAACTCCATTAAAAAATAAAAAATGGGAAAAAAAGGAAATTATTATTCCATTCCATTCTTGGTTCACTATGTAAATGAATTTTTAAGAAGATCAACTCCAATAAATGATTCAATAAACCTTTCAAATGGTTGAGATAATCATGCCGCTATTATATGCCATCAAAAAAAATACTAAAGTATACCAAAATTCTCAATGAAATATGAACTAAAATAAGAATAATTGATGAAAATAAAATAATAATATTGGTATTAGGAATTGTATACCTTATTACACCATCGATACCTCAAAAATTTCAAGATTGAGAGTAATATTCTATTCCATGCACCATTGGATCTTTAAATTTATAAGATTCTTTATGTGATTTGGGTGCTTTAATAGATATTATTCCTTACTCAGTGTATACATATTTTCAAATAGGAAAAATGAAATTCATATGACTGGTGGTCCATTTCAGAAATAGATCCACAGTTTTCCTAGCCGGAGTATTGAAAGGATTCCTTGTGAAAGTCAAAGATATACTATTCCCATCTGTTTTCTATATGCTAAATATGGAACAAGCTTGGATTTCATCACAATCACCCATCATTTTAGGGAGACAATTTCTGATGAAAGAAAAAATAATGATCAACTTATATAAATGGACACTTTCCATGGATCTTGGATAGAACACAATGTTCTTAAACATTCATGGCTCCATGAATCACCCTTCAAGTAACCATTCACTCAATGCAATTTACCATGAAGAAGGTAATGAAATTATCGATGAATCAGGAATGATATGTGAATTATTATCCTTAGAAGATAAAATTTTACATGAAAACACCATGTAATATGTAATATCCCAAAAAACGAGAAATTATTATTTCAAATTTGAAGAAGAGATAACATCTGATTTATTTTATTGTTTATTAAAAAAATCACATGATTTCATTTACCTGGGAGATTCCATATTTGGAATTTGGGAACAAAAAATCAATCTACTCTCATAAAAATGTGTCCAAATTATATAAATTAGGAAAATATTATGAGATCATGATGTATATGTATAAATAAGCTGGACATGAAATGATTATTTTGTATCTTGAAAATGAACTGATTGCAAAAGAAGAAGAACTAGCCATGATGAAATCCATTTGCCTCACAGTGAAACACTAGTTAAAAAACATATAAGACTTAAATAAATCTATAATGGTATTTCAAGAATCTTCTTGGACTGATAATAATAAAATTCAAATGAACAAGGTAAATATTTACTAAATTAATTTTAATATAGGGTTGTTTTATTTAATAGTAAAAATGTGAAAACAAAAACCAAGTATACGTGGGACAAGAAAACTATGGAAAATATTCCAAAACAAATCAAGGTATGAATATTACATGGAGGCCACAACCCCTAAATAAAATTAATGTTCAATTTACAAGAGGAAAAAAAGACAAATCTGAATAGATCGAGAACCAATATTTAAGAACCAAATTTCAAGGATTTTTATGGTGATGTGGTAAGAATAGACACAAGGCCTATTATTTCTAGTTTAACATGTATTTACCAAGAACAATGATAGTAAAAAGGAGTTATTTTTGTGAGTGTATGAGGAAAAGATCTCAAATTAAAAACTTGTGACTAGATCTGCAGTATAATTACATACACAAAACAAATTTCAGAGTCTGGAAGAATCTTCTGAGAGATTTAGCATGGAAGGGAATAAGTTAAAGGTATTCATGAAAAAATATAAGGTATGGTTACCTTGGTTTTGAAATGTAAGTGGATACATGATAAAACTATGGTAAAAATTCCAATAAAGAGTTCCCAGATGTTTTCCCAAATCAATTGAAATTAGACAGAAAATTGGAGGAAGATGACCAAATTTCTAAAACCAAAGGAAAGAATATGGATTCTAAAGGAGAATAAACCACATTCATTTTAAATGGAAATAATTTAATGATGTACCATGAGAAAATAATTGAATTAACAGTGTAGGAGATTACACTACTTCAACCTGATTATCAATGAAGAACAACAATGTTATACCTTTCCTTTACATTTGATTGAATATGGCAATTCCATTTAAAATATACTTCCCTGAATAACAATTTTAATGAATTATGGAAACTATATAAATTAATTTTGGGTGTTTAAATCTCTTACTCAAGGATTTCATTTAAAATTTCCACATTTTGGGTTGAGCCAATGACATTTACCAAAAGAACATTCAGGAGGCATCATGAGTTTTTTATTTTCTGTCTTTGTCTAATCTTCCATTGATTTATATTTAATTACAATTGAACAATCCTTCACAATCATTTGTTTTTATTATTATTTATCGGTCCAGAAAAATGGAACAAGGCAACAGGAAAATTATATATATAATTAAACCTAAAAAAGGGAGTTTATACTATGTAAATGGAAATCACACCATGAAAGGAGTATTTATGTTGTAAAATGATACAGAACAAAACTTTTATAAATAGGACATGGTCAATATGAATTGAAGTATCATTGTAAGGGTAGTATGAGTTTAAATTCATTATTTATTTCTTACTTCCTCTATATAAGCATTCAAAATCAATTTTTGTGTTTTAATTTTTTTTTCATTCCCAACATTGAACTCTTGTACTCTAGTATCAATCTAGGAGACATAAAACATACCTATGATAATTATAATGACTTGATTAAATATTTACTATTAATATGATTAGATCATTGAAACGGAAAATTAATTAGTAAAGTTAATCATGATGTGATTATTTTAAAAATCATAGTTTTTAGAATGAGTTTATTCTTGTAAATGAAATTTTTCTTAGATTTGGAATTTTTTTAATTTCTAAAGTTGATATTGATTGGTTTTTTTTGTTTCTCATTCCATGATTAATTATCCAAAACCATATGTTCTTATTCCTATTTAAATTTTTAAACCAATGTTTTCTATTCTTTATATAGTATATTTCATGAGAGTCTCGAGCATGTTTTTCTTCTCTAAATTTCTTGGAATCTTTTCAAAGCTATGACTACACAGAATTAATTTTAATATTATTGAGACATTTTATTTTTTATCCCAATATCCTTGGACCTACCATGGTATTGAATATTTTTATTTCCCATATAATCCATGAATGAACTTGATAGGATAATATCCAGGTGTCAAGAATGTTATATGATTTCCTTCCCTACTCACAGTATAATACATGATATTCTAAAGACTGATTATGGGGATGTTGGTTTTCCATAGTATATGGGGATGTACCTCATTAATAAGAATTTTCTAGGAGATTTCAAGTTATTTTTGGAGAGACCATGTTACCTTTTACTATTCTTTTTTATCCACCTCTATTTCTAAAAAAATAATGAAATAAAATAAATAAATAAATGAAAAAATGGGTTGAGTCTTGGGAGGGTCAAAAATCACAATTTTTAGACCAATGATCATCAGATTATATGGGGTTTATTGGTGGATTTGAATTTTTTCTTAAGAATAACTTTCAAAAAATAAAAAAAAAAGGAAGAAAAGAAAAAGATAGAAAAATAATAATAAAAAGAAAAACAAGAGGTGAATATTAATTCATTATCCTTACTCATATTGAAAGATCCATTCTTTTTTCTGGTATATCCCTCTTTAAGTTTTTATATTAAACATTTTTCATTGGGTTTTTTTATTCTTGCCCTGGGGGATGAGTCTTGTTCAGTGACATAAATCCTTTATTGGGGAAAATAAACTAATTTTCATGGATGTATATTTATTTTAATAAATTAAGTCAACGTATAAACATGTAAAATGGGTTCAAAAAGGTTTTACATGCTTTAGAAGGCTTCAAAGGTCATTCGGGTCCTTTTTGTGGAATCTCAAGTAAACTATCTGCAGAGTATTTACACATCGTGTACATGTTACACTATGTGTAATTACCACCATACATATTCCATGAACTAGTATAGGTCTTTAAGTGGTTACAAATTGTGTAAAACATTCACATTCTTTAAAATTCATGCAAGATAAATATTAACCTGAGGTGATGGGTTTTTCAGTATAACTATTAAATGGGAAGTACAAGAAATAAAAGTAGGTTACACTCCATGTAGTTATCAGGAGTAGTGGTTTTAAGGATGTTGTGTGGATTTAATTTTCATTCTTCTTCTATGAAACCTTCCTCCTCTTGACCTCGAATGGATTCTAGGGGATTTTGGAATCCTTTCCACCATTCAAGATGTCCCATTTTTGTGATTGATCCCTAGTAAGTCTTTAGATTTAATTTCCCCTCCTCCTACATTATTTTACGTTAGGGAAGTGGAATATTTGGACTTATTTTGGTTGTGATCTTAACCTGGGTCAATTTATTTTATTCTTAAGATCATTATCACTTTCATCCTCATTGGTGTTACCCTTTGGAAGAATTGCATTAGTCACTAGTTAAAGGTAGGAAGTCTAAACCTAACCCTATGATCTATTTAATTGTAATTATATTCAATATTATGATTTTACTGACCTAATGTGCACTCAAATTAATTTATTTATTGATAAACAATAAATCATGGATTTAAATATTAGTTTTATCCCTTTAGATTCAATTGTTGATGTAACCTGGTTTTTTTTCTACACATTGGGTGAGAAAACCCTTGAATAAAAATTGAATTGGATAATGGATTAAAGTGAGTTTAGAATGACATGAGGCCTTCGGTGATTTAATGATATAGAATCCTCGAGTATGGATTTTTTTAATGAGTTTTATGTTGATAAATTGGGATATAAATGAAATTGTAATTGAAGGATAAATGGTAATTTTCATAAATATACATTCTGGATTATGATGGGATATTGTGATATCCTTGCTATTATGACTTGTTGTGTGATAATGTAGAAATGATTAAATACTATAATATGAATTGATACATGATAAAATTCTTATATACTGGGATATTCCCTGAGAAATTCTGAAATAATTATATATTGGGCTATGCCCTAAGACATTCTGAAATTAATAGATATCGGGCTATTCCCTGACACATGCTGAATTAATTATATATAGGGATATGCCTAGACACATACTAAAATGTTTATATTGTGGGATATTCCCAGTGACACGTGATGAAATTCTTATATATCGGTCATGGCCCATATTTTTTTGATTTTTTTATGGATATATCAATATGGTTGGTATGGTTATGTTACATGCATAGAGAAATTCAAGCATGGTGTCAAAGTTGGTTGATTTTTATATTGTATTAATTGATTAATTAATACACATGTTTATCACTTATGTAATAAACTTATTATCAGACTAGTTATGTTTATAAATGATGGTATTGTCCTACTATGTTTTACTTATACCCTATACGGGCCACTGTTTGGTAATCGATCGGATTTCATGGATGCGGGTTTGGACAAGGGAAAGGGACCTTTTTAATGATTTTATTGCTTGTTGGTTGGGATGGAGTTTGGAGATGAGATCGACCTGGGGTTTGGGACTGGAGTATTTTGGATTTACTTTGTGCATGATGATTCTTTTATCATACTATTCTTAGTTTTACATTTAGATACATCTCAACATGTCATTACATGATTCATTACTATTGTAATATTGTTCCCCCATTAATTTCCCAGTGGTGTGAGATAATATTTTCTCTTTTCTATTACTCTGAATATGCTATTTTTATTTTTTATTTCAACCGTTATGTAACTGCATACTTGGGGGTATAGTATCTACACTATATTGATCACACCCCCACTGCTAGTTAGTAGCCTCTGACATTCAGGGAGGCATGCTTGAGGTCTCATAATGAACACTTTTTTTCCACATGATAGAGTGTCATATTGATGGAAATTACAAAGTGGTATCAAAGGAATATGTTTTTATTTTTTGTTTCCTTACTATTTTGGAAAGGTAGAAAAAAGACTATGATGTTTTGGGAATTGGTAATTAGCTTGTTCATGGGATTAGCTAACCCCTGTAAGGGGGAAAATATGAGTGTCAGGATTAGATTGTTGTTTTTACTATTTTCTTATTATAATTGATGTTATTTCACCGTGGGTGATTCACATGTTTTTTGAGGTTATTATTTTGAGATTCTAATGGTTCTTGATATTTATACACATGGTCCGATATGGCGTGGGATGAGTATGTATGCATCATAATTAGAACCTGGGGATATATATTGATTTGTATTGTTCATGATAGGGGAATATTTATTGCTTGTGATATATACTTTCCTATATGAAATTTTATAGAGAATACTTGATATACCTAAGAAATGAAATAAATAAACTGATATGTCATGCTAAAACACTTGTAATCCATGTTTAGAGAGACCAAGAGTTAATGGACCTCCATTTTTGTCTTCTATTGAGGTTGAACTTGTTATAGCCAGTTTTTTATGTATTGTGTTTGTATTATAATGAAAATGGATCCTAATTATCTTTGAGTTGAGAATTGGGAGAGTGGAAATTTGAACACTCTTAATGTAGCAAGGCTAGATATTCTTGTAGCTTTTGAGGATAATATGGATGTTATGCTTTGAAAAAAATTTATAAGGGTCATGTGATCCATGGAAAGGAATACTATTTACACTAGCCCTACATTGTATGAGCTTATGAGAGAGTTCTAGCTATAGCATCCGCTTATTTTCACTGGGGAGGGAAGCCACCAAATAGTCATGTTCTGGGTTGAGTCAGTCCAGATGATCTTTATTAATCTTGAGACACCCATAGATAGTAGGGTGAATCTTGTAGCATATATTCTTCATGGAATGACCAAATATTAGTGGAACATTCTGTAGTAAGATGGATTGTATGAGGAGTTATTTTGGAAGGAATTTGAGATGATGTTTCTGAGAAATTTCTATACTAATATATTGAGGGATGAGGAGGATCATGATTTCATGCACCGGAATCAGGAGGGTATATCAGTTTTGGACTACGTTGGATACTTCATTGACCTATAGTGATTTGTTTCATCTTTAATTGTTGATGATATCTCTAGGGTGAGATGATTTTAGGATTGTCTTCACTATTTGATCAGGTCACATGTGAACATATTCTGTCTATGAATTTTTGAGAATGTGATTAATTATACACACATAATAGGAGGGAATCTGAGAGAGTCCCTAATTAGCAGGATGATTGTTTCAGTAGGGAGAACTGTGAATGATTATTCTAGTGTAATTAAGCGTCACTCTGAAAGTTTCTTCCCTGAAAATGATGTGAAGATCTTTTCAGGAAGTTCCAAACCATAATCAGATCATGTTCTATTATAGTGCTATCAGTGTGGAAATATGGGCCACAAGTGGGATTAGTGTTTGTAACTCTCTTTGGAGTGTTGGTCTTACATTAGGATGGTCCACCTACAATTTTTTGTAGGGGAATGCGGTAATAGAGCAATGGAAGGGGATTAGGATAGGTACCAAATTCTGGGAAGGACTCAACTACTCCCCAGAAAATAGGTAGATAGAGTCCCAGAGGACATTTTGGTTGAGGAAAGTTAAATGGTACCTCAATATAGGAATGATATTATTAGTGAGAGGGAATAGTACGTGGTAGTTATATTAGAGCCTAGGGTATAGGGGATATTTAGCTATATGTTATGTAGACTTCTCTGGATAGTGTGAATGCAGAACTGTCTAGTTTTAGATATACAATTCTTGTATCATCTACCATTTCATTTATTTTTTTGATACATAAGCATATAATTCCTTTTTATATATTATTTTTTCAAATGTCTTGGCATTCAACGTGGAAAACATGGATGGTTCATTAACCATCGTCACAACTTTGGGAGTACAGTCAAAATATCAAAAGATGAAAGGCATTTTCTAAATATATTGGTGGTCACTTTTTATTTTTGGAACCATTTGTGCTGGAAATGGCAGGCTTTGATTTAATCCTTTGTGTGGATTAGATAAATCTATACCAAGATCATATTGACTGTTACCATAGGAGAGTTACCTTTATATCTCTATAAGGAGGTAACTATTCTCACTTTGGTGAGTGGTATATTCAGGCTAGCTGTGTAGGACCAATTTAGTGTAGATTGTATTGTCTCATGGCTTAGAGATATCGTCTTGTTATAAATGATGGTGGAATGTAGATTGATTATTTTCCTCTATTGGTAAAATATTTTAATGATGTATTTTTTGAAGAGTTCTATGTATTATTGCCTGAGTGAGAGATCCAGTTCAGGATCGAGTTGGTGCTAGGAGTAGAGTTACATTCTATCCTGCCTTATAAGATGTCACTATAAGATCTTTGGCTATTGAATGTTAAATTGGAAGATAAGGGAAATAATGGTTTCATTCATCCTAGAATATCTCTATGGGTTCTTAAGTTCTTTTATCAAAGAAGGATGATAGGAATTTTCTCTTATGTGTGGATTATCAGAGATTGAACCAGATGAAAGTCAAAAAATGGTATCCCCTTCCATGTATTGATGATGTATTCAATTATTTTAGAGGTTCTAAGAGCTTTTCCAATACTGATTTGAGATCAGGATACCATTAGTTGAGGGTGAGACAATTAGACATACCTCTGAATACTTTTAAGAGTAGGTATGGATTATATGAGTTTTTAGTGATTCTATTTGGTTTGACCAATGCATATACGGTATTCATGGTCTTGATGAATTAGATCTTTAATCATTTTATTGAATTATTTGTGGTGGTTTTTTTTCAAGTAAATATTACTGTACTCTCAATTAGGAGATGTTCATGACAATCATCTAAACATCATCTTGAGTACTTTGATAAAGAATCAGATTTATTCTAAGATTACCAAATTTAGTTTCGGGATGGATAAAGTGAACTTCTTGGGCCATGTCATCTCAGAGGAAGAAGTTTCAGTAGATTCCAATAAGGTTTCAACCATGGTATATTGGGATAAACCTAATAATGACTTAAATATTCCGAGATTTTTGGGTTTATAAGGTTAATATTGATGCTTTATCTAGGAACTCTCCTATTTGGTTGAACTAATGTTCAGGCTAACCAAGAAGGGAGTAAAGTTTGTTCCGTCAAATGCTTCTGAAAGAGATTTTCAAGAGATGAAAGGAAGAAAAAAATCAAAACCTATCCTCACTTTACCTATTCTAGGTAAAGAATATTAAATGCACTATGATGCTTCTAGAGTTGGAATCAGAGAATTTTTTATGCATTTAGATCAAGTGGTTTCTTGTGGATCCAAGAAGCTAAGAACGTATGAGAGGAATTATCATAATTAGGATCTTGAGTTGGCTACAGTGGTAAATAGACTGAGATTTTAGAGACACTATATTATGGGTGATAAAATTTTGGTATACATGGGCCACAATAGCCTCAGGTACATATTTTCTTAGTGGGACCTAAACCATTGATAGAGGAGGTGGGTCAGGTATCTGTAGTCTTTCAAGAATGAGTTAGATTATACACTATGCAAGGGAAATGTTGTTGACAATTATATAAGTTAGAAGACATATAAAGAGGAAATACATAAGTCTTGTGATGAGTAGAGGATGATAGAAATATTTTTGGACATGCATCTAGATGTTCAGGAGTCTCAGAGATGAGTATATCTTACTTTGACATCTATTATACCCATGATTTTGGACTAGATTAGGGTAGAGAAATAATCTGATCAAGAGGGATTAGTTCTGAGAGATATCTTATATGGTGTGGAGACACCATTAGGATAGTCTCTCTGTTGTGTAAATTCTCTTCTTTTCCATGGTTTTGTATGGGTTCCTATAGGCTTGTATGAGGAATTGATGAGATAGATTCATGCTTCTATATGGGTGGTACATATTGGTTTGAAAAATATCTATCATGATCTCCCTAAACAGTATTAGTGGTCACGAATCCATAATGAATTAGTATGATTTTTGGTATATATTTTACTTGTCAATAGGTGAAATTTGAATATCAAAGTCCATTTGGGATTTCACAGCCCTTTCTCATTCCTAAGTGGAAATGGGATGATGTTACTATTGATTTTGTGACAGGATTACCAAGGAAAACCTACTAGAATGATTTATTATGTGTGATCACAGGTTGAGTTATGAAGTTTGACCACTTATTTCCTTTTAGAGAGACCTTCACCATTAATGATCTGGGTGGTCTTTTCATGCGCAAGATAGTTTGCATGAATAGTGTTCCATGGAGTATCATTTCGGATAGAGATCCTCATTTCACATCACAGTTCTAGAAGGGTCATTATAATGCTCTTGTATGACAAGTTATTTTGAAAACAACCTATCATACATAGACCAATTATTAATATAAGAATACTATTTATATTTTGGATGATATTTTATGAACCCGTGTCTTGGATTTTAGTAGTTCATGGGAGAAACATATGTCCCTCATGGAGTTTGAATATAATAACACCTTCCAGGAGCCAATCCAAACAGAACATTTTGAGACTTTGTTTGGAATGCCATTATATTCACCTCTTTATTTGTTAGAGGAAGGTGAGTTAGTGATTATTGGGCCTAGTCTCATATAAGAGCGGTTTAAGCACATTCAAATGACCTAGAGGTAGTTGGCGAACATACAGAGCATGTACAAATCGTATGCTAACCATCACATATGACCTCAAGAATTTTAGGTTTTTCATCATGTTTTCCTTTGGGTGTCACCTAGGTTGGGGAAATTCCATATTAGGAAACATGAAATGATAGTTCCTTGGTTTTTTGGGATATTTGAGATAGTGTATAGGGTCATCCCATTGGCGTATCAATTATCCCTTCCACGACGCTATAGTTCCATGCACAATGTGTCTCACAAATTGTTAGATTTAAAAATATTATCCTGACCCTTCTCAAGTGGTTGAAATCACGGACATTGAGATTTGTGTTGTTTCATCATTGGATGAGAATCTGTTATGGTTTGTGTGAAATTTTGAGATGTATCTTTAGGGTAACACTATACCTCTGGTTTGAGTGAAGCGGTATCATGAGCATGTTCAGGAGGAGACCTGGGTGAGGGAGTTTGATATGCGAGCACAGTGGCCATACTTATTCACAGAAACACCACAACGATGTTTGGAGTAGCATAGGGATGATATGTTATATGGTAAGGAGGTTTTAAGATCCCATTACACCTAGGTACCTCCCTCATTGAGTTTTTTCATTAAACATATCTCGTTGGGGTTTCCTTTGCCTTTAATCCTTGGGCGATGAGTCTTGTTGGGAGACGAAGATCCTTCATTGGAAAAAATGACCACAATTTTAGGGATGTATGTTTATTAGAATTAATGGAGTCAAGTTATAAACATGTAAAATTTGTTTATGATGTCTTTCCATGCTTTGGAAGGCTTTGGATGTTATTTGGGGCCTTTTGTGGAAAAAAGACTAAAAAATACTTGGAGAGAATTTACACATTGTGTACATGTTACATGACATGTAACTACCACCAGAAACATGTCATGAACTAGTACAGAGTGTGAAGTGGTTACACAACATATAAACTATTCACATTGTGTACAAGTTGAGCGAGATAAATATTAACCCAAGGCGATGAGTTGTTTGGTGTAACTCTTAAGTGGGAAATACATGATGATAAAAAAGAGGTTACATACTGTGTATTTATTGTGAGAAATAGTTTTAAGTCTATTGTGTGGATGTAATTTTCATTTTTCTTCTATGAAGGCTTCATCCTCTTGACCTAGAAACAATTACAGTTGACTTTGGAATCCCTTCATCCATTTTAATATCCTGTTTGTGCAATCAATACCTAATAAGTATTTGGATTTATTTTTCCCCTCCACTTATACTTTTCTCCATTAGAGTGGTGGAATCGTTGGATCACATTTGGTTGTGATATTATCCTGGTTTTATTTAGGTTCTTCTTTAATTCTTTAACACCTTCTTCATCATTGGAATTACCCTTTGAATGTGCTGCATTAATCACTGGTTAAACGTAGGGAGTTTGAACCTAACCCTATAATCTGTTTAATTGTATGTATATTCAATATTGTGATTACACTAACCAAATATCCAATCCAATGAAATTATTCATTGATAAATGGTGAATTTTGTATTGTAATATTTTTTAGATACCTTTGGATTCAATTATTGATGCGACATGGATTTTTGATACCCGTTGGGTGAGCAAAATCTTGATTAAACATTGAATTGGGTAATTGATTAAAGTTTATTTAACATGAAATGGGACCTTAGGTGATTTATTGATACAGAATCCCTCATTATGGATTGATTATTCAGATGGGTGTTTATAAATTATGAATTTACTGAATGTGTAATTAAAGAATAAATTTTAATTTTCTTAATTAACCATTATGGATTATGATGTGATATTGTTATATCCTTATTGTTATAACATATTGTTTTATCAGGATGAAGTGATTATATATTGGGAAATGCCCTGAGACATGCCAAAATTAGTATATATTGAGGTATTCCCTGATACATGATTAAATGATTATATATCGGTCTTTTCCTTGATAATTTCTTAAATGATTATAAACATGGCTATGCCCTGATACATGCTGAAATTCTTATATACCTAGATATCCTTTGACACATGCTCAAATTCTTATATAGTGGTCTATGACTACTGAGACAAGATGTAATGCTTATATAACAGGCTTGTGCTTGATTTTTTTTATTTTTCTATAGACATATGGATATGGTTGGCATGGTTATGTTACATACTCAAGGTCATTCTGGCATGATGTTCAAGCATGTTGATTATTATATTTTATTAACTTTTCTATTAATACACCTATTTATCACTTATTTAATACACTTATTATCAGAATGTTTATGTTTATAAATAGTGGTTTATACATATTGAATTTTACTCACAACCTATTTGGGCCACCATTTGGTACCTGAGTGAATTTCAGGGATACAGGTTTTGACAAGGGAAAGAAAACATGATGCTAATTTTATTGCTTGTTTGTTGAGATGGAGTTTAGATATGGGACCGACTTGAGGTTTAGGACTAGAGTCTTTTGGGTTTATTTTTTGTATGATGTTTATTTTATTTTATTACTTTTAGTTTGACATTTAGTTACATCTCAACATGTAATTATATGATTAGTTACTATTAGATTATTTGTCTCTCCTTTTATTTACTAGTGGTATGAGATATTGTATCCTCTTATCTATTACTTTGATTATGTTATTTATATTTTTTATTTACACAAATATGTAACTCCATACTAGGGGATATAGTCTCCCCACTATACTGATCACACCCCCACTACTAGTTATAAGCCTCTAGATTATGGGATAGTGGACTTGAGATATTGTAACCAACCCGTTCTGGTCATGTGAGAGAGTGCAATATCAGGGGACGTTACACATATCATGTGTCTAAATTGAGCATTAGGGAGTTGGTGAGATGGCATATTCATCATCGAAGAACTATTTAATTCTGATTTTTAATGTCTCGACCTAGGCACCACACACTAGTTCCCTAAGCCGGTCAGTCATTGGACCTCAGAAACACCTCCCCAAACACCAGAGGCTACCTACTAGTAGTGAGGGTCTAATATCGATCATGGGGAGACAATACCCTCTTGATCAGAGTAATAAACCAACAAAGGTAAAAAAAAATAACCAAGTGATATAACTATAAGCAAATCAAATATCACAAGAAGAATAAAATAGGTAATATAATGTCAAAAATGAACATTATATATGCCATGAAAAGGTACGTTTTAAGCATCAAAATTAAAAAATAAAAAGTAATGATGCTGGAAAATCCCAAGAAAATCCCAACACCAAGTCTAGTTCACTCATCAATACTCAATCACATATCATCCATTTAACATAGGGCCATTTCCATTAACCTATCCTATAACCATGAAATCTATTGAGGTACCGATCTTCCAACCTGAGTAGGGTGCGAGTACAACTCATTAGGCCACCCAGAACAACATCTAAAAAAATATCAAGTCAAAACATTATATGGATTTTTATAAATAATAAATAATGTATTAAAGTAAACAATTTAAATTTATTAAATTTCTTTTTATTTAACCACATAATCCAATGGTTTCCCAAGGACACCCAAACAATCAACACCTACTTCATCATGTGCTGGAGTCTAAACCACATAACATAATGAATTCAAAATTCAATATAACACATGGGATTTCATTATCCATTTCATTTAAATTTATAATACGGTTAATTGGAACCATGGTCCAATGACAACATTTTTGGCCTAGGTCTTCATGCCTAAGACCCCATGGGATTTTTATGCTATATTAAATGTCCCACACTCATTGATCAATCAATTTATCACTATGGGATATGGAATCAGTAGACCATGTCCCACACATGATTATAAATCAATTTATTACTATGGGATTTGGAAGTTGCAGAACATCTCTCAAACATGTTTATCAATCAATTTATTACTATGGGATTTTGAAGAAACAGACCATTTCCCACACACATTTATCAATCAATTTTTCATTATAGGCTTTGGAAGCAATATACCATGTCCCACAAATTTTTATCAATCAATTTATCACTACGATCCTCGGAAGCAGCAGACCATGTCCCACACATATTTAACAATAAACTACCGTATCACATGTACCACAAATTCAGATCAATCAAGATTAATCAACATTAATACTCTTTCACATTTCACAATCACAAAATTCCATTAATTACTTCAAAAATTAATTAGTTCAAATCAAAAAAATTAATATTAACAACAATTACCATTAATTAATTCAAAAATTAATTATTCTAATTCAATCTATTGCATAATCATGACAATATATTAATGAATTAACCAATTAATTAATTTAATTAAAAAATAATAATAATCCATCAATGAATTAAACAATTAATTATTCTCATTCAATCAACTGTATAAATAAAACAATATACATTAATTAATTCAACAATTAATTAATCACATTCAATAAATTGTATAAACACAATAATCTCCAATAATTAATTCAACAAGTATTTAATCCCACTCAACGAATTGTATAAACACAAAAAATATCAATTAATTATTTCAATTTACATAATTAAATTAATATATATTCATTATATATTCTATAATTACATGAATGTAATTGAAATCAGATGTTTTTTATTTGAACAATATACCACCTACCTCTAATTTTTGATGAGTGATTTCCTAATGAAAATTACCCAAATTGAATCAGAAATGTCAAACCCATGATGAGGAATGAGTTATAAACACATGTCCTAGTTCAAAGATCAAAAAAATCAAGATCCATCAAGCCTAGATCTAGATTCACAATGAAAAGAGTAAAAAATCCCGTAAAAGGATGAGAGAATAATGGGAAATATGGAGGAAACCACAAGGGATAAGATTCACTTACCCAGAGATGTGTAGATCATCAATCTAGACATTGAATTGCGAATAATGGAGTTCAAGAGCCCTAGGAATTAATCTAGGAGCCTCAAAAATGAGAAAACATAATTAGGTCTGATTTGGGTTTAATTTGGGGTTAATATGGTGGTTTAGGTAATTATGAAACAAAATTTTGGGGTCAATTAAAAAGATGTGAATGGTTTCCTAGGTAGGGGTGCATGGTTTTCCAAAACTTCCTCCTTAACCATGAACCTATTCTAGGGTAAGTGCATGGTTTCTCCAAATAGGGCACAAAGTTTAACAAACCATGCACTGGCTATGAAATCCCTCTCTATGAGGGGTTTCAGGATTTGTTGGGCTAGGGCCCACAGTTTGGGAAAAAAATGTTCCAATAGTGAACTACCCTTATTCATTCCGATTTTCTAAAATTTTCACCTAAATGCACCAAAGATAAAACCTACACAAAATATACTCAAACAAGGAAAATGAATAACTGAAACAAATCTCAAGACTTCTCTATAAAATTTCAGGATATTACAGGCTTATCTATTGATATTAAAAATTATTATAAAGAGTCTATACTCTTTTTTGAGCCTTATTTTTATTCATTACCTACCTACCATAAGCCTCACTGACATTTTATGTTGATTAAATATCCTCATAAATAATTTTTATTTTTTTCTTTATGTAGTAGAGATGTTATATTCCTTGAAAGTCTCTAGAAAGTGATATGTACTTGAGGTATAATCTAAACTCTATTACATTTATTACCTTGAGAGATAAAAAAATGTTAATTAAATTGGAAGTGGTGTGTGCATCACTGATGAATTAAGGAAGATAGGATGTAGGAATGAAGAGTACTATTATTTCAAAAAAGGAAAAGTAAAATACAATATTTGAATTATTATATCATGTGTTAGGACTTGGATAAATTATTTTGTGTGGAATTTGATAATTTATTTTCCATTGGTAAACATTTTATTTTATTTCTTTTAAAATTTTAATTTTTTTAGAATGGAGTTCCTCAGGGAGGTTGTTAAGATTATATGCTTGAGGAAAATCAAGTTCTAAGTATGGAGGAATTGAAATAACAATATTTTTCATGCTTGATTTGATGTAAAAATAATGGTTTTGGTAATTAATGGATTAATCCTTCTAATTTTTGATTTGTTTATGATATGATAAAAAAATTAAAATGAGAAAACACATATTAATATTTTCATCAAAATAAGGCTTTCAATGATGGGGGGTTACTATGGGATGTTTATAAGGATTTAGACTAAATAACCAAGCTAAAACAGAGTTAAAAGCACTAGAAAACTCCCATTTACACCGTGAATGTTCTATTAATGATGTGAAACTTGAAGGGATTTCTAATGTGAATATAATTCCAAAAGAAAAATCTCTTGATAGGAAAACACAATATTTTATAGCGTGATACTATTTGTCGCACCTTAAAACTTGAGGGTTAGACTCATAAATGGTTCAAAATATAAAAACAATACATTAGTTCACCCATATGGGATTTTCCATGAATATATGTGATGTAAAATTCTTATTTATTCTATGCAATTAAATGATAGAATGTTCCAATAGTGTCAGAAATTAAGACCTTACCCTTACCCAGCTGAGGTGCATAAGGGAAACCAAGGGATTACCCTTATGTAGAGTGGTTTTTATAAGGGATGTATCTCCTTACACTTATGTATATTAGTCTATGTAGGGGTCATCAAAATATAACTTCACATTATATATGTGTTGTGTAAGGGTATCTATTTTTTTAAAGGGTTACATAAATTTAATCAGCTGATTACCCTGATGCGATACCCTTACATAGAAGTTCTGTGTAAGGGTAACCTCTTTTTACCTTTTTGAAACTGGTTTGTGTGAAGGAAGTACCCTTGTGTAGTGATTCTATAAGTTTATATAAAATATCATTTTTTCTATTACAAAAAATGATCTGCATAAAGGTAATCTGTGAATTACATTTACATAGCACATTATACTTTATCTGCGTAATGGTAAGTAGTTACTTGAATTTATGCAAGTGTTTTTAGGTGTTCTACGTAAGGGTAGAAGGATTTACCATTACACAGGAATACCCTTATATGTACGATTAATCTGGATTATTTTAATTTTTTAAAAAAAATATAACATTTAAAATGATTTTGATGGTTTATAAAGTGTTTATCAATAATTATAAAAGTTATTTTGGGATATTTTAATTTATAAAATTTTATAGATTAATTAATTATAATTTTTTTAAAATTAAATAATTTTTTATGAAATATTTTCCTAAAATATTAAATATTAATATTTCTAATACTTTTTAACCAAAATATATAGCATAACTTATGGTCTAGAAATAGAAGTGTTTTTTATAAAACATAAGTGTTAATTTATAATGTTTTATAAATTATTTAACAAAGTCAAAATATAAAATGTTTATATTTAAATTATGAATTGTTCATAATTAACTATTTTTAATTGCTCAAAATAAATAAGGGTTCTTATTTTGATATTATATAAAGAACATAAATGTTTTTGTGATTGATACAATCAAGGTTTAAATAATGATTAAGTATATGATATTTAGATTTGGTAAAATGTTTTCATAAAATAACCTGGATTATAAATAGTTTATAATTCATATAATATCATATATTTAACATAGAAATTACATATAATGATTAATATGAAAGTGTTCATATTATAAGGAATATAAATTTTTTATATTCCAAATTATGGAATGCCTATACTATTAGAGATGAAAATTATAAAAGAGTTTATAATTATATTACTTTACACAAAGTGTTAATTTACCTTATTTATATGATGAATATGGATATTTAATAATATATTTGGCTTATATTTTTGAGTAAGTAAAAAAAACTTGTGGGTTGTGTAAAGAGTTATGCATCAATATGATTTGAATATATTGATTAGGTGGAGGGAATAAGATTCCAAACTAAAGTATTATAATAATGAATACATAAAATGGAATAACCTGAGGTAAGATGGCGAGATTAAAATCTCCTTTAAATACTAAGTGTTAGATTCCTTCCAAAGAAACATTTGTTAAGACCTCCATCATCCAACTAGGTAAAGTCATGCTCAATTTGGGTGCCCTTGGATTATCTTGTCTAAGGAATGAATGTAATAAGTGAATGTAGATTGTCCTATTGGCCAGTTCATTATAATTCTAGGTGCACCTAGATTATCCCTTATTATCTTGTTTTTGGCGTTTTATTTGGGTTACACTAGCGCTCTAACCCAAATAGGATTATTATTCTTGATAAATAGAGTTTATTTTATTTATATGGTAGATTGGAAATTGTTTTTTCTAATTGAATATAAAAGATTAATATATGATGTGATTGGGATGATGCCCACCCTAAATATCCAAAAAATGTGGGAAATACTAAAGAGACCCTAATATTAGTGAAATATAGACCCTGGTCCACTAATGTATATAATGGATATCTAAAAGGGCCCTTTATTTTAGTGGGATACCATTTTATAAAATTCCATGTTAAATAGTTAATAATAGATGATTCTGATCTAATAAAAGCTTCTATTATAGATAATGTCATCATTATCATCAAGATAATCTTTGTAATTATTCTTTAATTAAGAGAAGCTTAGCTCTCAATACTGGTAACATAAGAAAAATTCTTAAACAAGATTAGTTATTTATGAAATGTTCTTACAAAAATTATATATATCATAATAATAATAATAATAATATTAATAATAATAATTAAATATTACTTGATTATCCAAGATATGCCAGAAAGTGTTTGTAAAAATATATGGAACGTACTTATTAGTTATAGATGTTAATAAAATTAATTATTGAATTTTTAATCGATTGTGATACTGAATGTATATTTGAAAATGTGTTGTAAATATATAGGTGTTCAAAATCAAAGGAAGAATTGATTATGCTTAGAATTTATATTCGTGAGATATAGTAAATAGTTTCTACAACCGGGATTTGAATTTAAATGATTTTATCAAGATGAAATGAATATAATTAAAATATTTTTACCTTTATATCTTTTTTATTATGTGATACGAAAATTTGTATGATTACAAAGATTTTTTTGAACAAGTATGAGATTATTATTTTATACACATGGTTTGTGATTAATTAGATAATTGTTTTATCCCAAATAAATTTTTTATATAAATTCTTATTAAAATATGAGGGAATGTGTTCCCACCACCCATCAATGGTATATTTATTTAAGTCTTATTTTAAATAAAAAATGTTCCAAACACATAGAATATCATATATGATATATAAACAATAATTTATTTTTTAAATATTCCTTCTAAAAGGAAGTTAATGTTATTTCCTAACACAAAAGAGTTCACGTATCTTATAAAGATATCACAATAAGAATATAGTTTTTAAGAGTCTTGTGGGAGTATAATAATTTCAAAATTAATAGACAAAGGAAAATTTTAATATTAAGTTATAGTTTTTTTCACTCAATATATTAATTTTTTTTTGATATGTGATGGAAAATAAAAATTTAAAGTGCTACATTTAGTTATACCATTTAGAAAGTGGATATCACTATTCCCTAAAGTATTATTTCATGTCAAAATTAGAATGGTTTTTCACTCAATATCATAAGAGAATTTAAAATATGTAATTATAATAAAAAAGTAAAGAGTTTCATTTAGTTATTGTGAAAAATGAAAGATGTTATTTATTGAAGGATTGTGTTAGTAAAAATGAAAAATATTATTTCACATGATATCTTAAAAGTGTTTAGGGTATGATGGTAAATAGAAATTTGAAGAGTAACATTAGTTATAATGACAAAGTGATATCATTTTATCTTCAATGAGTTTATGATTTAACAAGAAATATAAATGTAAGAGTTACATTTAGTTACCATATTAAAGAAATTGTCACATTAACTTAAAAGAGTTTTGGGGGGGGGGATGGTAAAAATTTATGTATGTAGTTACATTATTTATAGGGAAAAAATTAATGTAATAGTGTTCCAAATATGATGGAGATGAACTTAGAAAGAGATATAAGTATATAACAGAAGTTCACATTGTAACATTTGATGTCGTGAAGTTAGAATGTTCTAATATGTTCAGTAATTTGAAAAGTTATGAATACGATTCCTAAATCTCACTATTATTCAAATGTAATTTCTTTATAGATGTCCTTACTAAATATTTAGTGGGAGTGTTTTGTCATATGGTCACATATGAGAGGAACATTTTGGGATATGCCTAGCATTGAGTGTGGGGGTGAATCAGTGTTGGGGACTTTTTAAACTAATTATAACTTTTTATCCCTATACCTCTGGAACTGTTAGGATCTTGATTCTATTATTTTATTTTCCCTATCAAATGAAATAATAGAAATAAGTAAAACTATGCACATGATATTTTTACAATGTTCATTACTCAATGTGAGTAGCTATTCCTTACCATGTATGGTGATGACCAGTACATAGATTCTCTACTATTAAGTTATATGCTTTTATAATGGTTGACTAGGAAAACAATTTGCTAGTCAGTGTGGATCCCTACACTTGGAGGAGGGATGGAGATAATCTATTCCTTGTGTGAGTCCCAACACCCGGAGGGGGAAGGGAAATAATCCTCTTCCAACTTATAACAAGTAGGATATTCCCTTATACATTCTTGTTCATAATACTGCCATCTAGGACATTCTTATTCCTTCTTCAAAAGGTAGTTTCTACTATTTATCTATTTCAGTGCTCTTCACTTAATTACTTTCAAATAAGTAGGCAAGAAATTGTCTTCTTTATTTCTCTTTTTCTCTAGTAAAAAATCGACTTCACTAGTTATTCTTCTTTATTTTTCTTAGTGAAATAACCGAACGCAATAATCTTGTTCTTTCTTTAACTAGAATCACATACACTAATTTCATTATTCAAAAACTGAGGATCATCTCACTTAGAATCATCAAAGTTAATTATTCTCCTTTTTTCATGAATTCATGTGATCATGAATGTGGCATTTAGGTTGAACCTTCTCTTCCTACTCCCTCTTGGTGTAGTTAATATGTATTTAACCGAATTTCACCCTCATTACATATGCATGAAAGAATGTATATATTCTTCATTTCTTAAATCTTCTCTTATTCTATTTCACTTGGTTTGGGTGTTATTAATTTACTCACATGATTTTATGCATGATGTGTTCTCAACCAAACCAAATTCATACTCTTCTATACTTCTCTATTTCTTGTGTGATAACCTTAAGGGTATAGATCTTTAAGAAAACACACACTAATTCCCCTATTCTATTTATCTTTTTTCTCTTGCACTTAGTTAGGGTGTTTAATTAGCTTTATATATGTGTTTATTCAAACCTAAATGGGTGAAACCCTTTCCTTGTACAAAATCCTCCTTCACACAACCACAAAAATCCTTAGGATTCTTCAAGAAATGAACATGTGTGCATGAATGTATACACAAACCTTCTTCATTAAATATTCTTCTTCTTTAAGAAACAAACCCCTAAAAAATAGTAGGATGTTTCGTGCATACCTGAGGGAGTTCTCCTTCACTTTGTGAACATTAGAGGTTCAATGTTCTTCTTTATGCAAGGTATGCATTGTTCTGATTCTTTGCAAAGCTGAATGAGAGGTTGAGGCTCAACCGTTGGCTTATGATGGCGCAGCCTTTGCAAAGCACAATGGGGGTTTTATAAAACCTATAATATTTTCGCGGGAACTAGTTCATGCTTAATAACTAAACTTCTTTGTGTAGTGGTTTGAGTTTTCAAAGCACTTGTCAAACACTTGTGGAATCTCTCCTTCACAGAGCATAAGGTTGGTGGCTCCTCTACTTGTACTTCGCAAATTGGAAGCATGGAGGGATGATCTATTTTTGAAAACAAGATCTCTCAAAATGAATTTTAACCTCAAAATTTTTCAATTTGATATAAAAAATGGGAATTCATTTTATTCATTATTTACTCAAGTTCACACAAAACGTCCCCAAACTGGTGGTTTAACTACAAAACATTGACCATGTGAGTGGTATTGTTTTGTATAAATTTCCCTGTATGATCCAGAATATATATTGGTGGTTCCTTATAAGAAAGATATTTCTATAGTGGCATGACCTATGAGTTTATCACATTTTAAGGGCCATGTATGTACTTCCTCAAGAGAGATACTTGGAAGAAATCATAGAATTGAGAGAGGCTTGGTGGAAGCACCAAATGATAGTCTACCATCCAGATATGATCAATAATTTAATATGGACCAATATATATAAAGGGGCTAATTTCCCTTTCTTCATAAATATCATAACCTTCTTCCATGGAGAAATTATTAGAAACACCATCTAACTAACTTCAAATTCTAAATCAAGCCATTCATTTCCATTATAAATTTTCTCCCGACTCAAAGCTTCCTTGATGTGTTTCTGAATAGATCTAAGATTATCTACCATTTCTTCAACTATATCATGTCCTAATGGATTTATTTATCCATATTCATTCCAACACATTGGATCTATACATTTATTTCCGTAAAGAGAATAAAAAAGATCCATCTAAATTCTTGAGTAAAAGATATTGTTGTAAGAAAAATCAATATTAGGAATTTGTCAATCCCAGACAATAATGAAATCCATAGAAATATTTATTATCATATCCTCTAGGGTATGAATTATTCTCTAGGACTGAACATATTTATAAGGATGATATGTGTTACTGAAGTGAAACTTCATATCTAGATCTTACTGATGAATTTTCCAAAACATTGAGATAAACCTTGTATCCCAATCAGATACAATTGAATTTGGTAATCCATGTAACCATACCACTTCCTTATTGTATATTCTAGAAAGATAATTAATAGAGAATACATATTTGATAGTGATGAATTGTTCTTACTTTATAAGGAGATCGAATAAAACCCATAATTTTCTCAACATCAATGATAAGATAAATCCTAAAGGATACAAGTAACTTTAATCATATGAGCAAAAATTATAAAGGAATTCATTATTAAAAACATTTTAACTAAAACATATATAGAAGAAAAGTGTTGTATTTCCATAAATTTATCTTAAAATACACTTTATCTTGATAAACTCCCAACATGTAGAACCAAAAAAGTGGTGTAAATGAATTTGAAATTATAATCAACATTAAATTCATAGAACCATGATGGTATCCATAAATATTATGTTATTCTTATCCTGAGAAAAATATTATTCAAAAATATAATTCACCCTTTATTCCTTAAATAAGCTCTTATATTATATAAAAACATTCTCATTGGAATCTTGGGTTTAACCTTGTACCGATAAAATATCAAATGTGATTTTATTATTCTAAAATACGTATAGATGGAGATAATCAATGCTACATATCACATGAAATTTTACTGAAGGATCAATAATAATATATTAATAGGGTTTTTTAATAAAAAATAAAACATGAAATTCCCATCTAGGTAGTGGAGGATAGTGTGTCCTCATTATCATGATTCACATCAACCACTATGTTTTCATAAGAATTCCCTTTTTCCATTGTATTCTGAGGTTATTTTGGTGTATCATCCTCATTATCCCTTAGATTGGGTAAATTATTATCATAATTACCATGCTCCTTGAATTTTAAATAATGGAGTGTGGGTGGTGAATTATGTGTAGATTTCCCTCTATTTTTATTATTAGATAACTTCTTCCTATTATGTCAGCATTTGATTTCTTAATGACCTTCCCTTCAACACTTAAAACATTTACTAGCTCCATTATGACAATTACTCCACGTTTCATTACACACTTTTTGTATAAAGGTAAGCTCATATTCATCTCTTGATGGTTTTTATATTTTCCTTTTATTTCCATTTTCTCTTCTTATAAAAATCATGAGATTGATACGTAACACCAACCTCCAATTCTAACATGATAGAACATCGAACAATATCTTAATAGCTACTAAATTATCTTATGACTAAAACCCTTTAGAGGCATGTATTTATGCCATTTAATAGTCAATCAACCTTACATTCAGGTTGGATGATAATACCTGAAGTATTCTGCATAATTCATGTAAATGTTTTCGCGTAGTTACCAACAGATTCATCACCATTTTTCTTTAGCTCAAGGAACTCCTTGTACATCTTTGCATAAACGATATGGTGAAATTACTTATTAAAAAATAAGTTATTGAACTCATCCAAATAAATGTACTAAATTTTATCCAATTTCCTCATATTATTACTAGGATTCCACCACTAACCCACTTCTCTTTGCAAATTATACACATCCAAAATGACTTTTCGATGACCCAAACATTGGAGAATAGAAAATTACTTTTCAATGGTCCTAATCCATTTCTCAGAAACTAGTGTCTTTGTATAACTACTAAAAGAATATGGATATTTCCTCAGGAAGGAATCAACATAATTTTGTTTCCTTCTTTGTTCATTTATAAGTCCATCATGGTTAATTGCTTGAGAATGTTGTGTGAGCATAACAATGATATTTTGAATTCCAGTTCCCATATCATTTGTATTTTCAAGAGGGAAATAATTTCATTTTCCATCTCACTCAGTATTAACACTATCCTTTTAGGTTATATACAATGATTAAAAAACATATTGTGGAAAACACTAAACATAATGTAAAACCACATAATCATGAAAAATCACTTATAGGATGTCTAAATCATTAAACCTTATTTAAAATATATAAAACCTTAGTATTTAACCATTTTATCTATTATCATGATATATTTAAATAATTCATTATGGTTTATAAAGAGTTTATAGATTTCCAAAAAATTCTCTCCAAGAGTATCAAACCAAGTGGGCATCAAGGCCCATTTTCATATACAAGGTGATGTTAGAGTCTAGCTGAATGTAACATTTTCAGAGTTATTAACCCTAGAAAACTATGTTTCTGAGACACATCCACTTTTAGTATCTGTGAAGTGATGTAATTTCATGGAAACTAATCAATCTATCCTTAAACATAATTCTAGGACATTTTCCTATGTATCAACTCATTTAAGACTTATCCTTTGAAATATCATTAGGGATCTCATATAATTTTTCTTATCCCATTTCCATAGGTTAACTAAACCTTTAATCTGATACCAATTGTAGAGAACTAGGATTTTCATACAAAGATATTACATCTTTTTAGATGAATATCTAATATGATAAACAAACACATGCTTGAGGGTCATAATAGCTTAGTGTCTTTGGAGAATAGGTACACAATATTCTAATTTTGTGAAACATCTTCAGCATCTCTCATAAATATCTTCCCCTAGTGTAAAAATGACAAACACACCCTACTTAAAAACTCTCTTCATAACCTAGGGAAACGAAATATATGAAAGGGTGACCTCAGATGCTCAGTAAAAGTAAATAAGGGAGATAAAAAAGCATAACATGAACACAAGGGTATGAGATCATGAAAATAAAATTTTAAAACCATAGAATACACATAAAAGATCATAATATTGAGTCTTTAAATAAATATTTGTAGTTCATAATCCATGAATCATATGAAAACTAAAGAATCTGAGCCATGATATTATAACATTGTAATAAGACATAAAAGTGTGTCATACACATAAGTATAGAAATAAATTTCTAGAGTAGTCAAGGCTCACTTCCAAGGCTATCAAACTGGAATGGGTTCACTTCCAAAATCATCATATTAGTCATGATTAACTCCCAAGATCATCATTGTAGTCAAGGATCACTCCCAAGACCATCATAGTAGAGAAAGTACCTTACTAAACTGCTTTCAATCCCCATTATAGTCCTGTATATCTCATGAGATATAAATATTTACCAGATTAATTGGAGGGAGTTATAGGTCTTGCCCATCACATCATTAATATCATATGTATGTTTTCTAAAAAATCATAAAAAATTCATAATATCATAACCCATGAAATGAAATGGGTTTCATAAATGTTTTATCATAACATAACCAGTGGAAAAAATGGTATGTTTCAAAATCATTTCATCATTTCATCATATCATAACCCATGAAATGAAGCAGGATTCATAATATTTATATCATGGTATAACCTTTAGAAAATAAATGGGTTTTATAAAAATAATATCCTTATAAAAAACCATTCAGATAATGAATAAGAATGGTATCCCCAATAAATAATATGTAAAATCAAAATATGTCATAGTGTTTGGAGAATGCTTTTTAAAGAAAAATCACATGGAGAATTTCTTGGGGAAAATAACCTTTCCTTGAAAATAACTTTTTAAAACTAAACTTTATAAAATATTTTGGAAATACTTTTCTTTGGAAATAAAATTGAAAACTTATAAAGGAGGCTTTAAAAATTATTTAATACATTTATTGAGGAAAATATCCTTTCCTATTTGAAAAAACTTTTTAAAAAAAAAATTCATTGAAAACCTATTTATTTGTAAATAACATTGAAAAATTATAATGGAGGCTTTAAAATATTTCAAAAAAATTTCTTGAGGAAAATATCCTTTCCTCTTGAAAAAAACTTTTTAAACCATAAAATTTTTTTAAAATCGTATTATTTTATGTTATACTTGAAAACATATAAATAAATCATCAAATAAAATAATTCCCATGGCATCGAGGAATACTGTTCATGTCGTGCAAGTTAACACAATGATTTCTTTCAAATTTTCAATAAAATAAAAATAGGAATCATTTTGAAAATGACTTGAACATTCATTTCATTTTTTTTAAAAGTCAAACATGGGTAAAAATTTCATTGGAAACTCATTTCAAGAATGCTAAAAACATTTTTGGAAACAATTTTAGAAAAATGGTTTTGGAAGAGAAAAGGTTATTGATTGAAGAGATAAATAAAGATGTTTTTCCTTGAAAAAATTATTTTTTACTCTTAAGTATATAAAGAGAGTTAAATTAATAGAAAAAATTTATTCTCATGATATAATCAAGGGGGAATAAATTTCATATTTTTCTTCGGAAATGGATCATAAGATTAAATCATCGGAAACATAAACATAAACAATCCTGATAAACAATGAGATTGTAACATAAAATATTAACCACATCGGTAACTTTTAATTGTAAGACCCATGAATGAATAAAATTAAATGAAACATAAAATATCATGAGAATAAATAAATTCATGATATTAAATTTGAAATGGGGTTTATATACACCTCAGAAAATAATATTAGTGCATAACATAAAATACGTATAATGGAATGAAAATTTAGATAAAAATACCTTAACAATTTAATAATATTTTGAATCGTAAGCACCAAAAAATAATAAAATACAATTAAAATTTTATTATAGAAAAAATAAGTATATAAATGATATAACATTTTAAGGGGGCATTATAAATTCCAGAAAAAATAAATGAGTGGTGAATTTACATATACATCTCAGAAATAGAAGAGAGTATAGAAATCCTTTACTTTAGGCCTCAACTTCCTTCATACATGTTAAAAAATATTTTATAATAATTTTTTATATTATAATTATATTTTAGAACCTTAATTATATATATAATATAATATATGATTTAATTATGACAATTCATTAACTCTTTATTACCAGTTCCTTGTTAAAAAATGTTTCTGGTAAAAATTGTTATGTTCTTCATAAATTCTTTGATTTATTATTTTCATTCTTCTCACTTTTATATTAGTTACATCGTTTATATAATAATAATAATAAAATTATTATAATATTTATACATAATTTTAGTTTTAATACACATCATGAAATATGTTTTATAGAAATGAATTAGGTTACGATCATGGAGATGTAGTTCGTACGTACAGATGAGTAATGTTTCCATATATCAATGATAATTAAATAAAATAGGTAAGTAATATTTTATCTTTATATAATTATAATAATATAATAAATAACATATTAATACTTTAAATATACATATACATGTCATCCATGTGGTTTAGCGATGAAAAGGGAGAGTCATGTCGCTTTGTGAAGGCGGTAGTCCACACATACATGAATGACACTATCATCATTCCATTAGTAAAAATGTAAGAAATAAATGATATATTATATTTTTAGAATGATAAATATGTAAATAATATCATAATTATGATATTTATATCAAATATATTCTTTAAATTCATCCTTATTATTTTCGGTATAAAGTGTTAGTGAAAAACGAATCACATCACTCCTTGAGGCGGTAGTCCACCATACACACGAGTGATGTTTACTAATCCCCAATGGAATGGATAGTAAAAAAGGTATATATGATAAAATTATATAATATGTATAATTACCTAATAAATAAAATATATATACTTTATATATTCCATTATACCCAACCATGGGAGGTGGTAATGGAAAAACGAATGACATCAGTTCGCGAAGCATTAGTCAGTCGTACACAAAAATGACAATATTGTAAACCATTAGATGGGATTGGGGATTTTTATAGGTTATTAAATTATTGTAAGAAAATATCATTATAAGTAAGATAATTATTTTATAACATTAATGTGCTTTAATAATAATTAAAATAGGTGAAGGATGAAATAAAAT
Source organism: Viscum album (assembly GCA_963277665.1). Classification (NCBI taxonomy): domain Eukaryota; kingdom Viridiplantae; phylum Streptophyta; class Magnoliopsida; order Santalales; family Viscaceae; genus Viscum; species Viscum album. Next base: position 1,360,881,176 of record OY728151.1, on the reverse strand, counting down.
AAAAACAGATTTTTAAGAACACTACCTCTTCATTGGGAAACATCCTCAGGATTGCACCAAAATCAATCCCAGGTTGGATTTATTCCCAAAATAAGGCTTCTAGGATGATAGTAGGGAAGTTGGAAAATTATTTGTCTATGTATTTTCTGATGAAAAAAGTTTTTAAGGTGTGAAGAGGACAGAAGAGTGGGTATCCTTTTATAAGTGGGGTGAGTTACATAGTTGTAATTTCTTGTAAAGAAAAATGTGTAACCATAATTTTCACATGAAAAAATGGTCAAAAATGGATCATTATCAATAATATAAGAGTTATTATCAAAATAAGACCATACAATGGGTGCTGTAAAATTATTTGGTCATTTTTAATCCTTAACTTTTTAGTTTAACCTCCCAGTATACCCATTATTATCTTAACCGTGACAATTATTTTTTACCATTTCAACTACTTATTTTGATCAAAAATTAAATTGAATTTATTAGATAAAATAAATTATGATAATTATAAATAAAAATCCATTTTTCTAAATTTAATTCACATAAGTGGAAAATTAAATTTAAAATTAATCCCGCAGATGAGATAAGAAAGCGAGTTTTTGAAAGAGAAAATGATCAAAAGTTAAGAAGGTTTTTAGATCAAAATTCAATATGAAAATAATTCAAATGATCTAAATTTAATTAATAGATATATAATCAGACTACTTTTACTTTTGGATCAAATTAAAATGTAATTTAACATTATAAATAATTAAAAAAAGGACCATTTTAAATTTGAATTCAATACCTTTCACTATTCATCAAAAAATTATTCTTTTTAGATTTTTTTTGAAAATCAAACCTAAGATAATTTTATATGATGATATGAAAAATTATGTTTTTTATCAAATAAATTTTATAAAAGTATCAAAAATTAAATTTATTATTGTTCACAAAAAAACATTTGTTGATAAAAAAACATATTTTAAGCAAATAATGAATTTATTGAGAAATTAAATGTTTTTATAAATATAAGTTGTTTATATAAAACCATTAAACATAATATTTTAAAAGGGTTTTTTATTTTTCATATTTTTAAGTTTAATATTTAGGTTATAAAGTCCATGTTTGAATAATATTAATAATATATTTTGGTTTTTTTGAAACTCAGTGTTGTGTGTAACACAAGATGAAACCAATGTTTCATGTAACATAATATTAACTTTGTGTTGTGTATAATTCAAGACACAAATAAATTTAGTTTATTAAATAATAATTATTATTATTCATAAAAACTTAGGGTGTTTCAAGGGTCATACCCCTTTATTAAAATAAATAAATCACTTTTTAAGTGGAAGGGATCCCATTACATGGAGATACGGACCAAATGAAATACAACTTGATGATCCAAGAATAGAAAAAAAGCCTGAAGTCCCATAGATAGAAATCCACAAAGAAAAAATTCCCATCAGCCTATGTCTAAAGACAAATTGGTGACCCAAAGGCCCCATTTATACAAAACCAAAAGTCCATTACAAAGATGGATCGAAATCCCATATTCTACATGATAGACTAGGAAAACCAAAGCTGTAGATAAACTCACCACCATCACCTAATTCCACTAGATAACCACCTACCACCACCATTGAAAGTATCGACACTTGATAACGACATCTCTCTAGCTCAGCTTCAATGATGACGCTCTTGTAACCTACAGTGGAGGAGCCACAATGTTTGGTTGACTCTTAAAATATTGAAAGAAAACCTTAAATACATTCATCATCCATCGATGTACCATTATACCTCTTAGAATTCTAGGTGACATCCACGATCTACTACTATCTCCAAGAGATACGCCATTATCAACTGACCTAACCCTTGACTGACAACCACAACTCTCATCACTGACACCATCTGACCAAATTCAATGAGAAATATGGATATACAAAGGCTATGGGAAATTATCTGGTACGATGACCAAAATATATCTGAGATCACCAAAACAGACTGACCAATTCCCATAGAAATAAAATAATTCCTTTTATATAGGGAAGCAAATCATGTCATCGAAGCAAGGGGAATTGGCGATAAGCGATGGATCCACGTATTATGGGGAATTTAACCCAATAAATCATTCCTCCTCAATAAAATTAATAATCGGTGTTATCCATAAAAAAAGAAATGAATATGGAAGGAAAAAAATGTATCATAATATTAATACAATTTTCAATACATTTAATATAATTAAAATTACTTATTGACATTTAATATTTTATAATTTATTCATTTTTCATATATATTAATTTTTATTTGGGGGGATTTGTTGAGGCATTTTAGAAACATCGTGTATTATAATTGTGGGTACTATAGAAATACTATTCAAAGTGGGACTTAGGGCATGTATTTAAGTTCATTGTCCCTTTGGGTATACATCCCATATACTTTGGGGTCATTGTGTCATGTAATAGTTCTCTCTCAACCCAATTCAAAAGAGGTTTCTTTCATTAATAAAAGGGGTTCGATTGTAATATGTTTCGATTATAATATTAATACATTTAATACAATTTGTATTATTTATTAATTTTAAATATTTTTTTAATATAGATGAGCCCAATGAGTGTCAGACACATCAGACCAAAAGAACATCATAAGAAGCAATTAGGAAGGGGCATCAAGATCGAAAACATATCGTAGGTAGCAATGAGATGATGATTGAAAAATGTGTAGTCGCACATTGCAACAATGTTGAACCCAACATGATGAATATGGGGGACAATGGAGGAAGGTTGTGAAACATGATATAAATGACGAGATCTCTATACAGTCTATTTATGCATTGATTTTCCCTCTAAAACCAGCCGTGAAACATGCCTATCCTAGAATGTTAGCATTAGGGGAACCACCATCTGTACATTTGATGTCATCATTACTTTTTTATAACAAATTTAATAATATTTGTAAACTATTTTTCAAAAAACTACATCAAGAAAAATGAGGTAAAAATTAGCATATACAATTCAACATTATGTGGAAAAAGGTACACAAATATATGAGTTGGATGTTGTTTTCTTAGTCTATCAATTTTTTATTTTAATGATATCAAATCATGTTTAATTTATTTCTAAATATTCTTATTTAAATCATCCATGATGACAACCCCACATAGAACATGTGGCTATATGATATATTCAATAGTCTAAGTGAATTTATGGACAGATTTGAAGACAATTCATTTATAGGTTGAACATATTTTTATTCATTTACATTCACTTGTTATATTTTTAGTTATTAAAGTATCACAAAATTATTTCTATTTAAATATAAAAATTAAACAAACAAGAGATGAAAAATGTCAAAAGTAGAGGAAGTTAGAAATAAAATGATTCATTAATGAAATGTCTATATATGAAAAAAACATACACATTCATGATAAAATACATATAATAGATCATGGATGATGGGAATTTTATCCTTATTCTACCCATTGGAGACATATCTTACGAGTATGCCCTTTTTTTCAGGAAAAATGCTCCATTTTAGTCCCCTCCCCATTACCGAGGCCAATCCATCTCATTTCTGATATGAGTATACATTGGTCTTCCTCGGGGGCCCAACCCTGTAATATCAAGGAGATAATTTAAAAATGATAGAAATAAAAAAATCATAAATGAAAAATCCAAAACATGAAACCTATAAATATCAGGGATGACATTCAACTTATCATCATGCAAGTTAATATAATGAAAGTCACCAATAAGAATCCAAGGTTCACTAAAATAGTTAGACATAGGGATCCCATGATACACTATGTCAACATAGGGCTCCCATGATATGTTCATCGATGAAAAAGATACAAAAACATGTGAACATGGATATCTCTATGCCTAGAATGTACAACAATCATAGTACCCATTATCCACCATGACCACTGGCACTCGACCACTATTTACTATAACATAGTCATGGAAATATCTTACTTAAAATCATCCATGTACCAAATCCAATGTTAGAACATGTAATGATTTCGTGTCATGCAGTATCTAATTAATGCCACTTTGGAAATGATGGCTAAAAAACATTCTATTTTTCATCCCCAGATAAGACTATTTGGAGTGTTCATCAATGTAATTCATACATATATAATATGTCTCTTGTACTAAACCTATGATCAATAGTATACATACACCATTGAAGACCCCATTCATTCACTCTATTATATTAGTGTTCATATGGCCATATCTCCTACCACCATTATATGATAATGACCATTTATCTGTTGAAATCCACATCATATAATAAAACACATCTTTATTATCACATTTAATTTTATTAATACATTGTTCAAAAAATTATTGTTGGGGATCGTATGCTGAAACCATAATAGAATAATTTATTTAAAAGATATTAAATTTTCATTGAAAAAAATCATGTTAAAAAACACACCCAACTTGATGATTTCCTTTTTTATTATCTCGTATACAAAATTAATATGCAAATTACATGAAACATGATTAATGAAATATCAACGATAATCATTTAGATCATCAAATGAAACCCCATCACTATTAATGGGACTTATAATCGCTCGATGATGATAAGATATCAGACAAACTCCCTAGTTTTGTGTGACATGAATGCACTTACACGATAAAAACCGACTCTAGGATTAAAAATTCACATTTTTAACAATAAATAATGGATTTGGTAGAGGTTCATGACTACTATCCTATGTGGTATCAATAATTATAACACATGTATCCTCTCTATAATGAAAATTTTCATTGACTTGAATGGATTGTTAATAGTTGGGGGATGTAGTGATACATGGCCCTAATTCCCAAAACATCCTATTGAATGTGACATCTGATTGATCAACTCAGTGATCAGGGGAGACATACTCAAATTTTCCAAATGATAAATAATATAATTATTGAGAGACAAAAATCCCATAAACCATGAAAACATTGCATATGAATCATCCCAATCACCATATACATTTACAATTGTCTCTTGTTCTTCATTATAATCATTGTCATATGATATCTTATAGTTAAAAAACTACTATATTCATTCTTATACAAAGGATACATGAATTCCCTAACATGTTCATTTAATCTCTAAAATAACAGTTGATATAAACTCTGCATCAAGTGAAGAGTGATCCTATGAAAATTCTGGATGTCCACAAGTGTGTGGGCCTTATAATTTGGTTATCTCCCAACATACAAAAATTTATCATATATTCCACTGATTTAGAATTTAAATTCTGGATAATATTTGTTGCATCCAATGAGATATTCTTCATCCTTCAACTCATCGACCAAAAATAAAAAATGACTCTCTATGTGGTATTGTTTTATCACATTTTTCAAGGTAACTTTACTTTCAAACTTCTTCCCGACATAGATGGTGTTATCAGTTGATGCAGATCCATTCCTTATAATTATAGGGAATTTAGTATCCAGTGTAATGAAATCCATATCAAAATACTATGCACACAACATTACCTAGAACAAGGAAGACAATAGTGTAGGATGATCCCAACTAACCGGTGGATCCCAATCTATTAGAGGAACCTCAAAAGGTTCATTCCTTAAAACACTCGCACTCACATAATCTCCCAATCCCTCATGAGATATGTTATCATCTGATAAAATTTAATTCAATAAATCTAGAGTAAATATAGGGATGTCCCCTACATTTCCTTCTAAATGATGGTAATCTTATTCATAATCTGTTTCTATTATTGGATTCATATGAGCTGGAAATGAATGAGCGTGTTATGAAGGACCAACATCTACAGATCTCAAAAAACATGGTTATGTAGTTGTATATAGAACCTCATCAATATCATCAATCCCCACATATAATTACACTATACTAATACTACACTACAATATAAATAATAATGATTCATCCATCTAGTCCTCATCATCGACTAGAGTGTAGGTTTTGGGTGCAGTGGAAGTATAGTGATGGGTGGTGGCTGAATTATTTTCCTTAATCAAAGATCAATACAGGATCTAGGAGATGATGAATTCCCTGATCCACAGAATTTAATCAATGAAAATATACAATGAATAATTTCATTATAACCATAGATATGGACCATAAAAAATTATTTATAATCAATTTAATTAAATATGAATTACCACAAAGGAATTCATTCTTTGTTGATGAATTGGTGGTGGATCTGCGATTTACCATCATTGAATTATAGAAACAAAGTGTGCATTTCTTCTAGAGGTGATCCACACATGTTCCACTAATCTCTAGACATTGCTAAAGGAATATTCAAGTTCTATATTGGAAGATCCTTGCACTTTCATTGTCCACATTTAATCACCTTGATAAGTGCTTCCAAAGCATTCTCTTTGATCTGGTTGAGGAGGATTTCTCTCCATTCTTGAGATCCTTCCTGGAGAAAATATATCTATAGGCTCGAGAGGTTTTCTCTAAATCCATTGTTCATTACTAAGAAAAATGAATTGTCTTATTGAGAAAATATTACAATTGGGTATTTATATTTCTAGGGTTCAAATAAAATAATTTCACAAGTGCCCTTATTTATATATTTAATCCTAGAAAAAACCACATGTCCAATAATAATAATAATAATAATTCTCAACATGTGCTTAAAATGTGAATTATAATAAAATATTATTTAATTAGATAATATTCAAATACTTATTTCACATTAGACCATTATGCTCGGTCCGCCATTCCTCCAGCATATATATCGGGCCTTGGATAATGAATATATATTTATTAAATAAATATCACTTCCTTATTTTCCAATAAATAAATAAATATTATATTTACTAAATAGAAAATAAATATTTATGTGTGACTAGGCATACAAGAATAATTATTAGACCATGTACGATAATAATATTTTTTCAACCAATTAAATAAAAAATAATATTATATTATTTAACTCAGATATTTGATACACTTAATGTGTGAACCTCTAGGCCTTTTTCTCAATGTCCTTAGGTGAACTAGCCTAAATTCTAAGGTCAAAGTCTATAAATATTCCATGACACCCATAGATAAAGAAGTTAATGCCTCAACAACATGCAACCTCATACGAATGCTTAGTGTGAAATATAAATTTAACATCATACGTAATTATAGAATATGACTTTTTCATATCTATTAGTATTTTAGAATTAAATATTAATTTTAGTTTAAAGGGGATACTATGTTCGATAGCATACCCAACACACAATAATGGGTTTCTCTGAAATCTTATGTTACACACAAGACTGAGTTACACCTAAAATAACACAATAATATTATTATTATTTTAGATGGTAGTTAACGCCTAGATATTTTTTTGCTGGAGTGAATAGAAATAACTATATTATGTTTAAATATGTTTATTAAATGTTTTTATTTTCTTCTAATAAATTTTATAGGCTTAAAATGAGATTAAATATAATTTTTAAGTGTAAAATACACTAATATTTTTAAAAGGAAGTTTTATCACTTTTTGATGGTGAACCTGTTTTAAATATAGTTTTTAAAACTTTTATAAGTTATATTTTACAAAATAAAATTATTCTTTAGAATAAGGACATCAAAATTTACTTTGTATGAACTTTGGTATTTTGATGATAAAATTCATTTTTTAATGAATAGTGAAAAATACTGCATTTTTAATTCAGAAATGCCTTTTAGTCTAACTTATTTATATAGTTAGGTTATATTTTTAATTTTTTATATGTAATTAGATAATGTTTTTATAATTTAACCCAATTATGGTTATTGAAAGTAATTTCACATTTAAATTAGACACAAACACATGTCACTCTTGTAATAGTTTTTACTTCTAAAAACCTATTTTCTCGATCCGACAATGGGATTAGTGTTAAACCTAATTTTACCACTTCTGTGAATTTAATTTTCAAAAATAAGACATAAATGGTTGTAATTAGGGTAAAAAATGTGGTTTAATAGGATCATAATATTTTTTTTGTGAATAGTATCTTTATTATTTTATTTTCCACAAATAAAGGTAAAAAGGGTAATTAAAGAAAAACTTAAAGATGATAATAATAAAAAACATCCCTAACACTGGTCTTAATCCTTTTAGATGAGTTATGGGTTACCAATAGAACACTTGGGACGTAAATGTGGCCCTTGGGAGCCACCTGGGTGTGATAATGACATGTTATAATAATTAATTTAAAGTAAAGAGAAATATAACATAAACATGAATCTTTTTACAAAAAAAATCTAATATTGGGTTATATAATTGATATCTTTAACTATAAATAGTAATTTTGAATCTAAAAGTATTTCCTATTTCATGGTATTCTTGTTTTAATTTTTATAAATTAAATAATTAAATTTAATTTTGACACAATGATGATGAAAAAAATGATTTATTAAAAGAAATATCAATTAAATGATATTAATAATGTTTAAAAAATATAAATTGAAACATTTTCTTCCAGAAACGAATTTTTTGGATGATATTGACATGTTAGGGATGAGTTAATGAATTTTTAGAATGAATTAAGTTTTTATGGCTTAAAAAAAATCAATTACTTAATAGTGTCAAAATTGACATAAATGAGGTTTTAAAATAAATAATATTTTAATAAATTATATAAAAATCATAAAAATCCGAGATTCTCTAAAATAAAATTTATAGTGTTAAAAATATCATAAATTATCTACTATATATCCTTTTTTCATTTTATAGTAAATATATTAACCATATAGTGAAAATATACAAGAAGACATGGTAAGAGTTAAATTATTTAACTATGGGTTAAATATAAAAGATAAGGGTAATTTTGTGATGTAAAAATGTAAAAAATTCATTGGATGAGATTATTTAGAAATAAACATAAATTATTTTGGAAATAAATCACTATTGAGATGTTATAACCTAAAATCAATTTATAATAAATTAATATTTCATGTCTTTCCTAAAGTACCCCTCCTCCTTATAAAAGGCCACTCTATCAACCCACTTTCTCACACCTATCAAGCCCCTTGACTCATCCAAAAACTGTTAAAATAATCTCCCAACATCCCCCCTTTCTTCTAGAATACATAACTAGGAAAGAAGGCAACTAAAATAAGCCTTTTGGAACAAACCAAAAGGAGTTAGCCAATTTGGAGGTAACATCTTCTCTGAAACTACTTTCCCTTATTTGCCTTCTAAAACTCCATAATATCTTTTTATTCCATTATTTTATAATGTCAAAAGTATCATAAAAATACTAGGTTGTTTTTATACTAAATTTTCGACCTAAACTTACACACACCTCCATCAAACAGATATATAACATATTGTTTCTGTGTATGGAGAACTACTACCTCTCAAAACTATAATTGCTGAATTTTCTCCTACCACCTCTCATGGTGTCCATTATGATGAAAACTATATTTATATATTATATATAAATTTTCTCTCTTATTATTTATTATTTATTTAGATAATACCTTTATGTTTTCCATAATGTGCAAATATGATACTTTCATTTGAGAAATTGTTGACTACAACCTCCTCAAAGTGATTGTAGGGTCCTGAAAAATCTACTAAGGGAATAAAATACTCACACAATCACTTTTCAGAAGAAAGAAAGTAATCCTAAAAGTATATGAAGGTGAATGGAATCAAATTTTGTTCTAAATTTCAAAATAAACTTGAAGGAATTCAAGTTTTCAATGGATTTTTAAATGGCTCGTGTACCATCATTGTGAAGGGTCCACAGACCGCCTGGATCACGAATCACCGGTACGCGGAATGATCCATGAGGCGCTGGCCCATAGAGTGATGGACAATTAACCCAATGGGCTACGAACTGTGTCTTTGAAGGAATCATACATGAAGAGGTCGTCCATGTACCAAGTCATGAAATTAATGGTTTTTGAACAAAGAAAACCGACAAGGTCCTGTTAACCATGATCGCAAACCGAAGCCTCCACAAACCCCGGTTGACCGAGCCTTCCGCGGGTCAAGATATCTCTTCATGGCCCTATGAAAATGGTGCCACATGACCATAGATACAATCTCCCTGATGCACTATAAAAGGAGAACATAAGCAATTGATAAAGGAAAGAAGACGAAAGATTGAAGGGAACCCAGAGGTTGGAAGAAAGAACTCAGAGAAGATTTCAGCTTCAGTCTTGAATCATCAGTGAAACCTGAATTGCGAACCACACTCTCCTTAGGTACAACCAGCTACGAACCATAAAATGGGGGAACTTAATAATAATAAGAGAACTGCGAACCTAAATGGTGAAACTGTAAACCACATATTCCTTGCAGATGAACTCCCCGCAAATGATAATCCCCCAGACCCTCCTTCAAAATGATGTTCCAGGCAGTGTACCAATGAACGAATATAAACTGACACTGCTTACTGCATCAGTACGCGGATGGAACCCAATGTGTCATGATAGACCGCGTACCACTGTGGTGTGTGATGGTCCATACCCATGACTGCTTACTACATCGGTATGAAAACGAAACCTCTACCCACATACCACTATGGTATTTGGTTCTTCCACCATCCCACATAAAAAACCTGTATGTGGAATGGGGTGTTTTAGGGTATTATTTCCTCTAGTTCCAATCTTTACTTTTCATTACCGTCTAGTCCTCCATGATCCCTCTGTGAACTAGTCCCTAACATCAAGACAAATCCTCCTCCAAAGCCACCAAACCCATATGATTAGACCATCAAGTGCATTGATGTGTCCCTTTGAGTCTACGTACCCATGGTAAGTGGAGTCACAAAGGCTCTCCCCACAATGGTTTAGACTCTAGGGATGTTTATGGGTATACATTTCCATGGTAACCCAGATTCCAAATATGGGATGCCGACTTGAACCTCCCCATTCTAGGGATTAAGGGTGATCTCCTTCTTTTCCATTCAGTGAGGAATGGTGATATGTCAAAGGGGTTATGTTCTCTTTCCCTTTTCATGAAATCGAAACTCCTCCCCTTCCCCAAACGTGTTCTGGGGCCCTCCCACTAAGTTATGTCCCCAATCGTCTGAGGCTGAGCTGCAAGAACATTAATTTCATCTCACCTTAAAAGGTTCATCGCTCCGTGCCCTCGCCCACCATCGTCCCAGCCTCATCCGCCGTAGGATCTCCCTCTCCATCTAGCTAGAGAGGAAGCATGTCATTGGTAGAATCTTTCACATCCTCTTGTTTCTCACACTGAGAATGACTCATGTGGCCTTAGATATTTGTGACGATTACAATATCCACACTTTATAAACTATGAGAACTCTGATTCCTGATCAAACCAGGATATGTAGGATGCCTAATCGAAAGCCTGAGCTCAAAACAGTGCCCATCCAAAATGGTTCACCCAACCATGCCCCTCAAATGGGAAGCTTCCTTGCGTAATCCCCACATAATTCCGAACTATGTGGGTTCTGATTCCTCTCACTAGGATATGTAGGAAACCCATATTATGGGTCTGATCCCAACATCAAATCACCTTTTCCCCCCTGGATGGTGATAAACTCTAGATAACGTTGTTGTATGACTCAAGTCCGCAGTACCTCCGTAGCATCAAATATATGTATGCCTACGACGATCCTACCAACCTAGGGAAGCATGTGGAAACACTCTTTAGGAATGAACCAAGGATTCATGAACATATGAACATGACTTAAATCTATAATAAAGTCCTAAAACATGCAATAGTCATCACTCAAAAGGGTGTGGTGAGCCCGACTTCCCATCCTTTTGACCAATTAAGTCCTTAAGTGTTGTTGGCTAAATCATCAATCAAAGAGCACCTGCCTTTGGAAATTAGGTCCATGAATCATGGATAGTAGGGCTATTGGGTGTTTTTAGCTCCATTAATGAACCCATTGGAGACCATTCGGGGAAGTTATATTCAAGGAGGTCTGATTTCACAAGTAATTGACACCATGAAATCGCCTGCTAGGACCAATTGGTTGTGGCATCTCCTTAAAAATATGAAAGGGGGGAATTGACTATCCCCAGTGGGGTTAATTCAACCCTCCTTTAATGGATAATGATGCAGAATGGGTCAAAACAGAAGAAATGGTGAATTTGAGATGAAACCATCTTTGGAAAAAGAGACAGGTGATGATTCTTATTGGACCATTTCCTCTTCACCCCAAACATGCCACCTCAGAGGAAGAACAAAAATGGTGAACCCAACGTGAATCCTTAACCAAGGTGGCGGTTCTACCCTAATGATTATAGACAAAAGGATGTTTCATGCCGGACCATTTTTTTCACACCTATATGCGCAAAATACACCACCTTAGAGGTGGAAAAAAATGGTGAACCCCACTAAAATCCATAACCAAGGTGGTGGTTCTACCCTATGATAATAGAAAAAAAGGATGTTTCATGTCAGACCATTTTGTACTCCCCTGTATTGAAAAAATGTGCCACCTTGGTGGAGGAACAAAAATGATGAACTAGAGGTGAATCCTTAACCTAGGTGGCAGTCTTTCCACACTAAAGCCCCTTAGTGTCAAGAAAAAAGAGAGGGGAAGGGGGAAAGATGAATTTTTAAATATGAATATTTTAAAATAATTCTACTTTGACGAGATTTTGTGGTATGTATGCCATATATGTATTTCACAGGATCCCATACGGCAACCTTCGATCCAAATGAAATCCCGATGACCAATGCAGACACACACATCAGTGATCTCGTAGGCGGTTGGGGCCCCAATGAAGTGCATGACCCTATCGCCTACCCAACATCTTCAATGATGTGTATCCAACAAGCTGATCAGGTAGTACCACCGAAATGGTACTCTCCCCACAGTGGAGGCTGTGAGAGAAGCCCTCCAGTCTGCAAAGGTTCACTAGCTGCCTCCCCAGCCGCAACCAGCACCCTAGCACAAGGCAGCCCCGATGGTCTTCTCAAACCTTTTTGGGATCCTGTTCTAGGAATTTAAAAATGAGTACCAACCTTACCTTAGGAAGGTAAATGAAGTCAATTATTAAAACTTCATCTCAACTGCATATGGTTCATACTCACAGACTCCTACTAGAGAGCGTCACCACTGACATCGGATGACCAGACCTCCTCCCGCCGAAGAGGACCTTATGCTGAAGGCACCTGCTAATGTCTAGGATACCTAGGACCCTAGGGATGCCCGCCAAGGTCCACAAATATATGATAAAGAACACACTATCACCCTAGTTCCTGAGGAGAAACACCACCGTACTAATGCGGTGGCATTAAATGGGCAGACACATGACTATGCCCCCTCCACTCAAGCCCACCACAAAAATAGGGTGGCACAATACGAGTACATGCATGTTCCTACTAGTTCTCTCCAGTCCCACAGTGCAGACAGAGTGGAAAACAATAGGTAGAAGAAATTTCAAAAATATCCCATCAACCAAATAGGGCAGCAACAAGCTATATGAAGGCAAAAATACCTACTGATGCATATCATACCCTCTATCCAAATAGAGAGGCAAGCAAATATGAGCAGGGTCAAATTTCTGCAGATGCATAGAAATCCTATGAAATAAATACAATTTTATAAAAGCATATGAAAATTCCCTCTCATGAATATAAATACCACCAGTAAAATATGGTGGCAACTAGAGAAGACTACCAGTGAAAGACTCGTTCCTCTATCCCGGTACAGGAGAACTGCCATTATTTACCAGAAACTCATAGAGGACCAAAGCAGGAACGAACTCTTTCTCCGATATCGAAATGGGCCTTCAAACCCTCTCTAGCCAAAGATCTATCTGGTCACATCTTGGAAATGATGGAAGATCAAACGTCAATTCCAGAACATATCCTCCAAACATGCAATGATATCATTACATCAGCGGCAAAGGCAAGAAATCGAGCCCACGACCTGGTTTCCACGAACAGAATGAGTTACTCACAAAATGGGTTAGTCACTCCAGAGTAGTTATGCATCCTACTCCAGTCTAGGAGGGTCGAAAAAAAAATCCCGTGATACATAGACAACTGGATCCGGAACAAATACCCATTCCAACTGGGAGACACCAGTCCAACGTGGTGTCCACCCCAGAGAAGGCATATATTCTTTCCAAAACTCAAGATGCCCGTCGGCTTATCCCAATGGAATCAGGGGACCAAAAAAGACAGTTAACCATATATAAAGGCCATTACCAATAGCAGGCGGCCCCGATTACCCACAATAGAGTGCTCAAAAATGAAATACGCCAAAAGAAACCATAAAATGAAGAGCACGTAGATGATCCTACTATACTATAAGCTGGGGTTCTTGATGCCCTCAAACATATATCAATAATGGAACAAGACCCTGTAAGTCCATTACCAAATTATGGAAGTGTTAGTAGAATTTTCTAAGGCCTTTCCCACAATATTTCTACCATTAGATTTGAAGGTCCCCCCTAGAGGACCCACGTGGGCTCACACCATGGGCCAAGAATGATTGATCATGAGATACTATATCCCAATGCGTGTTGGGGTAGACCTTCCCTCGACCGAAAGATCAGATATAAATAATGTCCTCCCATTGCTATCATCCACCCTGATGGTTCTCCCTAGGGTATAGGCTACATATATGCTTCTCCTTGTAGATAGACATCAAGTCATGATGGTAGTCCTCACCATAATGACAGTCATTACGAAGGCCCTCCCTACAATGGAAGTTGATGTGAAGGTCCTCCGTATAGTAACATCAAGTAGTAAGAAGGTCCTCCTCTCATTCTAGTATATCCTAAAGGCCCTCCCCAGGATGTGCACTGCCAAAATTCTCCCTGCAGTCAGGTATCATGCCGTGATAGTTGTCCTCACTATCACAGTAGTCATTGAGAAGGTCCTCCCCTCAGTGACATCATGTATCAAGAAGGTCCTCCCCTCATTGTAGGCCACCTTGAAGGCCCTTCCCAGGTTATACGCCATAATGACATTTCCTGTGGTCGGGCATCATGTTGATATAGTATCCCTTTCCATTGAAGCACTAATTTTTAAGGTCCTCCCTGAAAAAAAAATTATACTGCAAAGTAGGTCCTCCCCTTTCTAGAACAAATGCGAGAAAGCCCTCCTATGCTGAGGCGCTCAGAAATATGGAGTCAGAAACATCATGCACTCTATCTATAATGAGTGACATTATTTCTCAACCAGAGGATAGCCCAGGGCCATGATCGTCATCTGAGCCACCCCTGCACCATTGACATATCAATGAGGCTTGCACAATCTCGGTTTCTTGGATATTCTTCCATGTTTTGTATACATTTTGTATGCTACCAGCTTACTATAAAGATCATTAATATTTATATATATTATATTTTTTTATTCTAGTGTTAATAACTGTATTATGAATTGTTGGTAGTATTATGTAATTTTTCTTCAAAATATCAACAACTTTCATCTGGTCAACAAGTCTCCAAATGTCCCCCACAAATTTTATGATTTGGATAGAGAAATAGTCAATGTTTCCATTAAAATTCTTGTTAAAATTATCAAAATTGTCTTGAATCAATTGTAATTTATCTTCTTCCACCATGATAACCCATTTATAAATAATGGTCAGTTTGACCTGTATAGCTTTTTTATGTGAAATCTGTCATGTCCATATATATCTGGATCGAACAAGATTAAAATAAATCATTTTCATCCTTTACATCAACATCAATAGGTTTCATTTTAGATTTAGTCATTGATATTCCTATAGCATTATTAACATGTATTTTAAGTAATTAGGTCGTAAATACATCAATTCTAAGAGATTGTAAGTTATATTTCATATAATTATTCCATAAATGTTATTTATGGATGTTAAATAAGGGGAAAACCTTTTCATTATTCATGTTCTCCATATTAGTAACCTTTTAGATAAATCATCATCATGAAATATCTTGGAGATTTGATACCAATTTTTTCACTGATGGTCTAATGGACCATAATATGGGGGTGAATTAGAGTGTTCAATTCATTTTTTTATTACCATTGGATCGTACACCCATGTTAATAAGAGAAAATGTAACTTTAAAATCATCAATCACATACATACAATATTTTTCTAAATAAATTAAAATGTGGACACATGGATTTTACTTGTTTCAAAACAAACTGGTACATCAAGAATAATACCCTATTGGTGTGTTGATGTACTAGGGGTTAAAATGATGCACTATAAGTGTTAAAAAAAATTTAGTAGAGTAATACTATTAATCCAAGGTTCATTACATCCTAATGTATCTCTAATAACTTATTTGAGATAAGGAATAAAAATATATATGATATAATGATCATTTATGATATTCATTTAAAAAGAGTAATATTAAACCAGTAATGGGTGTTATCGATGTGATTCAAACCCTTATTCAATTTTTGATCTTTAGTGGGGTTCTTCCAATAGTAGTATTATTTTTCGTTACATATCTAGATTTATAGATTCTATTCAATGATCTATATTTCTCTATATTTTTTATATTTCCCTTTTATTTTCCCTCCAATTAATTCTCTTTTAAATTATGGGATCATTTACCAAATAATGTGTGCCATCAATTTGAAATTAGTAACACACTTAATGGGTCTTCAAAACTGTTCATTAACTTACGATAAAGAAAAAAAACCCCACAGAGTTTAAATGAATTTAACCTCCTAGAATTTTCTATATTAACCAAATTCATATTACATCCTAATCGATTGTGGAATGAAACTCATTACACATTCCTAATACATGGATTGATTTTAGTCTTCATAATGATATCCATGTTGAACCAAAATATCCAAATTCTCTATCCAAAAACATATATTTAAAATTCATATATAAGCATGTTGTGATCCTTCGAATTTTACTTGACTATAGATAATTCGTGGCACGGTGGGGTGATCCATAATTAGTACTCCTATTCCATTTATAATAATTTTAATGCTCCAAATTCAGGTCTACGTATCTTTTCCATGGCCATTAGTCACAATATGACTTCTTTAATCATATTTTTTTATTTATCTTATTAGGATGTGGCATTTACTCTATTGTGAGAGTATATATAGATCTCCATAACCAAAAAAATTCACTTGACTATCTTCATGTCATGCCATCTATGTTATGTAGGGTGATACAAAGATCAAAATCTTGAAAAGTAAGAAAAATTATGCAATACCTGAATTACCCATGCATATGGTTTCTTTACTCTTATAATTCATTGTTTTCTTCAACACATAGTCACATGTATTTATATTCACTTCATGGTATGGCCATAAATTTCATATCCAGGCTATATCGTATATATAGGAAAGTGTTATTACATTGCCACTTTTCTATACCAAGTCATCGAAACACTCTTACACTATTCCAAAGAGAATCGAACCTGATTCTAGAGAATAATATTATTCACTTAACAAAACCATGGTGGATTTTATATTTTTTTATACTTGAACTATATTCATGGAATATTGATTTTTATTATAAAATAAGTTAAAGTAACCAAAATCATTATAAGGTATCTTTATCAATGACACTAAGATTCCAAACTTATACTTACATCCAATACATATGAAATTGAAAACAAATAAAACTAATACGATATTTTTTTATAATAATATATCACGTTTCATTCTTCCCCAATCCACTTCTTCTTAAAAATAATTGTATACTTGATAAAAAATAGAAGTATTAATTTTGTTGTTCACATATCGCTCAAATAACCTCTTCTTATTCCTTTCTATTTATTCTACCTCAGTCAACTTTTAAAATATCAAGGTATCATAGGATATAATAATACTCATAATAATCTATCTTTATATCTTATTATTCTTCTTTCTTCCTTGACATATTGGATCTAATATCATAATATCATTGACTAATTTATTTGATACTTTTAGTTTTAGTCTTTTCACATTTTCATCAATACTTATAAATCTATATAAATATAAATTATTGGGTTATCTTGCTTTACTAATAGTCAAACATTTTCTTCTACACCAATATATTCATAGAATTAGATGAATATATTTTCAGTATTTTTAATAAAGAAATTATCCACCATAGATAATTCCATGATCTCCCTATTAATATCACAACAAAATCATATGGGTTTTCTCCCCATGATCTCAGGATATTATTCATCTAATGGATTTTATTCACTGATATTCCATGAATACCCATCATCTTATTTAAAAACCGGATAATATTATTCTCATGATTTTCTCATTCTTTGACCATCATTAATGATTTTAAAATCTCTATATTCAAAAATTCCACAGAAATAAAGTAGTAATAATTTAATTAAACTATAAAATATATGTGACATCATCTTCTAAATAAAGTGTATTGTTAGTGAATGCTCACTGATATGGATGAATATGATCAGAAAAATCATTATGGTGTGGTAACAATCTTCATAGTGTGACCTACAAAGCTTCTAAAATTCTTATTATGGGCCTTATTATTTTGAACATGGATTTTGTACTCCAAACATTGTCTTTTCGAGGTTCTTTCCCTCATGATCTACACATTTTGTAGACACTACAATCTCTACTATGGAATGGTTTTCTTCACCTTCTTTTTTAAGTCACTTTATCATACACCATGTAATATAATTCTCCCTATGGAATGACTACTTATCTACCAATAAAAAAACTTCATTTGTATCTTCTTCCTCAGGCTTCTTCATGATGTGATTATTCTATTTATGGCATATAAACCCTCATCATAGCTCTTCCTTTATTGATTTTTTCATCATTCTCTTTTAACCACACCTTGGAAATAGTTTAATCATTAGGTAATGATATTTAGTACTTGAAACAATATCTTCAACGTCATTTTTTTAAAATTAAGGATAAAAAATATTTCTTAGCTAAAAAACCATAAATAAGAAATAAAATTTCATATGTATCACTTTTTTAGGCTCCAAATATCTTAAGATTTCATCAAAAAATGTTACATATCATTCAAATAATTTTATGTATGACACCAAGTTCCATAACTTTTACACTATTTTGTTCTATAGAAAATAGTATGTATTATGAATTAAAATCCTTATGTTTGGTTTTATACTTTTAAATATTTTATTATTCTTAAATATATATATATATATATATGTATTCAAATATCCTACAAATTATGTAAGATTAATTCCTTTTCCTTTCTTGTCTCACACATTAAAAAATATTAACATAATAATATAATATCCTAATTTTCCAATTATTAATATTATATTTTGAAAATTTCTTATATATCACCTTGATAATATTATGTATTCTAGTAAACTCAGTACTTATACAATTTTAAGTGAGATCTAAATTATAGCTTTTTTATACAAGGATTTCCTAACACTTCTCTAATTTTATAGTGAGAAGAAATATTATGCATTCTATACCTTCACCAAATTTTACCTTTAACTTAGAATTTTATAAGTTTGTTAAATTAACTCAATACTAATTCAAGTATTCTCATATCATTTCTATAGAAACTAAAAAATATCTTTAAACAATTTTGATTTTTTGAAAATATCATAAAATTTTCAATGCTCTTCATCATAAATGTCAAATCCTTTCTATATTAAAATATTTCATTGGACTATTTTTTTTGTAGCTCTATTACCACATAAATTTCATATTCTTATTGGGATTTTATAAATCTTTAACAAAAACAACTATATGGTGGATTAATTAGTGTATCCCCCTGTTTATAAAATTCAATAAATTTTGGTTGCTTCCAATCATCGTGTATGGTAGTTTCTGTTTATTGTCATAGTTTTCTTACATGATAATCTAGGTATGGATTCAAATTTCTTCCAATTTTATTTTATCATCTTCTCTACCATCTGTCTTCACAAACACATCAAGATATGATATAGATAGTTCAATATGTATCCATGATCACATATTATTTATTAGTTACAAGATCAACTCTAAAATCATTATATGTATACTATTATTCCCTCTATGTAGTATCTCAATCTTTTTTTCTAAATTATTCATGAAAATTTATCAACAAAATTAATGGAAAAAAAGAAAACACTAATCATAAAAGCTATAATTTGCATCTTATAATTTAACTCTTCAATAGTTGGGCTCTTACATCATTACCCAACTTCAGTATACATTTAATTTACTCCTCATTGATATATTGAAAACCAATATAAGAAATAAGGCCAATAAACCACTCTTTATCATAATCAAATTAGGTACTTCAATTAATAACCAAAAGAGTTCTAAATAAATTAAATCACACCAAAAATTATCTCAAGTCCTTCAATACAAATCTCAAGCAATCCCTTGTGAAAACAGATAACTTTTGAATTAAAATATAAACAAAGAAAAGCCTTAAATACCAAATAATATACATTCTCTTATCAAAATTATGATGGCCATAGACCCACACTCCTAGATCCAGTAATAAAAAACATATGATTTATTTTTCTAGATTTTATAACAATAAATGTGATCCATTTTTTCTTTACAAACCTTACAAAATAAAAAGTAAGTATTTAATACTTACATACCCAAGTACCTTTTATGTTTTTAGTTTTAGAGAATCATTAGAAGATCTTACATAAACAACACTCATGACATTAATAGAGCATCTATCCCACTATTCCTAACTTTTAATATTATATATTAGTTATTCAAACTCTTCTATAAAATTATAAAAATATGAAAACAATATAGATTCAAATCATTTTTCATCATTATTTATAACATGGGTAAAAGGAAACATAATAAGGGTGAGATCAAATTCTTAATAATTAAAAATATAAGCATTAAAAATATAATTTCATCTGAGATAGTAAGATGAGAATTAGGGTATGGTGACATAATCAATTTTCATGATAATAAAATAAGATAATTCATTCCAATAAATACATAGATAATCAATCATGAAACATCAAATACAACTTTACCATAGGAAAAGAGTTATAAGAATCAATATTAATGATAAATGTTATGTCAACCTTAATCCAAGGAAAAATTTATAACCCATATAAATTACAAATAAAGCGTTGTAAAACTTTAGTACATCATAATAAAACCATTACATAACCCTTATATTTGGAATAATTATACGACTGAATTACAATATCATTCTCTAGATAACATAATCATTAACAAATTAATTAGTGTGATATTAGGGAGAAACCACCATAATAACTATATCAGGCTCACCTGTTATCTATAATTGTGCTCAACCTTTCATAAAATTTTTTAAGAGACCATATTGTCAATAAAACCCTTGAAAAACGTTTTGAAACTTGTCTGCAAAAAACTTTTGAATATAAAAACACCCATTTCTTTAAAAAATTGATTCTCAAAACTTAAATCACCTTGAATAAGATAATTAAGATTTTTATATAAATAAAAAAAATTATAAAGTAATACAAACATAAAATAATGGTTTTGGCGATGGAGAAAGTATCACCATATAATGGAGAATCCATTTCACAACATGATAAAACTGTGGAAAAGAAAAACATTCAATAACAAAAAAATTTAATCAAGAATAAACCATTTAAAGAAATAATGGGGCTAATATAATTAAAAAATATCCCCACCTAATCATTATTCTTATCAATGTATTTTGGCGTTGATGAATGATAATTCCATCAAAATATCATTAAAACCTTCTTAAGGAAAATATATTTTTCTCTTTGAAAGTAAATTTCATAAATGAAAATTTAAAAAATATTGTGAAAAATAATTTCTTTTGAAATTAAACTTAGAAACTTATAAATGAAGAATAAAAAAAATAATGGACATGATGGTGGGAAAATCCATTCATATTGTAAGTGTTAAAAATAATTTTTTTTAAATCAATTCATAAAGGAAGTCTAAAGTGGACCATTTGGAGAACATTAAGAAATATAATTTTTAAAAAAATTTAAAAAATTAAAAAGATCATATAAAATATCTTTATAAAATAAATTATTTTTAGAAAATAATTTTTTAAAAACATTTTTGAAATCATGGATATGGGAGAGTAATATTCATGATATAAAGGAAGATATAAGATTAGTATTATATACAGATAAATTTCTTGATTTTTATTCAATAAATAAGGGAGGAAATGGAAATTAAACATGTGAACCACGTTCATAACCAGAGTAAAATAAAAGATATATGGTATAAGAAAATAATATTGTATAATTTCCTATAAAATTATACTTGTATATAAAAAAAACCTTACATGAAGAGAGATTTTAATATAAATCCTTATCCACTTTAGTGGCTTTTCAATTGTATGATCATGAAATTAGAATATAAAGTAAAATTGTAAATATCACGAACATAAGTTTATTCATGATATATCAAGTCCAAAGAGTAGTATATGTACCTAATAAAATAATTTAGGTTCATAACATAAACATGTGTTCCAAAGAAAGAGAATTTGAGATGAATAACCCTTATAAAGATATTATCACTGAATTAAGAACTAATAAATTGAGAGATTGTGTGTAAAAATTGTAAATCCAAAAAAAATATTATTAAATAAAGTATAAAAAAATTATAGATAAATTCAAACAAAATCAATTCATAAAAAAGTAGGTGAAGAAGAGTTATAACCTAATAAAAAATAAATTATACTAAGAAGCCCTTTACTACATGGTAACTTTCAAGTCAAATCCCCTTGGATAAAATAATTAAAATTGAAATGTAAAATATCACTAACTATAGAGGATTCAAGATATAACATATAAAATTGTAGTATATACACCATATAAATTTGGTGTATAATAATAAAATATGCCTTAATGAAAATACAATGAGACAAAATCCCTTTCCTCGAGTCCAGACTTGCTATATATGTCCTTAAACACCTATATAATAGACTCATATAAATTATTTAATTACTTAATAATACATTAATGTATTACTAATTTATACTCAAACCATTTTTTAATTTATTATAATTACATATTTAATTTATTAATAAGTTAAGTACACATCAGGTTTTTCGAGGATGTGCAGTCCATAATTTCAAAACCGATTTGGTATGTTGATTGTGGTCAAAGGGGTCATTGTCACATATTTTTAAGAATAATAATAAAAAAATAATTATCCTTTTTACATATCATTTATAATATTAAATTCAACCACTAAATATGGTGATGAAAAATTAACTATTTTATAATCATGGAGACGGTAAGTCCTACTTACGCGTGAGTAACAATTCTATTTTTCAATGATCATTATAGAAAGAAGATAAGTATTATTATAAAACTATAGAATAGAAATAATATCATAAATATAATATTATTTCAATAAATAAACTTATATATATAATCTTTGTGATTTGGGGATGAAGAAAGAATCACATGGCTTTGTAGAGGTGGTAGTCCCCACGTACGCACGCATGACGTTATCATTTTTCACTGAATGGATAAGTAAGAAAATATGTGTTATATTATTTTTAAAAATTGATAAATATTTAATTAATATCATATATATATATTAAATCTATTATTATATCCATCCATTATTGTTGTTGATGGAAAATGATTTACATTAGTTCATGATAAGGTAGTTCATCAGACACATATACAATTATTTTGTTCCCCTTTTTATGGAAGTGTAGATGGATATCGGTTATTATATAAAACTAATAACATATTAGTATATGGTATATAGTGATATTATTATCTCATAATGGTTGGAAACATTTTAAATAGGTGGAATAAGAAATAAAATAAACACTCTCGGTTAAGAACTATACCTCTTCTTCTGATAACCTCCTTTGATTTACATCTTAAGAATTCTAAGATAATTATTATTCCCCCCAATAACTCCTCTATAATTTGTAAATAAGTGTTATTAATTTATTTTGGAAGATATTTTAAGAATAAAATTCGTTTTTAAGTGTGAAGGAATGTAAAGAATAGACTCCCTTTAATAAGTTAGGTAGGAGAACTCAGAGAATTTCTTAAAATATTAAATTCATATAAAATATTTTTGTTCTCCAAAAGTAACCAAATTTATAATATTTTAATATAATATAAGAAAATTTGAAATAATATCATATAATAATTTTTTTAAAATTTTGGATCACATTTTTACCATTGTCGTTTTGTTTTATCTCATTTTAACCCACTTTGAAAATTACCACAAGCATTGTTTTTTACAATTTAAGGTTCAATATAGTTACCATAAATAGGAAAAATAGCATAAATTGACCATGGTTGATATTTTAAACCATATAATAATATCATGGTTGATGATATAATTTTTAGTAATCTTATATCAGTTAAAAAAATATTATTATCCAAAAATATCAACATTATCAATCTTATAAGTACACATTTATTTTGACATTGATAACATAAATAATAGTAATTAAATTACAATAAAATATTATAATAAATCCATAATATGATATTATTATCAAAACAATTCTTGTTTTCCATTAAATATTTCAAATTATAGTACTTTAAATATTTTTAATATCATTTATTTTATTTGACCATTAACTTTATAATTACTCCATCAGCATTGTATAAGCATTTATAGAAATTATTTATTAAATATAAATAAAAAATAAATTATAATGATGAATATAAATAATTTATATTTAAAATTATTATTTATAAAAAAATATATCCTCTGGTTATCACCATCTTAAAAAATATTATAGTTATTAAAAACAAGAGTATGATTTTTTTTACATTAATTTACATAAAATATTATAAAGGTCATAATCATATCCAATTTGAAAAAAGGCCACATAAATGAATTTGGGATGATTATGTATGCAATTAAACAATCCAATAAAATTAATTCAAGTTTTATGGTCATTTTATAGTCCTTGTCATTTTATTTTTTACATTAATTACTTGATTTTACCCATTATAGTGATAACAATAATTATTAAGGTCGCTATTCATATTGACCAAAATTAAAAGGGGAATATCTACCAAATTTGGACCCACTTATTAAATATATTAAAACATTAAAAATTCAAAACATTTATTTTTTGTA
Source organism: Viscum album (assembly GCA_963277665.1). Classification (NCBI taxonomy): domain Eukaryota; kingdom Viridiplantae; phylum Streptophyta; class Magnoliopsida; order Santalales; family Viscaceae; genus Viscum; species Viscum album. The sequence continues at coordinate 1,360,856,293 of OY728151.1, read as the reverse complement.
ATTTATTTTTAAAATAACTTGAAAAAACGTGACGAAAAACAATTTTTCAGATAAAATGTATTTTTATGTATAAAATGTATTTATGCAAAATTAGAGTATAAAATTAATTTAAAAAACCCGAATTAGATTATATTAAATAAAAAATAACTAATTATATTTTAAAACTATTCCAAAAATTCTAATTTTACTTTATAAACACTTTAAATGAAAATATAGTTATCAAAAAAATTAGTATTTATCACTATTCACTAAAACAATCAAACATTTCAAAAAATTCTCAAAATTTCACCTTAATATAATTTTTATATTTTGATTTTAAAAATTATATAATTTTTATCCAATAAAATTTTAAAAGAAATAGATATTGATTATAACATTCTCCCTTAAAAAAATAAAAAATAAAATTATTTTTGAAAAAATGTACTTTTAAAGAATAAAATGGCTTTACTAAAAAATTACTACATATTTTTTATGAAATGGTAAAAAAAATTCATTTATTTGAAACATTATATATATTTAAAAAATTATTCAATTATATTCATACTTACCAATTTAACGGCTAGTATATAACGGTCATGTTTAGAAAATCATATTTTACAGTTTGATTACGCTCGATGCTACATATTTTGTATGCTATAGAACATAGTCATTCTTTTAAAATCATTGGATATTATATTAAAACCCCAAAACTAAGAAATATAATCCCCAAAATTTCTAAATCAATCTTAGTAATCAAAGGTTGATTTTTTAAAATACTTTTATTTAAATGCCACAATGTAAAAAGCGTTAATAAAATATCCTCTTGAAAATTGATGAAGGGAAGTATGAAGCTCACCACAGATAACACATAATAGGTTTAATAATAGGAAAAAATTAGTGGAAGGTTAAAATATGTACATGGGAGAAAATAATAATGTCCAATTAATATAAAGATCGATAGATATTATTGATCTAAGGAAAGTGAATAATCATGAGAAAGTCAACAACCACCAAACCATAAAGCAATGTGATGTGAAAATTCCTCTGATTAACTTGAATATAAATTAATTGGACAATATTTTTTTAAGATATTTTTATAGATTTTTGGAATCCCTTACCATATATCCTAAGAACATAAGAAAATATTGTTACTTGACCACTACAGTTTCATCCTTGAATCAATTTCAATAGTAATCCCACATCTTAATCCAAATTATGAGTATTAAAAATTATTTTTTTATTAACCTCCATTAGATCATATAATTCCAAAAAAGGATAATTTGATATTTATCTTGACTTTTGACAGTAACCAAAACCAAAATGGTTAGATAAAGAATAGATAATACCCAAAATGAATAAACCTTTATTTGAATAAATAATACCTCAATCTATAAAATTCAATAATTACACAAAATGTTAAATAAAAGTTCCTATGAATTATAATGATTTTAACATGTATTCTTCCATGATAAATTTTACATTAATCTAAAAAAATGATAATATTTCTTAAAGTCTTCTATAAACTATGTGTATTCCCTCATTACTGGTAATGAGGTGGGTGAGTCGTCCACCACCATCTATGATTCATCCAAAGTAGGGATTAAATCCCCCATAAGACCTAAATTGGGTGTTGATTTGGATTGTTTGTATAGGGATTAATGGGTTTTGTGCCCCAAATGATGCATAGAGAATAGTGTAAATTGATGGTGATAATGCTCGACATACTTGGCGATGTCATATTGATGGTGCAGGTTCGCACGAATGGTTGATGATGGTGGTCATGAGGCAGATGATTCAATCTATCAAGGATGAATGGTAGCTAAATCGACTAGTTGTGGGGCATAGTGATGTCACGGGTTGAGATCGTCGTGATGGATGATGGGTGTCTATGGTGTGCAGTAGGGGGTGGTCGACCATTGCACATGATGATAATGGAAGGCCAAATTTCTTGTGGCAACGGTCATGGGAGATGATGACCCTACAAGGAGGGACGGTGAGATCCACAATAGTGGGGCATAGGGATGGTGTATTTCTGATGAATGAATTCGGTTTGGGACTATGGGACAATTATAGTAGGTTTTAATTCCCCACCGGGCCTTCAAATTCCATGTAGAGGGATTCTTCTTCCTAGAATAACAATAAAATGCCTATGTTTCAAGAAAAAAGGAGATAATCTGCACCTATTTGTTAAAAAATGTATATTCCCTCATCACATAATTTCCAATATATTCTAATCATTTCAAAAAATAAAAAAACCAATATCCTAGTAATAACATTAATGAATGTTTTAACATCAATGGTTATTTCATACCATAAATCTTACATTCCTAGAAGTGCAAATGAATTTTAATAAAATAGTACTTCATGTTAAACCTAAGGGTTACGTATACCTCAACCTAATAAAAAATTTCCCAAAATATCTTATTCACCATTAAATTCCTTCATTAAAACCTCAAAATGTGTGTCTATGTCTTTGAATGTATGATCAAAATTAAACTTATGTACCCAAGATGATATCAATAACTCTTAAGATAACCTCATATTAAAACATTCTAATCTCTAGAGTTTTCCAAACCATTATCCGATACCAAAAATAATAACAATGAACCTACACTCTCGGATCCATTACTAAAAACACAAGCTTTACATTTTTGGAATTGATACCAATAAATATGACCCCCATTTTTCCATATGAACCTAACAATATAGGAATAAAGTATTAGGTCACTTACATACCCAATGACCATTTAGGTTTATATTTTTTAGGGAATTATTAAAATTCACTCCATAAACAACACTCCTAACATCGATATTTTATTTCTCCCACTATACCTATCTTCATATATTCAATATTATTTCATCAATAACTTCCATAAAATACTCTACATTTGAAATTTTTCTAGACAAAAATCATTTTTCATCATTCTTCATAACCTTATGGAATGGAGAAATAAAATGGGTGAGATGAAATGTCAAGTAATGGTAAACATAATCATTAATAATTGAATTTAATCAGTGAGAGTAATATGAGGATACGGTTATAATGACATAATCAAAGTGAATTACCATAATATATTATAATTAATACAAATAAATACTGGGGTCATCAATCATTAAACAAGGAATAAAGATTTACCATAGAAAAAGAGTCATAACAATCAACAATCATGAGTAATGTGATGTCATCCTTGATCATTGGAAACATTTATAACCCCCAAAAATAATTAATAAAATGTATCGGTACATTGGGACATCATCATTATAGAACACTTACAAAATCCTTATAATTGGAATAACCATATGACTGACATACATTATAATTCTTCAAAGAAAATAATCATTCTCCAATGAATTAGGGTGATATATGTGAACACACATCTTATAATCTATATCAATCTCACGAATGATCTATAATTGGGCTCAACCCTACATAAATGATATAAAAGGTCTATATCATGAATAAACCCTTGAAAAAACTATTTTAAATCTGTGTGAAAAAAAATTAAAATAATAAAAGACCCTTTTCTTTTAAAAACCCATTCTCAAAAACATAAATCACCCATAATGAGATAAAGATGGATTTTGTTTAAATAAATCATGAAATATTATACGGTAATACAAACATCAAATAATGTTTATAATGGCAGGAAAATTTGTATTTACTACATATTTTAAAATAGATCATTCCCTTAATAACTTGATTAACCCATGGAAGGGAAACGGGTTCTAAGACAATATCTTTTAAACAATAAGAATCCATCTAGGGAAAGAATTAGGGTTTTATCATTGAAAAATATCCCCAATGCAGAATAATTTACACCAAGGATTGTTGGCATTGATGAAGAGAAATACCATTAAAAGACCATGAAAAACATTCTTATGGGAAATATCTTTTCACGTTAAAAACAACTTTTAAAAAATAAAAATTTAATAACTATTATGAAAAAAATTATTTTAAGATAACCTTTTAAAATTATAAATAAATATTCAAAACAATTATTGGTAATGACAATGGTAAATTCTATTTATAGTGTAAACATTAAAAATAAACATTCATTTAAATCATTTTGAAAAGAGAGTCAAAATTGACCCTTTTGGAAAACAGTAAAATGTATACTTCAAAAAGATTAAAATATTTTTAATGATCATGTGAAATAGATTTAAAAAAAATAATTTTTAGAAAATAATTTTTTTAAACATTTTAGAGGACATGGATATGGGAGAGAAATATTCGTGATCTAAAGGAAGAATCAATATCAGGATCACTTACAATAAACATTTTTTATGTTTATTCAATAAATAAGGCATCAAATAGAAACTAAATATACGAAAAAAATTCATAACCATAGTAGAAGAAAATATATGTGGTACAAGAAAATATTATAATACAACTCTCTCTAAAATCTACCTTGAACATAAACAACCCCAAAAAGAAATAAGATTGTAACATAAATAATTTTCCACTTTGGTAAATTTTCAATAATATGACCGTAAAATAATAACATAAAAACATTAACTATCATGAATATAATGAGACTCATGATATATCATGTCAAATACTAATTATATGCATGTTATAAAATAATTTAGGTGAAAATATCAATATATGTCATAAAGAAATAAAACTTGAGGTGAATAACCATTACAATGACTAAATAATTTTATTGAGAATTAATAAATTGATAGATTATGTGAAAAAATTATAAATCTACGCAAATAAGCTGTAAATATATAATAAAACAATTTATAGAACAATTCACACATAATTAAGGTATAAAAAATTTAACGGGGAAGAGCTATATTCCAATGAAAGGAAATTGAGTTAAGAAACCCTTCACTACTTAGTAACCATTATATCTAATACCCTTAGATAAAATAATTAAAATGCAACATAAAATATCATGAATTATGAATTATTCACGATATAACATGTAAAAGTTTATTATATATATCATAAAAAATAAATTAGGTGTATAAAAATAAATATTCCATAATGAAAATAAATTGCATTGAAATCCCTTATCTCAAATCTAGATCTTCTATATATTTCCTTAAAAACCTATAAAATATAATCATATAAATTATTTTATTTATTATAAACATGTTACTATAATAATATCTTATCCTTAAACAATTTTTTTTCATTTATTATAATATCATATTTAATGACATAATCAGTTATGTCCACATCGGGTGTTTTGAGGACATTTGATCCATAATTTCAAAATAACTTCGTTGTATTGACCATGGTCAAAGGTAAAATTATTGAATAATACCTGGGAAAATCATATTTATGTAATTATAATATTTAGATAAAAATTTTACATTTTAATCCAACCATTAAAAACGGTTATAAAAAATGAACTACATTACAATCTTGAAGACGATAGGTCATATTTATGTATGAGTAACGTTTCAATTTTTCAACGATCATTATGGGAAGAAAGTAGGTATTATTATTGATTTATATAATTATTTTAATATAATAAATATAATATTATTTATTTAAAAATACTTACATACCATCCATTTTATGTGGTGAGGAAAAATAACTCACATCTCTTCGTGGAGGTGGTAGTTCACACGTATTCATGAATGACATTATCATTTTTTAGTAAAGGAATGGTAAGAAAATAGGTGTTATGTTATGTTTTTAAAATGATAAATATCACATTAACATCATATATATACATGAAATCCATTATTATAACCATTCGTGTGATATTGGGATGGAAAATAAATTACATCAGTTCACGATATGGTAGTTTGTTGTACACACAAATGATGGGTTTGATTCCCAACTGATGGAAGAGGTGATGTATATAGGTTATGACATAAAAATAATCACATATAAGTATATTGGAGATAGTAATTTTATTATCTCATCGTGTATTGATACTTTTTAAGGAGGATGGAGAATAAATAAAACAAAAAACCATGATTAAAAACTATACCAGTTCTTCAGACAACCTCTTTTACATTAAACCCTATGACCTGTAATATTGGTATTATTCCAAAACTGTGATCTCTGTAACATGATAAGGGATGTTAAGAAGGTATTTGGGTAGATATTTTACAAATTAAATGGGTTTTTAAGTATTAATAAATGATAAAAATATGTACCATTTTATAAGAGGGGGAGAGGAACTCTTGGAATTTCTTAAAATATTAAATTAGTTAAAAATTAATTTTAATATACATAAGGCTCAAAATTATTAATATTAAAATATAATATTATTATAATATTGAATAATATAATAATAAAAATTTTATATAGGTTTGGATTACATTTCTACCCTTATTATTTTTTTAAACTATTTTAGCCCTTTTTTTATACATGAGTGAATGTTTTTTACTCTTTATGGTTCAATATTTTAACGTAAATTGAAAGAGTATCCATAAATGAAACACAGTGGGTATTATATACCATATAATAATATCTTTTTTGAATATATTATTTTTATGAAATATATTTCATTTAATAAAATATTATTTTTTAAAAACATCAATAATGTTGATTTTAGAACTATTCATTTACCTATAATTTTGTGACATCAAGATAAAAAATCACATTCAACTAAATATTTTAATAAATTCCTATCATGTTAGTTTTAGATATAAAATCAATTTAACACATTAATTATTTTTAATTATAAAACATTTAAAATTTCTAAAGTCATTTATTTTATTTTTCCATTAACTGAATAATTACCCCATAAGTATTGTGTAAGTATTTATGGTAATTATTTTTTCACGAAATATTACAAATAAATGACCATGATGAAGTTAAATCATATATATTTCATGAAAATATTTATAACTGAACATATTCTTTGGTAATCACCATTTTAAAAATATTATAGTTATTAAATATTAGAGTGTAACTGTTTTTATTTGGCTTTACATAAACTATTATAAAGTTCAGAATCAAATTAAAATGGAAAAAAGGTCATATAACCAAATATGTAATGATTATGGATGAAATGGACTCATATAATAAAATTATATCATCTTTTAGGGTCATTTTCTAGTCCTTATCATTTTATTTTTATCTTAAATCACCCAATTTACCCTTGATAGTAGTGACAAAAATTATTAATGATACTTTTCATATTAAAAAAATAAAAGTAACATATTTTCTAAATTTTGAGCCACTAATTCCAAATATGGAATCTATTTTTGAAAATTAAAAATATATAAGTATAAGAATTTAATTTAAAATGAAACTAAAAATGCTACAGGAAAAAGTTTTTTTTATAAAAATGTCTTTTCAAGTACAATATGTTTTTATACTAAATTAATTTTTAAAACTAATTAAAAAACCTAATAAGATTATTTTCAATAAAATAGAAGACAATATATTTTAAAAATATTACAGAAAATATAATTTTACTTTATATACAATATAAAAGTAAATAACTTTTTCATAAAAAATAAATGTTTTTAACTTTTCATTAAAAAATCATACATTTTAGTAAATTCAACTTTTTTACCGTAATATAATTTTGATATGTTGATTTCAAAAATGATATAATTTTAACCCAATTTTTTTTTCAAAAGTTCCAAAAATGAATTATAATATTTTGTCACATATTTTTGTATAAAATGTACTTTCAAAGGAGAAAATGGTTTTATTAAAAATTGAGTGCTTATTTACTATGAAATAATTAATATATTTTTATTAATTAAAACCATTATATATATTTGAAAGTTTATTTAATCCTATTAATACTTTACAATTTAACCACTTGGTTATAAAATTCAAATTAAAATTATAATATTTTGGAGTTAGATTATGCTCGGTGTTGCGTATTTTGTACGTTATCAAACATAGTAATTATTTTAACATCATGGGATATTAAAAAACAAAGAAAAATTAAATAGAAATTCTAGTATAAAATTATTAATTTTAATAAAAATATACCTGTTAAAAAATACACCAAAACCAAACATGGTCTTATTATTTGAAAATCATTCTCATTGAAATACATATATATAACACACTCAAAACCAACTTACATTTTCAAACCATCCATAGGTATCCATTGATTTTTATTTAAAATATAAAATTTCAATTTTTTTCATTTGAAAAAACTCCTTCTAAGCACTAACCAACATGAAATTTCAATGATAAATTCATATTTACAGCACTCTGTGAATCTTTTCTGGAATAACTTCAAGAAAATATTCAAAAAACATAAATTGTGTAAATTATTTTCAAAAGGTATTGTGGTTAATTATTTAGTTGTTTTACAAGATGAACAATCCAAAAAATTACCATATAAAAAATATTAATGGTAGGATATTTCATACCTTCGATTTCAAAAGTGGAATTGATCACAAATTGATGTGAGGGGGTGTGAAAGAGTGAGGCTTCCCCAATTTCTTTAAATGCAGGTTAAACTGTGAAAAATTTATGGTTCCTTAATAAAGATGGTAAAGGTTTACCAGTTTTTACTAAAAATCACTTATAAAATAAGAATTTATCAGTGATAAAATCCTATGTGATGATATATCAAGCTTTTATCAGCCTACTTTTTGCACTAATAAAATTGTGTTCTATGTTGGTGATAAATTTAACATTGATAGAGGCATACTTTATGAATTCTAAAGTTAGCACTGATAAACACCTAATACACAAGAAATTTAATCAATACATAATGTTTTTCTATTATATATAATCTTTTCCCCATTACCAAAAAACCATAAATTTTAAATATTAAATATTATCAAATAATAATATTAAAAATTAAAAAATATTAAATTTGAATAAAAAAGGAATACATAATATTAATTATATAAATTTAAAAAATTATTAAAAAATAATAAATATTAAAATAAAAATAAATAAATATTAAAATAACAATTTAATACAAATGATTTACAATGAATTACTAATTATATGAATGTAAATAATATTACATATAATTATATAAATGAATAAATATATCCATAAATAATTAGTATTGTATAAATTTATGTAATTATTAAATAATTAAGTTTATAGATATATAAACGTATAATTATATAATTATAAATTTAATTAGGAATTATATAATCATACATTTATTTAATTATTAAATAATTATAATTAGTAATTATATAATTAGTAATTAGTAATTGTATAATTACTATAAAAGATCTAGATAATTAAGAATTTTTAATACATACAGTTGACTGTTTTCAACTGCATGAAATTAGTGTACATTTTAAAATATAAGATGATAATGCTAGATAGAGAGATGAAAGTGTGTATCTTTTTGAGATATTCTCATACAGAGTGTCTGGATAGTGTTTGGGATTCTATTCATGAGTGGATAATAAGAAGTAGAGTTGTGATATTTTTTGAAAATAAAATGATTAAGGATTTTTATATGTTTGATAAATCAAAATATGAATAAATTTCAATCAATCTAGAACAATCCACAACACCGTCAATTTCAAATAATATGAGAGTGGTTCCTAGAACTAATGATACATCACTACTAGATAATATATATATATATATATATATATATATCTTTTGATATGACTTTATAATATAATATTCTATAGAACATCCCACTTGAAGAATAGTTGTGCAGATCCAAAAAAGAGTGACATTAGAGTCATTGATATTCGTTGCATGATAATTTGATGCTTGAATAAATCAGGTCCTGGTAGAAATATGAATTTTAAAATTTTCACATAAATTTTTTATAGAATAATAAATTTGATACATTTAATTCCATGGCATCTTATGGATAACATGGGATTAATATAATCATAATAAATGAAAATAAAACAATGTATTATTTGATTGAAGGGACTACATGTTGTTCGACTCATATTTGATGTCATAGATCTAAACATGAACTATTTTTTTCATTCTCTTCTTGGTGTTTTAAATGGAAACTCCTCTAAATGAATCTATACATGAACCATAAAGCTCTTGGAATGTTAACCTTTAATCAACATGTTCTAGTATAAAAAATGAGATCTCCTTTGGCATTCCATGGTCATAAAGCGAAATTTATCTATTCCTTGAGAGTTTAGAGGATAGAAATTATCTCAATGTAAATTCATAAATAATTAAAAAATCCCATAAAAAAAATTATATATAATTAGTATTTATAAATAGGTTAAAATAAAATAAATTCAAAAAACACCCTTATTCTTTCAGTTAACCAAAATATACACCTCATGTCAAACCTATTTTTAATAATAATAAAAATTTTATTCAAATGTGTAATATGATATTTATAATATCATTACATAAATTTATATTTATGAATTTATTTAAAGAATTTTGTTAAATGAATTATTAAAATAAATTCATTTCTTCCAATAATTAACTGAATTTAGAATAGCATCGGGGCAGTCAAGTGGAGCTTGGATAACATATCAGGTATTAGCCACTCTATGTTCACTCATAGGTTTCTTTTGGAGAATGGGGCTAAACTAGTGAGGCAGTCGCAAAGGAGACTGAATCCCACTCATCTGGAAAATGTTAAAAAGAAAGTTGAATTTTTTTTTGAGGTAGGTATATTTTATCCAATTTCATATTCATAGTGGGTAATTTGTATTCAAGTTGTGCATTAGAGAAGTGGTGTTACTGTTGTTAAAAATGATAAATAGGATTTCATTCCAATGAGGGTGCAAAATAGTTGGTGTGTGTGCTTTATTAATGGAAACTAAATCTTTCCACACAAAAGGACCATTTTCCTCTCCCATTTATGGATAAATGCTAGAGAGACTAGATGGGAAAACACACTATTGCTTCTTGGATGGATTTTCTAGATATTTTCACGTTCCTATTTCCCCGTAGGATTTGGAGAAAACAACCTTCACTTGTCCATTCGACACATTTGACTATCGGAAGATTCCATTTGGACTTTATAAAGCCCCATGTACCTTCCAAAGATGCATAGTGAGTATTTTTTCTAATTTTATTGAGACCTGAAAAAAGGTATTTATAGATGATTTTACGGTGTATGAGGCTTCATTTGATGATTGTATCTCTTGTTTGGGAAAGGTTTTGAATCATTGTATTGAAAATAATCTGGTATTAAACTTTTATAAGTGTCATTTCATGGTAGATCATAACATTGTCTTAGGGAATGTAGTGTAAAAACCTGTGATAGAGGTTGATAAATACAATTTAGATATTATTTCGTACTTACCCTATCCTTCATGTGTACATGATGTTAGATCATCCCTAGGGAATGCAGGATTTTATCGATTCTTCATCAATGATTTTAGTAAGATTTATCTTAATATGTGGCGATTACTTCCAAAGGATTTTGATTTTGTGTTTATGATTTTTGTAGGACATCCTTTTAAAAGCTAAAGAAGTGTATGACTACTCCACCAATCATACACCCCCATAGTGGGAGCTTCCATTTGAGATTATGTGTGACGCCTCAAACTATGTGGTCAGAGCTGTCTTATCTTAGAGGGTGGAGGGGCACTTATATGTGTTTTCTTATGCCATGAGTACATTGAATTCATCACAATGAAACTACACAACCATGGAAACGGAGTTTTTTACCACTATATTTTCTTTAGATAAATTAAGTTCATATTTATTGGGCTCTAAAGTAGTTTTTTTCTAACCATGAAACTCTAAGGTCCTATTGAAGAAGCAAGATGCAATGCCCAGACATATCTGATGGATGATCCTTCTTTAGGAATTAGATATTGAGATAATGGACAAGAAGGGGTTCGAGAACCTGATGGAAGACCACATGGGCAGGCTTACTCACACATTAGAGGCTCAAACGTTGAACCATATACCACTTTAGGACACTTTCCCTAATGAGCATCTTTATTCCATCCCTGGTACATAGCCTTGGTATGCTGATTTAGTTAACTACCTCATTGCCTCTGAAATTCCTACAAATTCAAAGAATCATCAAGTCCAAAAGTAAAAGAGTGAGTCTGGATTTTATGTTTGGGATAATTGATTCCTCTAGTGCCTTTTTAGTGATCATGTTATTAGGAGGCAAGTTCCTGATCATGAGTTTGAGTCTGATCTATATTTCTACCATACAATTTCACGTGGAGGTCACTTTGGACCCTAACAAATGGATAGAGATTTCTTAGACTCTAGATTATATTGGCCTAGCTTATTCCATGATGGCCATCTGTTTTGTAAGATATGCTCTTGTTTCCAACACACTGGGAGCATTTCTAGGAGACACGAGGGGCCCCAACAACCCAAACAATTCTGTGAGATTTTTGATGTATGGGGAATCAATTTTATTGGTCCTTTTACAAGTTCATTTGTTTTTTTTTGTATATTTTTGTTTCTTTTGATTATGTGAGTAAATTTATGGGGTCCAAGTCCACCAGGACTGATGACTCTCATGTTGTAGAAAACTTTTTCACAACACATATTTTTTGTTGTTTTGGAGTACCAAAGGCTATCATCAGTGACCAGGGGACACACTTTTTCAATCATAATTTGTATTCCCTCTTAAGGAAGTATGGAGTAACACAGAAAACATCAACCCCGTACCACCCCCAAACAAATGGTCATTCTGAGGTTTTAAATCACGATTTGAAACAAATTTTGTAGAAAACTGTGCAGCCGAATAGTAAGGATTGAAGCAATTTATTGGATGATGCATTGTGGGCTTATAGGACAACATACAAGACCCCCATTGGTATGTCTCCATTTCCAATTTTTTTTGGGAAAGCATGTCATCTCCCTATGGAAGTCGAGCATCGGGCATATTGGGAAATAAAGAAATGAAACATGGAGTTGGACCAAGTTGTAATTCAACAGAAGTTGAAAATTCAAGATCTTGATGAGATTTGAGTCTCTTAAAATGAGAACTCAAGGCTCTGCACAGAAAGATCGAAAGAATATCATGATAGAATGATCCAACAAAGGGAGATTCATGTTACAGAGAAAGTACTTATCCACACTTCATGACTAAAGCTTATTCCAGGTAAGTTGTATTCTAGATGGAGAGGTCCTCATATTTTATCTAATGTTTTTCCTTGTTGTGTACTGGAGATCACATAAGAGGAAAATGAAATGAGCTTTGCATTCAACATAAACGCTTTAAACAATACATTGAGGTACTTTCTACTCATGCAATGGATTTCATCGCACTGTATAACCCCATAATCAATTGATAATATCAATCTATTCCTAAACCTTTTACTTTTATAAAACTTTTCCTATTTAAAATTAGACATTTCATGTGAATATATCATTAGAGGTTCACATTGAGGACAATGAAATATTTTAAGTGTGGGGGAGGGGACAACATCATGGGGTTGATATTTAGGATTTTTATTTTTTTTATTTTGTGTGTATTTTTTTATTAAGTTATTGGGTAAAAATTTCAAAAACAAAAAACAAAAAAACAAAAACAAAAAAATAAAATAAAATAAAATAAATATATCATGTAACATTCTCATGTGTAACATACAGAAAATGATTTTTTTTTCAAAATTCATCAGTATAATTATAATCATGAGTAAGATTTCATCATAAAGGGTTAATTTTTATAAAATTTAAAGTCGTCGAAGATATGATTGGTTGTATCATTATAAAACCTTTTTGATTTTGACATCATTATTTGTGATATTGTTTCATGTTAAATTGTGTCAATGATTTATCTACACAAATTTTCACTCAACTATGATTTGTGATATTTTCCCAACTCAATTGATGGTATAGTCAAGTTAGGTAAAAAATTAATTGGTTGATCCATACATTCATTTATCTTATGATCAGTTTCATTTCTGTACTTAATTGACCTATGCATGTGTACCTATTATCAGAAAATGTTTTTCCATAAAAAACAAAAAACAAAAATAAAAAATATGGGTTGCGTCTTGGGTAGGTCAAAAACAACTCCTCCTTGACCTTTGATATAGTTTTAACAATTACAATTAGTGTCGTGAGGAGATAAAACAGTGGTTGAGAGTTTATTATGAGATTTTTTCCATGTGTAACTTAAAAAAAACAAAAAATAATAAATGAGTAAAGTGATGAAATGTACAACAGATTGGGATATCTAGGTCATGATCTTAAGTTATGACTTTCGGGAATTTTAGAGTGTGTGGGTCTTGAAATTTGATTGTAAAGGAATGTAGAATAGGGTTGGTTAATTAAAACAGGTAAGAATAATTGTTTTAATTGATCTGAATATACTGAATAAAGGGTGGAGATATGAGCTTGTAATGGTTGTCATAGACACATGGGGAATTAGTGGCATGATAGACCCATGACTTGTTTTTCTATGATTAGTGTTATGAATCTCACAGGATTTTGTTTTCACATAATTTATGAGAAAATGAATTTAAGATTTAGTGATATTGATTCTTTATAGAATTATTACTTTTCCTATATTTCCATTGTAGATTGAGGAATATAAAGAGGTATATCTTGTTACAATTTTTTGAAATACATGATGTGAGGTTTTTCCTAGGAGTGAAAAACGGTACGTATAGGGGAGTTGGTGAAACACAATTTTTTTGAATAATTTTTTTCATTATATATAAAATATTTTCCTCACATTTTTCTAAATATTTTTATTTATAGAATATTTGGGATTAGATCATTTATATGAAAATTTGTTGAAATTTCCAGTTTTACCCTTTTATAGTTCACTGTAGTATTTCAGATATAAATATTTTTATATGTATTATTTAAACTTAAAATTCTGTATATATGTTCTTGGATTAATGGGTTAAGACTTCCATTGAGTAAATATGAGCTAAATCATGCATTTTATTGGACTTAATGGGCTATGAAATCCAATCTGGGCTGGACTCACCAGACTGGACATCAGTTATGTATCTTGGCCATAACTTCTTCATAATTTATTATATTAGGTACAAATTTGGAGGGGAGATCTAGGAACAATTTTTTCACAAATAATCCCTTTGGAAGGATAGATAATTCATGTATTTTGGTGGTCAAATAGGTAGTGAAATTGGGATTAATTTATTTGGAGGAATTTCTCCATTCACACTTGAATCCTCTTAAAACCTAGCCTCCCCTCCACTCTATAAATTGGTGCTTTTCATGTTTGAAGGGGTTGGGAAGTTCATTAGGATGTTGGGGGAAGTGGAGAAGTGGTTCAAATCCAATTATCCAAGCATTTAAGGATGGGTTTCTCTTGAAGTAAGGATCCCTTCATCAAAGCCTTCTTCTTCTTCATGTTGTATTATATCTGTTTGTGTAATAAAACTCTTAGTTTCCCTTCCATTTATTCGGTTATTTTCAACTTTATTCTTCTATTAATGTTTTTATTTGGTATGGAATTCAAGAGTATAATCAATATTGGTTTATACACTTTCAAAACCCTTGTGAATGCAAAATTTTTCTACGATGACTATACCACCCATGGAAGAGTAATATTTCTTAGTAATCATTCTAAATCAAACCATCTTCACTTAATTATTTTTAATAAATGAGATAATATAATTAACATATTATTATTTTTTTAATTGTCTTTTTTAATTAAAAAAACTATTCAATCAATTGAACAATTAACTGAAAACTTTTTAGGTTGAGTGATGTGTGAATTGGGAGAGTGCAATCTTAATCGGTGAAACAAAAGCACATGGGATAAATTTGTAGAGTTAAAATATAACATCTAAATATAATTCATCCTCATTTTCTAGAATGGCTATGTGCCCCAATTTACCACTTACCATAATCTAGACTTATAACATCAATCAAAGCAGGGTGCTACGATTTCATGTTCCGATGCTAGCCTAGGGTTTAATTCACTTCATCTTTGTGGTAATGTTAACTCCCGTAGGGTTCTAGGGTTAACAAATTAAGGTATCATAATTAAGTGGATATTAATTTAAATTATAATGATTAATAATTTAGTTAATAGGTAGAGTTAGATCAATTATTCCTTTTAAAATATTTTCTAAAAAGACATCTTCTCGTGGCGTCTTCTTAATCTCATTTCAAAAAACAAGAAAAAAAATGCAATATTCTTCTAGAATAATTCATCTATATTTATAAATATTAAGCCCCCCAATCCATTTTAATTACTGTGTTTATTATCTTTTATTTTATTTTTTTTAATAAATTTAATATGTTTAATTTAATTCTTCCTTTGAGAGATGACCTTGTTCAGCCGCTCTTCTATACTTGAGTACCCAAAAATTCATACATTATTTTAAAGTTCCTACGATAGCATCTTTCACTGCCAAAACATGCGAACCAATGGGATGTGTCCATATTGATAAGTTTTTTCCCTATTATTGACATGAATAGGAACATGCATAATCTCATCAACTACGAAACATAGGAGATGGTGTACACCCACTCTAGTTATTGGGGGTAGGAAATGACGATAGGCAACCTCACCACCTCTTTGCATAGTCCCGAATTGCCCGATGAAACTCGGTGGATATCTTACCTCCCTGGAAGAACACTACATCCCGCGTCATGACTGGAATCATTGTTTCTACCTAGAATAAAATCTGGTGATTCCCTTTTCCAGAATATCTATATGGTGAATCACCTAAGGATTTCTAGGCACACAATATTTCATAGTAGATGCATCAAAACCAAGACTCTCTTACATGCTCAAGAAGTGAAAGAGTTAATACCATCGAATGAGGAAAAATTTAACTTCATGCTCTTCCAGGGTCAGCTGTAGGGAAGATAACTGCTCTGAAACTTCTCGCACTAGTCAATCTCAGGACTTCCTACTAAGGGCATCTGCTACAATGTTACCCTTTTTTTGATGTACAGACTACCTCGAAGTCATGGTCCTATAGGAAGTTCAACCAATGTCACCACCTCAAGATAAAGTCTCTCAGGGTGAGGATCTACTAGAGGCTCTAGTGGATGGCATAAACCTCTATGTGTTCTCCCAGAAGGTAGTGTATCAACATTCTCAAATAGAAGACAACCACAACCAGCACCAAGTAGTGAGTCACGTTGTCCTATTCATGGGGTCCCCACCACCTCGACCTATACTTGATAACTATTGTATCAATGTTGATTTCGATCACAAAAAGGTACCAATGAATAGAGAAGGTGTGTAAATTCATATAACCACAAGAATCTAAACACAGAAACAAGGTGGAATATCCTATACATATTCACCTCTCTTGGAAGGAGAGTGATCCCCAAATCAGGCACTCTTCCACACCCACTTGTGGTATTCCAAGAAAAAGGTGTCATATAGTAAAACTCCACCTGTAATGCCAAGACCTACTCCAACACTCCATCAAACAACCTTTCCCTGAATGCATAAGTCATAGATACTCTTCCAACACACCTAAATATTATCCTCTTTAGGGTGCACTGAATCTCCCTCATGGTTTTTCTCATGTCACAAAAATTAATCTTAGTGGGGGAAGGAACCCTCTTCCTCGTGTATTGAAAGATACGTCTAACAACATTGACACAGGTTTACACTGACACCCCCAGCCACCCTAAAAACACATCATCCAAGAAACATGGAGAAAATAGTACCTCATATTGTGCCCAATAATTTCTACTGTAAGAAGTATAGGAGACAAAAAGCGTACCTCTTATCATCTCGTCCTTTGAATTATCATAGACATCTAAAGCATGTGGCTGTCCGCAGCCCCAGCTACCATGTAACGCCCCGACCCCAGCTACCCAGAGTCGGTGCATTAATTACATAACATTGGCATGATCACAAGAAGATCAAATCTCGAAAGACCGATTGGTTTAGTAGCCTTGGAAACACTAGATATAATCATAAAGTTTTACATTACATTTCAAAGTGAAAAACTACTACAACAAAAAAGTCTTCATATCCACACTATTAACCCCTCATAATATCCCTGCAAGTCATTCATAATTTACTTCTTCACTACCTGGGAAAAATAAAACATAGAAAAGGGGTGAGCTCAAATGCCCAGTAAGGATAACAATATAGCGGAACATTCAAAATAAGTGTAAACATTTAAGGCAATGAATTACTAAAACAAAAGCCTTTTAAAATTGAACTTCAACATAGTATGGCAAAAGTAAAATGAAATAATGCCATTTACTTGTTCACATGGATATTCTACTAATCGAATAATCACATGCAATATCAATAACCACTTTCATAATGTTGGAATGCATAATGCCAGACTATCATAACCACATAGCCAAGGCCTCGTGCCAAGACTACAAATAAGATTTTGTCAAGGCCTTGTGCCAAGACACTAGTTTGTCTCATGAGACCTACCGATGCATCGAGGAGCTATAGCGGGCTCCACCCGTCACTTAATAAGTCCAATGCATTCCCATATGAAAAAGGTTTAAACATAACATAAACATTCGTATTAAAACTAGCATACGAAATGTCAATAATTTCACCATAAACTATGAATGGTATAAAAATAGCACATCCACAGTCAAACATATCACAAAACCTTCAATACAATATAAAAGTTTTGTATCATAATAAATCAACTTCAAATAATCTTAAAATCCATCAAAGGATGTTGACATAGATGAAATCAAAATTCTTTTTAAAGAAATATCTCCTTTAATTTTGAAATCATTTAAGATCCATATAAAATAAGACATTTTCTTTGAAAATATTCTTATAAGCTTTTAAGGAAAGCTTCGATGATTTATAACGGCGGAAAATGACCGCACCCGCCGTATAAGTTAAAAAAAACATTCTTACCTCAATTTTGTCGAAAAGGTTAAAAAGGACCTTGTTTTGAAAACAACGGAAAGATTCCTTTATAAACCTCTTATAAAAAGTCAAACAAGGGTATAAATGACTTTAACCCATATTCTTGTAAATAGTAAAAATATTTTGAAATACATTTTTAAGAAACATGGATGTGGATGATAAAGAGATCCCAGTAGATTATTACGTATAAACAACCTCGAATGATGAAGAGATTGTGAAATAACCCTTACCTTGTACTTTTCCTTGGTTGGGGTAGGTTAACCTCCTGTATAATGGTGAAATAATTGTTATTAAATTATACAAGAATCATATATATTAATATGATATCATATATGATCTTTTAACATTGATTTATTAATAATATCTTAGAATTATCATCGTTTCGGGTGTTAACTTACTCATTTTCTTTTATATGTTTTGTTACATAAGCCATGTTTGTTGTATCTTATTCATATCCAGAATGATATCAAGTCCTTAAAAATCATTTTTAAATCATAAAATGATAATTATACTTGAATGGATACGATGGAGAATGAATCTCATCGCGTTCGTGGAGACGGTAGTCCGTACGTACGCACGAGCGACAATATCATTCTTTTGATATTAAAATAATATATAAATGAATGGTATATCATATATACAGAATCATTAACATGTTATATTTATTATTTACATGAGTTACACATCATTATTATACCCATCCAAATAATATTATATTGAATAACAATTACACCACGACGTGGAGACGGTAAGCCGTACGTACGCACGTATGGTGACATGTTATTCAAAGGGTGGATAGAATAATGAATATGGTTGTACCATACTTATAATAACATCACAGTATATGTGAGATACTGGAGTTATTATTTTAGAATGGTAAGAACAAAGGAAGAAGAAGTGGAAGAAGAAATGAACTTAGAAAAGGGTGGTGAAATCATTACCTCTTCTTCGGGTTCTTCCTTTTGATTTGATCAAAAGGGATCCTTAGGTTGGCTTTCTGATCAAACTAAGGCCTCTAGGTTGTAGTGAGGGATGTTGGGAGAGTATTTGGGCAGAGTTTGGCTGAACCAAAAGGCTTTAAGGTGTGAAGAAATGAGAAAGAGGAGTGCCCTTTTATAAGAGGGGTGAGGGGCACCTTTGGAAAAGCTAGAAATATAAATTCATATTCGGTTTCTAAAGGCTCCAAAGTTGACTATTCAAAGGTTAAGGTGGGGATAGGTCGAAAACCACTCAACCAATAGAATTTAGACAGGTTTGGGTACTTATATTAACCTTATCTTTAAGTATTAACTCTAAGTTAATTAGTTTCACTTTTACAATGTCTCTTTGTATTTTTATATAATATGGTTAATAAACTTACTATATACATCCAAGAGACCCCCAAGTGGTCCATTAATGATTAACCTATCAAAATATAAGTCTCTTGGCCGAACCTTATATTTTTAGGAATTTAATATCAATTAATAATATAATATTTGTTTTAAGAACTCTTTTATGTCAATTTTGACACTATTCAATAGTTGATTTTTGTGAAACTCATAACAGATTGATTACTTCGAACAAAGTCCATTAAATCAATCCTAATATATCATATTAGCCTAGAAAATTAGTTTAATTCATTAAAAGTTTCATATTATATTTATTTGGGTATTTATAATATCAATTATTTTAATTTTTCACTATTATAGTAATTACTGCATCATCATTGTGTCATAAATAAAATAAATTATTTAATGTCTAAAAATTATAAATAAAATATCATTATGTAGGAAATCTTTTTAGCTTTCTAATGAATATTTATAATCTAAAATCCAACATATATAACCCTATGTAAAAATTGTTGTTCTAAAATATATATGCTTGTGTCATTTTTGTATTCATTTTAACTAAATTAAAATAAAGTGTCATTATCACTTACAAGTGGATCCATGGGGTCCCAAAATTGACACAAAGATGCCCATGGTCGACCATCTATCAACCAATAGGGTTAAGATACGTTTTTAGGGTAATTTAGTATTATTATAATATTATTTTTTTAACCCTTATTTACCGGATTTACCCTTAACCATGGTAAATAAAATATTTACCGCAGTAATTATTCAAAATGTCTAAAAATAAAAGTTACCTATTTACACAATTTGAACATCATGATTACAAATATGGAATCCATTTTCCTAAATTCAAAACACAGAAGTGGCAGAAATTAATTTAAAATTAATTCCCGCTATCAAAACAAAAAGCGTGTTTTTAAGAGATAATAACTATCAAAAGATTGACACTTGTTTATGTTCGGTTTAATTGTAAAATTATGTCCAATGACCAACATTATATTAAATGGTAAAAATATATTCTAAATATACTTTAAAACTACTAAAATTCATAATTTATCACTATTAATTATTTTGATTAAAAAAGTTGTTTTTAATTAAAATTTAGTAATTTTCACTATTCATCAAAATATGAAAGTTATCCGAAAAGTACCAAAATTTCACCTTAGGCTAAATTTGATATTCCGAGTCCAAAAATGAAGTCCATTTTCAAATATAAAATATATATAATTTCAAAAATTATGTATTACTATTCACAACGGCTAGTTTAATTAGTTGTGGTGTGTGTTAGAACTCGAGGTTGCGTACAACACACGCTATCGCATTATTCAAAGGGAAACGTACCGTAGAAGCTTGGGGTGTTACATTCTCCCCTCCTTCAAATAATTGCGTCCTCGCAATTTCTAGGGTATTACTGCATAAAAAGACTCGGGTGGTTCTTCATCATAAGTTCCTCGGGTTCCCACGTTGCCTCTTCCATCTTATGATTCCTCCACAAAACTTTTACCAGACGCGTCGTCCGGTTTCTCAGCACTTGTTCTCTCGTATCAAGAATCTTGATGGGCTCTTCGCAATAAGACAGATCGGGTTCCAGTTCTAAATCTTCATAGGTGAGTACATGCGTTGGGTCAGGCATGTATTTTCTCAACAGAGATACGTGGAACACATCGTGAACTTTGGAGAGACTTGGCGGCATTGCCAATCGGTAAGCTACAACCCCAATTCGTTCTAGAATTTCGAAAGGTCCGATGTACCTGAGACTTAATTTACCTTTCTTACCAAAACGTATGACTCCCTTCCATGGAGATACCTTCAGGAAAACATGATCACCGACTTGAAATTCCAAATCCTTCCTTCGATTATCGGCATAGCTCTTCTGCCTACTTTGAGCTGCTTTAATGTGATTTTGGATTACATTCACCTTTTCCACCGTTTCCTCCACCAGTTCTGGGCCTACAAGTTTTCTTTCACCAACGTCATCCCAACAGGTTGGTGTACGACATCTCTTTCCGTATAACGCTTCATATGGTGCCATCTGAATACTCGAATGGAAGCTATTGTTATAGGAAAATTCTACTAGTGGTAAATATTGATCCCACATACCCTGAAAATCAAGTGAGCAAGATCTCAACATGTCTTCTAAGGTCTGAATAGTCCGTTCTGATTGTCCGTCTGTCTGAGGGTGGTAAGCAGTGCTCAAATGAAGTTCAGTATCCAGGGATTTCTGAAGACTTTTCCAAAATCTTGAAGTAAAACGGGGATCACGATCAGAAACAATTGATAAGGGTACTCCATGAAGTCTCACAACTTCATTAATATATAGTCTTGCTAGACGTTCCAGGGGTAGATCTTCTCTTATAGCAAGAAAATGTGCTGACTTGGTAAGACGATCGACAATAACCCATATTGCATCATTCCTTCTAGGAGTCTTTGGTAGCCCCATGACAAAGTCCATCGTAATATTGTCCCATTTCCACTCCGGTATGGGAAGAGGTTGCATGACTCCTCCAGGCTGTTGCCTTCCAGCTTTCACTTGTTGACAAACCATACATCTTGACACAAAATCAGAAATCTCCCTCTTCATGTTGTCCCACCAAAAATGTTCCTTCAAATCTCTATACATTTTGGTGCTCCCAGGGTGTATATAGAAATTGGAACTATGAGCATCATCCAGCAATTCCCTTTTTAGATCAGGTAAATCGGGAACACAAAGTCTCTTCCCGAATTTCAAAATTCCACCTTCATACACAAAGTCTCAATCTCCCATCATTCACAGCTTTAATCTTCTTTTGGAATTCTTCATCATTGGTCTGAGAACTCTTAATCCTTTCTAGTAAAGATGGTTTGGCAACCATTTGAAAAAGCATTGATGTTTCACCTTCCCTGGTTATTCCCATGTCCATCTTCACTAGATCCATGAAAATTGGATCCCTTTCAATTCTCATATTGTTCAAAACTCCATGGTCTTTTCTACTCAAAGCATCTGCCACCTTGTTTGCCTTCCCCGGGTGGTAGTGTATCGTACAATCATAATCCTTGAGTAATTCAAGCCATCTCCTTTGCCTCATGTTGAGTTCTTTTTGTGAGAAAATATACTTCAAACTCTTGTGATCAGTATAAATCTCACATTTTTCACCATAGAGGTAGTGCCTCCATATTTTCAAAGCAAAGATAACTGCTGCTAACTCGAGATCATGAGTAGGATAGTTTTGTTCATGAATTTTCAACTGTCGTGATGCATAGGCAATAACTCTATCATTCTGCATAAGGACACAGCCAAGTCCTTTCTTTGATGCATCACTATAAATAACGAACCCATCATTCCCCGATGGTAGAGTCAATATAGGAGCATTGACTAATCTTCTCTTCAGTTCTTCGAAACATTCTTCACACTCTTTTGTCCAAACAAATTTAACCCCTTTACGTGTGAGCTTCGTTAATGGGTTAGCCAATCGGGAAAAATTCTGGACGAAACGTCGATAATAACCTGCCAAACCAATAAAACTACGTACCTCAGTTATACTCGTAGGTGCTGGCCATTCTTGGATTTCCTTGGTCTTAGAAGTATCAACAGAGATTCCATCTTTAGAGACAATATGGCCAAGAAAAGAAATCTCCTGAAGCCAGAATTCACACTTGCTAAACTTTACATATAATTCATGCCTCCTCAGAGTCTTCAAGATAATGCGCAAGTGATTTTCATGATCTTTGTAGGTTTTGGAGTATACCAAGATATCATCAATAAATACCACCACAAATTCATCGAGATACTCCTTGAAAACTCTATTCATCAGATCCATGAATACAGAGGGTGCATTAGTCAATCCAAACGGCATTACAGTAAACTCGTAATGCCCGTACCTGGTTCGAAATGCTGTTTTCGGAATGTCTTCCTTCTTTACACACAACTGATGGTATCCAGATCGAAGGTCAATCTTTGAAAAGTATTTAGCTCCATGCAGTTGGTCAAATAAATCATCAATACGAGGTAGGGGATACTTGTTCTTTATCGTTATAGCATTGATCTCCCTGTAGTCGATACATAACCTCATAGATCCATCTTTCTTTTTAACAAAAAGAACAGGGGCTCCCCATGGAGAAACACTAGGGCGAATAAATCCCTTATTACTCAATTCCTCTAGTTGTTTCTTTAGTTCGACTAACTCTACAGTGGCCATTCTATAAGGGGTTTTCGATATAGGCCTTGATCCAGGAATCAAATCAATAGAAAACTCAACTTCTCGTTCTGGAGGATGTCCAGGTAAATCTTCCGGAAATACATCTACAAATTCTTTCACAACAGGTACATCCTCTATTTGAACATTCCTTTCCTCACCGACAGTTATTTCATTCTCTTCCTCCCCGATAATTGAATTAAGTTGAGCTACAAGGGGTGGATCTAAATAAGAATTAGGTGGTGACGATTCTGCTCTAAAAATAAGGTGCTCCTTATCATTATCATCAAGAATCGTAACCTCTTTCTTCTTACAATAAATCTTCGCATCATAGTCCGAAAGCTAGTCCATACCGAGGATTATATCAAACTCAATCATAGGTATGACGATGAAATCAGCAGATAAAGAAAATTTATGTGCTCTAATGGGGACTGATTCACAAAACTTTGTTGCAACGATACTTCCCTTAGGAGTTTTAACTGAAAACTCCCTTATTAAATCAAATTGGAAATATCTAATTTTCTTAGAAAACTGGGAAGATATGAAACAATGCGATGATCCAGAATCAAATAATGCATTTGCTAAACTTGAGGAAACCATTAAATTACCTGCCACCACGTCTTTCGGATCTTCTACCTCAGCAGTAGTGATAGCATAAGCCTGGCCTTGATCCCTTGGCCTTTTCTGAGGTAAGTTCTCCTGACGCTTAGGACATGCATTTGCATAATGCCCCATCTCCCTGAAATTGTAGCACTGAACGTTGGTAGCTTCCTTCTTCCCCTTGCAATAATGAGCTTGGTGGCCTTTTTCACCACACTTGTAACAGACTCCCATTCCCTTCAAGCAAGTACCAGGATGTTTCTTCCCGCATTTACCACAAGATGGATATTCAACCTTTCCCTTCTTCCCCTTATTTCCATTCCCAGATTGATCAGCAGGTCTCTTCTTCTCTTGCTTCGCTTTAAAGTCATAAGACTTAGAGAATTCTTTTTCGGTCTTGATAGCACATGAGACAATGTCTTCGTACGATGAAAAGGATTGTGAGACTAATGCTCGACGGAGAAATGGTTTTAACCCATCAAAGAAACGATCAATCTTACTTCTTGGGTTGCTAATATAATCTCCAGCATACCTTTCTAACCTTGTAAAGTTAGCCTCATACTTTGTGACATTCTCATCCTCCTTTTGTCTCAGACTTAGAAATTGCCTTTCCATATCTGCTCGATGGTCGCGAGGAAAGTATTTTTCTAAAAATAAATCTTTGAACTCACTCCATTCCATATTTGATACTTCATCATCTTCCTTCATGTTTTGAATCAATGACCACCATTGATCAACATCTCCAGTGAGGCGGTAAACTGCCATGATAACTTTTTCCCTTTCACTGCTCCCCAAAGCCTGAAATATTTTCTCTAGGGAAAATATCCATTGCTCAGCTACTAAGGGATTTGTATTCCCATTGAACGTTGGTGGTTGTTGTCTCATGAATCGATCTAACATTGATCCTCCACGCTGCGGATCAGGATGCTCCATACGGGTAAGGTTATTATTCATAACCTGAGTAAGTTGTCCCAGTATGGTGATTAGCTGATCAGCACCAGTTGCATCACCAGCCCCACTATAATTATCTTGAGCAGGAGGGCAATCCCTACATGGAGTGCGTGTATTGATACGGTTTCCATTTCTTCCACTAGGCGCCATTTCTAAAAAAATGGCATAAACTAGATCAGTTTATGCATCAAAATACATAATCCCATACTTATAAAACACTTAACATAAATTGAACTATTTATGGATATAATCCATAATCATAATAATGTTTTCTTTGAGGAAGTATATACTCATAATCCCTTCAAAATGATTTGTAAAGAAAATGAGAGTTATCCTAAGCATATCCCCCGGGAGTGTCGTAACCAAGAGTGCAGCAAGGCCCATTGTCGTGCACCAGTTCCCGTTCGAGTCTAGCTCAAAGCGGTGTTTTCGGGTTTTACCCCTAGGTACATCTGTGCCAGAGCCGCCTCTACCTGCTCGTATCCAGACAGGGATGTATTGCTCGGAAAACTCACAAAATCTCTACAATACCAAAATTCTAGGAAGTTCTTCTATACTAATCCTCAAAGTTCATCTTAGGTCTACGTGCTCTAATCAGAGTTTATCTAAATCTAGCTTCCAAGGTTTGTACTAAACTTCCTCTGATACCAACTGTAACGCCCCGACCCCAGCTACCCAGAGTCGGTGCATTAATTACATAACATTGGCATGATCACAATAAGATCAAATCTCGAAAGACCGATTGGTTTAGTAGCCTTGGAAACACTAGATTTAATCATAAAGTTTTATATTACATTTCAAAGTGAAAAACTACTACAACAAAAAAGTCTTCATATCCACACTATTAACCCCTCATAATATCCCTGCAAGTCATTCATAATTTACTTCTTCACTACCTGGGAAAAATAAAACATAGAAAAGGGGTGAGCTCAAATGCCCAGTAAGGATAACAATATAGCGGAACATTCAAAATAAGTGTAAACATTTAAGGCAATGAATTACTAAAACAAAAGCCTTTTAAAATTGAACTTCAACATAGTATGGAAAAAGTAAAATGAAATAATGCCATTTACTTGTTCACATGGATATTCTACTAATCGAATAATCACATGCAATATCAATAACCACTTTCATAATGTTGGAATGCATAATGCCAGACTATCATAACCACATAGCCAAGGCCTCGTGCCAAGACTACAAATAAGATTTTGTCAAGGCCTTTTGCCAAGACACTAGTTTGTCTCATGAGACCTACCGATGCATCGAGGAGCTATAGCGGGCTCCACCCGTCACTTAATAAGTCCAATGCATTCCCATATGAAAAAGGTTTAAACATAACATAAACATTCGTATTAAAACTAGCATACGAAATGTCAATAATTTCACCATAAAATATGAATGGTATAAAAATAGCACATCCACAGTCAAACATATCAGAAAACCTTCAATACAATATAAAAGTTTTGTATCATAATAAATCAACTTCAAATAATCTTAAAATCCATCAAAGGATGTTGACATAGATGAAATCAAAATTCTTTTTAAAGAAATATCTCCTTTAATTTTGAAATCATTTAAGATCCATATAAAATAAGACATTTTCTTTGAAAATATTCTTATAAGCTTGTAAGTAAAGCTTCAAAGATTTATAACGGCGGAAAATGACCGCACCCGCCGTATAAGTTAAAAAAAACATTCTTACCTCAATTTTGTCGAAAAGGTTAAAAAGGACCTTGTTTTGAAAACAACGGAAAGATTCCTTTATAAACCTCTTATAAAAAGTCAAACAAGGGTATAAATGACTTTAACCCATATTCTTGTAAATAGTAAAAATATTTTGAAATACATTTTTAAGAAACATGGATGTGGATGATAAAGAGATCCCAGTAGATTATTACGTATAAACAACCTCGAATGATGAAGAGATTGTGAAATAACCCTTACCTTGTACTTTTCCTTGGTTGGGGTAGGTTAACCTCCTGTATAATGGTGAAATAATTGTTATTAAATTATACAAGAATCATATATATTAATATGATATCATATATGATCTTTTAACATTGATTTATTAATAATATCTTAGAATTATCATCGTTTCGGGTGTTAACTTACTCATTTTCTTTTATATGTTTTGTTACATAAGCCATGTTTGTTGTATCTTATTCATATCCAGAATGATATCAAGTCCTTAAAAATCATTTTTAAATCATAAAATGATAATTATACTTGAATGGATACGATGGAGAATGAATCTCATCGCGTTCGTGGAGACGGTAGTCCGTACGTACGCACGAGCGACAATATCATTCTTTTGATATTAAAATAATATATAAATGAATGGTATATCATATATACAGAATCATTAACATGTTATATTTATTATTTACATGAGTTACACATCATTATTATACCCATCCAAATAATATTATATTGAATAACAATTACACCACGACGTGGAGACGGTAAGCCGTACGTACGCACGTATGGTGACATGTTATTCAAAGGGTGGATAGAATAATGAATATGGTTGTACCATACTTATAATAACATCACAGTATATGTGAGATACTGGAGTTATTATTTTAGAATGGTAAGAACAAAGGAAGAAGAAGTGGAAGAAGAAATGAACTTAGAAAAGGGTGGTGAAATCATTACCTCTTCTTCGGGTTCTTCCTTTTGATTTGATCAAAAGGGCTCCTTAGGTTGGCTTTCTGATCAAACTAAGGCCTCTAGGTTGTAGTGAGGGATGTTGGGAGAGTATTTGGGCAGAGTTTGGCCGAACCAAAAGGCTTGAAGGTGTGAAGAAATGAGAAGGAGGAGTGCCCTTTTATAAGAGGGGTGAGGGGCACCTTTGGAAAAGCTAGAAATATAAATTCATATTCGGTTTCTAAAGGCTCCAAAGTTGACTATTCAAAGGTTAAGGTGGGGATAGGTCGAAAACCACTCAACCAATAGAATTTAGACAGGTTTGGGTACTTATATTAACCTTATCTTTAAGTATTAACTCTAAGTTAATTAGTTTCACTTTTACAATGTCTCTTTGTATTTTTATATAATATGATTAATAAACTTACTATATACATCCAAGAGACCCCCAAGTGGTCCATTAATGATTAACCTATCATAATATAAGTCTCTAGGCCGAACCTTAGATTTTTAGGAATTTAATATCAATTAATAATATAATATTTGTTTTAAGAACTCTTTTATGTCAATTTTGACACTATTCAATAGTTGATTTTTGTGAAACTCATAACAGATTGATTACTTCGAACAAAGTCCATTAAATCAATCCTAATATATCATATTAGCCTAGAAAATTAGTTTAATTCATTAAAAGTTTCATATTATATTTATTTGGGTATTTATAATATCAATTATTTTAATTTTTCACTATTATAGTAATTACTGCATCATCATTGTGTCATAAATAAAATAAATTATTTAATGTCTAAAAATTATAAATAAAATATCATTATGTAGGAAATCTTTTTAGATTTCTAATGAATATTTATAATCTAAAATCCAACATATATAACCCTATGTAAAAATTGTTGTTCTAAAAGATATATGCTTGTGTCATTTTTGTATTCATTTTAACTAAATTAAAATAAAGTGTCATTATCACTTACAAGTGGATCCATGGGGTCCCAAAATTGACACAAAGATGCCCATGGTCGACCATCTATCAACCAATAGGGTTAAGACACGTTTTTAGGGTTATTTATTATTATTATAATATTATTTTTTTAACCCTTATTTACCGGATTTACCCTTAACCATGGTAAATAAAATATTTACCGCAGTAATTATTCAAAATGTCTAAAAATAAAAGTTACCTATTTACACAATTTGAACATCCTGATTCCAAATATGGAATCCATTTTCCTAAATTCAAAACACAGAAGTGGCAGAAATTAATTTAAAATTAATTCCCGCTGTCAAAACAAAAAGCGTGTTTTTAAGAGATAATAACTATCAAAAGATTGACACTTGTTTATGTTCGGTTTAATTGTAAAATTATGTCCAATGACCAACATTATATTAAATGGTAAAAATATATTATAAATATACTTTAAAACTACTAAAATTCATAATTTATCACTATTAATTATTTTGATTAAAAAAGTTGTTTTTAATTAAAATTTAGTAATTTTCACTATTCATCAAAATATGAAAGTTATCCGAAAAGTACCAAAATTTCACCTTAGGCTAAATTCGATATTCCGAGTCCAAAAATGAAGTCCATTTTCAAATATAAAATATATATAATTTCAAAAATTAGGTATTACTATTCACAACGGCTAGTTTAATTAGTTGTGGTGTGTGTTAGAACTCGAGGTTGCGTACAACACACGCTATCGCATTATTCAAAGGGAAACATACCGTAGAAGCTTGGGGTGTTACGTACCAGCTTCCAGATCTTGGTGTGTGATGACTGGTGGTGGTGATAGTGGATGGACCTCAAAACATCACCCCCATATCCATCTCATCCTGCTCATCTTCCAGCACCACCTCCCTTGGGACTACCCTATCCCTTCCTAGTAGATCCCTAATCACATCACTATCTCTACTGTGGTAGTCCACTTACTGCCTCCCTGGGGTTCTCAACATGTTTGTTTAGGAAATATCATGCCATGTGACCTCAACCATCACAATTATAGAACTGTCCCTCTCTAATCTAACCTTGTGTTTCTTGACCACATGCATGAATCTGATCATGAGAATTTATCATATGTCAAGATCTTATTGACTGAAGTTTGCTAGCTGTCGAAGACGCCTCATCTATACTACGTCCACTAGTATCTCTAGCTATATGGAATCCCTCTAATAGAAATCTATCTATCACCAGCACCTAATCTTGCACCCCAGAATAGTTGGGGATGCACAAGGGTATTATAATAGCACAAATATTTCTATGGAGTCCCTACTCAAAATTCCATTCCCAGAAGTATCCAGCACAAATCATGTTCAGAGAGTATCATGTAAGGTCTATTAACCAAGTAGCATAGTCATCCACTATCATTCCTGCCTACTAAAACCGTAGGAGCTCTTGAATCTGAATGGAGCGCAAGTAGGAGCGTTAGTACACCTCATGTAACAACTCTCATAAGTCGTCCCATGAGAGTACTGACTCATCAAGTATCTGAGTAACTGGGATCTACCAATTCCCAAATGATTTATGGAAAATACTATCTACCAAAGCCACCATCTGATCTGTCGGTGTCTGAACAAGACTAAAGAGGTGGGACATCGAATCTAGAAAAACCTCAACTAGCTGAGGGAATGTCTCACCATTGAACCTCATCAGTCTCTAGTGCTATAACTCACGGAGTTCGATTAACCTATGCATGTCCTTAGCCTACATTGATGGGGTTATATTCTACTCAATGGGTGGAGTTATTCTTACCTTCCCACCTGGAGGAAGGGGATTGCATGATGGATCCTGAACTGATGTCTCATCGTTCAAAGGTTCATCGTCATCAATCGGAGCTGGTATCCTTGATACCTATCATCGTTGAGGAATCTTGAATCCATCAAGAAGAACCAAGGTCAAATGAGCACACACACACACACCCATATCAACAAAAATGGGGAGATGAATCATGAAGGACATTCATCAACTCAATACTATATGATGCATGTACCATTTTCCCTTTAAAAAGTGTCTTAGGGTGCTGAGTCAACAAGTGGGTAATCAGGGTCCTGGTGAACAGATATGTAAACCTACTGTACCATCACTGGACTCCCTAACCTATGAGCCACGCTCGAGACACTTCGACACTGTTTCCCTAAACCCAACCAATACATTTTTTAGAGAAATGTTCGAACAATGTACCAAGAGTCTAAACAAATCTAAAACAACTTTTTCACGACCTGACCCATGTCGGGGCTGGATCTACAACTCACCCATTCTCACCTCCATAGGCCAAGGGGGGAAACAAGCACCGAAGGATAAAAAACTCACGGAGGCATTCTCTTAAGAACATGTACACACACACACCACCAAATCAATGAAAAAGTGTCAAGGGAAAAGAAAAAAAGATACAAAACTACTATATATAGAACATAAACATGCATCGACCTCTAACCAGTACAAATACATGTGTTGTACGATAAACTGAATGGAAAGAAGTGGGAAAATACACGCCCAACCTGAAAAGTGACACAAACTGGAGGTAACAAAAATGTAAAACAACAGAGAGATCCCCACTCTTGGATCCTAAGCTACAACCACCATACCCGGTCCAAGCACCCATATCCCTAATCTCCATTGAAGTCACGATAAACCTATCTGTCATCTGCATTAGGAATGAAAAGTATGGGAAAATCCAATATAGGAGTGAGTATAAACATACTTAGTAGGATTCCCGAAAAAGGATAAGGGGTAGCTGTAAGAGATACACTGAAGAGGAATGTAGTAGATAGGACAAGTTATAGTAAAGAGTGCATCTCAACCCAACAATAGAGTGAGGTAAGAGCATCCAAACACAATGAGCTATAAACTTTGAGAAGATGAACTTCTTGTCGAGTCTTCATTACCTATAGTTGGAGAGTATACTTATCTAACCATGAGAAGCTAGACACGGAAAGCACATGACATACCAATCACATATTTTTCTCTATTAGAAGGAGAGTAACCAAAACCCAAGGAGTGTGTACTTAAACATGACACACACGCACACAAAAAAGCACACACACACACACACACACACACATAGATATATATATGTGCTCAGTCAGGAATTCAAAAAGTGATAGTAAGGGTATCTCTGTCTCACAGCTCAGCCTATGAAAAGACTCTCCAATAGTTCCAAAAGTATCAAACAACAATTCCCTTCATCCCACACATTTTCCCTAAACATGAAAATTAAATGGGACTCAATCACCCCACCTTGATACTTTCCACTTTGGGCGGCTATGTCTCACCCGCATTGTTTTAGGTCACATCACAAGGACACGTCTCTGTGGGGAAAGCATCCCTCTTTCTCAAGAGTCTAAGGGTATGTCAAAGCTCATCTCATCATTATTCCACATACTCAAGAGGTTATGTCTCAAGGTCTAGGAAACATGCACAACCCCACTGGAGGGTTCCACTCTAGTCATATAGTATCCTCACTTTAGTACGTTAGGGGGTGGATCATTACATGAAAGTCAACGGGGACCCACTACCCAGCCTCACTAAAGGGTAATCCGCTGGGGGGTATTGGCCAACAAACATTGCCGACGGGATAGACTACCCATCCCCAATGAAGGGAAGTATACTGGAGGGTATCCGAAACTACAAAAGGGGAACCCACTACCTAGCCAAGCTAGAGGGTAAGCCTGAAACTAACGTCGAGGGTCCCACTGCCCATCCCAGCTGGAGGGTAATACCAAAACTATTTTGGCCATCCATTCTAGATGGTACCTCTTAGAAATCATTGAGGAACTATACTACCCATCCCTACTGGATGGTACCTCTCAGAAATCATTGAGTAACTACAATAGCCATCCCTTTTGGATGGTATGCTCAAGATACTCTGAAGATATAGTAATATAACTACCACCATCAGGTGTCATCCCAAATAGGTGTCACTCCTAGAACATCTCACATTGTATCTCAAAAGCCACTTCAGGGCACACCATCAGGTTCTACATGGAAAAAACTCAGGATAGGATACTCTCGAGAAAGTTTTTGAGTCCAAAAGAAGGACATATAAGAGATATAATATTCATAAAGTGGTACACGATGCATGCAGGGCCCACACAACATGTGACCCCACCTCATTTCTTATCTATGTTCCCAGCCATACTCGGATACTAATCTATGTACTAGTACCACTAGGCATGCCAGTGTACTCCTAATGTACATGGAACATATAGTCAAAATGAGAATGAGTGAGTGATGTTCTTCGTTGATCTAAAGGTCCAAAAACATAATTTCACAGACATGCCTCCTCTAAAGACCCCAAAACATTTAAACAAGTCTCTTCATACATCTTCTCCACTCTCACAAGAGTCAATGTTGACCAAGATGTGGGTTCTATTCAAAAAAAATATAAATATCTTCCACTAATATTCCTTTCATGTTTCCATAATTAATGAGGTCACGAAAAAGGAACCACACATCCAAATAGATCACACTTTTGCGATCTTTGCTAAAAACAATGCACAAGATAAACTATTCATTCACTCCAAACAAACATTAGATGGAAAAGTTATATGATTACATAGTTTTATTGGATGGAATCTCAGGGGTCTCAAATTTCCATCATAAAACAAATTATATAGATTATTCCATTGCGATCTTTATGAAAAAACACATGGGATCGACTATTCATTTTTTCAAAATAGGTACCTAAAAAAAAGACACTTTTCACCGCAAACACCCAAACCGAGTCTCATGGGTCCAACACATAGATTTTAGTTTAAGCGCCTGAAATTTGTCTTGAAATTTTTTCATCAATTTTAGAATCCTGACGCCACTAATGGTGCGTCAATTAAACTTTGTGAGCATGATTTATGTCTGAAACAATTTTCCTTAACAACAACAACAACAACAACAACAATAATAATATTATTATTAAACATAACCGATCCATTAAGAAAATTCATAAAATTACCAAACTAGACTAAAAAGGTTTTTATTGTTATGAGTAATGTGTGGATATAGACATTGTGTCAAACAGGTGACTAGATTAGGAGATATGGCTA
Source organism: Viscum album (assembly GCA_963277665.1). Taxonomy (NCBI): domain Eukaryota; kingdom Viridiplantae; phylum Streptophyta; class Magnoliopsida; order Santalales; family Viscaceae; genus Viscum; species Viscum album. The sequence goes on along the minus strand of OY728151.1, from coordinate 1,360,821,922 downwards.
TTTGAAGCTGCCTTGGCCCGACCGAACTAATCCGACCCGTTCTCACCAGTCTGGTCAACTTGGTATGGTCCACTCTAGCTAGCCCAGTCATTCTCACTAGCTTGAAACCTAGATACGTGGATCAAAACCCTTCTAACACTGGCAATGACCATGGCCATTTCATCTCCTAGGTCGTGCCGCACAAACCCACTCGACCGTCCAGTCAAGCCATCCTGCTTACCAGACCACTCACTGACCTTGCCTCCCCCCAGTCTCGATTTTCCCAGTGCGCTACCTGCCTTGCTGGAGCTATTCCCAACCACTCCACTGCCTAATACCGCAACCACCATGGGTGCCTCTATCGCTACCGTCGTCCACCGCTGGCACCTCCTCTTTATTCTTCACACCATACTAACTCCTCTGTTTTCCTAATCACAGATATAAAAATAGATCGATGATCCTTATGATGAGATATTTATAGTTCCAATTTCATCTCAATGATCCATTGGTGGTTTTATGCACCCAACAATGGGCAATGAATATATGCGAAGAATGGGTGAAGAACAAATAAATTCATTGGTTTAAGCACGGATCAATGGTCGTGTTTGTGTGGTCATCAGTGATTGATAATTTAAATAAATAATTTAAATAAAAAATAACTAATATTTCAAGTAAAAATTATATCTGAAAAAAAGTACAAGAATCCTACCTCAGTTGATCCATTTATCACTACTGATGCATTTTTCATTCTCTTGGTTTAATCCGCCTAGGTTATGTCGAAGAAATATCCTAGATTCTAAAAAGAATTGATGAGGGAGAGAGATTGAGAGTTTGGTGGAGAGAGAGAGAGAGGGAGATATAATTCTGGATAACCCATAATTGTGAACTCTTAAGATTTTATTTATAGGATCCCTTCTCGATGTGGAATTCGAACCTCCCATGCCCTCTCATTTTATGTCATACTTAGGTAAAACACCCCATTATGAACCCAACGAAAGTATCAGATTTCTAATCCATTTCTCCCATAAAATGTTTTTTGATTTGTGGTTTGAGATAAAATAATTATGATTAATTATTTTATTTATGATTTTTCCCCTGGGTGACTTTCTCACAGAATTCTTGTGCTCACAAAAGTTATGCCCCACCTATGGTAAACGCCACATTCTAGACTCAGTAGTGGAATTGGATTTTTAACTTGTTTTACATTTTGAGAGTTATTTTGTTTCCTTCATGTGAATAGTATAAAATATACTGAATATTTTCATAAAATTAATTTTGGTCACACCGGGCATCAAAATCGCATGTCATCTTAGCCCCTAGCTCTGGAAATATATTAAAAAATATTCCAAATTCTTACAAGGAAAAAATGGGTCTCTAAATCATTCCATCCTTCATGATTTTCATCCTTAAAAAAATTAGGGAAACAACTCGAGATACTGAACCTGTTCCTGGATCTCCCACTCCCGAGAAAAACTACACATTTCGGTCTTTCCACATCATGAAAATGAAAGGGATAGGCTTTCCTTATAAGGTATTCTCCTATCGATGACATGCATAGGAACATTGATGTATATTCTCATCTGTGTGATGTGGTAGATATCGTGTTCCCACTCCAGCTATTAGGGGTAGGGAAAGGTGGTAGGCAACCTCGCCACCTCTTTGTACAGTCCTGAACGGACTGATGAAAATCGGAGGATATCTTGAATCCTTAGAAGAACCTCTATATCCCTCATCTTGACTAGAATCACTATTTTTACCTAGAACAAGGTCTTTTTATTACCTCCTTTTGAATATCTATCTGGTGAATCACCTAAGGATATCTAGTCGGGCAAGATTTCATAGTCGATGCATCACAACTGAGACTCTCTTACATGTTAAGAAGTGATGGAGTTAACACCATCGACTGAAGAAAACTATACCCTCCTGCTCAACTAGGGTCAGTTTTAGGGAAGATAACTGCTCCGAAACTTCATGCACTAGGTGATCCTGGGACTTCATGCTATGTGAATCCGCTACAACATTTCCCTTTTTTCTAGAGTATATACTACCTCGATTTCATAGTCCTATAGGAAGTTCAACCAGCGCCACCACCTTAGGTTTAAGTCTCACTGGGTGAAGACATACTTGAAGCTCTGATGGTCTGTTCAAACCACCAAGAGTTCTCCCCGAAGGTAGTGTCTCCACATTCTCAAAGAGAAGACAACCACTGCCAGCACAAAGTTGTGAGTCGTGTGGTCATGTTCAATGTCCCCCATCACCTTGACCTATACTTGATAACTACTATATTAAGGTTGAAGTTGAGTATGAAAAGGTACCAACAAATAGGGTAGGTGAGTAAACTTATTCAACCATAAGAATATAGACATAGAAAGAATGTGGCATACCCCATGCGTCTTCCCTTCTCTTGGAAAGAGATTAATCCCCAAAATAGGCACTCCACCTCACCCACTAATGGAATTACATGGAAAAGGTGTCAAGTAATAAAAATCCACAGGTAATTCTTGGACCTACTCTAACACTCCACCGTAGAACCTCACCCTGAACAAAAAAATTCAGAGGGAATCTTCTCCCACACCTTGATACTATCCACTTTGGATTTCACTAACTCACCCTCACGGTTTTTTTCACGCCCCAAAAATTCATCTTGGTGGTGGAAGGATCCCTCTACCTCGTTCATTCAAATCTACATTGAATAAAATCAACACAGGGATAAACTACTTCCCTGTGTCACAAGGAAACACCTCGAGCAAGAAACATGGATGAAATAGTACCTCACACAATGCAGAATAATTTCTACTGCATGAAGTTGAAGAGACACAAAGCATACCTATTATCATATCATGCTCTGTAAGATCGTAGACATCCAAAACTTGTGGCTGTCCATAGACCCAACTACCAACATCCTTATCCTGACATGGGTCTTCTGGTTGTAGTGGTGGTGGAAAAACCTCATAGAATCATCCTATACCTCTATCACCTACTGCTCCTCTTTTAGGACCACCTCCTTGGGGACCAGCCTATCCTCACCTTGTAGATCCCAAATCACGACATTATCTTTTCCATGGTGGTCCAACTACTACCTTTATGGGGTTCTCAACACATATGTTAATGTAGTCTCATGCCATGTGACCTCACCCATCACAAAAAAAGCACCAACCCTCTTTGGGTTGACCCGGTGATGCCTGACAGTGTGCTCGAGTTAGATCATGTGTAGATATCCTACATCAAGATATTTTTAACTGAAATATACTAGCTATCAAATTTTCCTCAACTCTAATACACCCATTTCTAGCTCTAGATACATGGCATTCGTTTGAAAAAAATATCTCAGTCACCAGTGCCTTCTCTAACACCTTGACATAGGTGGGGATACACAAGGGTACTATGAGAGCATATATCTCTCTATAGAGTCTTTGGTGAAACTCTTGTGTTTAGAATTAGTCATCACATATAATGTTTAGAGAGTAGCGTGTATGTTGTGTGAACCTAATCATGTACTCATCCATAGTCATACCTCCTTTATGAAACTACAGGAGCTCCAAAATCTGAATGGAGTGCCAGCATGAGGGGTAGTCCTCCTCAGGATATAGCTACTGGAATTCATACTACAAGAGTACCAACTCATCGAGTATCTGAGTAACCAGGCTCTACCAATGCCCAGATTCTCCTTGGAAAATATTTGCTAACAAAGCCACTATCTGACCTTTTAGTGTCCAAACAAGCCTGAAGAGGCAGACCATCGAATCTAGCCAAACCTCCACTACCTGAGGGTTTGGATCACTAGGGAACCTCAGTGGTTTCTAGCTCTTGAACTCATGAAGTACACTCATTATGCAACCATCCTCAGCCTAACCTGCTGGGGCTATCTTCTACTAAATGGGTAGAGGTACTGCAACCAGACCACTTGGAGGAAGGGGATCACATGATGGAACCGGGATAGAGACCTCATCGCTCAAAGGGTCTTCATCATGAATTAGAGCTGGTATTCTGGCTGGCTATCATCACGGAGGCATCCTTAATCCATCAAGGAGTATCACATTCGAATGAGTGTATATATATATATAAACAAAAATGGGGAGATAACTCAACAATTATAGTAAAATACTCAATCCTATATGATTCATGTTCCATTGTTCCTTGAAACAAGTGTCTCAGGGTGTCGAGTTGAGAAGTGGGTAATCAGGTTCCTACTGAATGGATACATTGACCACCCAAACCATCACTTGACTCCCTTTCTGGATAGCCACTTTTGAGACACTTTGACACTATTAACCTAAACCCAACTTGGTCCTTTTTTGGGAAAATTGTGAACAACATCCGAAGTGTCAAACCACCTCTGATACCACTTTGTAACGACCCAAAATATACCGGGTCTTGAACTGCAACTACCCCAAGACCACCTCCATAGGATAGGGGGTGGTGACAAGTGACGAAGGCACAAAAAATATGGGAGGCCTTTTCCTAAGAACTTGTACACACACACATAAAACTAACTCAATGAAAAAGTGGATAGGGAGAAGAAAATCAGATACAACACTACTATATATAACCCAAAAACATGCATCGACCTCTAAACAATAAAAGTAGAAGAGATGTAAACTAAACTGAAAGGAAAGAAGGGAAAAAATACTCACCCAACCAGAAAAGTGACACAACATGGTAGTAACTAAAAAGTAAAATAGTTGAGAGAGGCCCACTCCGGGATCCCACACTATGACCACTAACGTGGTCCAAGAACTCGTATCCCTAATCTCCTCTAATGTCATGATCAACCTACCCATCGTTTTCAAAAGGCACGACACGTGCAGGAAAATCACATGTTGGAGTGAGTATAAAAATACTCATTTGGATGCCCCAAAAAGGAGAAGGGGGAGCCGTAAGAGATACTCTAAATATGAAAGAATTAGATAGGACAATGTATAGTAAAGAGTGTAACTCAACCCAACAAGAGAGTGAAGTAAGATCATCCAAACACAACATGCCAGAAAAGGTAAAAATATAAACTTCTTATTGAGTCTTCACTACTTATAGTAGGAGAGTAGATTCATCAAACCAGGAGAAGCTAGACATGGAAACCATGTGGCATACCCCATGCATCTTTGGCACTCCTGGAAGGAGAATAACCAGAACCGAAGGAGTGGGTATTGAAATAGGAAATTTATATGCTTAGTCAAGAAGCCCAAATGAGATTGTAAGGGGATCCCCATCTCACAGCCTATCCAAGGAAAGAACTCACCAATAGTTTCAGAAGTAACCACCAATGATGCCCAACATCCCATAGATCTTCCATAAACCTGAAAGTCAAAGAGAATCAATCACCACACCTTGACACTATCCTCTTTGGGTGGTTATGTCTCACCTGCATGGTTTTAGGTCACATCACAAGGAGTCTTCTTGATGAGGAAAGTGTCTCTCTTTCTCGAGAGTCCAAGGAAATTTCAAAGAACATCTATTCACTATTCCAAATAGACGAGAGGTCATGTATCAAGGTAGAGGACCCATTCCCAACTTTGAGGGAGGGTACCAGTATTGTCATTGGGTATTCACTCTTAGTACGTCAGGGGGGTTCATCACTCAGAAGTCGACAGGGACCCACCACCCAGGCCCATTGAAGGGTAATATGGTGGAGGGTACTTCCCATAAAAAATTATCTATAAGACCCACTGCCCAACCCCTCTGAAGGGTAGTATGCTATAGGGTACTTGGAACATACATTAGGGAACCCATTGCCCATCCTGTCTAAAGGGTAAGCCCATAACTACCATCGGGGAACCCACTACCCATCCAAGTTTGAGGGTAGGTCAGGAACTACTCTATCCATCCATATGGGATGGTACATATTTGAAATCATCGAGGAACTACATTGGCTATCCCTACTAGATGGTACATATCATAAATTATTGATGAACTGCACTTTCCATCCTTACTAGATGGTAAGCCCAAGATAATTTGATGATATAGTAAGATCGTTTCCATCATCGGGTGTCACCCTAGATAGGCATGACACCCGTAACATCTCACATCACATCTCTAAATCCACTACAGGGGGCACCATCACGTTCTACATATAAAAAAATTAGGATATGATACTCGCGGTCCAAAACCTGAGTCCAAAAGAAGAAGATACAGGAGATAGAAGATTAATAATACGGTAGACGTCGCATATAGGTACCACATGACTTGTGACCCCTCCTCGTTTCCTGGACATGTTCCCTACCATATTCAGGTTCTAAACTGTGCACTAGTTCCACTATGAGTTCTAGTGTACTCCCAGAGTACGTGGAACATCTATTAAATAGGCTAATGAATGCAGGATGCTCTTCTTTGATCTGAAGGGCCAAAAACCTAATTTCACTGACACGACTCCTATGACTGCCTTATAAAATTTAATCACATCTCTTCATACATATACTCCACTCTCACAAGAGTCGATGCCGACCTAGCCATGGGTTTCTTCAAACACAACCGAAGGATCTTCCACTGATATACCTTTAATGTTTCCACAATTAATGAAGTCACCACAAAAGCTCCACATATCCAAACAGATCACACCATTGTGATCTTAACAAAGAAAAGCACAATATAGACTATTCATTTTCCCCAAATAGATATCTGATTGAAAGGTTGAATGTTGCCACACTACACTCAGATGGTGTCTCATGGGAACCACACCTCAATCTTGAAACAAATTATATAGATCACACTATTGTGATCCTTACATAAAAACACATGGAAGTGGCTATTCATTTGTCTAAAAAAGACACCCGATGAAAAGTTCATATATCATAGCAAACACCAAAATCTGGACTCATGGGTCCCACTCCCCAATTTCAGTTTAAGCAGTTGAAATTTTTCTTGAAACATACACCTCAATTTCAGGGTCATGATGCCACAGACGGCACATCAATTGGTCTTCGTGAGCAGGAGTTATGCCTGAAACACGTTTTCTTAATAAAAATAATAATAATATTATTATTATTATTAAACATATGTGTTTCTTGAACCCAAGTGATGAATACAAGAAATTAAATTCCCAAACTAGCCTAAAATGGTCCGTATTGATAAGAGGAATGCGTGGATGTAGACGATGCGTCAAACAAATGCTTGGATTAGGAGATACGACTATTTGAAGCTGTGTAGGTCTGAACGAACTGGTCAGGCCTATTCTGGTCAGTCCGCTCTGCATGGGCCAGCCCGATCTAGTTGTCCCGATACATCTTACCAGCCTACAGCTCGACCCATGGTCGGGTCACTGCCCTACGTCAATATAGCCACCCGACCACCGCCTATGCCACACCACGCGACCCCACTCGACCAAGCGGCCAAGCCACCATACTCATCGGCCAGATCCCTAGCTCGCTCACCGGCCTTGTCTCACACCCCTGGTCTCACTCCACCCAGTGTGCTGCCCGCCTAGCTAGAGTTGCATCCTTTCACACTACCGCCTAAACCCATGGCCACCATGGGTGTCTCCGTCACCACCGTCGACACCACCATGCTAGACCCACATCACCGCCTTCCTCCACACGCTGTACCGATTCATTCGATTTCCCGATCATAGATCCGAAAATAGATCGAAGATCAATGTGATGAGAGCTTGACAACTCTAGCATCTACTCAATGTTCTATTGGTGGTTTTATGCAGCCAAAAGTGGGTGACAAATATCCGCGAAGAATGAATAAATTCATAGGTTTAAGCACAGATCTATGGACATGTCAGTGTGGCCATTAATGATTAATAATTGAAACGAATAGTTTAAAAGACAAAGAAATTATTTTTCAAGGAAAAAATTAATCAGAAAATAAAATGTGGAAGAATCCTTCCTCGATTGATCTGTTTATCAATTCCAAAAAATATGTCATGATCCTGCTTCGATCCGTCAAGGTTTTATCAAATAAATAACCTCAATTCGACGAAGAACGGATGAGCGAGATATAGGGCTTGGTGGAGAGAGAGAGAGAATAACATCTAACCTTAATCCTGAACTCTTAAGATTCTATTTATAGTAGCCCTGCTTAGTGTGGAATCCAAACCTCTTGTGCCCTCTCATTTTATATTGTGCTTAGGTAAAACACCACATTAGGAACCCAATGATGGTCTTGGATTTCCAATCCGAGTCTCTGATCAAAAGTTATTGGTTTCAGCGTTCAAGATAATATAATTAAGTTTAATTATTTTGTTTACAATTTTTCTCCTGGGTGACTTTCTCACAAAAGTCCCACACCGATAAATGTTATCCCCCGCCTAGGGTAAGTTCCACATTCTAGACTCAACTGTGGCCTCATATTTCTAATTTGAGTTACCATTCGAGAGTTATTCCATTTTCTTCATGTGAAAATTATAAAATATTAATAATATTTTTATAAAATTAATTATGGGCACACCGGTCCTCGGAATCGCACGTCGTCTCCACGCATAACGCTAGTAATATATGAAGAAATATTCCAAATTCATACAAAGAAAAAACTAGGTCTCTATATAATACCACCACTAACAAGAGTTATCGACTAATTTAGGGGTGGTTTCCAACAAATTTCCACAATGTATTTAAAGGGTGTTATAACCATCATGAATTGATAAAATAACCCCTATAAATACACAAATTTTTGTACAGTGTCACTCATACAATGGTATATAGAGAATGCTTAGTAAATTTTAAACACTGATCCATACAAACTATAATTTCATATGGAATACACTCAAGATATAAGAGAAATACAGAAAGGGTGAATTGGTAAAAACAAAACCTATTTAGTCTTATCATTGTGGATATATATCTAATTTATACTTAATGTTATTATAGTAGGTGTAAATAATTCTCATAAACCTGGTGCGAGTAGACTTGTTTATATAATATTTTTGTGCTTTAAATCATAGGTTCTATCATGTTCAGTTCTCTATCTATGTTCACATTATAGGTAAGTGTCATATTAATCATTATTTTTGAAGTCTATGTCATCAACATATATGTTTTTATCACTATTAATTTTATTAGTTCACCATATAAACTATTCATGTTGGGTGAAAAATAAAATCCACATAGGTTTCTAAAAGGAATTGTATCTGATATATATAATCTTGGATGAGATAATCCTATCAAAATTTTTTTTTGTATGAAATTATAGAATGGATTATTCGTTTCGGGTCTCAAAGGTTTTGGCTTGAGAAATTAGATCTAGACAAGTGGTATCAGAGAAATGGTGTATCCCATGTGTGATGTGTATAGCCCCAAACTAGTTTTACAATGATAATGGTGGTTCAAATGAAGCATATGGATCCATGGTAGTTCCATGTATTTAAATTTTTCCTAATACTAGTGGTGAGGCAGTGTGTCCGACTGAAGAGAATAATGGTGTTGAAAGATGTTTGAATTAAGTGGATTATCATTTAAGGGGAGGCCTAGATGTGTGTTATTTGGTTTGAGGGGATGATTGCTGGGTTAAAATTCAAGTCCTACATTTTTTTCTATATGGAAGAATGGTTGAACTATAATCTTGGATGAGTTACTAATATCACAAATTAGGTTTAGGATGGAACATCGAAAGAGATTATGTGTTATGCCTAAAAGGTTTGGGTTGGGTGAAAATGATAATCAAAAATAATGCACACATAGAATTTATGTTTTGATTATATTTTATAGTTATTTTCATTTCATGTTCTCATCTTCTTGTGATATTTAGTCTTGTCACAAAATAATCGATTTCACATGTGTTTGGATGAAATAATGAATCTTGACCACCTTTCTTCTTGCAGCTAATAGTTCAACAATGGAACACTTCCAATTTTCTTTTACTCTTTAGATCATAATAATAACCATGTAGCACTTAGGAAAAAATAAACCAATAACAAGATATAAAGCAAAAAAAAGATAATAAAGTTAATATACATTTTTTAAATGTATTATACTGTAATTTTTTAATTATATTGAAATATAATATCCACATAATATAATAAAAATATTCATCCAAAATACTTAATACATAATATTAAATCAAATAAAAGAATACTAAATTAAACCAATAAAAACTTTATATTTTTTTTAAATTAATAAAAACCAAGTAATAAAAAGTTAAAAAGGCACTAAAATAAATAATATAATCCAACATCCCTCTTTTTTATAATTATAAAATCACTAAACACTCTACCATGTTTTTAAATTTATCAAATAGGATGGAAATATAAAATCAATAACATATAATCTTAGTAACACACAAATAGTAGTGGATAAATATATAATACAATAAACAAAAAATCCAAAATAATTAAGCATTAAATACATGCTAAACATCAAGTATTATATAAATTCATGTTAAAGAGGAATATTACACAAAATTTAGTAACAATGGTTTCTTATAATGATAAGTCTAAAACCAATGATTTAAAACTAAGTTTGAACATGATAATTATAAGTAAGTGGAATAAAATAAAAGTATTAAATCCACTATTAAAAAATAATAAATAATTCAAATCTCATGAACACCAAAAATATAATATAATAAGTATATAACAATTTTTTTTCTAAATTAATGAATCATTTAAGGAAAAGTATACATAACATAATAATAAAATAATTGAAGGCAATTTATTGTTGTTTTTCCTTGTATAGGATAATATGACCATAATTCACAACTTATTATTCACCTCAAAAAACAAACTTCAAAATAATGATATAACACAGAGTAAAGGATATTAAATAAATCAATAAATGATATTTAATTAATTTAATAACAAATAAAACGAGTATCATGTAATTTATACAAATGATTAATAATTAATATATGTTGATAGATATCTAATAGTATGTTCTGGGATCTAAATTATAGAAAATGTAGGAAAATGGCTATTAGAAATACCTAAATACATTATTTTAGTGTCTAAATGAGATCAGGTTCAAAAAATTTATCAATGAACCTTTTTAAACCAAATTTTATTGAATCTTAATAAAATAAGCATTAATATAATATTTTAGAAATACAATATTTCATAAAACATAAATACCATTTAATTACTATAGAATAATCAAAGAAATTATGAATATAAATACCACATATAAAGTAATTAATTATAGATCTAAAAACCTATTTTTATCTTACAATGTAGTTCTGGAAAAAATTTGTGGAATTATCTCCAATGAATTTGTGAAACTCAATTCCAGATATCTTTTTTTAGTTATTACATAGACAATAAATTTTCTAGATTTTCTTTTACATCTATAAACTTATCCAAATCACTTTTTAGCTTCTCATTCTTAATTTTAATAGAACCATTCTCATCATATAATTTTCTATAACATTAAAAATAAATATTCTAAAGTTTTTAATTCTCTTCCATTTACTTTGAAATATTACCTAACAAAAAATATGATTATTTTTAAAGAGTTTTCATTTATCAGTAATGGTTTTAGAATAATTAAACAATTTCCCATACATGTAATGAAACTATTCTATATAATGACTAATATTTTCAAAATAAAAAGATTAATTTTATGTATAATAGAAATAAGATGAATATTCCCTCTCAATAAATTTTTACATCATTCACACATTACTAATATTGTTTATCTCCATCTTAGTGGATTATTTTTATGGATTTATCCCCTAACCAGTACTATGATTCATTTAAATATTTTTTCTTATCCTTTTTGTGATGCTTCTCTTTATTTTACCTAAGATACTTAGGCTTTAAATGACCCGATTCATTGCAATTATAAGATACACTCTTAATATATTTATCATATTTTACCTTCATGGTGCATACTATTCTTTTTCTTCTTCAATCATTTCTTGCTCTTGAAAGAACTGTTTAAGTTGTTAACCAATTTAGATAATTCATGTTTAGTTTTTTTAGACATGTATCATCAAATGAATAAATATAATTGGTAACTACTACCTTAAATAAAATACACCTTTTCCATCATTTTTTGTCTTATTAACAGTTTTTAATTCTAAATAATATAGAAAAAGAGATATAATTAGATCATACTTAGAGTATTAAGAAAAAAAATTGATTTATTTACTAGGTATGTTCATGTATTGAAACTTATTTGAAATGGATATCAAGATTATTTCTACTATAATTTCATTTTTATTATTTCTCCAAGTGTAGACATGTTATTTATAATCTTAGTAAACTTGTGTTACGTCTCAAAAACAGTTTCATTTTATATCTTTATAATTTATTGATACTTATCTATGTATATTGCAATTTTTTTATTTACAGTTTCAGTACAAGAAATTTAGGTTATAATAAAAATTTATTACTATTTGTATAGGATCTCAAACTATTGATATAGTTTATACCAATTGTTTGATAAACCATTGGGTCTAAACTAACTGGTATAGGGTTATACCAATGATTTGGAAAACTTGTTGGTATATAATTCTTTTCAAATGGTTGGGAAATAGTAGGTATATATATACTAACAGGTTTACCAAACCATTCATGTTAATATATACTAATAGTTTTTTAAAATTATTAGTATAAGTAATGTAGAAAATAAAGTGAACTTTTTTGAACCCAATACCTCCTTCTTATGCTCTAATGACTTAACCACTTACCTAAAAACACTTTATGTACATAATGAGATATATATATATATATATATCTGTGCGTGTGTGTGTGTTTGTGTCTATATTAAAAATTAATTAAATTTTTTTGAGTATTTATAATTTTTAGACCTGAAAATAATAAAATAAAGCTCAAATAGATTACAATAGTTCTATAAAACCATTAGTATAGAACAATTATTTTCAAGAACCATTGGTATAGTTCCCTAAAATTATTGGGATCTACATCAATAGTTTTTCAAAAACCATTGGTATAGGTTCCCAAAATTTTTAGGATCTATACTAATGGTTTGAAAAACTATTGGTATATGGTACACATTCCAATGGTTCATCCAAACAGTTAGTATATGTGATACCTATTCCAATAATTTTTTTAAACTTTTGGAATATGTACACTATAATTTTTTTTTTCAAATTGTTGTTATATTTTATATTTATAGTAGTATTTGTTACTGCCACAATGGGTGAATTGAAAAGCTTTATAAATAGAAAATGTTGTATTATAAGATGAAACATGAATAAAAAAATTCAATTAATAGATTATTATTGAATATTTATAACTTTCTAATTTAAGAAATATTTATATGAATAATTACAAATAATAGAGTTAAAAATACATTTGATCAATTTTTCATATTTTAACATAGTAATCTAGTGTCCCATACGATGGATATTCAAGTAAGCCACCATTATCAATTTATCGTATTCATAATATCCAACATTAAAGTATAATATCCACACAATATTTTTAAAATTTATATATTTTCAAAGAGTCATCATATAAATGAATCTTTCTATAGGAATATTTTTAAGATGTAGGTCAAAGTTAGTAAAAAAATAGATTATTTCCCTATGAAAATCATTTTTCTCAAATATAGACTTTATTTTTAAGTGGATACCAATAAACTAGGAAAATTGAAAACAATAAAAAAATATAATACAACCACATGAAACAAATAAAAAGGAATATGATCTCTGATAATTCAAAAAATTTCCAATCTAGTACTTCTTAAAATTTAAACCATGACCACACAATAAATATGAGATATGGATCCCCGACCCAAAAATAAAAATGAAAAATCCATTAGATTAAACTCTAAAAAATTAAATTGTATCCAAGACATTGGGAACCAAAATATATGACCCATCCCATCATGCTACTTCTAGTTCACTACAATTAACATGAACATCGCTTGTGTTGAAACCACTAAAACTAAAAAACCCCCAGAAAAGCAAGATCACATAACCACCAAAACTTCATCCAAAATCTAGAACAATTACAAAGATCCAAAAAATATAACTCAAGATATTTCATAATCCATAACGTAACATAACAGAATAATATCTAGAAAAACACATTATTTACCACAAAACCCCTAAAACAACTAAATTGAGAATTACAACACTTGTTTCTTCGGTATAACACCAATCCAAGGCCAAACATAACTAAGGACCACCAGACGGTGATACAAAAAGAACTGACCCATGAATAAGGACCACCTAGATAATAATGAACAAGAAATAAGTGTGATTTCATTCATAAAAAAACACCATCAATATACAATTATAGGATAAATACACCCTGGAAACATAAGGCCAAAAAATAAGAAGTACCCAAAAACAACTGAAGAGTAGGAAACCAATAATTCAATATGCACCTTCGATATCGAATGTAGACCCAAAAACCATCAAAAACCACCACAATAACCTTTATAACAGACTAATAATTTCTCCTAAAAAATATGGCATGAAAAGAAGATTATAAGAGGGAAAATGGGTCAACGACCTGAGCAAGAAGATAAAGGATCCAACCAAAGGAGATATTATGAAACCAAAAACAATGAAGAAAATAGATAGGGGTAGTCATTGAGAATCACAAATAGAATAATACCAAGCGACTGGATCACCGTTATATTAAGAAAATGTGGGTTTTAATAAGATGGTTTAGGCAATAAGAGTAGTGGCAGCAGTGATAGAGGCTTGGAAATGAAATTAATGAAAGAAATAAGTGATCTAAAACACTACGAGTGGCTAAAACAAAACCTAGAGTCATTTGAGAGGAAACCATATATTGATATGGGTAGAGAAGGAGGTGAATATAAGGGAGAAAATAAATTACACAGTAAATAAAAATACATAAAAAAGACAAAAAAAGAACTGTGATCTGATACAAATTATATGGTCCTAAAGGGAATGGTGGAAATGAAAAGTGGGGGGGGGGGTATTTCGAATCTCAAAAATAACAACCTAATTAAACAATAAAGAATTTTGTTGTGCATATATATTAATAATATAGTATAGTTTATTTATTAGTGTAAATAAAAATATATGTGAACCTGTGAGTACAAATAGAAATGTATAGAACACGATAACATACATTATTTTTTAGTGGTTTAGATCAATTGATCATATTTCACCCTCAACACTTTCAGTATGAGAGAAGTGGTTGTAAAATATAATGTGATAAATTTTAAAGGAAGTCAAAACCCTTTTAGAAATTATGTTTTATGAGAGAAAACAAAACCTGATTTTCTTAAGTGGTATGTCATAACATTCAACTTTTATAAATAAAGTTGAATATAATCTAAATTTCAATGGATAAAGAATAACTAATGTACTACTTTTTGATTAGGTAAGAATAAACATGGTGTCATATTTTTATGGATGCAGAAATAAAAGTATACAGAGTATATTAAAATATTTTAATGTTAAAATGATGAAAATCAATGAATGAAAAAATGATACTAAATAATGAAATATTCTTAAAAGATATTTCTATCTAAATAAATGAATCATGGATACAAGTATCTTTAAAATGGGTGAGAAAAGTGAAAATGTGTATGAGATATTATTCTCTTTTTTACAAGGGAGTGAAAATTAGGTTCCTTTTATAATTTGTGTCATTACTATTGAAATTTATGAATTTTAACCACATAAATAAGCTACCCCCTATTATTATATTTGTAATTATTGTCTCCAAAACATGAGATATTTTTCCCATTGAGGATCATTTAATGATGATAATTATTTATTAAACTTACATATACATTTTATGAACATTCCATAATTGGATTATTAAAACATGGGTTAATATATACATTATAATATTTTAGGTGATATCCATGTTGATATTTTCTTCATCATGGAGTGTATCTAATGGTGATATCTCCCAAGTAAGTGAATCCATCCCATCAAAGATAAAATTTATTCATGTGAGAAATGTCATAACATTTCTCCATTAATAATAATTAACAGAATATCCATATACAATCAGTATCGTATCCTTATTCCTCATGAAATTGGAGAGCAATCATCAAATTTTTCCAATATTCTTCATATAAGTAATATTCTCAATTTCATGCTATTCATCCTAAGTTATTGATAGGAGTTATCATAATATTGTACAATAAAAATATACATCATCCATAAATTAGATCCTTAAAATTTAGGTAATAATTATTAAAATTAAAAAATCATTAGATTATATAAATATTTTTTCAAATAAGTTTAACTTCTTTGACCGCTTGTGTTATAAGAAACATAGAGTTTTAATGAACCACAAAAAATAATTAATATTATTATTTATACATGATTGTTATTACATAGCCTTTAAACTTGGAGGAATGGATTGGAATAAAAAAAAATTAAATATAATATATAATGGTTTTATATAAATAAAACATATTTATAAAAAATGACTTAATTTTTTAAAAGTCTTTATAAGTTTTGATTATACTTTTTATCAAAGAAGTTTTTTTATTTATTTTTGTGAATAATAATAATTGTTTTGAAAATTTTAGAAAATTATCATGAAAAATTAAGGATCATTTTTGAAATATTAATGTAAA
This sequence comes from Viscum album, assembly GCA_963277665.1. Lineage (NCBI taxonomy): Eukaryota > Viridiplantae > Streptophyta > Magnoliopsida > Santalales > Viscaceae > Viscum > Viscum album. The sequence continues at coordinate 1,360,805,528 of OY728151.1, read as the reverse complement.
ATTTAGCTTAGGATAATTTTTTTGGTATTTTTATAAAATGATTAATTTTTCGATGAATAGTGAAAAATATGGGTTTTTATTGAAAACCTCCTTTTCATTTAAAGTATTTATAAGGTAATTTTTTTAAAAAAATCATTTTAATAGTAGAATGAGTTAAATTATATATATATATATATATAATAATCCAATTTAGTGCATTGGAATAATTTTAATATTGAATTTTGATATAATTACTTTCAAACCTTTGAATATTTTGTCTTCGGAAAATGGCTCTCTCATCGCAATTACGGGTTTAAATTTAATATTTTTTTTGCTACATATGTGAATCGAATTTGAAAAAATGGATTAAATATTTATAATTATCATATTTTATATTATATAATAAGTTTAAATTAATTTATGGTCATTATTATTAATAAAGAAAATAAAAAATAATTATCATGATTAACATTAAAAGAAGGGTTCTCACATTACATGTGTTTGTATTAAATTTTTTTCCAAACACATAAGAATTTTATTTAATAAATTATAAATAAAAATTTTAATAAGTGGTTAAAATTATAGAGTAAGTTTTATTTTAATTTTATTACTAAAGGGTAAATTTCCTAGGTGAATAAAAAGATACAAGTTAACGTGGTGAAAACTTCAATAGTAAAATTAAATAAAAAGAAAGGATAAAAAATAAAAATTTTAAAACATGTATTTTTTGTGTTGGAGGCATGGATGGATCATATAATCACTCCAATATATTATTTATAAATTTATGAGGTATAGTGGGTTTGATTGAATTCCCATTATTGAATAGTTTTGGGTATTTAAAAAAATGCCACTCCACCGCCATTATAAAAGGCCACCTCTACCCCTCACTTATTCACACATAATAAGCAATTTGTCTCAACTGAACCCTAAAAAAACTTCCCAAAAAACCTTATACATGTTCTAGAAATTATGGTAATCTCAAAATATGAATAATATGGTTCTTAATAAGAGATACAAAGAGAGTAGTTTTATATGAAGGTAATTGTCTTCACTAAACTCTTTATTTTTAATTATTGCATTACCACATCCATTCATGTATTAATAATTAAATTATAATAAATCCATTATATATAATATATTGAGATGTTATTATTTTTATATCATAACTTATATCCATCTCCTCTACCATCAAATATATTATGAAATCATCATTCTTGTGTATGGAGAACTACTACCTTATGAACTGATGTAATTTATTTTTCCATAACCACCTCTCACAACTAGATATACTAATGGATTAAACATTTATATTTTATATTTATTAAATTATTATACTTATTTAATTATTATATTATAAATTCCTTATTACTTTTCATTCATTTGGAATACTACAACGTCACTCATGTGTACGATTGACTATCGCCTCAAGAAGCGATGTGATTCGTTCTTTATGTACTATTTATATGGAAGGTAATAAGGATAGGTTTAAATAAAATTATGTGATATATATGAAATAGAAATTATCATGGAATGGTAATATATTATTGATCCTTATTTATTTCAATCCATTGAGAAAAATGAAAAATCATTCATGCGTACGTATGACCTATGTCTCTATGAACCGTGTCTTTCATTTTATGTATCTACCTTGTATGGATTAATATAAATAAGTATATAATGAAAATATGTTATATTTATATAATTTATTATAACCTATTTAATTTCTTGTAACTATTATATATACATAATACTAATGCATACGACCAAACTAGTTTGTGGTGATCGAAATACCCCCGTAATAATCTAAATGATTACCACTAATTGTCTTATCTAATAGTTTATCCTCATACCATATAACTATATAATATATATAATAATTTAAACTTATGGATGATAATTAATAACATTTAATTACAATTATTTATAATTATACCCAATTTACATGAACTCCATTACTTATAAACAAGTGAACCGATCATAAAAACCAAGAAAATGAATGCTTCTGAACAGTGAAATTAAACTGTATAACTCATTAATAAGGCTATAAATGAACATAATAGAACTATAATGATTAAAATAATTAAATAAAATTATCTTAATTAATTAATTAATTGACATAATTTTATTCTTCAGGATGTTAAGGTGAAGTGCAGAACACATTCAGACATAAGGTAAGGGTTTTCTTCCAGAACATCCATTTTTCATTTGAGTTGTGATTTCTTCCTCTATAAAAAATTTAATCCTTAATTTATTTTATATGATTCTTCTAAATTCTAATAATATGTCCCGAAATCATTTATTCGGATCATTTTATCTATTTTTTCCGGAAAATACATGTTTTAAAAGGGCTCGTTCTCAATTCTTCACGATAAGAAAACCCGATTAAAGGGAACTTCCCAATTTCTTAACTATTTTTCAAGTAAACTCTATAATATTTTTTAATCAACTATTAATTTCATAAAACCACTAATTTTTTCATGAAAAAACTATCTTAGTTAATTTCTCATTTGATGCAATGATTTTTCCAAAAGAACTCTTCTTTTCAACGTAAAATAGTATTACTCGTAAGAATTCCTCGATGAATTTATCAGAGCATTTTCATCTATTTCGACAACCCTATATAATATTATGTTTTTTTTGGAATTAACCTATTATGATTATCATATACTAAATTTTATTAAATGTTTTGTGATCATTTTAACTGTGGATATCGTATCTTGATACCATTTACCATACTACTCAGAATGGTTCGTTAGTATGTCTACATATTGGGGAAAGTTATTTAATATGTTCATGTTGTTTATGTTTATCCCCATTAATATGAGGAATTAATTGGAATAAAAAAGTTACATGTGGGGACCACTATATCTCTCGATGCATTAGTAGGTATCATGATACAAAACAAAACTGGGTTTTGACTGAGGCCTTACTCTAGTATTTTCAGATGACTTTGACGCAACCTTGACAATATGTTTCAGATGTCTGAAATTATAAATTCCATAATTATGATAATATTAATTGATAAAACCTGTGATTATTTGACTAGTATAATATCCATGGTTATGTTTCATTCTTTTATGGTTATTTATAAGGCTTTATATAACCAAATTTCTTTCCTACTATAATATGATAAAGTTTATTTTTAAAGGAATGTGTTTTTAGTCATTAATCATGACTAATTTTTATGTTTATGATAACTTTTGCTGTATTACATACCCTTACTGAGCATCTTATCTCACCCCTTATATTTTATTTTTCCACAGTATGTGAAGATGAATATTATTATGAATTTCATGTATGAATAATCTAATAGTTTATGGATGTTTACAATGGAGTTGAAATTTTATTTTTACTTTCAAGTTGTAATGTAAATATTATATTAGTATCTAGTTTTACAAAACTACTAAAATATTCGGTCCTTCAGGATGTTACATCATTTTCAACATACCAGTGTATTAATATAAGGAACTGGCTCTGGGCAACTAGTATGAGGGTCATTACAATATATGTCTTATGATTTAGATACATCATAGTAACATGAAAAAGATAATATTTTGCAATTTATTATTAGGGGATCATAAGCATGGAATCTTATTCTATAATGACCCAAGATAAACATACAATTATCTTAAAACATTACCATAACCTAAACATCACATCTCATAATAATCTCACAAATATTAGATAACCTTTTAGATCAGTGTCTTTGAGGACCAGTTATATATGAAACTTATTTTAAAAAACTTATAAACATTTATTCACAATAGAGCTATACTATACTTCCTTATGAACGTCTCATACATTATAATCATCTTCATGGCTTAGGGAATGGAATATTAAGAAGGGGTGAGCTAAAACACTTTGTAATGAAAAAAATCATGAACATATTAATAAGTATTATATCATAAACATATGGGAAAACATCAAAAATAAAGAAATTTCATATTAAAAAGAAAAATATACAATAAGAGTTGTCCATAAATCATGAATGAAGTACATGAGATCTCAAAATAAAAAACATGTATTCTGACATAAGAGTGAGATAATAATGGATACATAGAAAAACTAAATCGTATCATAATATCATAGATTCATAAATATGTGAAAAAAATAATACATAATAAGAATAAGTAAAGTCTCACTTCCAAGACAGTCATAGTGGATGGAGTCCCATAAACATAGTGGTTGGAGTCCCATGGTGGATTGGGTTCACTCCCCATCTCCTTTCATATTATCTCATGATATGCAAATCATTACCCAATAAATTAGAGGTATATATAATTATATATCCACCCATCATGAAATTCATATTAGAATATGTACATAAATATGAGTTCCACATGAAGAAACAAAACCATACATAAAAAATTAGTTTGATAAAACCCACGATAATGAAGAGGGTTTCATAACCTTGTATTAAATAATAACCAAATGTTATATTATAATGATTCCCATGATAATAAGGAAGTAAATAATTTTTGATATTCAAAGTTAAATAAAGAAACAAATGACTTTAACATTGTGTTCTAATGCAGTCAAATTAATGATTATTGTCAAGTAAAAGTAAGAATACAAATAACCACACTGGTGATTCTTTTTGAAATGATTAGACATTATTTTAAAGAAGGAAATGGATTACTATTTTACTTTAATAAATAATTGAACTATTCGGGTTCTCTGTAATATAACAAGTGTTTTTATAAGCTATTCATGGTTAAAAAAATTAATGTAAGTGAAACTTATAATGAAATAAGAAATTGGAAAGTTACCTTCAATAAGGTTTACTTTAAAGTGATAATTTTGAAGTAGAACATAAAACATGTATTATCAGGAAAATAAATATCAATTAATATTGATATATATGTACGATATATATATATATATAATATATATGTTAAATAAATGAGAATAATACTGAAGAAAAGGGAGAAAATGAAAGTGAATATGTAACTTAAAAATAATGAGGGTGGTTTAGAAGATCCCTTTTTTATGTTTTAAAAACCATTTATTGAAACCAAAATTATTAAAAGGATAGTGAAAAATAATTTTGAAAATTGGAGGAGGAAAATATGAAGGTCACATGAGATAAAACGTATTTAGGGTTCCAATTAAAATGGTGAATAATGGTTGGAAGTGAAATTATGAACATACAGGGGAAACTGTCATTAAAAGAAGAAGATAATTATTCTAAAAAATGATATACTTTTGAGAAAGAAATTCATCAAGTTAAAATAATTGAATCAAAAGGAATTATCCCCTAAGAGGAAGACAATGAAACATGAAATAAAATCTTATAGTGTAATGAAACCAATCTTAGAAGAATTATGTTAAAAAAATCATTTGAACTCAATGAAAGAAGTTGATTTAACAATGACCCTTACATCATTGTTAAAATTAGATTTGAAAACCTATAAAGGTAGAACATGAGATTAATTTTTAGATAACCTATATTATGTGAAATTTATAAAAAAAATTAAATCCATGACCAAAACATACACCACAAAAATAAATAATTGATGAATACAATTCATGTCTCAATGAAACAAAATTGATATTAAAAACCCTTACCTTTGAACTTGATTTGTTCTATGCATACAGCTAACATCCTGGATAATAGATTTAAGTGTATAAAAAACTTTATAAATATTTTTATTCATATATATTTCATATTCAAAGGTATATCTAATCCCATATTTTATCAATTCACCATACAATTTTCATTCATTTTAGATACTTGAGGTTGTCCGATAAATTTCTACTTAACTCTCTTGGTATGTTAAAAATTTTCAAAAGGTGTTATAAAATAATATCATAATATCCATAAATTTATATATGCATTTTAATTACCTAACCTAAACCAGAAATTCTGATCCAAAGTGTCACTTGAATTCATATGATCCTCCCTATACGAAATAGATTACCAACTTGTAGTAAGGGACTAAACTAAATTAGTATGGAGACTATACCCCCATTTTATATCTTAAAAAATAGAAATTTAACCCAAAATAAATAAATTAGAATATCAAGTTGAATGATAAACGTTAATTGTAGTAACGAATGTCGTACATGTTATATAAATAAAGAAACAGGTCCCCAAATTGGCAATCCAAACCAGTGTTTAAGTGTAGCAGACAAGAAAATAAATTGCAGTATCCCCCAGAGTAATTCTTGTTCCTACATCCAACTACATTATCCAGGGATTAAAAATATTAAACACAAACCTTTCCCTTTATCAGACACATATACATCAATTCTTCATGCACTTTGAGATTCCCACACATAGTGTGAGTAATAAAACATAGTAGGACACCACCAATGTGTCCATAAAAAATGCGCACATGTATGACATGTCTATCTCATGATATTGATAACTGCAGAAGAAAAATAACCAATCATATACTGATCACTAGTGTTCTATCCAAGACACCATGTGCTTCATCCATATCTGCTTCAGCTCAATCTCAGAAGGAATATCAAGATATCGAATGTAACCAAGAACTAGCCACAAGTCTAGTAGACATACAATTTAGAAACATGTGAACCAACTACTTGGAATCCAATATATATAATTGGAGTCATGTTATCAACATCTAGAAGTCATTGAGTGATCCTGATACTCAAAATCCACTAGGACTTTAGTAAACATTCAACTTGGAATCCACTAAGAATCAAGTGAATCAAAAAACATCAATGAGGCATTGTCATATCCCTATATTGAGTTTAGTTACATCATAAACATCATCACAAATCATGTGCACTCCCCCAATTAGGTATAACCATGTAATTATGGTTCACCTATTTCTATCACTATGAAAAATACATTCAATTGCATGGTAATAAACATAATAGGGTTATTCATACAAAAAAATTATATAAAATCATCATGATAAAATACTAGAAACATAAAATACATGTGATCAACTTTGACAATGGATAAAAATCAACAAATTCATACTCATGGAATCAATAATCATAAATAGGTCTCATGGTCCACACACACATCCATAGGAAAAAAACAAATAACCTTAGAGAACAAGCAATACCAACACATTTTGAATAAAGGAAACAAGAGTATATTTTAGCCTCAAATTGTATGGAAATTACTAAATTAAGGTTTTTTTGATGAACAAGACCAAGGTACATCAAAGGATTAATGACCAAATCACATATCATACCCACAATGAACAATATCACAAGTCCATGATGCCTATATCAGTTCAAATTTATCAAATAACATGGTTTAGAAAAGAGAATCAAGAATTTTTAGATTCAAGAAGGGTGGTTATAGAATCACAAATATTAAGGAATCCACCAACAGATCCAATTCTGATGGATGTCTACGGTGAAAGAGAGGTCACCAATTCACCGAATCCTTTATCAATTAAATAATTGACCATGAATTTCTCATCAATTGTAGAAGATAAAATTCAAGTTTATTCAATAAACATCAACCCATAAACAATCTATCAACAAAAAAGATAATCAATATGAGAATCAAGACAATAGATTATCAAGTTGATCGATTTGTGAAGACATACCCATAAATGTTTATAGTTATTGATAGTTAAATCTTAAAACAAATGGGTTGGTGTGGAAATATCAATATATCTATAAATATTTCCATTAATCATTAATTTATCAAGGTTTTATCATAAATCTGACATCAAGAATTGGTCTAAAAAATTATGATTAAATTATTACACATTGAATGTCCATATTTGATGGTAGATCTTGATATGATCATATAGTGATGTCAAATCACTAGATCTACCATCAATATAAAAATAAAGGAATGAAAAGTTATTGGATTTGCATGGAAATAAAGGATAACAAATATATCTATGTACATATCAAACCTATTAAGATGGATTTGGAGAATATTGAAGAAGAACTCATTATTCTAGCACCACCAAATTTTTCCATGCTTGAAGAATCAAGGGAAGATGGAAGGGATGAGACAATAGTCAAGGGGAGAGGTTTTTAATTCATAATTTGGGGTTTGAGTCAAAATTATGAATTAAATAATGTTTCAAAACATATAAAATTAAAATCCATGTTGTGGATTTAATGCACCCTTGGACTTGGCAAAACATATGGCTAGTGGGGGTTAAATGTTTGTATACCCACTTACAGCACCACAAGATTACTGGTGGATCCCCACCAGCTAGTCGGTGGCCTTTTTTGGCCACTATGCATCCCCTTCAATACCATTCCTTAAAAAATCATCTCCATATCCCCTATAGTTTAAAGTCCAAATTCTAAAACAAATATAAAAGAGAAGAAACAACATAGGAATGAAGATTTTATTAAATATAAAAATATTTAACAACAATAGAAAGTGAGGGTTTTAAAATTATCCCCTATAATAACCTCTCATCCTCAAGAAGTAACCTCAAAGTTTCTCCTAAAACAACTCCTGACATTAAGTTAAAAAAAACCACTTACCCCCAAATATCCTCTTAGATCTATAGATGATTCCATGATATTTGAAAAAGTGGTATAATCATCCCTTGATGGACATTGTAACTTCATTCTACAATCTATGTTGTGCACTCCATGAAGGACGTGTCAGGCTCTAGTTCAACTTTATCATATTCGATGCATGCATGGAATCAATCATGTATTTAGGGGGATGAGACACATGAAACACATTGTGAATATATTATCTTCATGAAGGATGATCTATACAGAATACAACTACTTCATTATGTTCGATGATCTCAAATGTTTTTATGTATTACAACACTATATTCCCTTGCTTTTTATTGTATTGATGGCCATACCAAGGAGTCAATCTCAAGGAAAACCAATCACCTATAATAAAATCCAAAGGTAACTTACTATATTTGGTATACAAATTTTCCATACCATGATCTATTATCAACCTTCTCTAGATCAGTTTCAATCTCTCAGAGGTATCCTGTATAAATCTGGTCCCCACAACTAATGCCTCACCAGCCATAGGCCAATAAAGTAGTGAATGAATTGGCCTACCATATAGAACCTCATTAGGTTCCATATGAATCAAATACTGATGAAATTTTCTATAAGTGAACTCAAAAAGGCTGGGATATCAATCCATGATCCACCAAATCCATTTTCACAATGTCGAAGCATATCCTCTAATATGTGAATCATCCACTTTGACTGTTCATCTGTCTGGGGATGGTACACCATTCCCAAACTCAGCTGAGTCCCTAAGGAAATCAAGAAACCCTTAGAAAATCTTAATTTAATACTTGTACCTCTATCAGAAATTACTCTTAAAGGAACTCCAAGAAATCATACTATCTCATAGAAACACAACTTCACTATCTCATCAACTAAGTGAGTCTCAAAAATTATTAATAAATGAGAATATTTTTTTAACCAATATAAAATCACCCAAACTGCATCATGAATCCCCAAGGTCCTGGGTAACCCCATCGTAAATTACACTCTGAAATCCTACCATTTCTATATGGAAAAATATGTGGTCGGTTTAAACCCATTGGATACTAGTTCTTAGAATTTATCCACCAGTAGGTAAGAACTCAAGAATTGATTGTAGTACTGTTCCTCTTCATTCATAGACCCTATAACTATTACCTAAATTCATGGTATTTATTTATAACCCCATGATGTACCAACTAATTAGAAGTATATAATTATATTAACAAATTCTTTATTATGTAAGTAGGGACTTTAATTCTTCCATGTTCAAGGATCACATTGTCACCATACAACGATCACTCAGGTATCAGGTTACCTCTAGCAAGTTGTTCCTGTATCACAATATAGTCAAGGTCAGTATCATGTCTATCCTTTACCCGGTATACTAAAAAAAAATATGAAAACTAATGGGGAACATGTCATTGATCCATGGTCCTTATAATCATCCACCCTCTAGTAAGACAATAATCTCACCGGTGGCACTATTCCTCGAAAGGCCATTCACTAAGAACTTGAGCTACCTATGTCTTATGGCTAAGTGCATCTGTAATTATGCTAGCTTTACCTGGTGAATAGGATATCTCAAATTCAAAAATCAGTATACACAAAACCTATAACCTCTCTGTAATATTGATGTCTCATTGTGTGATGATATAGCGGAGTCCCTTATTGTTCAGGTAGATAATAAACCTATCATTAAAGTGAAAATGTTCCCAAAAAAATCAATGTGTAGTCCATGATTTCAAGCTTCAATTCATAGGTATGATAGATCCACCCATGGGGTCATAGTTGGTTTGAACCATAAGTTACTATTATCTCCCTATGCATTAGTAATACTCTCAAACAAACACTTGATGCATCTTATAAGACAATATAATCAATCCCTATCTCAGGAATTATAAACTTTGAAGCTCTAATAATCCTATTCTTCATCTCAAGAAACAGATGTTCGCATTGGTCTGAACAATGGAAATTTACTCTCTTATTTGTCAGTATAGTCATGAATGATGATAAATAGGATATGTCCAAGATAAAATATCAGTAGTATTCCACTAAAACCTGAACACTCCTGATCTCAAACATTTTTTGAGGACGTGTCCAGGATATCACTGCCTCAAATTTCCTTGTTTCCATAGATATAACAATTTTAGAAACCATACACCACAATAACGTAAAATCTTAAATCCAAAATATACACTTTTGAAAAATAGAATAAATCCAATGTCCTCAAATTATACTAAGGTCTATCTCGTTATGTATAGCATGATTCTCTAGGGTTGTTGAGTAGATGATGATGTCATCAAGAAACACTATAGTGAATGAGTTAAGATGTAGGTGAATGATCATGTTCAGGAGGTCCTTGAACACTTCTAGTAAAATATTTAGTACCAAAGTCATCACTATGTACTCTTATATCCAATACATGTTCTAAAATTTCATCTTATTGATTTAATACTCTATAAACTGGAACTTGTGATAACCCGATTGAAGATCAATACTAGGGAACCACTGATCTCCATATAAAAGATCAAAGAGATCATTGATCATGGAAAATGGATATATATTATTCACCACCATCCAATTCATCTTATGGTGATATATTCCTATTAAAAGTCTACTATCCTTATTATAGAGAAAAATAGGTGAATCCCATAGTGATGTACTCATCTTTCAAATCCCTTATATTCTGAGTCCATAAGTTGTACCTTGATCTCCTTCAACATAACCGGTCTCATATGATAAAGGGGTATCAAAATTGAATATGAAATTATCATGAGCTCTATCTTGAACTCAATTACTCTATTAGGAGAAATTTTGGTGTAGTTAATAGGGAAAAAAATTTGACAGAGATCTAAAACTGGAGGAAAAGATGAGGGGCCTACCAATGATCCTAACAAAAGAGACAATCCCATAATATACACCATGATTCCCCAAAGATGGATCATGTTTGGACCACATCTACAAACTATCAACTCCCATTCATTAATATTTTCCTACTTCTATCCCTTGGGTGATATAAACAATACCCATCTCATATAACAATCAATGTGATCTTGGAATCTAGTTAGGTAGTCCATACCATCAATCATATCGAATCTCATTATCTCCAAAACCATTAAGCACCATAGATATCTAAAACTGGTAATGACTATAGGAAACTATGAGAATCAATGAAGATGATCCAATTTTATTCTAAATGGCGAATAAAGGGAAATAAACTCAGAAGATAACTTGATCGTAATTTCATGTCTATCATACAATTATGCATATATAAAGGAATGTTAAGTACAAATATGAAAACAAGTTGTATGAAACATAGATGTGATCAAGACTATACCTCAAAGGTAGATAGTCCCTTGCTATTATCTACCATAGTTTGATCCACTACATTAACATGGAATAATTTATCTACATAACCCCATCAATGAGGAATGATACTTGCTTGAGACATCATTATCTGAGACTGCTGCTGGGGACCCCAGTTGGATCCCTAGTTCCCTAACCGCATCTTCCTCATTCACCTATATAAATCTACCCTCAAATCCCTAGTACATAATTTCTGATGGTGTCCTATATTTTTGTATTTTCGACATTGGTTCTATCATTTTGTGAAAACCAGGTAGTAATGACCTACCTTCCCATAGTTCAATCATTTTGGTAATCCTCCTAAGGTAACTAATGAAGACAAACTATGCTCCATCTAGTTACCACTATTCTGAAACACGTCTCTAGTATTCCTCTTTCTTCTACCAGAATAGGTTCTCATCATAGAATTAAGAGGTCCACTTGCCTGAGTTATAAAATGAATAAAAAATAAAAATATCTTGATCCATCTCCAAACCCATCCTAATAGTCAAATACTTTCATAGAACCTTAGGTTATGTCTCGAGGTCCAAATTCCTAACCAATATTCTAATTTCACGATGAAGAATGATCTCGAGCATCCTAGACTTATGTTCCTCATTTCAAGACAAGATAAGAGAAAAGTGGTGTATCTCAATGAAATGAGAGGAGTATACATATAAAATCATGGAACTATATTGTATCTCCATGAAATTCTAAACTTGGTATAGATTTAGTGCATTAGGAAATAATTCCCTAAATAAAATTTATATAAAGTCATCCCAGATGAGACCCTCATGTTTTCCATCCAATTACATCATGCCCCACCACCTTCTAGTGGGTACCTATAGGATGAAAATCACCTAATTAACCTTATTATAATCTTGTGTGTCAATTTGGTCAAATATACCCTTGATTATATTTATCCATTCCTCTGTATCCTATAGAAATATATTTATCTAAAAGGATGGTGTGTACCATAGTGGGAAGTCTCTTCTTCGGTCAACCATGAACATCAGTTACCCACCATCCCAGGTAGGTATAAGAAAAAGGACTCCCGAATATTGTGGGGTTACTACTTGAACCATTGGATCAAGTTTGGGAGTTTGATCTGCTACACCATACCACACAGCTGGCGGTGGAATAGGGGAATCCAACATTGTGAGAGAATCCTTACCCATGACATATGGTGGTCTCATCAGTCTACTTTAGGGTGGAATATTCTATAAAATGATAGAAATATTAAAAAAAAGATGTTATAAAAAATATAAATAATTCTACGGGATCAAACAAGGGTCCTCCTATGAGTCCTCCCATAATCAAAGGTATATCCCTCCTTACAGTAAACATTGTTTCTATCCCTACATTTTAGTCATAATCACACACACACACACCCACCCACCCACACACACACACACACACACACACACACACACATATATATATATATATATGAAACATAAAAACATTCCAAGGTTCAACTATCTAATGGAAATATATATACCAAAATAAAATGTAAATATCACTTAATCATACAAGTATATCTCAAATATATCAGTCAAGTAATTAAATTAAAGAATTACAATGCTACTCACAAAAAGTATATCTATTGAATGTGGTCTTACGCACATAATCATAATGAATAAATGTACTAAAATCCTATAAATTAGTATAAAAAATCTATTTAATGGTTATTTATAGGACTGCTACACATGATATGGTCAGGCACATTGAAACTCCCCTTCTGAGTCCTATAAAACCTATCTCATTTCTATCATGTATCAGGTTAGTCTAAAAGAAAATATGAAATTTATTCCATGATAAAAAATTTTAATTCTCTGATCTAGACCACCGGTTTTAAGATGAAGAGTTACATGACCTTATGTTAACCTCCTAGTATGTAATAGGCTTCCTACTAGAAGTGAGGGTATGGAAACCATCAAGGGGGAACTATACTCTCAGTACCATATCCTTGCAAAAATAATATAAATATAAAAAACAATATAAAAATTATTACATAAAGTGGAAGATAAAATATCAAATTTGGTAACAGATGTCACACATGACTTATAAATAAATAAATGGGCTTTCAAAGTGTCAAGAAAAACCAAAGCATAAGTGTAGTAGACAAGTAAATAAACTATGGTATTCTCTAGAGTCTTCCCAATCCAACCACCAACTCCATGATCCATAGTTAAAATATCATCCATATGAACATTTCCCTTTATTAGATAACTATATATGAATTTTTCATGAGCATTGAGATTACAATGAAGGGTGAGGGTAGTAAAACCTAGTAGGAAACCACCAATGCATCCTTAAAAAATTTTCCCATGTATAAAAGGTGAATTCTATGATAATTATAAATGTAAATTAAATATAATCAATCATATTCTAAAAAAATGTGTCCTAACTATGACACCATGATCCCTAACCATACCTGAATTAGTTCCATGCTGGAAAGAATATCAAGATATAATAAGAAATAAATAACTAGATTAAAGTATACTAAACATACCACTCGACATTGTGTGAACTTGCTACTCGACATCCACTAGGTATTAAGTGGGTCATAATCTCACTATCCAATAGGCATCAATTGATCGAGCTACTCAAAATCCATTAGGCCTCATGTAAACATGCTAATTTTTATCCCCTATGTATCTCATGAATCAAAAGGTATCAATGAGGCATCATCATATCCATATCCTATGCTCAAGTATATTGTCACCATCATTATAAGTCAAGCACACTCACCCTATAAGAAATAATAATTTCATGATGGTCAACCTATTCTGATCACCAAAAACCATACCTCCTAAGGCATGGTAACACACATAAAAAGGCACAAAATATAAATAAAAACATAGAAAAATATTATGATTACATAGTATCAATATAAAATAAATTTGTTCAATATAATACATGAATAAATAAACTACAAAATCGTACTCATGGAATCAAGAATCATTAAATGTTACCAAGTGATACACACATTCCCACAATAAAATACCTAAAATATTGCAGAGAGATATAAGAAATTGTATCACGAATCAATGAAATAAGAGTATATGAGAGATAAATTTTTTAATGAACTTCCTAACTTAAGGTTATTTGATGAAGAAATCTATAGTTCATCAAAGAATTGAGGACCATATTATGAAGAAAACCCATAAAAAATGATATCACATGTTAAGGATTCACATCTTGGTTTTGGTTCATCAAATAAAGAAGCTTAGAAAAGAAACTTAATAAGATTTTATGTCAAGATGGGTGGTTGTAGAATCACATTCTTTAAGGAGTCCACTGACAGAGCCAATATAGAGGTATGCCAAAGGAGAGGTCATTAATTCACTAGATATATTGTAAATTCAAGAAAAGGTCATGAATTACTCATTAATTGATGAATAAAACCTTAGGTTTATCCAACAAACATTGATCCATCAACAATTCATAAATGGAATAGAGATGAAAGATGAGAATAAAGAATTAGAGAGTCTCAAGAGGATCGATCTATGATGAATTTTCTGGAAACATCTTCACAGTTTTATCTATGGACAAGGATTTTTTCATTTATACCTCAATATCTCCACTAATATACCAAATAATTATCAAATGATAAATTTTATATCATCAATATTCCATCAAGAGGATGAATAGAAAGATAAATCAGAAACACTTACCTGTAGAACATCTGTATTCAAGGGAAAATCTTGATTTTATCAAGGAATGACTCCAAATCATTAGATCCCCCAGCAATATAAGAATAAGGGAACAAAAATTCCGTAGATATTAATGAACATCATATATTCAACTTATAGCTATGTATTTCCCTCAAGTGAGTAGAATAATTTAGAGAAATTATATGATGAACTCACTATTCTAGCACCACTAGATCTATCCAAGCCTAAAGAATAAATGGGAGATGAATGAGAGTAGTTAAGAGTCAAGGGAAGAGTTATATATTTTTAAATAGGGTGTTTTGATCAGAATTGGGTATTAAAAAAATGTGTCATCACTTGTGAAATAAAAACCCAAGGGGTAAATTTCATGCACCCCTGGGCTGGGTACACTGTCTGACCAGTGGGTCTTGTACTTTTTAATACCAATCTCTAGAACCGTCGGTGGTCTAGTAGATCCCCAATAGTTAGTTAGTAGCATTATTCTGGCCACTGTGCATCCGCTTAAGCTCCATTCATTGGACTCTCTCCCTAATACCCATATAAATTAATGTAAATCATCTAAAATAACTATAAAAGAGACGAAACATTAAAAAAAATAATTTATTAACATTAAATATCTCATACATAAAAAATAAAGGATGTTGCATTTATATCCATTATTATTCCATTATCACAATATATAAAAATTTCTATAAGTTTCAAAAATAGAGTTAAATTAAAAAATGTGCCTTGGGATGTTCATTTAATGCGGTTAAATTTACAATAACAGTTTATTATTAATATTACATATTAATTCTGAAATATTATCATTAAAAAATATTAATAGTTCCATATATATATATATATATATATATCATTTTATAGATTTTATAAATTTGTAATGTCAACCATTTTAAGCGATAATGAGAAAATGAAATGCATCATTCTTTGGATGAGGTCGTCTGTACGTACACATGCAACACTTTAATTTTTTAGAGAATATAAAGGGGTATAAAAATAAAAAATTATCATTTCATAATATTACTCATGTAACAATTATTTAATTTTTTCATTAAATAACTATTTTAAATCATCAATTTAAAGAATTTATGAAAATAGAACCCACCATCATAAAGGCGTTAGTCCGCAAAAATGTGATGAAGTATTCATTTTTCGAATGGTTTTAGAGGGATATAGAAGAGTTATATTCAATTTTTATAATATCATTAATAATATTATTAGTACTTATGTAATCATTATTTAATGGATATTGAATATTTTATGGGTTAAAGGAAGTTTAAGAATAAAATACAAAGGAGGAAGAAGAACTCATGTGGAGAGCATATACTTTCTCTTGAAATTCCAAATAGGAATTAAGTGATTAATCTAAATTATATAGAAAATTACCTTATGAAAGTGAAATATAATTATAAGATATTTTTATTGGGTATAGTTTTAATAAGTAATTAAAATATAGAGTGGTGTTGAAGGGGTTGTGAGAGGACCCTTTTATAAGTGGTGGATAATGGGATATTTGTAAATACCCATTACATCTCAATGGCTCTTTGAAATTCTCAAGGGTTAATCGCTCTACAAGTGACCAATAATTGATTATAGAGAGTTTTTTAATTAATAAATAATAAAACATTAATTTTCAAAAATATTGTAAACATGTTTTTGAGTCATTTACCATTAGATTTTTACACTGTCATTTTTCCTAACTTGGAAACTATTTTTTAGTAAGGTAATTTAGGTTTTAATTAAAATATAAGATAACCCATCATAAAAAAATTGTTTTCTAAACCTAAATATAACCTCTATTTAATTTTATTCAATTTCTAAATATTATAAAATATAATTCTAAATTATAACATATAATATATATTAAAACAACATTGGTAGAAAAATGATGTTCTAACTAATAAAATTTCTTAATATTATATAACATTAATAACCAATTAACCAAGTGATAATATATTTCAATATTTTTTTTAAAATCATATTAGTTTAATTATAAAAAATATATACATTTTATTTATTAGTTAAAATGAAAAATCATTTATAAAACAATTCTTTGAAAGTAAACCTTCCACCATTATCATGGCCATTCATTTTAGTCTTAGTAATCATAATTTTATCACTAAAAATGAAATAGAACATAAGAAATAATATGAAATTAATGATATAAAATATGAAAAAAATTTAATTATTATAAGTTATGAAAACTAATTTTTAACCAAGTAGAACAAAACAATTTTTAGAGTAAATATTACTTAAGACTTCAAAATGAATAACATGAGTTTTATAAATAAAAAATTATATTTTTAAAATAATTATTTTATTTATAAATATATATTTATATAGGGAAAAAATTTCAAATTTTTTTTAGCCTGCATTGTATTATGATATTGTCATAAACTGATGACATTAAAAAATTGGTATTTTTCACTATTCACCTAAAAGTCAATTATTTCAAAAAAATCATAAAAAAATCATATTAATATAATAATGATATAATAAATCCTAAAATAAAGTCCATTTTTTTAATTCAAATTCTATATATTAGGATTTTAACCGTTAAATGGAAATATATAATATAATGAAAATTAGTTTTAATAAGAAAAATCAATTTTAGATATTAATTATTTTTATTCTTATTTATATCAATTGATAACTATATTAGTATTAATATAGTATCCAAAATATGTTTAATCCCTAATATATTTAGTTTAATTAAATAAAGAACATAAAAAATCTAAAACTATCCATTATCTCATTAATTTTATCAATTTATTATTAAATAAATATTCTTTTTCTTGAAAAGTAAAAATTAAAAACGTGTAAGATATATGTGATAAATAAATCACTACCTTAAAAATTACATTTTTATATAATCCTAATATTTAATTACATATCCCCTCAATATCTCTATATAATATCTAAGCATAATTTGTTCTTTGGTGGAAATCACGGGTTGTGATTCCGCATGCATAGACCTCATTGTGATTTCTATGATCTTGAACTTCCCTCACATATGATTTATCTCATACCATAATTACTGGAATTCATCTTAGCCTTATACAAGGGGAAACCCTGGTGAATCTATATAATTTCCAAGCTTGAACAAATAATCATTATAAGGGAGACTTCCACTACCGAGTGCCATTGATTTACTTTTTCTTCATAGTTTTAATAACATGGTTACTTACTTTTAAACCCACCAATTTAAAAGATATATTATAAAAGTAAAATTTAATAATTTTATTTTAAAGTTTCACTATTTTTTTAGTTTAGTGTTTCTTGTAAAACAAGCTACCTAAATCATTTTTTATTAAGGAAAAGAATAGTAAAATATTGGGATTTGACATTCCCCACCTTAAATAAATTGTGTACTCTCAATTTTAATTATCACTTACGAATGGAAATATATATGTGTATCAAGAAAATGTACATCAATCAATATATTTTCTAGAGAGATATTAACCTTATAAACTTAAAAACATATCTTTTTCCATATAATAGGATTAACACTAATATTGAGTCTTTCTCTGACCATTTCATACAAGAGCCAACCGTTATTCAGCTTTAAGAGCAACATTATATAATTTAATTTCAAAGGGTGTTCACAATCATAATTTCATTGATAAGGTATCATATTTTTAGGTGAAATGTGATCTCCTTATTCTAAATAATTTTTCCTTTAAGTGGAGAGACCAATCAAATTAAAAAATCACATTAAATTTATCTTATAGAAGGATATGATTATTTCAACAAAGAAATTTCCTATAAATTTAAACATGGGATACAACCATCATACCACTAGAGTTTATTATTAATAAATCTACATAAATTCATTCAGGTGATTACTTTATTTCCTATTAAAACATTCTAAATACAAAGAAGTGGCTTAAATAAGAAAAAAATACAACACTCATAGTTATTCAGTGAATGATCAATGTTCCTCACTCAACCTCATTTATATAAATAAAATTAGTATATTGTTTATAGTTTTTGAATTATTCCTTTGGAAATATAATTTTCAGATTCATGTCATTCTTGTTATCTCATTGATTAGGGAATTGTCTTGGATAGTGTCCTAGTTTCCCACAGTTATGACATTGAACTATTATTAGTTCCTCAGGGAGAAATCTTTTCCTTTCATTGTTTATATTAGTCTCTTCATTTTCTTAGGGAATTTTGTTTCTCTATACCCTCATTTAACATAGAAAAAAATCGTTTAGTTTCTTTGAGACATTCCACTGGCTGCCTCTTCCCACATTTTTGACATGGCAAAAATTGAATATTCTTTTCTTTATCATCCTAATCTATAGAAATTTCATGAGAATCTATCATTATTTTCATTGTTATGTTTTTTAATACATCTATGTTCAGGTTTTTAATAAAAATTCATGATATATTTTATTTAATATCACAAGATTTATCACTCCATGTCTTATCCTATTAGGTTACTCATTAGTAAAATCCCCATTTTATCAATAGAACCCATCATGAACTTGGTTCATTAAGGTTTCAAATATTATTATATCCCAAAGGGGACAAAATGAGTGATTAATAATTAATATTTTAAGATAATTACCATAAATTATCTTATGAGAAACTAACCTTGACTGGTCTTAATCTTTGAAACCATCACATTATCATTCAGTTCAATTCTAAATAACTCTTAGTTCAATAATGGTTTCTTTAGGTTGGGATATCTTATAAACCTCAGCATAAATACTTATCATAATAAAATCCATCATAATGTATCATAAATAAAATTTAATCAACCAAAAAATACCCCTTGGGAGTGTTTAGCCATGTGTGCAGTCTTAGGTCTACTCATCATGCACCAAGTGAAGATCAAGTTAATACTCAACCAAACTTTTTCAGGGTGATTAACCCAATTTATAAATTTAACACATCCATATACACTTTCCAGTATCTATATAGGGATGTATTTTCTAGGAAATCACATATTATATACCTTCCCAAAACATTTTGACATTATTATACACCT
This sequence comes from Viscum album, assembly GCA_963277665.1. Lineage (NCBI taxonomy): Eukaryota > Viridiplantae > Streptophyta > Magnoliopsida > Santalales > Viscaceae > Viscum > Viscum album. Next base: position 1,360,785,092 of record OY728151.1, on the reverse strand, counting down.
AGACATATCCCTTAGAATTATCCCTAGGGTTTTACTAAAGTTATCTAATCCTATTCAACAAAAAATACTAGACTAATAATAAAAAATAATTAAACACACCTTATTAGATCATATGATATTCTAAAAAACTATACTTACAATAGGGGGGATTTTAGTTATAAAAACATAGTTTAAAATAATTAAACTAAACAACACCATTGCTTCTTTAAGTAATATTATCGGACTTGACCCTCTTTCCAATTAACAAAATCATAATCTAAAACAATATGATTAGATAAAAAGTATAGAATTTTCTATGGATCTTATTTAAATTAGTGTAAATATTAGAATCACTATGGATTATATTATTAGAGTATGTATCATAATTAGAGTTAATAGTATAAAATAAATAGAATTGAAAGATGAATAAAATGTTTCGCTTTATATTAAATGTGCAGTCGAAATATAAACCTATAAGAAACAAGTAATATAATATCATATAAAAGAAATAAATAATTTCAATATATTAAAAATAAAATATATTTTAAACGTAAGAGTAATTTAGTCTATAACGCAAAATAAAGTTATCCACTATTTTATACTTATAGCATTGTTTGTCTTTCCATACCAATGAAAGTCCTCGATATGAAGATTGGAAGAGCTCTGTCTTCCTAGAAGAAGAAGCCCTCGATATGATGATCTTATTTACTCTATAAAACTATCCTTAGTAACCTCAATTTTATGAATTATATTCCTTATATTCCTATCCCTAGATTCCATCAATCGTTATGATGATCATACACATATTACAATGAAAAAGTTCATAAGGAGAAAACCTAAAAAGGTATCCATAGAACTAAAAAACTATAAAACAATTATAAAGAATAAGGAAAAGGTATTCAATCTATGAAATCATACGATCTCTCACAAAATGAAAAATTAATAATGAAATAAATCAGCTCTAAACTCTTCTAATGACATGGTATTTATAGGCATCCTTCCAATAGTCATCTTGATCTCCCAATGGTCATATTTCCCCAGGTTTGTCGAAGTGAATTTTTCACCTAGAACATGAAATCTAATAATGATATTTCATAACTAACTGTCCAACATTGTATTGTTTTACAACATTATAGTAAAAAAGATGTTCCATTCATTATAAATATGCCTTTTGAATACTATTATAAACTTATGTTAGTCCAATGGACTTCCGTAACCATTTCATTTTGATAATACTTTGAGTTTGAGTCTACTAGTATTGGTACCTATATTAGTCTGATTGTTAAGACTTTGTAAGTATGATAGTCATAACAATATTATATCTTTTGGTCTAACAAGGGTGAGTCTAATTTATCATATACAAACTCATTATGATAATCATAATAAATAATGTAAAGTTTATTTCTATATTTCATTAGAACTTATTCTAAGTATGGTAAAATAATATGTTTTCAAGAAAAACATTCTAAAAGACCTGGGACATAAAAAGTTAGTAAAAATATATTAATTAAGTGTTTTTGAATTCCAAAAATCAATAAATGGAAAAGTAATAAGTATATATTTGGACTCAACAATCTCCCCCTTTTGGGAAAGATAAAACTGTAACACCCCAGGTAAATAAAGAATATGACATTTTTATATTTATCCATATTTGTGAATAAAATGTCAATATTAATTTAAAGGTAGCGCTATGCTCGAAGGCTTACCCAATACAGAACAACGAGTTCCTTTGAAATCTTACGTTGCACTCTAATAATAAAATAATATTATTTTAAATGGTAGTTAACGCCTAACCGTTGTAATGGCGGGAATGAACATAACTAACTAAAAAATGATTATATTTGTTTTTCAAATATTTTTTACTCTTTACAATAAATTTTAGAAGAATAAAAATGCGAATGAATCCATTTTTAAGCGTAAACATTATAATATTCTTTAAAAGGTCGATTAACCGCCTTTTGATGGAGAACCTATTTTAAATCCACTTTTTGAAAATTTTATGTGTTATGTTTGACAAAATAATATTCTTCTTTAGAATCGGGACATCAAAAATTAATTTGTGTAAATTTTTGGTATCTTTCCGATAAAGTTCATTTTTTAATGAATAGTGAAAAATGTAGTATTTTAATTCAAAACCTCTTTTTAATCTAATTTATTTATATGATTATATTATATTTTTAATTGTTTTTAAAGTGAAATTAGAATATATATTTTACCATTTAATCCAATAGTGGTCGTTAGAATTAATTTCACTTTGAAATTGGACTTAAACTAGTGTCAATCTTTTAATAGATATTGTTTCATAAAAACACGCTATTTGTTTTGACAGCGGGAATTAATTATTAAATTAATTAATTCAACTTATATGTTTTTAATTTTGTAAAATAGACATCATTTTTGAGTTCGGAATATCAAATATAGCTTAGGGTGAATTTTTGGTATTTTTTCTGAAAAACTTCAATTTTTGATGAATAGTGAAACCAATAAGTGGTAGTTAAAGAAACTGATTTTTCGTTTAAATGAAACTTTTCCACCTCTGTGTTTTGAATTTCAAAAATCCGACATACATGGTTGTCATTAGGAAGTAAAATGTGGTTCAATGGGATTAAAATAATTTTTTGGTGAATAGTAACTTATTAAGTTTTTAATTGCGATTAGAGGTAATTAGTGTAGTTTAAGGTAAGAATAATGTTTTAATAAAATGAAATGCCCTAGACACATGTCCTACCCTCATTGGATGTGTCATGGCCGACCAAGACAATCCATGGGTCAACTTGGGGACCCCATGGAGCCACTTTGGTTGGAAAATGACATAAATACCTTTTTATTTAATGTTAAAGTAAAAATGAGACAAACAAGAGATGTTTTACTAAAACAATTGTTACATGTGGTTATACAATTCATATTTTTGACTATAAATATTAATTAGAAAGCTAAAAAATATTTCCTACATCATGATATATTTTTTTTATAATTTTTATACATTAAATATATTAAATTATTTATGACATCATGATGATGCAGCGATTACCTCATTAATAAATTATTTAAATAAAATGGAAAGATAATGTAAAATATAAGACCTACACATGTCCAAAACCTATTGGATGGGTGGATTTAGAACCCGTATCACTTTATCCTCGAAACACATCAATGTGGGACCATTAAAATCCGAAAATCATTCTAAAATAAAGTAACATTTCTTTACTTTCCAAGAGTGCCACTCCTCTCCTCTTATAAAAGGCCCTCACCTCTACCTTCTTACCCACACTTACAAAGCATTTGGATTGGCCAAAACCTGCTCATTTTTCCTCTCCACATACCTCACTTACTCCTAGAAGCCTCACTTTGGGCATAAGTCTTCTCAAGGAAGCCTTTGAGATCAAATCAAAAAGAGTTACCCGATTTTAAGGTAATGTCTTCACTTGTGTTATTTTGTTTTATTTTGCTTCTCCAACCCCCTAAACTCTTTTTATTCATTTATTTTGTAACAACTCCAGTATCTTCAATATAATAGGATTTTGTTATAATAATTATTCTATCTACACTTAAATACACCTTCGTCTAATGGTTAAAGAACATATTGTTTCTATGGTTGGCGATTTTCTGCCTCACGAAACGATGATTGTTCAATATTATTTTAACACCTTTAAAGGTGGCCATTATGATTTCACTGTATTTTATATTTGATATAAATGGTATTTATGTTTACTATATGCTTCTTTATCTTATATTTTAACTATACCTTTATTCTTTTCATGTTGTGTAAATGCGATAATTTCATATGAGGAAGTGTGGACTACAACCCCCTAAAGTGATGTGACTCGTACATGCAATACATGGAACGTATAAAGAATGAAATTAATGAACATATGTTACCTATATAACACATATATTATACTGGAATTATAATATATATATATCATTTATTTTTAATTCTATTAATATGACAAATAAAAAATGAAAGTAGCGTTAATGCATACGTACGGCCTACCGTCTCCATGAACGGTGCTTTTCATTTTTTTTTATCTCCAAATGATATGGAATAGTATAAAATGAATATGTACTGGATATATATGATATTTTAATCATTAATACTATTCTGGAAATTATTTACTTATAAATACATGGACAATCATTTTTCTAACAAGCTCATTTTTGACTCATGTACCAAACATCGGCAAAAACGTCTGATATGAACTAACATTATTAAACAATTATTATAACATTATAATATGTGATATTAACTGAATAATAATCTTTAAAGGAGGTCCTTAGGCAATTTTAAATTGACCAAAGTTTATTATTCAGGAATATAAAGAAAAGAACAAGACAAGTTGGACGTGAGGTAAGGGATCCGACTCCTCTCTTTCTTTTAAAGTACACTCTTTTATGTCATTCCTGTTAAAGATAATATTTCTTGTTATTGGGATATTATTTTATATTACCCTTACTGTAATTTTTATGTTCATATGATGAGAGACCCTATTCTCTCTCATCAATCCATTTTGGATGTTTTGAGTGGCGCCGTTAGGCTGTCGAATTTTCATAAGAGATCCAACCTCTCTCTTTCTTTTTAAGTACTCTCCTTTATGTCACTTCTTTTAAGCTCATCTTTGTTATGTTGGGGTATGTTATTTTATATTCCTCTTTCTGTAAAATTTATGTTGACATGATAAGAGACCTTATTTCCTCTCATAAATCCATTTTTTTTAGTTTTAAGTGGCGTCGTTAGGCTGCCGAGTCTTCGTAAGAGATTTTTCATCTCACTTTTATTCCCATGAGATTTATGCTACATTTGCCACAATTTCCTTTGAGTGGTGTATGTACTGCCCATTATTTTACTCATTGTGTAATATACTTTCATTTATGAGTATTTACATCAATGTTGTATTGTCCTTCTTTCACGGGGTGTATGTTTCTAAATATACCCATGTCGGTAAGGGAACCTTTCACCCTCCTCTTTTTAAAAGACTTCTTTTGTTATGTCTTTTAATTCACATAAAATTATGTTGAGATATGTTCTTCTATATCCATAGTTATTTAAATTTTATGTCCAAGTGATGAGATACCCTTTTTATCTCTCATAAACTCATTTTCTGAATTTTGTAGTGATGCCGTTAGGCTATCAAATTTTTGCAAGGGAACTTCTTAACCCAATTTTGATTCTTTGGGATAAGCTTGTACTCCTTGAATATGTAATTATATGAATATGTGTGAATAACCTCTGATTTTTTTACACTTAATATCCACTTATATTTGGTGTATTAGTTTGTCACACATAATTATTTAAATGATTTATCCTTAATCCAAGCATATCGTCTTTGTATGGGACTTTGTCTCAATCTCCTTTCATTGAAGCATGTTTTTTTTATACACAACCTTCTTTTATACGGTGTATAAACCCCTTTGACTTTTACATTTATCCAAAAGGAATCTTTTTTATACAAATCATTTTACTAAACGACAAAAGGGAATGTTTTTGTCGTACGTATGCGGCGACAACAACTTCTCCGCTGCCGTGACCATTATTTGAGTTTCGGCTTCCTCTACAAGCCATACTTTTTTTAAAGAAAAATAAATACCATGTGTTACTTTTCTTTTATTTTGGTATTGAAAATGGTTTTCATAATTTTTTTATATCAATGTGTTGTATTGATATCTTGTGATTGAAAAGTTGAAATGTTTTGTTTCCTTTATGCATGTTTTATGTGATACGATTATGTTATGTTTCTTGGTCATTATTATGAAGACGGGTGGTTCCATGATAATTTAAGGGTGGGTGAGCCCGATATAGCTCTCTAATGCATTGGGTAACGTGAAGGGGTTAAATGTTAAGGTTTCTCCGAAGAGATTTAGGGAATATACTGTGATGGGTATTCCAAATGTAACCAAGAGGGTTACTCCCTACGTAAGAATGTTATGAATGCCTCAAGTTACCTTTATGTCTTATGATTTCTATGATTTATTCATGATTTTATGAGGTATGTTAAAGTGCTTATGTTTTATGGGTAAAGTATGATTTCATTCTTATGTATACATGTACTCATGTTTCCTTTCCATATTTTTATATCCCTTATTGAGATTTTTATTCTCATCCCAAGTTTTTGAAATGTTTTTCACAGGTCAAGGGAAGGGTACAAGATATGATGATAGTGTCAAGGAAGTGTAAAGAAAGAATCCATGTTTTATTTTAAATATGTTTCTGTTGATGGGAAAAAATGAATACTATCTTTTATGTAACCACTTTGTTTAAATGTGGAATGTAATGCAAGTTTTATAATCTAATTCTATAAAACTCTAAACCTGAAAAGATCCTCAATGTGTAATCTTGTAATAACTCAAGATAAAGTAAGGTTTAAGGATGGGGCCTTATAGTTGGTATCAGAGGTCGGTTTAGATAACTTTAGAGGTTAGGGTATCCTTTAAGCATAAGTGACATTACCATAATGGTTAGGATTTCAGAAAGAGTCCTAGTTTTAGATAAAGTGAATGAGTAAGTATATCTTAGTATTTATCTTCCTCATTAGTACATGATGGTTTTGTTGATATACTCACACTAACCTTTTTGGTTTTAGTAAATGGCTGGATCTAGTAGGCACCAAAGTGACAATAGTTTTGAAGGATACTGTGGTGGTTCTCTGATTAAGAGACTGGATGAAATGGGGGATTCAATGAGGAAACTCATGGTTGTTATAAACCAACTATCCAGGAGTCATGATCAACCACTTGTACCTTGGTATGTTCTGTAATGCATCATGTACGAGATGACCAATCTATGTGGAAGTTCAGGTAATAATTATAAAGGTAATCATTAGAGTTTATATGATCCTTACTTTTGAGGTAATTATGGGTTATTATATGTTATGATGGAAAATGAATGGCATGAGATAAACATGAGGTTAAAATATGTTATGATTATTTTTAAAGATTTTATCTCATTGTTGGGGAATGTTTTAAGAATTATATAGTTTTGGAAAAAGGACAACACGCAGACCGTGTGACAACCCGTCGCGTCGGACAAAGCTACGGGAATCGAACCCACAACCAAAGTGCGACTGGTATTTATCGCCTACCACTGGACTACGTGAAGTCCCTGGTTAGTTTGACTAATTATTTTTAGTTATATGATTTTTGGAATCAAGAGTAAGTTTATTTTGGGTTATCTATGGAAATTATTAACCTATCATCGAGGATATGTGATTAGGTTAATTACTTTTCAATATGAGAATTTAAGAGCAACTGATGTTATTTGGAGATAAAAGTTAATTTGTACCTTGGAAGACTATGTGACTAAATCCTTCAAATATTTGGGTTTCAATATTAGTTTGGTTTACTTTGAATAATTTTATGGACAAATTGTTTATCAAATGGTCCTCGTTGAACTTTGGGTTTTGTTGGACAAAGTTTAGAGATTAAGAATAGATTTTCTTTTTATAAAGGGTTATCCTTTTCTTGATTATCTGATCTTGTACTAACCATTTTGGTTTTGGTTTTGGTTAAAGTTTAAAGAAATGGGAAGTATATAGTTATCTTTTGTGGATTAGGTGATTCTCTAGAAGTTGATTATAGTACTCTTAATGTGAATAAGTCTTCCTAAATACTCATCTTTTGGAGAAAATATGAGTTTGTGTAAGAAATCTAATAAAAGTTGGAAGTCAACATGATAAGTGATTATGTTTCCTTATGAATAAATTCCTCAATAAAAAGAAACTTAAAACAAAAATGTTGTCTATTAACTTTTCCTACTGGGGAATCGAATACCGTTTAACCCATCACAAGTTTGTGATTTTCTTGTGGTTAACATTCTCCTAAACATGTTTTCTATCACTCTCCATCAGAACATGACCCTATGTTTTCTCCTCCATGTCCATGTTTTCCTACATGGAATCCTAGTATGGGTTAACTCAAGTGACCTCTTTACTTATCTTTCTTTATTTTAAAGTGATTGTTTTACCGACTCTTGTTTCGATATGGGACTTTCAAGGATGTTTCCAAGCTCAATTTTAAAATTGTGAGGACGCAATTCCCAAAAGGGGGGAAGGATGTAACACCCCAGGTAAATAAAGAATATGAAATTTTTATATTTATCCATATTTGTGAATAAAATGTCAATATTAATTTAAAGGTAACGCTATGCTCGATGGCTTACCCAATACACAACAATGAGTTCCTTTGAAATCTTGCGTTGCACTCTAATAATAAAATAATATTATTTTAAATGGTAGTTAATGCCTAACCGTTGTAATGGCGGGAATGAACATAACTAACTACAAAATGATTATATATATTTTTCAAATATTTTTTACTCTTTACAATAAATGTTAGAAGATTAAAGATGTGAATGGATCTATTTTTAAGCATAAACATTCTAATATTCTTTAAAAGGTCGATTAACCGCCTTTTGATGGAGAACCTCTTTTAAATCCACTTTTTGACAATTTTATGTGTTATGTTTGACAAAATAATATTCTTCTTTAGAATCGGGACATCAAAATTTACTTTGTGTGAATTTTTGGTATCTTTCCGATAAAGTTCATTTTTTAATGAATAGTGAAAAATGTTGTATTTTAATTCAAAACCTCTTTTTAATCTAATTTATTTGTATGATTAGATTATATTTTTAATTTTTTTTAAAGTAAAATTAGAATATATTTTTACCATTTAATCCAATAGTGGCCGTTGGAATTAATTTCACTATGAAATTGGACTTAAACTAGTGTCAATCTTTTAATAGATATTGTTTCATAAAAACACGCTATTTGTTTTGACAGCGGGAATTAATTATTAAATTAATTAATGCAACTTATATGTTTTGAATTTTTTAAAATAGACATCATTTTTTATTTTGGAATATCAAATATATCTTAGGGAGAATTTTTGGTATTTTTCTGAAAAACTTCAATTTTTGATGAATAGTGAAACCACTAAGTGGTAGTTAAAGAAACTGATTTTTCGTTTAAATGAAACATTTCCATCTCTGTGTTTTGAATTTCAAAAATCCAACATAAATGGTTGTAATTATGAAGTAAAATGTGATTTAATGGGATTAAAATAATTTTTTGGTGAATAGTAACTTATTAAGTTTTTAATCGCGATTAGAGGTAATTAGTGTAGTTTAAGGTAAAAATAATGTTTTAATAAAATTAAATGGACTAGAAACATGTCCTACCCTCATTGGATGTGTCATGGCAGACCAAGAAAATCCATGTGTCAACTTGGGGACCCCAAGGAGCCACATTGGTTGGAAAATGACATAAATACCTTTTTATTTAATGTTAAAGTAAAAATGAGACAAACATGAGATGTTTTACTAAAACAATTTTTACATGGGGTTATACAATTCAGATTTTTGACTATAAATATTCATTAGAAATCTAAAAAGATTTCCTACATCATGATAGTTTTTTTATAATTTTTAGACATTAAATATAATAAATTATTTATGACATCATGATGATGTAGTGATTACCTCATTAATAAAGGATTTAAATAAAATGGAAATATAATGTAAACTCTAAGACCTACACATGTCCAAAACCTATTGTATGGATGCATTTCGAACCCTTATCACCTTATCCTCGAAACACATCAATTTGGGACCATTAAAATCCGAAACGCATTCTAAAATAAAGTAACATTTCTTTACTTTCCAAGAGTGCCACTCCTCTCCTCTTATAAAAGGTCCCCACCTCTACCTCCTTACCCACACTTCTGAAGCATTTGGCTCGGCCAACCCCTGCTCATTTTGCCTCTACACATCCTTCTATTACTCCTAGAAGCCTAACTTTGGGCAGAAGTCTTCCCAAGGAAGCCTTTGAGCTCAAATCAAAAAGAGTTACCCCATTTTATGGTAATGTCTTCACTTGTGTTCTTTTGTTTTATTTTGCTTCTCCAACCCCCTAAAATATTTTTATTCATTTCTTCTGTAACAAATCCAGTATCTTCAATATACTAGGATGTTTTTATAATAAGTATTCGAGCTAAACTTACACACACCATCGTCTAATGGTTAAGGAACATATTGTTTCTGTGGTTGGCGATTTTCTGCCTCACGAAATGATGATTGTTCAATATTCTTTTAACACCTTTAAAGGTGGCCATTATGATGTCACTGTATTTTATATATGATATATATTGTATTTATATTTACTATATTCTTCTTTATATTATATTTAAACCATACATTTATTCTTTTCATGTTTTGTAAATGTGATAAGTTCATATGAGGAAGTGTGGACTACCGCCCCCTCAAGTGATGTGACTCGTACATGCAATACATGGAACGTATAAAGAATGAAATTAATGAAAATATGTGACCTATATAACATATATATTATACTGTAATTATAATATATATATATATCTCATTTATTTTTAATTCCGTTAATATGACAAAGAAAAAATGAAGGTAGCGTTCATGCGTACGTACGGCCTACCGTCTCCACGAACGGTGCTTTTCGTTTTTTTATCTCCGAATGATATGGAATAGTATAAAATGAATATTCACTGGATATATATGATATTTTAATCATTAATACTATTCTGGAAATTATTTACTTATAACTACATGGACAATCATTTTTCAAACAAGTTCATTTTTGACTCATGTACCAAACATCAGCAAAAACATCTGATATGAACTAGTATTATTAAACCATTATTATAAAATTATAATATGTGATATGAACTGAATAATAATCTTTAAAGGAGGTCCTTAGGCAATTATAAATCGACCAAAGTTTATTATTCAGGAATATAAAGAAACGAACAAGACAAGTTGGACTTGAGGTAAGGGATCTGACTCCTCTCTTTCTTTTAAAGTACACTCTTTTATGTCATTCATGTTAAAGCTCATCTTTATTGTTATTGGGATATTATTTTATATTACTCTTACTGTAATTTTTATGTTCATATGATGATAGACCCTATTCTCTCTCATCAATCCATTTTTGATGTTTTGAGTGGCGTCGTTAGGTTGCCGAATTTTCGTAAGAGATCCGACCTCTCTCTTTCTTTTTAAGTACTCTCATTTATGACACATCTTTTAAGCTCCTATTTGTTATGTTGGGGGATGTTATTTTATATTCCTCTTTCTATAAACTTTATGTTTATATGATGAGAGACCATATTTCCTCTCATCAATCCATTTTGGAAGTTTTAAGTGGCGCCGTTAGGCTGCCGAGTCTTCGTAAGAGATTTTTCATCTCACTTTTATTCCCATGAGATTTATGCTACATTTGCCACAATTTCCTTTGAGTGGTGTATGTACTGCCCATTATTTTACTCATTGTGTAATATACTTTCATTTATGATTATTTACATCAATGTTGTATTGTCCTTCTTTCACGGGGTGTATGTTTTGAAAGATACCCATGTCGGTAAGGGAACCTTTCACCCTCCTCTTTTTAAAAGACTTCTTTTGTTATGTCTTTTAATTCACATAACATTATGTTGGGATATGTTCTTCTATATCCTTAGTTATTTAAATTTTATGTCCAAGTGATGAGATACCCTTTTTATCTCTCATAAACTCATTTTCTGAATTTTGTAGTGATGCCGTTAGGCTGTCAAATTTTTGCAAGGGAACTTCTTCACCCAATTTTGATTCTTTGGGACAAGCTTGTACTCCTTGAATATGCAATTCTATGAATATGTGTGAATAACCTCTGATTGTTTGACACTTAATATCCACTTATATTTGGTGTATAGTTTTCACACATAATTATGTAATTGATTTATCCTTAATCCAAGGATACCGTCTTTGTATGGGACTTCGTCTCAATCTCCTTTCATTGAGGCATATTTTTTTTATACACAAACTTCTTTTATATGGTGTATAAACCCCTTTGACTTTTACATTTATCCAAAAGGAATCTTTTTTATACAAACCGTTTTACTAAACGACAAAAGGGAATGTTTTTGTCGTACGTATGCGGCGACAATGACTTCTCTGTTGTCATGACCATTATTTGAGTTTCGGCTTCCTCTACAAGCCATACCTTTTTTTTAAAGAAAAATAAATACCATGTTTTACTTTTCTTTTATTTTGGTATTGAAAATGGTTTTCACTATTTTTTTTATCAATGTGTTGTATTGATATCTTGTGATTGAAAAGTGGAAATGTTTTTTTTCCTTTATGCATGTTTTATGTGATACGATTATGTTATGTTTCTTGGGAATTATTATGAAGACGGGTGGTTCCGTGATAAACTAAGGGTGGGTGAGCCTGATATAGCTCTCCAATGCATTGGGTAACACTAAGGGGTTAAACGTTAAGGTTTATCCGAAGAGATTTAGGGAATATACTGTGATGGGTATTCCAAACGTAACCAAGAGGGTTACTCCCTACGTAAGAATGTTATGAATGACTCAAGTTACCTTTATGTATTATGATTTCTATGATTTATTCATGATTTTATGAGGTATGTTAATGTGCTTTTGTTTTATGGGTAAAGTATGATTTCATTCTTATGTATACATGTACTCATGTTTCCTTTCCATATTTTTATATCCCTTACTGAGATTTTTATGCTCATCCCAGGTTTTTGAAATGTTTTTCACAGGTCAAGGGAAGGGTACATGATATGATGATAGTGTCAAGGAAGTGTCAAGAAAGAATCCATGTTTTATTTTAAATATGTTTTCGTTGATGGGGAAAATGAATACTATCTTTTATGTAACCACTTTGTTTAAATGTGGAATTTAATGCAAGTTTTATGATCTAATTCTCTAAAACTCTAAACTTGAAAAGATCCTCAATGTGTAATCTTGTAATAACTCAAGATAAAGTAAGGTTTAAGGCTGGGGCCTTATAAAAACACTAAAACATTAATTGGAAAAGAAATATAAAAACATATATCACATTTCTTTTAAGAACATCAAATTCATAATTATTATTTAATCCTTAACTCCCCTTGAGTTTATAATTCATCTGAATACGATGGAGAGAATGATATTGAATGTGATTAATTCCCCCTTTGGATAAAATCTACCCCTAAGGATCGTATTCTCCCCCTTAACAAAAAATATCCCATATTATCAAATCGTCCACCCCTTTTTATAAAAATCCTCCATTAATAATATTTTCTCTTCATATTAGAAATTCTCCCCCTTTGTATAAAAATATCTTTTTGATAATACTTTCTCCTCATTTAAGAATTTCTACCCCTTTATATTAAAAACCCCCCTTTGTGAATTATAAAAAGGAATGGGAAAGTTTTAAAAGTTTCCTATATTGTTTGAGAAACCAACATATGAAATAATAGAATGAACTAACTTATCATCCACAAAACAAATTTGTAATAACATTAAACTAATTATAATCAGAAATTTTTTATAAAAAATATTTTTTGGATGAAAAATTAATCCATTCATAAAAAACTATTCAAATGTTTTAGAAAATTTAATAATATTTCAATAAGAAAATTAGACTTTCTCCATAAATGTTTTCAAAAAAGACTTCATCTTCTTGAATTATTTTTTGTCCTAATATAGATTCACTAGACTCTATTTTGGAGTCGTAAATTTATCAAAAAATTATTTATTATGATTCCTCAATATGTAAAATTCCTCTTCATAATATTTTAGTATAGTCAACTCCAACTACTTATATAAGATATTTTCTTTTATTGTATTTGCTTACTCATTATGATTATCAGTTCTATCCCTAAAGTATTCCACAAACATGACACTATATTAAAAATATTTAGATAAATGACTAAAGGAATCATATTATTCATTCATGATCCTTTTCACATCATGAAAATTCTCATGAAATTTTATATTAGCATCAACTTCGTGAGGCCATTTCTCCATTATATTACAAGAATTTTTTTGAGTTTGAGAACTTTATTGAACAACTTTAAAATGATCTTCTGGCCAAATAACTTTCTATATTAAAATATTTATCAAATTTTATTTCTCATTAAGATGTTATTGAATAAGAATACATTGAGATTCTAGGTTTATAAATAAAGTAATAGTTCCTTATAACCTTTCTAGAGAATGAAAAATATAATCAAATCCCTTTACAACTATTGTTTTTTCTGAATCTAATTGATATTTTTTAATCTATGTCTATTTTATTCTACTGGTTTTGAATTCTAATTCTATTACTTTACCCTTATATTTCTTTGAAAATTAATTTTGAAAATATTTATAAACTTTTTCAACCACTTCCTTATCATTATATAATTCAAGGATCTTAACATCCTTATCAGTTTTAACCTTTTCATCAGATTTAGTTTTTGAATTCTGATCATCTTATTTTTTCTTTGATAAGGATTCAACTTCCTATGATGATGATTGTTCTTCTTGAGCACATTCATATTTTTCATCCTTATCATCCTTATAAGGATGTTCCAATGATGATGATGAGGAGGATATTGATGAATTTTATTATTTCTTATCAGATTGAGTTTCTGTGTTGTCATATTATTCTTCATTATAATCCTCTCAAATTCTATTGATCTTCATATTTTTCAACCTCTTCTTCAATTTCATTGAATTATTCTTATTACTCTCCATCATGTTATATATTTTTTCTATAAACCTATTCATCTACAACATTATCTAGCTCATTATCAAGATTCCTTTCTTTTCTTAAATATACATTTCTTGGTGGTGCTAGTTCCGATTCTCTTTCTGGAATGACTGTTGCAAATTATCCACTAACTTTCTTTCCTTTACCTTTTTCTACCACAATTTTTTTAACATGGTCAATAGTGGTTACTTCAAAAAACTAATCTAGAATCTGTATTAACTTGATTGGTGTGACTTTCTAGAAGATCCACGTTTTTAGAGGCTCTTTCAACTCCTCTTAACAAATTATCACAATGCTGAGATTCTTTTAAATCCTTCATTTTCTTTTTCCTCTTTGTTTTTTCTTTCAATGTTTCAGCAACATGTGTTCTCAATGTCTTGGCCTCAATAGGTTCACATCTGATTTAAGGATCACCATGATTATTTTATTCTTTATTTTTTCATCCAATCATCATACACTTCATCAAGAACATTCTTTTTTTATTTTTGTTCTTTGATAGGTTAGTCTACAATTTCCTATTCTTTTTATTCCCCATCTTTTCTGGCTTCCCTGATGGATATTCCTCTGATTGAGTACCGCCAAATTTATCCAAAAAGTTTTTATACTTTCTATCAAACACAAATATAATTTTATTCATCATATAATCACTTATAAAAGATATATTTTCTCTCATTGAAGTCGATTTATTGGTGATTTTGATAAACCTTATGCATTTTTCAACTGAATTGACTAAGAAATACAGAAACATAACCATCTTTGAGTTGATTATGGATGATTTGATATTATACAAGGTTAAGAAAATGAAACTCACAGAATATATCTTTCTTATTTTCACTAGAAATTCCAATACGAAAACATCAGAAAATTTTATGTTATCATGATATCACTTCCTCATTATGGTAAACCCTTTCTTCCAAAAAGTAAATACACAGTTATTTGGTGTAAAATGTGAAAATTTCTTGACTTTTTTGTATTGATCAAACAACAAATATTCTACTTTATTTTTATTAAATGATCCAATATCATCTAAAAGTTTATGTGAATGAAAATAAGATTCTCCTTCCAATGATATCCCTACTAATCTCACATATTTCTTATTTGAAATTTTATATTCGTTTTTTTTATCATGAAAGAAATTTTTTCTTTCCTATAATCCTTGAAAAACTCGACCGAAGCATAAAAATCAAGAACAAGATCTGGATAAAACAAATCAATGTCCTTGTATGGATTTTCTACATAGACGAACTCCCAACCTTGAAAATCAATGATATTTTTCCAAGTAGAATAATATTTTTCATAAAAATCTCCTTAAACTAACATATCCCTTAATATGAACCATTTCATGTAATCTATAGTAGTTTATATTAGGTTAAAACTTAGATTGGTGAATCTGATGGAAATATGTTCTTTCAGACTAGGCTACTTAAGGAGGTCAGTAGCTTGGGGAAAAAAACTCTAGAGCAACCAATGTGGGATACATGCCCCCATTATATACACAATTGAAATAAAGGTTCAAATTTAGAAGGAAATCCAATGGGTGATATGATAAATCCATTGATCTGATGGTCTTCATTAATCCAAAGAATGTTTAAATGAAATTTTTTACTTTAAGGTTTTAAAAAAATTATCTTATTGAGAATTAATAGGATTTGAAAAAAAATTATGCCTTCTTTTGGAAAAAAATCAAAATTTTCATAAAAATTAATATTATAACAAAAAAATATAAAATAATCCTAATGACATAGTGAAAAAATTAAAATAATAGTAAATTACCCATCGAAGTGGAAATATCCATCAATATAAATAACCTATTCTTCTTTATTTTTTTTAAAATAAGTATATTACAATATTTTTTATTATAGAAAACTAAAAATTTAAAAATTTATGATAGTTTTTCAAAATAAAGTCTTAATATGATTGTTTTTATTAAGAAAAATAATTATGATATTTTAATTAAGAAATTAATTTTCAATAATTTTATAGATAACAAAATGAAATAGTTCTAGGAGTAAAAAAACTGATTGTGATTAAACTTGAATTCAAAAAAAATAATCCAAAATTTTTTTTATAACATTTTCAAAATATAAAAACCATTTTATGAATTCTGAATCCAGAAATTTTATAAAAATTATGAGTCCAAAAAACTCATTATGATAAAAATTTTAAAAATATTAAAAGTTTATAATGAAAAAATATTTTGAGAAGTGTCAATCATATGTACTACCCCTATTAAAATGAGTAACTTAATGTAAGAAGATTGGTAAAAAAGAAGTATATTTGGATGATTAACTTATGTTTATAATTCTAATATTCTTTTTAATGTATTTAAATCTATCAAAAGGAAGAGGTTTTTAAAAAATTTCCGCTAGTTGTTATTGCATTCAGATGAATGGTAAAATTATATCTCCACTAAGTGTGTGATCCTGAAGGAAATGATTTCTTATATCTATGTGATTATAACATGAGTGATGTGATGAGATTTTACTTAAGGTAATGGAACATTTGTTATTATAAATTATTTGAGGTTTAGTGAAACTCAAGCCCTAATTAGTGAGTGTTTTTTGTATCCACAACACTTGATCACAAGAACATCTAGTTTCCATATATTTGGCTTCAGTAGGGGAAAGTACTACTGAGTGTTGTTCCTTACTTGATCATGAAACTAATCAATCTCTTAATAAATTAAAAGTTTTATAAGTTATTTTCCTATCCATTTTACAACCACCAAAGTTATCATCCGTAAAATGTTTTAATTCAAAAACATTTTTAGAAGAATATAAAAGTGATAAATCTATAGTTCCATTAAGATAATGAAAGAATATTTTACATATTTTAAATGGGATTACATTGGATTTTCTTGATTTCTTGTACATAATTATACAAAAAACTATAAATATGTATGATTAGCAGTTAATTAAAGTAAACATCCAATCATTCCTCTTAAAATATTTTGATCAACTAGTTTCCCAGCCTCATCATGATCAAGGGTATTAGTGATACCCATTGAATTAATAATAATTTTATCATTGAAATATTAAAATTTCATAATAATTATTTTATATACTTATGTTGAGATATAAAATTTTAATATGTTTTTTTGTGAGATTTGAAAATTAATAAAATATGTTAACTCACCCATAATATTCATTTCAAACATAGATTTCATAAGTCCCATAATGGAATCTATTAAAGATTTTCGAGCTTATCCCAATATAATGTAATCAAAATAAATTTGTTCGATCATAATATTTTTTATTTAATTTTTCTATAAAAACGGTAGGATCCAAAACTCCCTTAAAAAAGTTTTTTAAAACAAGAATCTGGTTAACCTATCATACCAAGATCTAGGGTCTTGTTTATGTCTATATAAAGATTTTATATGATTAAAAATGTATACATGGTGTTTTTTTATTTTCAAAACCAAGGGGTTGGTTAACATAAGCTTCCTCCTAAACATATCTATTATGAAGAGAACACTTCAAATAAATTTGAAAAAGTTTTAAATTAAAGAAAGATATTAAGGATAAAAGTATTCATATAGCTTCATGTCTAGCTACCGAAGCATATGTTTCATTGTAATATATTCTTTCTTGTTGATTATAACATATTTCAAAAAGTATAGATTTATTTCTAAAAAATATTTCATTTTCATCACATTTGTTTCTAAAAACCCATTTTATAAAATTATAAAAGTTTCTAGGGGTGTCCATGGGTCGGGTTCGGGTCGGGTCTATGTGGTTTTAGGACCCGACCTGATTAAAAAAGCTCGGGTCGGGTCGGGTCGGGTCACATGCTTCATGGGAAGCTGACCTGACCAAACCCGACTTATTGGGGTCGGGTTACCTGACACATGACTGAATGAACAAACCCAACCCAACCTACTGTGGGTTGAGTTTTAGGTGTTAAACTGACCCAAACCAACCCAACTCGATAGACCTGAACTAGCCCCCCAGACCCAACCCCCCCAGACCCAACCCAATGGACTCCTACACCAGCCTCCCCCTCCACACTCCCCCCTACACACCAGCCTACCCCCCTCCCCAAGACCCAACCTAATGGACCTAGACCCAACCTCCCCCCCCTTCACTCCTGCACCCCTTCACGATCCTCCCCCCACACTCCTACCCCCCTACACCAGCATCCCTTCCTCCATCACCCATATACAAAGCTGCACCTGTCCCCCCGACACATCACACAATGCTCTGTTTATTCTCAACAATAATGATTTTCATAGATACCATGGACCTAATCATAATGCTAAAAGATCTATAAAAAATCCAGTCTCCTCACGCATGATATATATTGCAATTATGAGTTCACATGTAGCCACACATATCTCAGAAAAAAGGAAAAGTAAAAAAAGTAAAAAGAAGATAATTCAATAAAAAATGTATTTATATTAAATACAGAATACTAAATATTAAATATGTTTTCTTTATAGAAATTATAATATAAATATACTTCCTGGTGAATTCAATCACACCAATAAAATTGGACAAACCAAAAAATATCATCTAATTAGGAAAAAATTTTAATAAGGAAAGGTTCAGATCAGATGTTTAAAAATTTAAAAAATCTGTATATGCCAAAAAACCTATAGACTAAAGAAGTCATCCTGCACCCATGCTTCTGAGAGTAGATAATATGGCCTGGGAATGATCTTTCCATCTGGTATAAACATGATTGACTAATGTATAAACATCTAACTAGAAAAATATGGCCAAAAAAATTGAATAACAAGATTCACAGATAATGTAAAAATTATACCTAAAAAAAGTTTGGCACCAATTCCATAAATATTTTTAATCACTAAAAGTGAATTTGGGTGGTGTTGGAAAATTCTAATCACAAAAAACAAGGGGAAAATTGATTTCACATTTGTTTCATTTGAAGGATTGAAAACTTCATGTGATGGAATTATGATGTTTGAGTAGCCCATCAAAAATCATGTTTAGGATTTTTAAAGCCTATTTAAGAAAAAAACATTAAATTGAACACAATAAAATGTAAATACAACATCCATACATTTCTTACTTAATAAAAGTGGAAGAAATAACCCATCTAGAATAGACTCTACCATATTTCACCCAATATTAGCTCGAAGTTTTGACAATTTAAAAACAAAATGGAGAAGGGAATAAAATATAAGAACAACCGTGTTTAACTTACCGGTTAAGACCAACCAGATAAATTTCAGGAAACAGTTTAATATATAATCAGAAGCCATCATGGCTTACATCTCTAAAAAACAAACATTTAATAATCACATAGTATAAATATTTTTCTTAGTAAACACAAAATTTTAAGAAACAACTAAAAAAATCACACACGAAATGATGGAACAAACCATTTATCAATGAGCAAGTTTATAATTTTAAAAAATTCAGAAAACATGAGAATGAAGGTCACAACTCATGGAAAAGTTTTCTATGCTTAACCAATACATCCTAAAATCCCTACAAAAACCACATCACCAAACCAGAATTGGGCCTAGTGAAATATTTCTAGTAGAAAGTATAGAGGTTGATTCATACTAGGTAAGAATTCAATCTAGGAACAAACCGTAATTTTATATGAGTAGAAAAAAATTGATAAACTATAATGGAAAACATAATTTAAAAGAAAATGATAAAAAAAATTAACTTCTTACTAGTTACTACCATGCCAGACCACATGCACAGCAGTAGACAAGAGGAGGAGGTAACACAAGCCAAGGGCTTTCTCCCAAATCTCAATTGCTGTGAATGTGTCTGTTTGTGGAGGAGGCGAGCGAGGAGAAAATTTCTAGGGGGATTTGTATGTGAAAAATGATGTAAGAGGAGAGGATGATGAATGGAAGTTATTTCTCAAGGGAATGAGAAGAGAGAACAAAAGGTGAGGGGTTGGGGAAGCTTGGGGAAGGAGGAGGAAGGAGGAGAGGGAGGGTAAGGTTTTTTCAACTATGGATAATGAGGTAAATTGGGTGTACGGTTTCTATTCCACGAGGGATGGTCAACATCCAGGGGAGAGGAGGATCAGGAAAGAGCATAAGGGAGGGAATGTCTGGGGTAGGGTTGTGACTCTATGAGGTGAAGACTTAGGGAATTATTTTTAGTTGGCACCCATCGGGTCATGGGTCGGTTTTTTTCTAAATGACTCCAACCTGAGACCTGACCCAACCCATGTATGGTTTGACCCAATATGATCCCGACATGAGTTTTTTATGTCTAACCTAACCCCACTTGGTTGGGTCGTGTCGAACCTGTCTGGATGGGTTGGGTCTGGACACCCCTAGAAGTTTCTTTAGGCCATTCAACTAATGGAAAAACATTTTTCCTCTCAACCTCATTGAGTTCATATTTATATCCCTAAGTCAAATCATCATTACCTAAAGCTCCATCAGTATTGTTAGATTCAAATTGGGATAATAAAGCTAGATGTTCAGTTTCATCCCTTAATGAACTTCTAGTCCTAACTGGTTGATAAACATCCCCAATGATACTTCCACTAGGATTATTACGACAAAACAACTAACTACTTGGATTTTGAAAAGTATGTGGTTCAATAATAAGAAGAAAATATTCCTAAGGAATAACTTCAAAAATTAATTACTGAGTTACATCCTTATGAGAAGAACATTCTAACAAATGTTGAAAATTATTTTTAGAAATAACATCTGATGATGTTGGTTGGGGTTGTTTGAAATCAAAAGGTCTGGTTTCATCAAACATACCATGTACTATTTCCTCAATAGTATAATACATTTTATTAGAAACTCTATAGTTCTTTAAAGTAGTGTAATGGCCTAAAAATATTCCTAAATTAGATTTCGTTAGTTTTATTTGTAGGTTTTCTTTATTATCCAGGATGAATTCGTTTCAACCAAAAACACGAAAGTAAGAAGCTTTTTGTTTTCTACCTGTCCAAAATTAAGAATTTTTTTATTAAGAAAGGGTTTGATTAAAACTAAATTTCGAATATAGAAGATAGTACTAACTAATTAATCCCAAAAAAGTTTTATCTAATGAGTATTCATGCCACATGATTCATGTTATTTATTGAAGAATTCCATTTCTTCTTTCAACTATACTATTTTGCTGGGGGTTCTAGGTGCTGAAAAATTATGTTCTATACCTTTCTTACTAAAAGAATTTTCAAAATAATAATTTTCTAATTATCTACTATTATTACTACAAATAGTTATCAAGGAGAGGTTTTTCTCATTTTTAACCCAGGATACAAAAGTTTTAAAATAAAAAATTGATTCAGCTTTATTTTTGAGAAAATAAACTGAAGTATATATAGTGTAATAATAATGTAAGAAATATACCCAGTTTCTCCACCAATACTTCCAGTTTTTGTAGGAACAAACAAGTCCATATGAACTAACAATAAATCATCATATATGGGGACTTCAATAATAAGTTTAAAATTTGACTTATGTTTCTTATCGTATTTAAAATAGTCATATAAGTTTGAAGTATCAAACCAATGTTTTGGTAGATCTTAAACAAGTCATTCCATAGTGAATTTATATAGTTTTATAAGGTTAAAAAGTAATAACTTTCTATGCCATAAAAAATATTGATCTTCCATTTCAGTAAGGAAAGGTAGTTATTTTCCCTTAAGGTCTTCTATGTTAATTGTCAAAAAATTATCATGTTGATTGGTAGAAAGAATAAATTCAACCTTAGAACTATGTACCAAAAATTTATCATTTATAAAGTTCACAAGTTAAACTTCATCACATAACTAACGTATTCTTATAAGGTGTTCATAATAACAATAACAAATAACCCCTTTGAGATAAAATATTCACGTAGAAGAACAATGTTACAAATATTGATAATCTCTCCTTGAGAATTATCTTCGAAATTAACTTTACCACCATTCACCATTGTAATATTGTTGAAAAAATATTTTTTACCAGTCATATGCATAGAACACCCAATATTCATGGACCATATATTTATATTTTTGGTATGTTCTGTATTTTCATAAAATAAAAAACATTGGAATTTCAGTACACAATCCTTCTTGGGTCTGGTAATGTTAGAAAAAAAATATAGGAATCCATATTGGTTTTAAAAAATAGGCTTTGTAAAAACCCTCATATTGGAATTTATTTAATGAAAAATTGTTTTTCCAATATCCACTGCTTTTATAGTTGGTCTAAATAGGTCAACTTTTTAGAAAAAAGAATTTATTACTAATTTTTTTATAATAAAACCCCATTCCAAAACTACTCCCATGAGGAAGAATTTGTTTGTACATTTTATCAATGTTTTATTTACCATTATTAATGTATGATAAAAGTTTCTGAAAATAATAAATTTTAGATTTTAATTTTATATCTAAATTATTTTCCTCTTTAGTATTAGTTTCCTAAATAAGTTTATCAAAACTAGTTTTAAACTATTTTTCTTAGAAACTACCTTTTCTAATTTATTTAAAATTTATCCTTTTCCGAATTAGCCTTATCAAGATCTTTTGAAATATCTGATATTTCATTTTTCAAAAAAATTTCCCTTGAATCAGACTAAGACAGTTTTTCCTTAGAATTATAATGTTTTTAAAAATTTTACAATTCTCATTTTCTAAAAGTTTTGAAAAAATAAAAACTTCATCCTAAGAAGATAAAGAATTAACTTCACAGGCTGAGGAAGATTCTTCATTAAAACATGTATAATTTTTCTCATCATAGTAATTTGAACATAAATATATATTTTTAAGGTTATCATTAGTTCATACCTTTTCCATAAAACAATTATTTTCTTCTGGTATTATAGGAAAAATAGTCAAGTTCCTCTTTTAAGAACATTAATTATTAGAATAATTCTCAAAAGAATAACCACAACTCACAATCCAAGTGTTTGTAGCTTTTAACACTTTCATTCTTTTGGATTTTTATATTTCTTGGATAAAGTTTCTGAATTATTATCCTTTATATCTTTCCTCTTAAACTTTGGAGAATTCAATTTTGATGTGTCCAACTTTCATACATTCCTAACAAGTAACTTCATCATTATTGTCACTTATATCCTTATAATCCTTTTTATAAATATTTTGAAAATATTTATTTCCAATACTATCATCTAGTTTATGATTATTCAACTTACTTATCTCATCAACAACAATCCGTTTTGATTCCCACTTGTTGGGTATGATATAAATTATCTTCTCAATAATAATATCATCATCAAGACCTTTCTCAGTGATACCTTTTAAAATGTTTATAATATTCATGAATCTATGGTTAATTTTAGCAATGGATTCACCAGAAAGAAAATAAAATTCTTGATAATCATCTCTTAATATTTCTCTCATGGTTTCTAAGACTTTTGAAGTTCCAAAATGTGTGACTTCAAGATTTTTTTTAATTATGTTAGCAGCTTCAAAATATGATATTAGACTATAAATAATCCTTAGAATAAAACTTAACAAATTATTCATTACTATTTAGTTTAATCGAAATTATTTCTTTTCTTGATTTGTAAAGGTTGTTACTTCTATATCCAGAATCTTATAATTTCTAGGAAACATAACAAAATTATCAACTCCAGTGTTGATAAAGAAATTAATTATCATATCCCTCCAATACACATAGTCATCACCATCAAAGATAGGTAGTCTTTTGGATTCATACTGTATATAGAACCAATAATTAATCCTTTGATATTTTGAAAAATACAAATAATCTTTATATATATATATATGTTAGTGTAAAAAATGTTTATACACAAAGTGTTTGTATTAATTTTTTTTAACAAACTTGATATAGTAAATAAAGTAAAAACTCAGAAAGTATTTGAGAAGTGGAATCATTTTCTAATACCAATTATAAGTATCAATAATATAGAACTCTTTACTTGTCTCTAATACCAATTGTCGATATGTGGATTACAAAGCACTTGACATGGATCTAATATTAATTGTTGGATTGTATAATCTGATGAAATCAATTTACTTACAAGAAGGGGGTAAATTGTAGTTTAAAAAATAGAGTTTAAAATAATTAAACTAAACAAACTCAAATCCACTTTTAGTAATTTTATTAGACTCATCCCTTAGTACAATTAATATAATCATTATTAGAAAAATTATGATTAAATCAAAGTATATTATTCACTATATAAACAACTTAAATCAGATTAAATATAAAAATCACTAGGGATCTGATTATTCGAGTTTTTATCATAAATAGAGTTAATACGATAAAAAATAGAATATATAGATAAATACAATGTTTTACTTTCTGTTAAATGTGGAGAAGAAATATGCACTTTTAAGAAACAAGTAACACAAAAACATATAAAAAAAGACTAACATTCAAGTTATTAAAAAGATAACCTATTTTAACCATAAGAGTAAGGTAGTTTATAACCTAGAATAAAGGTATCCACTATTTTATACTTACAACAAAGTATATATTTCCTTACTAAGGAAAGACCTCTATATGATGATTAAACTGGATCTATCTTCCTAGCCATATAATCCTTCGATATAATGATAAAATTTACTCATCTACCTATCCCTAATATGCCTTCATTCTATGGATATGATTTTATGTCTTTCTATCCTTAGAATCCCTTGATAGTGATGATGATCATATGTATATTACAATGAAAAATTTCACAAGGTCACAACCTGAAAAGGTTGACTTAGAACTACAAAAACTCTAAAACAATTACAATGACTAAGAGTGATTTTCAAACTAATCTATCTTTAGAGCACTCAAAAATGAGAAATTGAAAATGAAATCAATCATCTCTAAACTCTTCAATTGACATGGTATTTATAGGAATTCTTCGAGTTGTCATCTTGATCTCACAATGGTCATATTTCTTTGATTTTATCACAATGACTTGGAAACCTAGCACTTGATAGCTCATAATGATCGAGAATTACTAATTGTATGACATAATATTGTTTTCCACCATTACAATGTAAAATATGTTCTTTACATTAGAGATAATCCTTCTGAATATGATTATAAACTTAAGTGAGTCTAACGGACTTACATAACAATTTCAATATGATAATCCTTATGAGTTTGAGTTTTATAGTATTAGTACCATGATAAATTCGATTGTTAAGTATTTTTAAGTATTATAGTCATGAATATAGTCTAACTTCTATTCTGATATGGGTGAGTCTGATTAATTAGACACATACTATCAAATCCATGAATTAATTTTGAGGTATTCTTTTTTCTATTTTTGGTCTCATCATAGTTTCCTAGTTTCCTTATGATTGTTTGGTGAAAATGGGATTTCCTTAGCTGATAGTAGGTAGAGTATGGTCATCACATAGATAAAATAAATTGTTCCCAGCAAAAAGAAAACTATGCGCCTTGAACATTAGCAATGTCCAAGATGCAAGGCTAGCCCCAGAGGAATACGCCCTCCCACAGGAAACTGTGTGGCCTTGTTCCTCTTAGACAGAGAGGGATGCATCATTTCCAAATTGTTTGAAAAAATATTCAGGATAACCATGCGACCTATATAGGTCATTAAAAACATGAAATTTACTATTTTTACCACTTCAATTTTTACCCTAAATTGCCCCTAATCCAAGAAATATGGGATTTTAAACCCTAATAGCTTCCTCTACTCCTTCTTAAATCCCATTTAACTATAATATTTTGATGGTTTTGGCCTTGCTTGTTCACGAAATCATCAATAAGTCTCTTTTCTCTTGATTTATTCCTTCCTCAATGGTTTATCTTCCTACCTCTTTGGGTTCTTTTTTCCAGTGAGTTGTTTGACCTAATGAGGGTTCTATCTTGAGTTATTGGGTGAAATATTGTTTTTTATAGTTCAATCATTCATTTATAATTTTCACTTATGATTTCCATTATTTTCGTTAAGTCTCCAAGCTTGAGGTGGGTGGTTCCATGATTTTACATTATTAAATTATTTTTTTTAATTTCTTGGTTTC
Organism: Viscum album; assembly: GCA_963277665.1. Taxonomy (NCBI): domain Eukaryota; kingdom Viridiplantae; phylum Streptophyta; class Magnoliopsida; order Santalales; family Viscaceae; genus Viscum; species Viscum album. The sequence continues at coordinate 1,360,758,649 of OY728151.1, read as the reverse complement.
ATAAGTGTGTTCTATAAAGTATGTGTGGACTGATAAATGTGGTTTCAATGTTATTGGAAGTTATTATGTGTGGGAAGATGGTTTTCTAAAATAATTTGATTCTATTTCATGTATTCCTCTCTGTTGTGCTTATAAATGTGTTCAATGGATTCTGTAAAATGTACAAAATATGTTTTAAAAAGGGTTTGAGGTAAAAAATGTGATAAAAGCTAGTTTTTTTGAAAGGAAATGGGTTTTTTCATGTACAATTCTTGGTTATGTTTTTCAAATAAGTGTTATGAATTTTGAAAGTGATGCGAATAATGATTTAAAATGAATTTTGTGTGTGTGTAGATTTGAAATGGGATTTGCCTATGTAAATGGTTGGATTTTATGTGGTATGTTCATATTATACATAGTCTTTATGAATTGTTCATTTGATGAGAAATTTATTTCCAAAATAATTTTGTGTGTGTATGAATTTGAAACTGGTTTCGATTATGTAAAATAGTGGATTTTAAGTGAGCTTTGATTATGGGATCGACATGCTTGTGAAAGAAATGTATTTTCATGTGTATTCATGATGATTAGAATATGTTTGTGAAAGTGATGATTTATTTGAAATGTGAAGTAGAAATTCAAAAAAAGGGAATCTCGGGTATCTAGGTGGGTGAACTATAACTAGTATTCTGGTTTATTTGGTAGGGTCGAGGGTCGGTTTCATCTAGTAGGATTGATGGTACAACAGTAACTAAACATGTGATATGATCAGATACCACTAGACCATGTGATGATTTCCTATGTAGTGGATTTTTCATGAGGATAATGCGGGTTTTGGATTATATTTGGAGACCACTAGAAATTTGGATGGGATACCATCTAGTGTATCATACATGAGGATGCTATGGGTTTTGGTTGGAGGAGCTTATAACCGATTTATGAGGCTCATATTTTCCACTAGTGCTAGTTACTTATAGTTTTTTTTCCGGTGGTTCTATTTTGTGACATGATTATTTTTTGATGTGCTTCTAACTATCGGTATATAGTGGAGCTTGTGTATATTATAATTTCAATGTATGTTTCTTTTTAGAAAGGCTTTCCCTAAAAGCATTTTTATGAAAATATTTTCTTAGAAACATTTCTAATGGTATTATTTAAATGTGAATGATAGTTATTATTCTAATTTTAAAGCATGTAATCCTTGTTTTGGGTGTAATCCAAATATTTTTTGAATCACACCCTACATACACCCTTGGGTTTATATATACTTTGTTATGTATGACTCAAGTAAAGGCAATATGTTATGTGGTTTTGATGGTGGATCTAGTTTCTAGTGTTCCACTTCTTGAACTTGTCGGTGGTGGTAGTTTGAGGGAAAATATATTTTTGAGTTATAGTTTAGTTGTTTCCCTTTCCATTACAGTATTTTGGTTTTGGTTAAAGTCATAAAACATTGAAACTGATTATTATTGTGTACCTTTTTGGTTATGGATATCAGTTATGAGTTGATGGATTCTCATTGTTTGTTGTTTGTTGTTAAACGCATAGGTTAATACATTACAAAAAGTGTATTGTTGATGCCCAATCAGTAGTTCAAAGATTGTGGGTATCAGGAACACCCTTTATCCAATTTCTTGGTCTTGGTTGGGTGTTAGTTTGGATGGAACCTTGACTTGGTTCATGATAAAATGATATCAGATCTCAGTTTCACTATTTTACGTCAAAATATTTAGGAAGATTTTGGATAAAATGGAGCTAGGATTATTGAGACTTGAGGTTCTTTTTATGATTGGGTTGTCTAGACAATAAACCTCGTTATAGTACTCTAGTCACCAGGGGATGTAGGGATTTGGTTTGAATTTCTCCCCAGGTGGGATGTACAAGGTGAAGATTATGTATGGACACCATGAGGGGGTGAAAATTTTGGGTTTTTTATTGTGTTGGGTATAGTTTTTTTTGATTTATAGAAGTGTATGGTTATTGTTATTGTTTCTATAAATTTTTAGAATGTTGTGTTAATGGTAGTATTAATGGTTTATCTTTTTTGTTATTTCATTTTTTAGAAAGTTTCCTCCCAGGATACCTATTATGGAACCAAAGGATGAGGTTGGAGAGTGTTATCCCTCACCAATTTATTAGATAATAGTAGGAGATATGGTTCAGGTTGTCTATTATTTGGGTCATGGAGTGGGCTCTAGTCCTTCCCATGTTGGGTAATCTGAACTAGGTTCTAGAAAAGAGAAAGATTAGGAGTTCCTCAAGAACAAGCCTCCTGCCTTCTAGGGTAGCACAGATCCCTAGGAAGCGGAGGATTGGCCTTTGAAGATTGAGAGGATATTTGAGTTTCTTGAAAATGATGAGGTGGTCAGGGTAATGTGTACTTCATTCTTGTTGAGGGTCCTATTCAAAAGTGATGGGACTTAATTGTGAAAGATGGGAAGCATGAGTAGATGAATTGGAATGATTTAATGGTCTTCTTCAATGAGAACTATTTCCCTGAGACCATGTACTCCTAAAAGTCTTGAGAGTTTTTGGATATTCTCCAAGGAAACAATAACTTTATAGAGTATTATAACCAATTTGTGGAGCTATTTTGGTTCGTACCTGAGATAGTTTCGAATGAGCAGCTGAAGGGTCAAAAGTTCGAAATGGGACTATGATCAGAGAACTGATCTCAAGTATTCCTGTTCAAGTTAAATGCTTATGATAAGGTGGTTGATCATGCTTTGATGGTAGAGATTGGTCTTCGAGGAAATTTTTGGTTTCTCTGGATGAGTGTTAGTAGTGGTCTAAGGTAGTGACAACTTATTTAAGAAGATGTGGAAGCATGATGAGAAACAGAATATGGAAGGTGGTAGTTTTAAACATCCTTCTCATCTATCTTCAGTTGTGGCTTTTGATGTTGGGTATGTTGTGTGACATCAATGTGGGAAGGCGGGGCATAAACAATCATATTTTTTCAATTCTTCCGATACCATTCCATTAGTGTGGAGATGTAGGGAACTTGATGGGTTTGTTCAAGGTGGCAGGACAATATTAGGGTGGTCCATAATTTGTAGCATTCAAAGGGATTTCATCATATTTAGAACCATCTAGGATAGTGGGTTCTCATTCAGAGGTCGTGGTAGCAGGGATATATCATCTTCTGGGTAGAGTCCGTTCAGGGTATGGCCATAGGATAGTGGTTGTTCTCTAGGTTTGACATAGAATAGTAATATTCACATTGTGGATCAAGCACCAATAGAATCATATATAGGGCCTATGATTTTTTAGGTACCATTATTATTATACCATCATTAGTTGTTCTTTGTTTGATACTAGTTCCTATATTTCTTTTATTTTAACCCATCTTATGGATTTACTAAAATTGTCATATGAGATTATTCCATATGTGATGGAATAAGTAATCCTACTTGGTAAGAAGTTATAGTATGGGTTTATGTGTCCATATTATGCACTTACCATGTCAGGGGTTGAGATGGAATGGGATTTCTTGGTTTTAGAGATGGACCAATTTGACTTGATTCTCGTTATGGATTAGATGGTGAATTTTCAAGCACACATCATTTTATATCAGCCATAATTGATTTTTGTGGAACCTGCTAGAATTACCCAAGTCTGTCAATATGAATGGAATCCTAGGTTAGGATGTGTTGGACCTCCATTTTGGGAATTGGTTTCCCTCATTTTTTAGATCTTGTTGCTGACATTGGAGGATGATGATGGTGTTCTTGAGGGTGGATTACCTATAGTGGTGGATGCATTTCTAGAGGCATATCCAAATTATTTCCTAGGTTTTCCCCCATACTGGGATGTGGAGCTCACCATAGATTTTGAAATTTCTAGAAAATGAATATCTATTCCATCATACCATATGTATCCCCACTGAGTTGATGGAATTAAAGGTACAGTTGGATGATTTGGAATATAAAGGATTCATTCGCCCAAGAATCTCTCCTTGGGCCACCCCAGTTTTGTTTTTGAGAAAGAATGATGGATCTAACCAATTGTGTATTGATTACCAGAAGTTAAATAAGGTCAAATCAAGAACAAGTACCATTTTCCATGTATTGATGACCATTACGATCACTTTAAGCGGGAAAGGCGGTTCTACAAGACTGATTTTTATTTTTGGTTAACAATAAGTTAGATTTAGAGAGGAGGATGTTCTGAAAATGGATTTTTGAAGAAGATAAAACCATTTTGAGTATTTGGTCATGTATTTTGGGCTAATTAATTCTCCAATGGTCTTTAAGGTTCTTATGAATAGGGTATCCCATCAATACCTTGACTCATTTGTCATGGTATTTGTGGATGAAATCATAGTTTATTCCTAGACCAAATAGGACCATGAGAAGAAATTGAGGGATGTTTTTTTCACTCTTAATTAACATCATTTATATGCGAATTTTTCTAATTTTACATTCTAGATTAGGTTGGTGATGATTTTGGGTCATGTAGTCTCAGAATGAGGGTTTTTAGTGGACCTCAATAAGATTAGTGTAGTGATATCATGGGAACAACTAAAAAATGTTTTTAAAATCAGAAATTTTTTTGGCCATGCAATGTATTCTATGTGATTTGTTTTGGATTTACCACAAATTGCATCATCCTTTAAAACACTTACCCAGAAGGGGGTAATGTTTGAATGGAGCCCATAATGTTAAGTTTCCTTCCAGGATCTTAAGCAGCGGTGGACCACAACCACTTTATTTATCTTTCCAAAATTTGGAAAGGGATATATGGTCTATTGTGATGCATCAGGTATGGGTCTTTGGTGTGTGAAGATGAATGGTGAGCATGTGGTAAAAAATGTTTCTTTATAACTCTAACCACATGAAAAGAATTACCCAACCCATGACCTTGAGTTAGCGGTAGTGATGCATGACTTAAAAACATGTCTTCATTATCTCTTTCGGTATAATTTTTTAGTTTATTACAATTATAAAATACTAGAATACATTTTATCTAAGGATGAATTGAGTTTAAGGTAGAGTTGTTTGGTTGTGTACCTTTAGGGTTCGATTTCGATATCATCTATACCCCATGAAAAGCTAATGTGGTTGGAAATTCCTTGAGTTGGAAAGTGTCAGTGAAAGCATTGAAAGAGTATAGTGATTAGTGGACCATGATGGGTATTTTTTCCAAGATTCATCTCGAGACCAAGGAGAAGAGTGTAGGTGTGTTCTTATCCAGTGTTATGTTGGAACCTTCCCTTCTGGAGTCAGTTCGGAATGAGCAGCTGAGTGATGAGCGATTCTAGTGTTTTATATTGTTCTTAAATATTGGGGAGGTGCCTTGTGAATTTTCATTGATTTATAATGTATAATTGTGATTTAGAAATTGGTTTGCGGTTGAAATTTCATTGAAAAATGTAGTGATGTAGGATATCCATCAGTATTAGTGGTCCATTCATCCTGGTGCCACCAAGATGTTTTATGATGTGCATCAATAGTTCTAGTGCCCAGGTATGAGGTAGGATGTAGTGGAATTTCCATAATCCGTATTTTTATATTTTCAAGTGACACTTTAAAGGATAAGTGTGAACCCAACACAAATCCATCCAGATAAAGAATCATAACCCGCCACTGCACCCAAAGAACCGCGCCCAAAAAATTTCAGATTTCAAATTTCATCTTTCAAAATGAAAACATCCCCAATCTTAGGCCACGTGCAGCCCGCTCCACATGCCCCAACACTGCCACCTCCATCCATCTTCATCTCCGTCAAATAAAACCGCTGCCCAAGACTCCGCATTCATCACACCAATGAACTTATCCTTACGCCACCGAACTGATGTCACATCGATCCATCACCGTCAACAACATCATCGTCGTCGACCACTTCACCAGCGATTTCCACCAGGTTAAGGCAGAGCACCATGGAACCTATAGTTTGTTATATCCACTACCCATTCCTACATGAAAGTGGGTTGATATCACCATGGATTTTGTTGTTTTATTACCTCATACACCTTGTGGAAATAATTCTATTTGGCTAGTAATTGAACATTTGAACAAATCAGTCCATTTTATTCTGATAATGTATTCATACAAAGTGGATGAGTTGGGTTAGTTGTATATTCAGGAAATAGTGAAGCTTAATGGTGTTCTATCAACAATCATTTCTGATAGGTACCCTCACATTATTTCATAGTTTTACAATACTCTTCATAAGGTGACGGGGTCACATGTCATGTTGAGTATGACATACCACCCTCAAACAGATGGTCAGACAGAGCGAGTGAATCAGATTTTTGAAAACGTGATCCAATCACATGTTTTATATTTTGGAAGTTGGTGGGAATTAAATTGGGGGATGGTCATGTTTTAATATAACTATAGTTACCAATCATAGATTCGAATGGATCCCTATGAGGTTCTTTATGGTCAGTAGTGGTAGTCCCCATCGTGTTGGGATGAGATGGGTGGGACCTCATTATTGGGACCAAGCCCGAGGCAAGGAACATCTAATAGAGTCATGTTTATTAGGTAGTGTTTTTTGATAGTGCAAAGTCTCCATATGTCTGACTCTAGTCAGAAGCACCGAGATTTGGAGCTTTTTATGGCTGACTGGGTGTTTCTGACTATGGCACCTCATTTGGGACACTGTCGCTTGGGTAAGGGAAGCTAACACTAAGTTATGTCAGACCTTTTGAGGTTACCAAGATGGTTGGTAAAGTTTAATATTGGTTATAATTTCAATCAAAATTAATTTAAATTCATTATGTGTTCTATGTCTCTTAGTTAAAGAAGTATAATGTAGACCCACCTCATCTGCTGAATTGGGAGGTGTTCGAGTTAGAACCTAATTTGTATGTGTTCATGTGGCCATTACAGATTATGAATTCTTATGAGAAAGTTCTTCATGGGAATTCCACACCATTGGTCTGAATTATTTGGCAGTGGGGTAGTGATGACCATGATACTTTGGAGAGAAATTCTTGGGTTGAGGATGAGTATCCATTTCTATTCTCTAATCAGACTTCGACATGAATATCTAGGGTAGAATGTTTTCAGGGTATGGAGAATTACCACATAAATAATTTTATTTTTATGTATTCATTTGTCTATTTTTTAGTCTCATCTTGGTTTCTTTGTTTCCCCAATATTTTTTGGTGAAAAAGGTGATTTTCGGACCTGGAAAAATTGGAACATGGTTGGTGTACAGTTAACAGAAACGGTGTGCTAGCCCATAGAAAACAGTGCACCTTAGAAAATTGAAATGTTTAAGGAACATGGATCACTACACGGGCAAGAGACCTCACCTAGGAAAACATGTAGTCTCATTTCTCTTGGATAGAGGGGGATACACCATTGTCACAAGTTATGGAAAGCCTATCGGGATAACCGTGTGACCTGTCCAGATCATTAAAATTGGGAAATTCACTATTTTCCATCTTATATTTTTTACTTTAAATCACCACTAATTAGATCCATATAGTATTTTCATCCTCATGAGCTTCATCCACTCCATTTTTTACCCCTTTAAATCCAATATTTGGGTGGTTTTGGCATTGATTAATCAAGAAATTATCAAGTAAGCATCTTTTATCGTGATTTTTTCCTTACTACAGGGTTTATTTTTTTCCCTCTTTGGGTTCAACTTTTTTAGTGGGTTATATGAACTAATTAGGGAACAATATCAGGTTTTTGGGTGAAATATTTTTTGTCTATGGTTCTAGTTTTTCATTATTGGGTTTGTTTAGGGTTTGGTTATGTTTTCCAATTGTTTTTGGAAGTTTCCAAGATTGTGGTAGGTGGTTCCATGATTTTACATTATTATATGATTTTAATTACATTCTTGGTTGTATAAGTTTCTTATTTGAAGTATGTGTGTGGTGTGAAATGTGTTTTCAAAGTTATTTTATGTGTGTATGTGTTGGAAGATTATTTTCTTAAGAACTTGATTCTATTTCACATGTGACTATTTACTATGCTTATAAATGTGTTCAATGGAATGTCTAAAAGGTGAAAAAGTTATTTTAAGAAGGGTTTTTAGGTGAAAAATGTAATGAATGTTGTTTTTTTAAATGTAAATGGGTTTTCAGGCATGTGATATTCTTGGTTATGTTTTTTATATATGTGTTATGAATTGTGAAAGTGATACAAAGCATGTTCTGATTTCAATTTAGTGTGTGTAATGATTTGAAAGGGGATTTGGAAATGGAAATAGTTGGATTTCATGTTTGTTATTATTAATGTGTTTCAAATGTTCTTTATAAATTGTTCAAGGGATGTGAAATGTATTTACAAATGTATTTGTTGTGATTGTGAATTTGAAAGTGATTTTTATTATGTAAAATGGTGGTTTCTAGGTGATATTTGATTGGGGGATAATCGTGATTGTAAAAGAAATATATTTTTATGTTTATTAATGATTCTTGGAATGTATTTGTGAATGTTATGATTTATGTGACATGTGAAATGGATATTGTGTACAAAGGGAATCCTATATATCTAGGTACTCGAACTAGAACTAGTACTCTAGTTGATTTAGAAAGTCTAAGACCCGAATTCTTCTAGTAGGATTGATGCTACAACACTAAATAAACATGTGATATGATTATAGAACACTATAACTTTGTATGTGTTCCCCTATAGTGGATTGTGCTTGAGGAATCTGTGGGTTTTGGATTATAATTGGAGACCACCACACCTTGGGATGATATCCCCTCTAGTGGCTCATACATAGAGATTCTATGGGTTTTGGTTGTAGGAGCTTATTACTAAGGTATGAGGTTCATAGTTTCCCACTAGTGATAGATACATTTAGTTAGTTTACAATGGTTATATTTTGTGACAAGATGCTTTTGTGATGTGGTGCTAACTATTAGTATATGGTGGAACTTGATTACATTGTAATTTCCAAGTAAGTTTCTTTTGAGAAAGTTTTTCCTTCAATGTTTTTCTGAAAGATGTTTTCTTTGAAATGTTTCAAATGTTATTATGGAAATGTGAATGTTAATATTTATTCTAATGTTTCAAAATAGAATATTTATTTTGGGTGGAATCCAACTGGGATTTTCCTCACACTTTATATACACCCTTGGGTTTATGTAGATTTTGTTGTGTATGAACTAGGTAAATGCATGATGTTTCATGGTGGTGATGGTGGATCTAGTTGCTAGTGTTCCAATTCATGAAGGTATTTGTAGTGGTTGATTGAGGGTTATGACTCACTTTTTATACAAAGATTTTTGAGTTGTCGTTTAGTTGTTTTAATTTCTATTGTGTTATTTTTTGTTTTCATTAAATTTTTAAAATGTTGAATCTGAATATTGTTGTATTCATTTTTATTAATGGGTATTAGTTATGCATTGATTTATTATTCCTTTTGGTTTTTTATTGTTAGAAAAAGATAAATTGTTCCCAAAAGTGTATTGGTGATACCCAAGTACTAGTTTCTTTCATGTGGGGATTTGGAATGACCTTCAAGCCATGTCTTAGGAAAGTTCATGTGTCAGGTTGGATGACACCCCAACTTGGTTCATGAAACATACTCATTACAATATTTTAAAATGAATAGTTTAGATCTTATTTTCATAATTCATTTGAAGTTATATTAAGTATGGTAAAAGAATTTTTTTTACAAAAACATTCTAAAAGACACCGAACATATAGAGATAGTAAACATATATTACGTAAGTGTTTATGATTTACAAAACTAAAGGAATGGAAAAGTAAGAATTATAACCTCTAACTCAATACTCCTTTAATACCAAATACAATGACCCACAATAAACATATATTAATTTAACATAATAAAAATAATATAAAAATTACATCCCATAATAATCTAACACAACTTGAATATCCTTTTGTTTTAATTTCATTGAGGTCTAGTTTTTTAGGTAACTCAGTTTAAAAAACATGTGAATAGTTCTTTATAATTGATAAAAATTCAACTTCATTCTATAATTCTCATAACATATACTTTTCTTCATAACCAAGGGAATGTATACATAATAAGGGGTCACATTAGATGCTTTGTATGGAAAAATCATGAATATATCATAATGGGTAAGATCATAAACATGTTGGAAACATTAGCTAGGAATAAATTTATTATTAAAAAGAACAAGGGAAAATAATAGATATCTATAAATAATGAAGGAAGTAAAATTAATATCAATATAAAAAACATCTACCATGACATAAAAGTGAGAGATAAGCATAGAAACATGGCATAGGGGAATAATATTATAAAAATTAGAATAATAAATATGTGAAAAAACATAAAATAAGACATCATAAGAAAATTTCAAGGATCATAAAAAATACTATCATAGGTCATAGAGTCCCATGGTGGATTTGTTTCACTCCCCATTCCCTTAAACGTTTTGGATAATGTCTTATGGTGGATTGAGTTCACTCCCAATTCTATTTCCTATTATCTCAAGAGATGTAAATATTTAACTAATGTATTATAGGGCTACATAATTATAGAACCACTTATCACCTAATAAATATCCTAATATGTATATGAAGACATGTCCCACATGTATAAAAAAAATATAATATAATTATGATAAAACCAATGATAAATAATTGTTCATCATAATCTTATCTCAAAGAATAATGTGTGGCTATATTATAAGAATTCATAAGAGAATAAGGAAATAATTTTTTTATGTTCATAGATTAATAAAGAAACATAGGTCTTGATCATTAAGTTCTACTATAAGAAAACTCCTTAGAAGGGTTAAGGATAAGTATAAATAAAAACATACTGCATAAGTTATGATTTTCTAAATGATAAAATTATATTTTAAGGAATGAAAAGGATTATTATTTTTCTTTAAAACAAAATCAAAAATGTATATTAAGGTTTTCAGAATATAAAAATATATTTTAAGGAAGGAAAGGGATTATTATTATTTTAATGTTAAAGTTTTATTTTAATCAATTTTTTATGATTTTCAAAATAGTGAGGTTTTTAAGAATATATTGAGGTTTGAAAAGATATTTTTGAGGTGACACTTATCATGAAATAAGAAATTAGAAAGTTCCCTTAAGTTGGATTTAATTAAAAATGGTAATTTTTAAGGAGAAATAAAACATGTATTATTCCAAAAGGATATGTAAATTAAACTTGATATATATATAAGGAACAAATATAAAAAATATGTATAGATTAAATTTAACTCAAAAATAATGAGGGTAGTTTGAATGATCCCTTTTTCTGTTTTAAAACAACATTTTCAGACCCACATTGTTAAAGGGACATTAAAATTATATTTTTAAAATATTATAATGTAAATAGGAATTTAACATGAGAAAATACATAATTAAGTTTCAAATTAAATAGTATATCATTACCGTGATGGGAAATTATAGACAATGAAGTGAAACAGTTGATAAATATGATGAGAATTATTCTAAATAAATATATAACTTTTGGAAGGATGTTCATCAAGGATAAATAATTGAACTATAAATTAATTATCCTTAAATATTAATACAAGGAAATATAAAATAAAATATTATAGTGTAATAAAACAAATGTTTAATGAATAAACTTAACCAATAATCATTTTAACTTAACGAAGCGTGTAGAGATAACAATGACCTCAAATCATTGATATATTTCAATTTGAAAACCCATAAAGGTGGAACATGATATATTTTTTTACATAACTTATATTTTATTAAATTTATTTAAAAATATAAATATTTTCCCCATACAAAATATATAAACCACAAAAAAACATGTGGTGAACATGAATTATATCTCAATAAAAAAATTGAGATAAAACCCCTTACCCTAAGTTCTGATTCATTATGTACATGAAGCTAAGATCATATATAATCAAACTAAGTTTATTAACAACATTATTAGGATACCTATTCATCTATATTTCATATTATATGGTATGTATAATTTTATATTCTATTAATTTTCCAAATCGTGTCCGTTAATGTTAGTAACACTAGGTTATCTAGTCAATTTCTCTGTAAATCTCTTTGTTAGATGAATATTATTAAATTTTTTGAAGAGTAACTTCATAATATCCAAAACTATATATTTTTATGTTAATTATTATTCAATTATCACAAAATTTATATAGTTTAATATGTTTCCAAAATGGACTCAAATTAAGAAAGGTGCCTTGAGATGTTCAATTAATATGGATTACTTTACATAACTGTTTATTATTAATATTACCTATAGAATATGAAATATTATCATTATATAATATTAATAGTGTCATAAGTATAATTTTTATACCTTATATACATTTTTAAATTCATATATGTTTGTTGGTAACATGAAAATGAAATACGCCATTTTGTGGAGGTGATAGTTCACACATACATAGAGTACACATTAATCTTACGTAGAATAGAAGGGAGTATAAAAATAAAATAATTTATAATATTATAATATTATTAAAATTAATAAATTATATTTTTCATTAAATAACTATTTTAAAACATCCATAAAAAGAGTTTATGAAAAATATATCGCATCGCTCATCGAGGCGGTGGTCCACACAAACATATGGTGACATCTTCATTTTTTGAATGGTTTTGTAGGGTGGTTGAAGTGTGATATTCTATTAGTATAAAAAAAATAAGAGTATTAATAGTACATATGTTATCATAGTTTTCTGTATATATAATATTTTAGGAGGTAGAGGAATATTAATAAGAAAAGTCTAAGGAGTAAGAATTACTCATGTGGAGAGATTGAAACTTCTCTTGAATGTATTTTTAGAAATTAGGGGATTCAGCTGACTTCTAGACCCCATGGGATTATTAACATTAAATTTAATTATTTGGGAATTAAATTGGGTATAATTTCAAGAATTAATTAAAAATTATAGTGTTTATTAAGGGGATGGTGAGAGTCCCCTTTTATACGTGTAGGAAAATTCAATTTCTGTAAATACCCATTACATATCAATGATGCCGTGAAAATACTAAATTTTAAATGGATAAAAAAGTGGCACATAGTTGAGTTGATAATGGTTTCAGTTGATAAAACCTTAAAATTTTATTTTCAAACATTATATTACCATGTTTTTAGTTATTTACAGTTATATTTTTACACATTATTATTTTTAATTTTACCCTAGTAATTTGGATTTAACTGCTTAATTGAGGTTTTATTAGAAATATCAGATGAACTACCTTAAAAAATGTTGGTTTGGTGGACATAAAATTAGAATATATTCAATAAAATTCAATTTCTAAATATTATAAAGCTATCCTTTCAAATAAAACTTATAATTTGTATAAAAATCATTTTTTTTGTAGAAACATTTGGTTCTAACCATTATGTGTTCTTAATCATATATAAAATTAATCACCAACTAATAGAGTGATAATATATCTATATATATTTTTAAAAATAATAGCATTATAATTATATAAAATATATTAAGTAATGTTATTAGATAAAAATTACACAATATTAAAAATACAATTCTTTGAAAATGACCATCTCACCATTATTATGGTCATTAACATTAATCAAAGAAATCATAATTTTATATGTTAAAATGAAATTAACCTTAGTTTAAAATATAAATATGTCGATGTAAAATATGAAATTATTTGATTGTATTGAATTTCTATAAGTGATGAAAACTACTTTTTAATACAAGGGGATAAAACAATTTTTAGAGTAAAATATTACTTAAGATTCCAAAATGATAGACATGGGTTTAAAAAAAAACATGAAGTGATTTTTTACTTATATATATATATATTATAGATATTTCTTTAAATAAATTTATTTTGTTCTTGTATTATGATAATTTCATAAAGTGGTAGTATTAGAAAAACCGATATTTTTCACTATTAACCTAAAAGTCAATTATTAGGGAAAACTATAAATAATTAATATTAACAAAACATTGTAATGATAAATCAAACAATGAAGTCCATTTCATAAAATTAAATTTCAAGAATTTAAGAATTTATCTTTGAAATAGGAATATAAAATATAATGAAAACTGTTTTTGATAGGAAAAAATATTTTTAGATACTAACTATTATTATTCTCATCTTCTATAAGTTAATAATTAAATTAGTTTTAATATTATGTTAAAAATATATTTTATAGATAATATATTTGTTTTTAATGAATAAAATTCATAGAAATCCAAGAAAAATACAATAAATGACCATGTTAATTTTATCAATGGATTAGTAAATAAATATTCCATTTATTTAAAAGTAAAAAACAAAAAATGTGTCATGACCCAACCTAAGCTGGGGATCAAGCCACAACTACCCTAAGCCTGCATCCATAGGATAGAAATTGGATACAACCACAAAAGGGATAACTAACTCGAGGAGGCCATTTCCTATAAACTTGTACACATGCACACACCCAACTCAATGAAAAAGTGTGGAGGGAAAGAAGAAAAGATATAACACTACTATAAAGTAAACCAAAAATTCATGAACCCTAAGATAGTATAAAATCATGTTAGTGTATACTGAAAATTAAAGAGAAAAAATACACACCCAACCATAAATGTGTCCCAACCTGATAAAAACAGAAAATAGTAAACATATGAGAGAACCCATCTTCTGATTCCCAAACTATGACTACCATACATGGTCTAAGAACCCAGTATCACTATGCTAATCTTTAGTCAGGGCCGACCTATCTGTTGTCTACATGAGACATGATCCATTCAAGAAAATTCCTTGTAGGTGCGAGTATAAATATACCCAGTATGAAACCTGAAAAACTAGATGGGGAGTAGTAAGAGATACTATAGAATAGAAAGATAGTATATTCAATATATAGTTAAAGAGTGTAGTTAAACCGAAACCAAGAGTTAAAGTAATATTTTCCAAATATAAGGGGGCTAAAAACGGTGAGTAGATAAACTACCCATTGAGTATTTTCCACCTATAACAGGAGATTAGACTCATCAAACCATAAGATTCTAAACATGGAAAGCACGTGGCATACCCCGTGATTCTTTGCCTCACCTGGAAAGAGAGTTTGAAAATACAAGGTATGGATATAGAATAAATTTATATATATTCCCAGTCAAGAGAATCCAGAATGAGAGAGTAAGGGGCTCTACATCTCATAAGTCATTCTAAGAAGAAGAGTATCCAGTAGTTCCAAAAGCCCATCAATGTTGCCCAATATCTCAGACGTCTGTCAAAAGTAACCGTCCAAGTAAATTCATGCCTTATCACTATGGCACATAGTTTGGGGGACTACAATATCTAGGTAGAAGACCCATGCCTCAGTACAAAAAGAGGTGTCTACTTTGATATTCTATGGAGGACCCATGCCCTTTCCAATAGGAGGGTTCTTCTCTGAAGGTAGAGAACCCATTCCCAATCCATCTAGAGGTCCCTACTCTAGCAGTCTGTAAAGGACCCATGCCTTGTGAAGATATGAGGGTCATGCTCTCTGAGTCTATAGAGGACCCATGCCTATCCCAGATGGACAGTTCAACTCTAAACGTATATAGATGCCCATACCCAGCCCCCTAGAGGGTTCCACTCTATAAGTCATTGAGGTCCCATGCCTAACCAAGCTAGAGGGTTTGACTCGAGAGTCTACCTCTGGTTATCCTTCCTAATAACTACACTCATCAGGCATCACCTTAGAAGGTAAAATGCCCCCAAATCCTCATACAAGGGCACCATCACGTTCTATATGGAAAAAAACTCAAGATAAGCTACTTTTTAGCCAAAATCCGTGTTCAAATGAAGGAGATATGGACAATTGATTTTTCTTAAAAAGGAACCAAGAGACACACAACTTGTGAGGGGACCCACATGACATGTGATCCTATATCCCAGCCTTCTCGTGTCCCTAGACAGTACACGGTTCCCTATACATGTAGTAGTACATGCAATGTAGCTTGACTACATGGCATGTCCATGCGAACCGGGACTGAGCCATGTCTCGTTGGCTATGTCCATGTACTTCTACATGGACTCTTGCTTGTGTATTCCACCACACAGGTTATCTAACTGGGATAAGGTAAACAACATGTATGTGATGACTACACGTCACGACATCCTTAATTTTTATGAAAATATTAATGTCACTACTGAGGGGGACTACACATCGTGTGTTCATCCATGAACACAATGTGTAGTTGTGATTTTCACAAAAATTAAATATCCTAATTTTCTACTAGAATTTGTTAATTCCTCCATATATCCTAGATTGGGTCGGTTTGAAACTCATCGATCTGGTAGTGATTCATGGATCTTGTCTGTTGTTTTTCAGAAATTGGCTCTAATGAAGATTCGGGGTTTCATTGTTCATTCTGTACACCTTCATACCTCCACACATCACGATCTTGATGTTGAAACAAAAAATTTGTAACCCTTACCTTGTGAAGATCCCATATCTATGCTCATTTTGTGGAACCCTTCTTTTTTTGTGGATCCACCATGAATTTGGGGGTCCGATCAAGCTCGGTACCTCCTGGAAAAGTCGAACATGGACCTTGGGGATCAAACCAGTGAAGAACTCAAAGAAGATTGCGGAGAAAGGAAAAAAAATGTCTAATTGATCACGACCAATAATTATGGTAAATTTTATTAATAATGGGGATTCTATATTAGAAAACAACTAAAAATATTTTAATTTTTGTACATGGTCACATGCAGTGACAACAACAAAACAAAAATCAATGAATGAAGAATGTCTTACTCAACAAATTTAATAATGGGAATGGAAACAAAAAATGATTAGTCCTACCTCTATTTCAGATTGAACAGTGATGAAGAATTTTCCCATCAACAATATGAAAGGAGATGCTACATTTTTTTCATCATGATATGATCTAATTCGGTGTTCCATCATAATATGATATGATACACCGGAGGATGGAAGAAGATATCTCCCACTGATGATTTTAGGATTATTAGGATAACCCTAGAAAAGTGTACATGATAGTACATTAATAGATTTTTAATCTAGTTCAAATGTATTTTATTAATTATCCTACTCATCTTAGTGATAACGAATGAAGAATCTGAATGCCCCACACTGACTCATTTTAGGTCACACCTAGGTTAAACACGGTGTTCTAGAATCAACTGTGGTATCGCATTTTTGATCTAATCTACCATTTGAGTGTTATTAAATTTTCATTAAGAATATTCACATGCACAATATGAAATATATTTAATATTTTTATAAAATTAATTTTGTGAACACCGAGTCTCAAAATCACACACCGTTTTAGCACCCAACTATGGAAATATATAGAGAAATATTTCAAAGTATTACAAGGAAAATAATAGGTCTCTACATTAATTCCTCATTCAATAATTTAATCCCTAAAATGAAAAAATAAGAAAAAAAACATCATATACTAAGACTGCACATGGCTCTCCCACTCCAGGAAACTCTCATGAACGTTTTTATGTAACCACAACATGTTAACCAAAGGGATGGTCCATCCATGTAGAGTCCACTCCTACTGGTCCTTAGTCACCAATGGGTGGTCTGAAAATGTGACTCCATAATTATTGTATATATTTCCTTAGTTGATGATGTTCATAGGTTCATGCACTTATCTTCTCATCTATGAAATTTGGAAGACATCGTGCACCCGCTCCAGCTATGGGGGTAGGGCGAGGAGGTAACCAACCTCACCAACCCTCTGTACAATCTCAAACAGCCTGATGAACCTTAGAGATAGTATGACTCCCTGGATTGATATCCACAATCCTCATAATAGAGATACTATAATGAATATGTAGTCTTCTTTCTTGACTCCAAGGGCCTATGACGATGATCTGCATAAAATTTCTATCTGCTCTGGGCCATCCTCATATTCTCTTGGATGACCAGGACCTTCTCTATTATCACTTGACCCATTTTTGGGCCCAAAAAAATCTCTGTCTAGCACAAGGGTGAGCTATAGGTTTTACCATACAAGTCCTAAAAAGTTTTTATGTTGATGGTAGAGTGGTAGTTATTTTTCTATGCGAACTCTATCAAGGGAATGTGATTCTCCTAGCTCTGGACGAAGTATAACATGAAATCCCACAACATATCCACTAGCACGGGGATAGAGTGCTCAGTCTACCAATCGATCTTAGGGTGAAATGTTTCACTCATCAGAATATGGTTTCCAAATGCCTTATGTAGGCCCCTCCACAATCATAACGTAAATTTTCTATCATGATCAGATACAATCTTCGAGGGAACCCGTGAAGGTGAACGATCTCCCATATATATAGTTTCCCCAAATTATCCACCAAACTCTACTCCCTGATGATAAGAAAGTGCGTCAATTTCTTGAGTCAGTCTACTATCACCCAGTTAACATCATGACTCTTCACATTGCATGGAAGCCCAATGAAAAAATCCATGGATATGTCATCCCAGTTCAACTCCAGGATCTGAAGGGGCTGAAACAAGAGTGCTAGAACTTGGTTCCTAGCATTTACCTAATGACAAGTTAGGAATTGAGAGATGAACTCAGCTACACTTCATCTCATGTTAGAAAAAATAAACTAATGATGAAGTTTTATGTACTTCTTCCCTACACTAGGATGTATAACTAGGAGAAAATTGTAGAACTCTTGAGTCACCTCCTCCCAGAATGTGACTGGAACCACTATTCATCCTTAGAACAAGATGACATGATTCCTTCCTTTAGAATATCCATATATTGAGTCACTTGTAGATATCTAATCACATAAGACCACACAATAAATTTACCCTAGCTAGTACACTCACACATGATCGAGAAGTGAAGGAGTTAACACCTTCTACTGAATAAAAGTTATACACTCCTTCTCCACAAGGGTCAACTTCAGGGTAGCTAACTACTCCTAAGCTTCCTAGATTATGTATTACAATGAAATCCTACTAAGGGAATCTCCTAAAATGTTTCCCATCCCTAGAGTATACACTATCTTGAATTCATAGTCCTACATTACCTCTATCCAGCATTTATGTCTCTGGTTCAGGTATCTCGGTTTGAAGATGTACTAGAGACTTTTGTGGTCTAAGTAAACAAAAAAGTGATCTCCCAGAAGGTAGTATCTCCACATCTTCAGGGTAAAGACTACATCTGACAACTCTAGTTCATTATTAGTGTAGTTATGCTCTTGGGGTCCCAACTACCTCAAACCATATGTGATAACTGCCTATCGCTACATCAACTTGCATACATAACCATCTTCTGATGCATTATAATACACTACAAACTCAATTCCTTCCACTGGTAGGCTCAACACTAGATCAACTATTAACTAAATTCTAAACTCCTCAAAGTTATTATAGAACTAATCAAACTATGAAAATGAATACCCTTTCTGCATTAGGCTTGTCTAAGGGGCTACGATTTGGGAGAACTCCTCCATAATCCTCTTGCAGTACCCCACCAACCAAGAAAGCTACACACCTCTAACACACTATTGGGTGGATCCCAAGTAATAACTGTTTCTATCTTCACTATATCCATGGATAAACCATGATCACAAATAAAATTCCCCAAAAAGTGACCCTCTTGAATCTAGAACTAGAAGTTTGAGAGCTTTTTGTAGAGTTGGTGCTCTCGAATAAAATCTAGAACCATACTCAAGTGATTTGAATGTTCCACATCTGACACAGGGTAGAGGAGTATGTCATCAATGAAGAAAATAATAAATGGGTCCAATTATGATTGGAATAACTGATTCATCAAATCCATAAACATGAATGGGGAATTCATCCCACCAAAGGGCATTACTAGGAGATCATAGTGTCTTTAGAAACATCAAAATGAAAACATTGGAATATCAGCATTGCGAACCCTCAACTGCTGGTATCTAGACCTTTGATTAATCTTCGAGAACCATATCATGCCTCATAATTGGTTAAATATGTCTTCAATCCTCAGTAAGGGGTACTTGTTCTTTATCATGTCCTAGTTTAGGTGATGATAATCCATGAAAATTCATAAGCTCCCATCCACCTTTTTCATGAAAAAGACTAAAGTGGCCTAGGGGGACAAACTGGGTATGATGAAACCCTTATCAAGAAGGTCCTATGACTAAAACTGTATCACATTGATCTTAGTAGGGGCCACCCAATATTCCAAAGAAGACATCAGAGCAATATTGGGATGCAAGACGATGCAAAACTCCATATCCCACTTTAGAGGTAGTCCTGAAACATCCTTAGGAAATAAATCACTATAATCCCCCACAACTAAAGAATCCTAGATACTTGAAGTACGTGATGAACCAAGGTATATACTTGATAACTTATGGGTGATGGGATTCAACTTTCTACTCATGAAACCCACTTTCCCTTCCATGAGATATCGCTCACGAGAGAAGGAAAATTCTATCCCATAAGTGCATAGGCATCTAACCTATCTGCAGTGACAGTCAATTTGGGATCAGACCATGGATAGGAAATCCATACCTGAGATGATTTCCTAGGGTTCCATTATGTTTACCAAAAGGTCCCATGTTAACCTCTTTTGACAATGAGATATCTCGCACTACCGACAGATGAAAGATATAGAGGAATCATTTCGTGTAGGAACCTCAAGTCAAAATTGTTGTGCTAGCGCCTCAACTAGGAGTTATAACTCTCACAATATAAGTATAGAAAGAAATAAATTACAAAAAATTATTCCTACTAACACTAATGAAATATTATAAATCACACATATTGTATCTCTCACCATCTCATGCACTGTGAGATTATAAACATCCCAATCCTCACCTATCCGTGACCCCAACCACTAGCTCCCTGCGCAAAATATGGTTCTATTGATTATGGTGGTGGTAGGATATCATGTCATCATCCTCTATATATTGATCCTCCTACTCCTATTCCATCTCTAACTACCTAGGGACCAACCTGTCCATGCATGAGAGAGCCCTGATCATGGTTCTTCCTCTGTTGGGGTGGTATATCATCTATCAGTCAGTGCTGCTCAGCACATCTATTTGGAAAATCATCCTCCATGTGACCTTGATCGTTACATGAAAAGAAATTACACTATTTAGGCTACCCTAGTGCTCTCTGATGCCTATAACCATGTGTCCGAGTCACATCATAGAAGGATATCTTACGTTGATATCCTGACGCCTAGTGTCAGCTAGCCACTGTAGACGAATAATATATGTGGGGCCTACCATTAGCTCTAGCTGTCTGGCATCCCTCCAACATAAATATATCTATCACAATTTCCCACTCCAACACCATGACATAGGTGGAGATGCACAAGGGAAATACACTGGCTTGGATCTCTCGGCCGAGTCCCTGCTCAAACAGCCATGCTCAGAAGTAGAAATATAGGATCATGTTAAGGGAGTACGATGTATGGTGTGTGAACCTCACTACATACTAATCCATAATCATCCCTCCCTACTTCATCTCCAAAATATCCTGGATCCTGAATGAGTGCAATCATGAGGTGTAGTAGTCCTCATGGGACAACTGTTGGATGTCGGTCCATGAGAGTGCGAACTCATCATGAATCTATGTAACAAGTCTCTACCAATGCCCAAATGCTCCATAGAATAGGCTTGATATTTCTGAAACTACCTAATCCATCTGTTTCTAGATGTGACTAAAAACATTAAGAACTAACTCTAACCAATACTCTGATTCATGTGGTTCTGGCTCACCACAAAACCTTAACTGCCTTTGACATTGGAACTCATGGAGCATGCTAAGCCTACACGCATCCTCATCCTTCTCTATTGGGATGATCTACTAATCTATAATGGGAGGTACTGCTACCTACACATCTAAAAGAATGTGGTCATTGAATGGACCCTGAACTGAGGCCTCATCACTTATTAGACCAACATCACAAACTAGAGTTGGTATTCTAGATGGATGTCATGGCGGAGGCATCTTGAAATTTAACAAGAAGTAATGCGTTCAGATGAGAATATATATATATATATATATATATATCAAAATAATGGGATGAAAACTAAATAAGGATAATCAATGAATAAATTTTATATAATGTATGTACCATTAACCCCTGCAACAAATGTCTCGGCATACCGAGTCGACCAGCAGGTTTTTAGGGTCCTGGTGAATGGATACATTAGCCACCACACCTTCACTGGACTCCTTGGCCTGAGAGCTACAATCGAGACACTTTTAACACCATTTACCTAAACCCAACCAAATAGTCTTAAGGGGATACATCTGAACAACATCCCAAGGAATGAACATTAACTATTACCAATTAGTCATGACTCGGCCCATGCCGAAGATCGATATGTAACTTCCCCTATCCCGCCTCTATAGGCTAGGGGTGGTGATAATAGTTGAAGTCATAACTAACTCGATGGTGAATTTTTCTAAAAACCTGTACGCATGCACTTATCCAACTCAATGAAAAAGTGAAGAGGGAATGAAAAAAATATAAAACACTGCTATAACATAAACCATGCATGCATGAACCTCTAGATAGTGAAAAAACACTTTAGTGTATACTAAAATTTGATGGGAAAAAATAAATACCTAGATAGAAATGTGTCCCAAACTAATATAAAATTGGAAGGAGTAATCAACTTAGAGATCCTATCTTAAGAATCCGAAGATACAACCACCATACGTGGCCTAATCACCCAGTACCCATAATCTCCTCTGTAGTCATGGTAGACCTTTCTATCATCTGTATAAGACATGATACATGTGTTAAAATTCCATGAAGGGGTGATTATAAACCTACCAAATATGAAACCCTAAAATTTGGAGGGGGAGCGGTAAGAGATGCAATAAATTTGAAAAAGAGTAGATAAAAGACACAGTGAAAGAGTACAGATCATCCCAAACCAAAAGTGAAAGTAAGTTAGTCCAAACATAAGGGGATAAACAAAATGATTATATGAACTACCCATTGAGTCTTTGTCACCTATAACATAAGAGAATACTCATCCAACCATGAGAAACTAAACATAGAATGAACGTTCCATACCCATACATGTCTTTGCCTCTCCTAGTGGGTGAGTATCCAATTCTAAGGTGTGGATAAATAAGAATTTTGTATATATAGTCATTAAAAATATGTCTAAATTAAAGAGTTAGGGGATATCCGTCTCATAGATTATACCAAGAAGAATAATAGCCAACAATTCCAAAATCCCATCAATAATGACTAACATCTCATGCGACTGACCAAAAGTAACCTTCCCATCCAAGTCAGGCCACATCACTATGATTCAAAGTTGAGGGGATACCATATATTGGTTGATAACCCATGCCCCGGTACAACATGAGGGTTCCACTTTGATCGTCAATGGGGGATCCATACCCTGCCTAGTAGGAGGGTTCGACTCTAAAGGTAGATGACTGATGCCCATCCCAGCCAGATGGTTCTACTCTAGAAGTTTGAAGAGGGCACATGCCATATACCGATATGAGTGTTTCACTTTAGGAATCTGTAGAGGACCTATGCACAGTCCAACTTGAGTGTTCAACTATAAAAGTTCATATATGACCCATTCCCATCCCAACTAGAGGGTTCCACTATAAAAGCCATCGAGGACCCATGCCCATACCAACTAGAGGGTTCTAGTAGGGAGTCTACCTCTTGTGATCCAGCTTGACCACTACCATTATCAAGTTTCATCCTAGAATGATCTGTACCCAAAACATTTTACATCATTTCTCCAATATGGAAACCAAGGACATCATCACATTTAATATAGAAAAACACTCAGTATAGGATACTTACAGGCCAAAATCTGAGTTCAAACAAAGTAGATACAGACATTGAAAGTTTCAAAAAAAGGAACCAAGAGATACATAATGTGTGAGGGGACCCACATGGAATGCAGTCCCACTTCATAGCCTACCCATTTTGCTGGCCAGTACATGAATCTCTATCTATCTGGAAGTACACACTATGTAGGTGTACTACATGGTGTCTTTGGTTTAATTGGGACCGAGCCATGTCATGCTGGTCATGTCTGTGTACTGGAACCCAGGTATGTGTACTTCTATGTGGACTCTTTCTTGTGTGGTCTTCCATACTGGTTATCAAACTGGGATAGGGTACACAACCTGTAATGGAGTAATACACATCATGTCATCCTTAATTTTTCTAAAATCCCAAGCGTCGTCTCTAAGGGGGACTGTATGCCATGTGTTTATCCATGACCACGACATGATGTCTGTATTTTCACATAAATCCCATATCTAACTTTTCTCTTTGAATATATTTAAAATTCGGTATATCCTACCTTAAAATAGTCTGAAACCCAAGGATCTAGAAGCAATTCATCGATCTTGGCCTATATTCACTATAAATTGGCTATGATGAATATTCAGGGTTTCTCCATTTGTTCCACACAATGCCATAAATTTTCTCATCATGATCCGGATGTTTAAACAGCAAATTTTTCATCCTCACCTCACATATATATTGAATCTATTTTCAGTTCATCAAACCATTATTGTTTTGTTGAGCTGCTATGAATCTGGGGGTCCAGTCGAGCTCAGTACCTCCCAACAATGTTGAACTGGGACCGCGGGGATCCAACCTGTGAAGAACGTGAAATGGATTTGTGATAATTGTACAACAAAAATAGTTTAATTGATTGATGACAAGAATTATTGGTCATTCGATCAAGAATAATAATTCCATATTAGAAAATAAATAAATAAACGTTAATTTATATAGATGGGAACATACAGAGGCTATAATATGTCATCCATTTTGGAGTGATGAATGAAGAATGAATTACTAAATAATTTAATTAAAGGTGTGAAATCACAAAATGTCAAGCCCTTTACCGATCAAGGACAAAGTTTTGATGAATAATGCACATGTAATCAATCTAAGAGGTGTTTTTGTACTTATTGCATCTTAATCTAATCTGATTCGGTGTTCCGTCATCGTCTGAGGTAATATACTAGAGGAAGGGGTAAGATAGATCTCACAGGTGATTTCAATATTACAAGGCTAACCCTGGAAAATTCACCATGATAGTATATTTATAGACTTTTAATCTAGGACAATTTGATTTAATTAATTAATTTAATAATTAATTATTTCACCGATCGTACCGTTAATGAGTGAGGAATCTAAACACCCCAACGTCGACTCATTTTAGGTGGCGCTTAGGGTAAACTATGCAATCTAGACTCAACCATGGTATCAGATTTATAATGCAATCTACCATTTAAGAGTTTTCATTTTTTTATTATGAATTTACATGGGGATAATATAACATATATTTAATATTTTTATAAAATTAATTTTGAGAAACCCGGCCCTTGGAATCGCACACTGTCTCAGTTCATAACTCTGAAAATATATACAGAAATATTTCAGTATTTTACAAGGATAAATCCATGTATCTAAAAAATCTGTAAAATAATGGTCTTAAATAACTTATCACATTAATAATGAAAATAATATATTATCCTAATTAATAGTTAAAAATCCTCTCACGATCTCTATATAAGATCTAAGAATAAGGTATGTTTTGGTGGTAGAAACTGGTGGTGATTCCTCTAGAATGGGGCTCTTGGAAATTTCATTAAGCTTGAACTTTTATCAAATATTATTTTCATCAAACTATAATTATTGGAGTTTGGATTTATTTTGATCTAGATAAAACCTTCATAATTCCACATTTTTATAATATTAGACAAATTAGGTTCATAATGGTGACTTTTACTAACCGATTCAATTTTGTTTTGTTTCTTTCATAGATTTCATAATATGGTTACTTCCTTTTATACTCACTAATTTAATAGATATTTTAAAAGAGCGAAATGTTAAAAAAATTATTTTAAATTTTCACTATTTTTTAGTTTGGTTTTGCATGTGAAACAAGCCACCAAACTCAATAGGTTTTGAAAGAAAAAATATAACAAAATTTTGGGGCATAACATATCCCCATGAAGTTCACAATTAGTGATCTTCAAGAAGGAAGGTTATGTGGAAAAACCATCAATAAGAAAACCACATGTCATATATGTAATTAGTTCATCTTATCTATAGTAAGTTGTATAGGTTAGTGGGATTGATATAATTATTATAGTGTTTCATACATTTCATTCCATGATACGTGATGAAAACCATGGAATATTTACATGTGCAAAAGTAGCATGCATTAGTCTCGTTAAGAATGGTATTATATTAATTGAATGTTCGGGACATAATCTATCCATTATATGATTTTGAAAAATACATCTATTTACGTTGGATTGAAATGAAAGGGTTTGGTATGAAATATTTGGCCATTTTAGTTTCTGGATAAGTTCATTTCAGGGTGTAAAAGAAATATAAATCTAGTAGTTAGTATGATAAACCTTGTAAGAATATTTATTGATAAATTATCCTGTGATTAAGGGGAATATATTACACAATGAGAATATATGAAAATGTTGTTAATATTATCTCTATGAATTATTATTTTTACTTTTGAGGTCCTTGAGGTATTGCTAGATACCGCTTTTGGTCTGTGGTTTAAACTTTCTTCCACTGAGAAAAGAACATAGAGGCTCATACACTATGAGTGACCAAAATTTTATAAACAAGTACATGATTAAAATGTGGATATATTATTTATTTAAATTTTTATTGACAATATTAATAGATAAATATTATTCACAAGTCATGGGAATGTAATATTTATTTTATCATTCAAATATATTTATTCCTCCAGTTTTACTTAATTTCATGGGGGGGAATGAATCGATTATAATGATTTGGTGGATGCAATAATATGATTTAAATTAAAAATAAATAATTATTTATTTAAGGATATTATTAAAAACATATGTCAAATTTATATTATAGTATTTATATTTAAAAACTATGTGACATGGGGAGTTTAGTTTTTTAAAATAAAACAAGAATGGACATTGTGAAAAATATTTTATTTTAATCTTATTATAAATAAAAAAGATATGTCATTTTTGTTATGGGTTTTTTCATTTGTTGTTGATAATACATTAAAACAATTTCTTTCCTCCCATCTCTTGACACATAGAGACATTTTTCTCTTCGGTCAAGGGTTGTTTAAGTTGAATTGATTTTCTTTGCTATCACACAGTGATTAAATGTTGACATTTGAGGAGAATCATATTTCATGTATAGAAACATCTATATGATCACTCATTTGAAATCTCTCACAATGATATCAATACTGAATGCTCGTGTTCTAATACACAACATAAAATTTTAAAATAATCACCGATGATCTATTCAATTATATAAGGAACTATTTTATTTTATTTTATTTTTTTCAAATAAATTACATGAAATAAATGGGATGAAGATGAATTAATTGGATCAAATATATGATTCCATGATGATTTTTATGTGAAAATTTTAATATTCATTCTTCCACCATGTCCTTATTCCTTCAAAGGGTATTAAAGAGATATTGAAATTATTATTTTTTAATGTTAAATTAAATTATCTAGAATTTGAGTATAATAAGATTATATGGACCCAATAACACTGTGTACTAGGATTGATATGGTCAAACACATAGGAATAGTAAGAAGATATATTGAAGATATAGTATTGTCACATTGGTTGGCTATAAAGACTATGCTAAAATACCTCAGGTATATAATGGATATATTCCTAGTTTATGGAGGAGATGATGAACTAGTTGTGGGGGGTACATAGATGCTAGTTTCCACATCATAATGATCTAAAATTAAAATTGATATATTTTTCACTCAATGGAGAATTTGTGAGTTAGAGGAGTACTCAAATGCCAATGGTCACTAATTCTATAGTAAAATAAAATTATATTTTGACTTCTGATGCATACATGTATGTAGTGTGGATACATATCATTATCCAAGTCTTTAGTGTTTTTTCTATTAGTGCATATACTATTAATTTTTATTGTTATAACACTGTAGTAACAGTTCTAACTAAGCATCCCATGTCACATTAATGTAAAAAACATATATTTTGAAAGTATCTCCTCCTGAGATATTTTACTCAAAGAGAATATGTCATAGTGAAAGTAGTATCCACAAATGAAAATTTCGCAAACCCATTAACTATATTTATACCTCAAAAGAAGCATGACATCATGTGAGATATATTGGGTAAATAGTTGTTATTAGTTAATTCTAGTTAAAGTGGGATTATGTTGGAGTTTTTTTCCTAGAACAAACTAATTTTTTACTTTTGACTACTAGATCATGTAATTATTTTTAGTGTATATCATCCCATGTTGTATTTTACTTCTGCATACCTCTATATGATAGTTTACTTAGAGTAAAAATCACATTATTTTGGTATAAGATTTTTCCTATATAATGATAACATAGATATTCCATGAAAATATTATTTAATATATGTCATTAGTTCTAGATACATCATACTGACAAGGCACAAATGATGTTTGATTATCTAGTTCTACAGGCTCATAAGAATTAATACTTATTCTTATAAAGTTTACATGTAGTGATCTACAAAAATGAAGGTTATGATGATATACCCATAAATAAAAACACCATGTATCATATATTTCATTAGTTGTTCTTATCAATGAGCACATGTATTGGCCCCTGGACTTGAGATTACTATAAATGAGTTCCATGATTCACATACCTTGATACATGGTGAAACTCATTACATATTTTCTCGTGGTGAAGTCCCCAAAATTATTTGAATCATGATTGGTATAATATATATTAAATGGTCAAGATAGTATTTTTCCTTTATGAGTTTAGAAAGAATATATCCTTTGACCATTCATTTAAATGAATGTGTTTGGTATAAAATCCATGGACATAGTAGTTAAAAGACAAGTTCATTCCATAAAGTCAAAGTAACATAAATCGCACAGTTTAGATGATGATACAAGTATGAGTTTTTTTTGATAAGATACCATTTGAAAATAAGATTATATTTCATAGTGCATATTTGTAGGAAGGCTGTTAACATTATCTCTTTATATTATTATTTTATCTATGAGGTTATGTGTTTCTAAATACCACCCTTAATTATTGGATTGAACCAACTACCATAAAAAAGAAGCTAGTGGGTCTTAAACTAAGTGTACCATAAATCTAATAAATATATATATATATGTATTTAAAGTGTATAAAATTTATTTATTTAAATTTTTATTGATCATATTATTAAATAAATATTATTGTAAAGCTACATTAATATAATATTTATTTTATAAAATGAATATATTATATTAAAAAAAATCTTCATATTGATAAGGTATATTGTTAGCAATGATAGAAGGTAATTTCTCACCACTAAACAAGTATGAGTATGTTATATTTTTTGGCAATGGCTTGAGTTATTGTGTAGAGGGTGATGTATGGATGGAGAAATTGATGAAACTAAAATATGTACACAATGAACATCAGTATCCAAATATACATCATCAAAATCAGAGAATAAACATCAAATCTATTAGAATAATCAATATTCATGTCATAATCAGAGTTCACATGATCAAAATCAGAATATGAATCCATTTCAGAATCAAATATAAGAGAGTTTTGTGCATTATAAATAGGTGTGTATGTGATCTTAGACATCAAACTAGAACCAATAACCATAATCACCATAAACATAGGATAATCAAATTCCATGGGGTTTTTATTTGGTGGTTCAAAATAGAAGATAACAAAAGAAGAATGGTCTTATGATGGGTACTTCATGGATTCCATAACATTAAATATCACAACATTATCCCCAAACTCCATTGAAAGTGTACCCTTATGGAAATTTATGATAGTTTTTTTATTTTGAGGAACAGACTACCTTAGATAATGGGATCATGAGAACATACCTGATCATCCTCCATGTTAAGCGTGTAGAAATATGATGGGAAGATCATGTCTCTTACCCAGACAAGTACATCTTCAAGGAATCTCACATGATATGCTGTAGCCCTATTCACTAATTGCACCACTACTCTCGTCGGCTTAAATTCACCAACCTATAAAGAAGATAAAATATCATGAGGAATCACATTTATGGAAGCTCCTAAATCATATAAAACATTAGAAAGGTGTAAATCCCATATAGTTCATTGGATGGTGAATGTCCCTAGATCCTTGTACTTTGTTGGCATCGCTGGATTTTGTGTAATGAGTGTTGAAACATTCCTTCAAAGATTGATCCTCTAAAATCCCTTGATCCCTCTTTGATTGGTATAGAGTTCTTTTAAAAATTTGGATTACCTTGGGATTTGATTTATTGCTTCAAGTAGAGGGATATTGATCTCAACATGCTTGATTGTATCCAAAACTTATTTGTGTGTGTCCACTTTACCCATATTCATGGTTTATATAACTCTTTTTGGAAATAGAATGGGTTTAGGAGGAACAAATCAATCATATTATTACCTTTGTCTTTCTCCTTGGGCTGCTCATTAGTGGTTCTTAAATGAGGCTTCTTTAGAGTTGACTTGAATCCCAATGGAATGGTAGGTGAAAAAGTATCAGTTTTTTGCCTCCCGCTTCTCAATGTGATGTCACTAACATTACCCTTTGGATTTTGAGTAGGTTAGGAAGGAATATTTCAGTATTTCTTACTCACCAGTTCATGGAGGGTGGTGGCAATATGGCTCATTTGAGTCCTTAACTCCCTCTTCTCTGAACCTTGACTCTTCAGCTCATTCTGTTGATTAAGAACATTTTGTTTCAAAATATCATTAGTATTAGCATATAAATTTTGTTGAAAAGTCCCTTTTTGTTGGCTTGATGATTCTTGGGCTTCATACCTCCTTTGGGGTTGTTGACTGGTAAGGCAAAGGTTACTAGAATTTTTGTCAAAAAGTAATAATTTTTGTTTTCTAAAGACATACTTCATCTCTGATTGATCCTTCCAACCTTTGTTGTATGTTGGTGAAAAGGAATCATACTTATTTCAGGGATGTGGATATTGTTGATGTTGATATGGTCTCCTAAGGAATACTACTGCACAATCCTCTAACTCTTGTAATTAGGGGCATCAATAAGTTGAGTGATCTGTTTTAGTGAAAATGATTTGTGGCCTCATAGGAGTGGGTTGGGAAGTCTTTTGAGCCAATGAAATATTCAGCACCATAGTGGTCAATTCATGCAACTTAGTATCAATCAAATTATTTTCAATAGGGAAAGTACTTACCTGATGTACTCCTCTAACCTGCAGTGTACCTCGATGGCCAAATTGTTGGGATTTTTGTGCTGTATTTTCAATCAACGCATATGCTGCTGCTGGTGTTTTTTCTACCAATTCCCCTCCAGCTACGACATCCACTGTGCTTCTCTCTATTGGTGTGATTCCTTCATAGAATTTTTGGATGATTATTTTCTCACTTATTTGGTTATGTGGGAAGCTTGCACACAACTTCTTGAATCACTCCCTGTACTCACACATTGACTCACCTTGTTATTTCTTGATCCTTGATATCTACTTTTGAATAGAAGTGTTCCTCAATGTTGGAAACAATCAATTCAATAAAAGAAATTTCAAATCATTCCAACATGTTACATCTTTGGTTTGTAAGTTATACATCCAATCCTTTGCAGTTCTATCAAGTGAGAAAGAGAATGCTCTTTGTTTTATTTGATAATCAGATATATTTCATGGTTTTAAGGTTGAGAAAACCACATTAAATTATTTTAGATATTTATTGGGATCCTCACCAGATAGGCCATGAAATTTTTGAAACAGGTGAATTAACCTATATTTTATTTCAAAGTCTAATTCATGATTTGGGTATGCAATACAATTTGGTTGATAGTTAATGTAGGGTACAAACATTTCTTGAATGGTTCTATTAAGTTAATTATTATTTTTGTTAGCCATTAGTTTTTATTTTATGTTTGATTCATAATTTTTCCAATTTCAATATTACCTGAATGGAGAAATTCTCAAACTTGTTGAATTTTGAAACATCTCGTAGACTGAGACTATTTGATTCGATCCCTAAGGTTACACTCAATCTCAGGGTCGGGATTTAAGAGATCATAGGGATTATTTCATGTCATATATTAAATAAAAATAAAGGTAAATGAAAAAAAATTAGACCATAATAAAAAAAGTTTGAGTTATTCAGATAAAAATAAAAGATGAGAGTAATAGAAATAAAATTAACAAAGGGGAAAGAAGAAAGAAGGCGGGGAAGAAAAAAATTAAATGAAAAATAAAATAAATACCTCTAATTAGTTGGATAAATTACTTTCCTCCCCAAAAATGATTCCAATTTGAAAAATGTTGTCATGGACGCTTTCGAATGATGTATGACTTTTTGGGTACTTAGGTGTTGTAGAGTGGCAGACCAATGTTGTCTCTCAAAGGAGAAAGTAAATTAAACAACATATTAATGGAATTCTAAAAAATAAAATAAAAGGGAAGAAACACACTACTTAAAATGGTTTGGGGATATTTTTACCATTTCTAAAGGTAGATAAATTATTCTGGAAGAATATTTCATTTTTTTCATTTTTTTGAAATGTGATTAAGAAAACACAACGAGAAGATGTTTTTTTAGAAAATATTTTAAAAGGAATAATCAATCTAACTCTACCTATTCTTTTACTTATTAATCATTATCATTTAAATTGATGTCCAATTAATTATGATCCCTTAATTTTTTAACCCTCAAACCCTACAAGAGTTAACATTACCACAAAGATAAAGTGAATTAAACCCTAGGCAAGCTTCAGAACACGCAATCACAGGATCCTACTCTAAATCACATTCTAAGTCTAGATTATGGATAGTGGTAAAATAGGGCACATATCTAATCTAGAAAATGAAGATTAATTTTGTTTAGGGATAATATTTGAAATTTTAAAATTTATCTCATGTGCTTTTGCTTCACCAATTAAGATTGTGCTCTCATAATTCCCACATCACTCGACCTCGCGAGTTTTGTGTTAATAGTTAATTTTTTTTGCTTAGTTTATTTTAATTAAAAAACAAAAATCATAAATCATAATATGTGAATTACATTTTCTCATTTACTCAAAATAATTCAGTGAAGATGGTTATATTTAGATCGATTGCTAAGAAAAATAACTCTTCCATAGGTGGTGTAGTCATCGTAGATATTTTTCACATTCACAAGGGTTTAGAAAGGATATAACCCAATATTGTTTCTAATTTTGAATTCCAACCCAAATATAAAGATTAATACAAAAATAATATTGAAAATTATAGAAGAAATTGAAGAGAAATTATGAGGTTTATTAGGAAAACACAAATATTACAACATGAAGAAGTTGAAGAAGACTTTGATGAAGGGATCCTTTAATCAAGAGAAAACCTTCAGGAAATGATATTAAAATTGGATTTGAACCTTTTACCCTTTTCCCTAAAATTCCCAATGAAAATCCCAACCCCTTATAATTATAAAAACACTAATTTATAGGGGGGAGAGGATGCTAGTTTTTAAGAGGTTTCAAGTTTGAATGAGGAAATTCTGACAAATAAATTATTCCAACTTTCACCTCCTATTTCCCCTAAAAAACATATGAATTAATTGTCCTTTCATAAGGATGATTTGCGAGGAATTGGTTCCTCAAACTCCTCCATAAATGTTGGCCTAATCCATGAATGGATGAAGAAGTTATGTTCCATATATAGAAATTATTTCCAATCTATAGAGTCCAGACCATCTTTGACTTCATGGCCCATTAAGTCCAATAAAATGCATTACTTAGCTCACATGTCCTGAATTAAAGTTGTGTCCCATTAAGTTAGGAACACAGTTAGAAAATTTAATGTTTAAATAATACATATAAAAATATTTATATCTAAAATACTACATAAAACTGTAAAAGGGTAAAACTATAATTTTCACCAAAATTGTGTCTCGAGTTATTTCCCAAGTATTCCTAGGAGTGGG
The DNA here is from genome assembly GCA_963277665.1 of Viscum album. NCBI lineage: Eukaryota > Viridiplantae > Streptophyta > Magnoliopsida > Santalales > Viscaceae > Viscum > Viscum album. Next base: position 1,360,724,894 of record OY728151.1, on the reverse strand, counting down.
AGAGCATGGAAATATGAGCTAAATAATGTTCAGGTTTTCCTAGGAGTGGGAGAGCAAGGTGTGGGCTTATTATCTCGAGTTATTTCCCTAGTTTTGCTTATTGGAGATGTAAATATTGAAGGAGGTAATGATGTAGAGACCCTTTTTTTCTTCTTCAAAGACTTGGGAATATTTATACATAAATTTACAGAGCTAACTACTAAGACGACATGTGATTTCGAGGTCCGGTGTGCTAGGAATTAATTTTATAAAAATATTAAGTATATTTTTGTATTATTAATGTAAAGGAGATAGAATATCTCTCAAACAGTAACTCAGATTAGAAATTAGAGGCCATCATTAAGTTGAGGACATGGTGTTTACCCTAGGTTGGGTATAACTTTTGTCGGTGCGAGACTTCTGTGAGAAACTCACCGAGGGGAAAATTGTAAATAAAATAATTAAACATAATTATTTTATCTCGATCTTCGAATAAAATAAATTTTGATCAGAGACTCATATTAGAAATATGAGATCATTATTGGGTTCTTAATGGGGTGTTTTACCTATGTGCGACATTAAATGAGAGGCACAAGAGGTTCAGATTCCACGCCGAGCGGGGATCCTGTAAATAGAAGCTTAAGATTTCAGGATTATTGTTAGCCCTAATTCTCTCTCTCTCTACCCCCTCCCCCTCAAAAACTCACTCACTCTATATCATCCATTATTCATTAAATTAAGGAGATTTATTTGAGAGAACCAAGACAGATTGAATCAGGAGTGTGACGAACGCGTCGACAACGATAAACATATCAATCAAGATAGGATTATTCCACTTTTTATTTTCCAATTGAAGTTTCCCTTAAAAATACACTATTTTTTGTTTCAATTCATCGTTTAAATTATAAATTACCAATGGATGCACTAACATGGTCCTCGATTCGTGCATAAACCTACAAATTTATCCATTCTTCTCCTATTCTTCACTGATATTTGTCGCCCACTTTTGGGTGAATTAAACCACTAATGGATCATCATGTGGAGGTTGGAGATGTGAAGATATCATCATGAGGATCATAAATATGTTTTAGGATCAGTGCTTGGGAAGTTAGAGGAGTCAGTACGGCATGACGAAGAATGTGGCAGCATGAGTCTGGCACGGCGACGCTGATGGCGGCCGACGGTGGCGACAGTGGCACCCACGGTGGCTGCAGGTTTTGGTGGCAGTGCAGCGAGGCATGGATTTGATGAGGTGGGTATCATTCTAGGAGGATCGAGACTAGGGGTGTGAGTTGATGCTGCTGATTAGGGTGGCTCTGTCGCTCGGTCGAGCGAGGCCGCACGACACGACCCTAGCGGTGATCGCTACCAAAAAGTGTGGCAGCCTTTCAGCTGTATTGACAAGAGGCGGAGACCCAACCATGTTTCATGCCAATATCAGAAGTGGGTTGAGCCACACAGTTGGGTTGCAAGATGATGAGATAGAGCGGGCTGACCCAAGTTGAGCGGACCGACCAGAATGGGTTAGACCAGTTCAATCAGTCCGAGAAATCATCAGATGCTCGTATCTCCTAATCCGGGTGTCTGCATGACGTGTCGTCTATAGCCAAGTGTTCCTCTTATTGATAAGAAGCATTTTATGCCAGTTTGGGAATTTTAAGACTTGGATTCATTTCTTGGATACATGAAACACATATGTTTAATAACAATAGTAATATAATTATTATGATTAATAAAACTTGTTTCAAATATAACTCATTCTCATGATATCTAATTAAAAAGTTTTCACAGGAATCACGACCTTGAAATTGGGACTGATGTTTCAAGACCAATTTCCAGAACCTATAATTTAATCAAGGCGTAGGCCCGATGAGGCCTAGTTTGGGTGTTTGTGGTGAAATTTGACTTTTTCATTTGGTTTCCGTTTTGGATGAATGAATAGACGATTCCATGTGTTTTTCTATAAGGATAACTATGGTGAAATCCATATAATTTGTTTTGGGATCAAGGAATTAGTCCTACAAGACGTCATCCAAGCATACTGTGGAAACATAAAACTCTCCCATCTGATGATTTTTTGGGTTGAATGAATTGTCGATCTTATTTGTTTTTCTACAAAGATCATAATGGTGTGATATGTTTGGATGTGCAAATCTTTTTGTGTGACCTCATTAATTGTGTAATCCTGAAAATAATATCAACAGAATATCCTTTTGTTTTTTTAAGACACCTCACAGCTTGGTAGAAATTGACTCTTGTGATAGTGGATAATATGTATGAAGATATACAGTTAAATGTTTTGGGGCTGTTAGAGGAGGCGTGTCAGTGAAATTGCGTTTTTGGACCTCTGGATAAATGATGGGCATCGTGCACTTTTAAACCTTTTGACTAGATGTTCCATGTACTCTGGGAGTTCACTAGAATGCCTAGTGGTACTAGTTCAAGGTTTAGTACCTGAGAATGACTGGGAACATAGCCAGGTGATGAGATAGGGTCACACATCATCTGGGGCCTCTATGTGTTGTGTACCACTTTATGAATCTTGTATCTCTCGTATCTGCTTCTTTTGGACTGATATTTTAGACCACGAGTAGCCTATCCTGAGTGTTTTTTCACATAGAATGTGATGGTTCCCCCTATTGTTTCTTTTGCGATGCGATGATAGATGTTCCGGATGTGACACCTATCTAGGGAGACACTCGATGATGTCAGCAATCTTATAGTATCTTTACAGTACCCCAAGATTACCATCCCATAGGGATGTCCAGTGTAGTTCCTTGAATCTTTTTTAGAGTTATCATCTAGTAGGTATGGCCAGTGTAGTTACATAATGATTTTAGAATGTTACCATCCAGAAGGGATGGACAGAGCATTTTTGGGATTACCCTCCAGCTTAGCGGGGTAGTGGGTTCCCTGACAGCATTTTTGGGCTTACCCTCTAGCTGGGGTAGGTAGTGGGTTCCCTGGTAGAAATTTTTGGTACCCTTCAGTATAATACCCATCAGTGGGGCTGGGAAGTGGGTCCCATTGATGATTCTTGTCGAGAAGTACCCTTTAATGGGGTTGGGCAGTGGGCCCCTGTCGACTTCCGGGTGATGATCCACCATTGAAATACTAGTGCGTGGATACTTGATGACTAGAGTGTCACCCTCTAGTTAGGCTGGGCATGGGTCCTCAACCTTGAGACACGACCTCTTGGTTCTGCAGAATAGTGACGAGATGTGATTTGACATACCCTTGAAATTTTGAGAAATATGAGAGATTTTCCCACTAAGATGTGTCCTCGTGATGCAGCCTAAAACCATGGAGAGGAGACAAAGCCACCCAAAGCGGATAGTATCAAGGTTTGGTGCCTGAGTCTGTTTGACTTGCGTGTTCAGGGATAATGTGTGGGATGCTGGGAATTGTTGGTCGATACATCTAGATTTATTGGTAACTCTTTTCCTAGGCTGAGCTATTAGATGGAGATCCCCTTACTATCTTATTTGGGCTTCTTGACCAAGAATATATATATCATATTTCATTACCCACTCTTTGGGGTCTGGTTACTCTCCTTCTCAGAGAGGCAAATATGTACATGGTATGCCATGTGATTTTAGTGTCTAGATTATCTTGGTTGGACGAGTCTACTCTCCTACTATAGGTTGAGAAGACTCGACGAGAAGTTAATCTTTTTACCATTTCTAGATCTTTGTGTTTGGAAGAGATTACTTCACTCTCTTGTTTGGTTGAGCTTCACTCTTTATTTTACCATGCCCTATCTACTACTTTCCTCTTCATTGTATCTCTTACTACTCCCCCTTCTCCTTTCTGGGGCGTCCTACTGATTATTTTTATATTCATCCATTCATGGGATTTTCCCGCATAGTTCATGTCTTATGTAGATGATGGATAGGTTGATTATGACATTAGAGGAGCTTAGGGATATAGGTTCTTGGACCACGTACGGTGGTCATAGCTTGGGATCTAGGAGTGGGGTTCTTTCAGTCATTTTACTTTTCAGTTACTACCAAGTTGTGGCACATTTCTGGTTGGGCTTGTATTTTTTTCCCTTATTTCCTTTCAGTTTACTTTACAGCACCTGTACTTATGCTATTTGAAGGCCGACTCATGTTTTTGGGTTATATATAGCAGTGTGGTATCTTTCTTTCTTTTCTCTCTTCACATTGAGTTTTTTGCATGTGTATCTACAAGTTCTTAGGCAAATGCCTCCCTGAGTTTGTTGTGCCTTTAGCACTTATTGCCACCCCTGGCCTATGGAGGAAGGCTTCGGGTAGTTGTGGTTCGAGCCCCAACATGGGTCCTTTCATGAAATATTAGTTAGGTGATGATATTATTAAAAAATTAGAGGTGATTATATTAGTGAGGACTTTATCATTTTTAAAATTTTCAAGAAAGAAAGTAATATTTGAACCTGCAACTTATGGGATTAAGGCATGTATAGTAAACTAGTATGCTATATTTCTTTTTCATTATACATATATATACATCGTTATATTTATATATATACATATATATTAATGCGAATAAATTTTACTCACATAATATATTTAAAAAAATTAAATATATAACCTATATATACATATATACACATTAATGTATTCATATTTATATTATGTATTTATATGTCTATGTTCTAATATATTTATATGCTATTAAATAAATTTATATTATATATATATATTATTTATATAAATGTATACACATATATAAATATGGATTATATTTATAAAATATGGAATAAAACATTCCTATATATATAATAAAATATAACATTTATATTAATATATAAATATAATTTTACATATATTTATATATAAATACAATTTTTTACATATATTTATTTTTAAATATATTTTAAATATATATATGTATGTATGTATTTATAGGTACAATTATATTATGGATTCAAATATATATATATAATATTATTATATTTTGTGTATGCACACTCCCTCTAAATCATATATTTACACACACACACACAAACATATATATATATATATATATATATTATATTCAAATATATGTTTAATATATTATTTTTAATACTTATAAGTATATTAATATAAATATATGTATATATGTAAGTATAATATGATATAATATGATATATATGTATATATATACATGCATGCTCCCTCCAAATTATATATTTACATATATTAAAATAAATACATTTATGTATTTGTATAATTATATGTAGATAATTATATAAAAATATATATAATATAATATAATTATATATATATATTTTTAATACAATATTTCATATATTTTTATATAATTACATTTGTATGATTTTATTCATATATAAAGTGTTTATATATTTACTATATTAATTTATATAATATAAAAAATATTATAATTATAATTTATATATGTAATATAATATAATATGTATTTATTTATATATACTTACTGACACATGTTTGTATAAATATATATATAAATACATTTATATCGAATACGCATGAACATAAATGTGTATTTATATATTTATTTATAAATATTTATCTTTAAAAACTTATTTCTATATACTTATTTCTATATACTTATTTCTATATAATTTATTCTATATGCTTATATATATATGACATATATATACTATATATTAAATTTATAATAGGAAATATATAATATTATATATATATAATATAAATATATAGATTTATATGTAACATGTTTTATATAATAATTTAAATAATAAATACCTTTATGTTAAATATATATGTATTCAATATATTGTGGATTCATGTATACAGTTAAATACATTTATATTAAGTTTTATATATACAAAAATATATGGTATACACAAAATTAAATAATTTAATTTAATTTACACTTATAATATATATATATATATATAATCAATTTATACACAACTCCCTCTAATCTATATATTTATATATATTTGATTAAATATATTTATAATTACATTTATATTATGTATATAAATATATACATATTTATATATTTTTAAATATATATATGTAAAGTATATATATATTTAAATACATATTTATATATACAAGCAAGTTTATTTATATAATGTATATATAAGAATTGATTTAATGTATTTAAGTAATGAATTTCTAAATATATCTATATTATAATATTATTTTATAATGTAATTAAATATATTTATATAATGACTCTATATAATATAATTATTTTTATATATTTTGCTAAATTTTTTATTTTAAAAAATAAAATTAAAATAAGAGGGAGTTAGAGACCTCCATCTAACCATTGTGATTAACAGTGGTTAATAACTCCCCTATATTTTTTTGGTTTTTTTAAATAAATATAATATATTTTATTGGTAATTTCCTCATAACCATGAAATATTTAGCTATGGTTATGAAAAAACCACAACTAAAATATAAATTATTTATTTATAAGAAAGATAAAAAATTATAGGGGTTATTAATCACCGCTAATCATAATGGTAAGATGTAGTTTTTATCCCTGTATAATCACCTATATTAATGAAAATTAATAAACCCTCTAGTTCAGTTTTTTTAACAAATTGTGTATATTTTAATAGTAGTTCTCCATAAATCACCTCTAAATACTTATTTAGCATTCATTACAGGAGAAACCCTTTTAATTCGTGTTAAAAGATAATTTAGAGGGGGTTATATATATATCCTTCTCTAAATAACTGATGTAAGTTTTCTATTTTTTATGGGGTAAGAAGTATCTTATTAAGAAAAAATCCCATGGAGTTTGAAGTTGTATCTACTTAAAAGCCTCCAAGTTGCAAGGTATGAGACAACGAATATTTTTATTGTATAGTGTCTAGACTGGTGTACCGCTCTCTCTCATGGTGTTTTCATGATCACAAACATTCACCTATGTTTCTAACATTTTTATTTAAGGGAGTTTTAGTGTTTTTATTAAATAGAAATTGTTGGAATTCCTGGAATATTAAATATCATTTTGATCAGTAATAGAGGATTATTCATATCCATTTCTACATTTTGAGATGCTCCTTAGAAGATCCAAATAAGGATTTCAAGTGAAGTGGAGGTTTCCACACTTGAAGCTGGTGATGTGCATACTGCATCAGCTAACTGATGCAGTGTACCAGCTAGTCAGTTCCATGATAACAGAAACTCTTGTGTGTAGTAGGACCACTATTTAGATGAAGGAGGAGCACCAGACAACCCTTGTCTCAACTATAAGTGATATGTATTTTTTGAAGTCCATCGGCCAACCACTGACTAGTAGAGGCTAGACAGTGGTGACTTTCCAGTTTTTTCAAGTTTCTGGTAGGCCACTGGCTACCCGGTGGTGGGAACTAGGTATCCAGTGTGGCCTTTATGACACTCAATGAATTTTAGAACACTCCGAAACCCTTTTGAGCCTATAAATGGAGTCCTTATCCCCTTTTAAGAACATCAATTTCTCTCATCAATGATATCAAAATCGAATCAATAAAGAATTTATATAATTCTCAATTCTATAAAAGATCCTACTTCATGTTCATATTCCCTTAAGGCTCTCAACCATAATATCAAATATATCATCCTCCATTGTATTTCTTCTATCTGAAAAGATTTTTGAGTGACTTTTATCATGTTTTCCTAAATAAAACATCTCTCTCCTCAAAATATATTCTATATTGGTTCACACTCTACAAAAGTGTGGGATGGGTTACTTGGATATCAATTAATCTTAAAAGGGTAATCACAACCTATAATTATGAGGGATAGGTTTCCTGATCACTATTTTGATCAATGGATTTTCACAATATACCTCTCGAGTTAAGGGGTGGAGACATAGTAGATCACATCGAGCCTTCACCAAACTCCTTGTGAAATGTATTTTTCCTCTATTTATATTTCTAAATTTCTTCATTTAACATCAAATTTTTATACTTTTATAAATTTGTTACATTCATTTACAAACTTAATTATCTTTGATTTTATCTCTATAAACTCAAATAGAATTTATCAACTAACGTGCATTTGATTTCATGGTTTATTATTTCTTAATCAATTTTGTTTTGAATTATCCTTTAATTTACACATTATTTTTATATAAGGGAAAGTCACCCCCACCCCTATTGATATAATATTTAATCAAAAATTAGTATCAAATTAGTGCTTTGTTTTTTTATAAAAAAATGTTGACTTCAGAATTTCCTTTTGGTATATTTTTTTCAAATCCTAACTGATTTCAAATATGGTTTTTATTATAGAATCTAATTCCAAAGTCCTTGATCTTATTTTTAATTTAATAAGCTATTTTTGTTATAAAAATCGAGTTTAATCCATTCTTTGAAGTATTTATTTTCCCTTATGGAAAATATTAATGAATGAGTATGTTCCTCCCAAATAATCTAAGAAAAAGACTCATGAAGTTGTTAAGAATTTTTAATAAAATAACATTGATATGAATTCCCTACATTGGGGTCTTGATAGAAATGAATTCAATTGTGTTTATTCTTTCAAAAATAACTATGAAATTTAAAAACTTTTAGAAGCCACTGATGAAGGCATGAATTAATTAAAGGATACTAAACTGGTTATGTATCATCAATATTTTGAATGTTTCACTCTGAATTATAATGAATTGATTACAATCATGTTTATGAGATTTACTAAAATTTTCAATGGATGAATTTCCCTTGGTGAAGAGTTTTCTACAAAAAGATTCATATAGAAATTCTTTTGGGTTTTACTGAGCTCATGGGATCCTAAAGTAACATTAATTCAAGAAGAAAAATATGTGAAAATATAGAGGTTGAGAAACTCATTAGATCCATAATGAAATATAAAATATCAATGAAACCACAAGTGAAAAAGGATTCCATTGAAGCCAAAGAAGTAAATAAAACCATCTCCTTTAAAATTATTAAAGATTAAGAATTTATAGGTGAGGTTTTAGACCATGATCTTCTTACTAGGAAAATGATCAACTACTTTCAAATAATAACATCCACAAGTGATCCAAAAATTAAAAAAAAAGGTGGAACTAGAAGTGATGTTCTATGAATGTAAAAAAGACAGTACACATCATGTCAAACTTCCCCATCTATAATAAGAATCTCAAATAAAACAAACAAGGTATAAAAGGATTTTAAAGTCATAATATAGAGTGAAAGTAACCACTCTATGGAATCAACTTCTCCATCATCTTCAAATGACTCAATCCCCAATGGTCTTATGAAACATTTTGATGAATACATCAAGGTTACAGACCTTATTTATATTTCCTCTTGTTCTTGTTATTATCATACTTATTCTCATCTCTCTTCTTAGAATTTCTACTCTAGTTTCCTAAATTATAATGGCTAAAATATGATCAAATTCAACTAGAAAATGGATATCATCAACTGAGTTATTTATATAAAATTATTGTAAATAAAGAAAATTTATTTTCTTAATAAAAATATAATATTTAAAATTGTATTGATATTTTCTACAAGGAAAATGAAGATCTCTCCATGAAAATAAATAATCAATTGGACATCAATAAACATGAATTCACCATTAAATACCTCAAAGGTTCTCTTTAAAACTCACCTAAGGTGAAGAAAAACTAAATAAAATTTTGGGATCTCAAAAAAATGTAAAATATCAGGTCGGATTTGGTTAGTGTAATATTGTAATAAACACTAAAAATATAATGAATCATACTTTTATTAAAGGTGTTTCTCAAGAAATATTTTGTTATTATTGTAAAAAAATGATCATGGATTATTTGGATGGGATTGAAAAAAATCATTTTATAGGAGACCAAATTCAATCCATATTTCTTAAAATTTCTACAAATAAAAACCATCAAAGAAAATATGAATTCTAAAGTATTTATTTGATAACATAAGAAGACTCAAGTTTGTGTGGATATTAAAATGTTCAATCATTTAATCTTGGGGATAAATTGTCATGAGAGAAAAATCCATAAGAAATGAGGTACCTAGATAGTGTTTGATCAAGAAAAATGTGTAGATAACTCTATGAATTCAATCAAATCAATAAACTATAAGGGGGTAACATGACATTCGATGGTAACTCTAGGGGTAAGATAATCAAAGAAGGTACTATTGATTTTTCTAACTCAAGTTTTATAAAAAATGTTTTATTCATCAATGGATTGAAACACAATTTACTAAGAATTGGTTAATTTTTTATATTTGGTTTAAAATTACTTTCAAAAATTATTTTTTCAAATTATTTTATTCATAAAGAAAACTTTTATTTACCACCTCAAATTTTCAAAAAAAATAAAATAAATTTAAAATCTCATTACACCAAAAATAAAATGTTTGTGTGTACTAGTGAGGGAGTCATGACTTTATCATAGAAGTATTGATCATTATAGATCACGTTATATAGTCAATATCAACTAGTATGAGATCTTCCCAAATTTCTTTTCAATTAAAAATTGGTCTTTAAAGCATGAAACTATGATAAATAACAAAAAAATCCTCATTTAAATATTAAGATGGTATTTCATCTTCAAAATCTATTAAACTATTACATCTTAGAAAATTTAGTCTTTATAATATTTAATTTCCTCGAGGAAAATACTATACTCTTGGAATTTTTTATGAATTTACAAGATTCACATGGGCATATTTCATATCTCATAATAACAAAGCTTATGAACGTTTCATCAAGTTTTCAAGATGGTTTAAAAATGAAAAAGTTCTTAAAATTGTTTAAATTAAAAGTGATCATGGAGAATAATTCAATATGAATTAATTTAATGATTTATAATATTCTAAAGTCTATAATCATCCTTTTTCTGATCCACAATCCCCTTAATAAAATGGGGTAGTAGAGTTGAAAAATTCAACAAGCTAAAAAATAACTATAGTTATTTTAATCAAATTTTCTCTGAAAAAATATCTTTTGAATGAGACCATAAATAATTCATTCTATATAATTAATTATATGCTCATTAGTCCTTTTATTAAGAAAAAATCTTATGAACTTTGGTTTAATAAAAACCCCAAAGACATATTTTTCAATGTTTTTGGTTGCAGAAATTTTATTTTAAACACCAAATGCAGTCTTGGAAATTTTGATTATAAATCTGATGAAGGTATCATTCATGAGAACTACCAATATACAAAATCATACTATGCCTTTAACAAAATGACTAAAATGGTGGAAGAATATATCCATGTTTCTTTTTATAAAATTTTTTCGAATCCAAATTCTAAAAATGTTTTTGAAAATGTTTTTTTAAATAATCCTTTTCGAACTAAATAAGTTGAATAATAACAAGAATCTTATTTAAATTATTTGATTAATGTTTTAAAAAATTATAAAGACCTTCAAATTTAAGAAATCATCAAATATTTACAAGTGGGAACTCAAAATCAAATATTATTCTTAAATGAGGTTAAAAACCTAGACTTTGTTTCTAACCATAAACCCAAAAACCTTAATGACGCCCTAAATGATTAAAAATGGTCCATTTACATACAAGATAAACTAAATAAATTAACTCAAAAATATATATATACTTTTATGGAAAGACTTAGCGATCATTATATTATAGGTTAAATATGGTTTTTCATAAATAAATCAGATGAATCTTGTAATCTCACAAGAAAAAAAGATCATTTTGTTACCAATATTTATAACAAATAAGAAGGAATCAATTGTGTTGAGACATTTTCACCCATCACTTGGTTATATTTCATTACAATATTTTTTTCACTATTCTCTCAAACAAATTTAAAACTATTTCAGATAAGTGTTAAAATAAAAAATTTAAATGGTTTTATTTATGAAAAAAATTATAGAACAACCACCTATTTTTGAAAATCATATTTTTCAAATTATATTTTAAAACAATCATAATATCTTCATATATTAAAATAATCCCATGTGGATTGGTATGAATTCCTTTAAAAATATATTTCATCAAATGGTTTTAAAATGGGAAAATCTTATTCAACTTTATTTTTAAAACACATCTCAGATGATTTATTACTCATTAAAATATATTTTGATGATGTGATTTTCATCTCTACCAATAATTTTTTTTAAATGTTATAATTTAATTTAAAATAAATTTTGTATGAGCTTTATGGGTGAGTTTAAACTCTATATTGATTTTGAAATTTTACAAATAAATTTTGGAATTCAATTAAACCTAGGAAAATAAAAAAATGAAATATTAAAATTATTTAGAATGAATCATGATAAAGAAATTATAAATCCCATGATAATAAATTGTATGTTAACATTGGATAAAGTTAGTAAAATAATCAACAATCATCTTTATAGAAGTATGATTGTTAGCTTGATTTATATTACCGCGACATGGATTGATATCATGTTCTGCATTTTTCTTTATGCTCAGTGTCAATCAAATACTAAAGAAATCTCATTTTAAATATGTTATAAGGATTTTTCTATATTCTAAAGGAACTAAACATTTTGGTTAATTTTATCCAAAAGGAACCTCTTTATTATTAACTATTTTTTACACTAGTTTTGGATGATACCAACTTTATTAGAAAATTACTAGTGGAACTTTACATTTACTTATAAAACACCTCATATCATGATGTAGTAAGAATAAGAACTTATTTTCTATTTTTACAACTATAGATGAATTCATAAACATAAGGATTCATTGTGTTCAAATTCTATATATCCAACAAAATCTATTATTTTTTGGTATTACATTTCACCATATCACTATTAAGTGTTATAATACAAGTGTCATCAATACCTTTAAAAATCTTATCTATTACTCTCATAAAAAATAATTTAATCTTTGATATCAAATCCTAAGAGATTACTTCCAAAAAGTAGATGTCTTATTATATTTTCTCCCAAAATAATATCAACTCGTTTATATTTTTACCAAGCATCTAGCCCTTTATCATTTCAAATTCATTAACAGTTAATTATCAATGGTTCTCTTATGACATTCTTCATTCTATATTTTTCTATATTAACATTTCTTTTACAAAATATTTTTTTTAAATTATTTATAAAAAATTAGTATCTTGTTTTATTATTTCATTTTATTTTGGATATAATTCACTTATCTCACTTGTGATATCATTCTAGGGGGAGCCTTATAACGTTTTTTATTATAAAATTCTCCTTAGGGGATATCTTTTTTAAAAATTAATTCTTTTAAAATTCTTTATCTATTTTTCAAAATTTAGAAGTCATTAAATAAAAAGTACTTTTATTAATATTAGCATTATTTTTTTAAAAAAAATTTGATACTTTTTATTTTTAAATTTTGTTCAAATTTAATTTTCAAATCCCATAAAAGGATTTTATGAGTAAATGATTTTGTTTATTTATATTAATGGATATTAATGTTGAGAAAAAAAATATTCTATATACTTGTCTCTCTAACTCATTTCTTGAGTCAAATTTGGAATAACGGAAATTAATGGATATTTTCAAATTATTCTTTAACTTTATAAGGACTTTACATAATTGATATATTTTAATAGATAAATTAGTCAATTTAAGTAAAGTCATTTCATTAGAATAAGTAATGTTGTAGAAAATGTATTTAAATTTTTATTTTCCTTTTCACTTCATCTTTATCTTTATTTCTCCATATTTTCTTCATCTCATATCATTTTTCTTTGATACTCCATTATTTATCCCTACAATTTAAACAATCGAATATCTCTCTCAAATTATTATATTATTTAGGGAGTTTTGGAATTTAAGAAGTGTTTTGAATATTTTCTATTTTCCTTTTTTCTTTATTCTATTAAATTTACTCTCTATCAATATAATGGTTATATTACATAGAGAATTTGTAAATTTAATGATTGTTTTCAAAAAAATAAGTATTGATCTTTTCAAAATATTTTTGTCTAAATTTTTTGGGGTTTCTCTCAAAAATATATTAAATTTCTCCTTTTCCTCTCTGTTTTTTCTCTTTTTGATAATCACAAAGGGGGTATTTTTTCCTTAAAAGGGGTAGAAATTTCTTAAAAGTTTATTTTCAAAATGTGGAGTTATTAAAATATTTATTCATTTTCTTTTATCCAGTATTAACCTATTTTAATAGTGGGATTTTTAAAATTCTATTTATTATTGTTAATAACATTCTTAATGTGTTTACTTCTTGAGATCATTTAATATCTTTTAAATGTCTTAACTATATCAACATATATTTCACTTTATATTTACACTTAATTTATTTTTTAAGTTAAGTGTTTGTGACCATCAAAAAGGGGGAGATTGGTTCACATCCTTCTCTATCTCTTTGGGTTTTTATGATCACAAACACTCACCTATGTTTCTAACATTTTCAATTAAGTGAGTTTTAGTGTTTTTATTAAATTTAAAGTGTTGGAATTCATGTAAACTTAATGATCTAATGAATCCATGATAGAGTCTTAGTAATATCCCTTTACACCATTTAAGAACATTAAAACACCTTGGAATATCCAATGAATGATTTGAAGTGAAGTAAAGGTGGACACACTTGAAACTAGTGAAGTACAGAAATTATCGGCTCTCTAGGGTAGTGAATCGGCTAACTTGTTCCTTGTTTCAATAGCCTAGGTATGCATAAGGCCACTAAAGAACCAATAGGAAAGCATTGGCCAGCTAGTGGACCATACAGAAGTAATTCTTACACTTCGAAGGTCATTGGCCTGCCGCTGCCCAATAGCGGCCTGCCAATGGTAACTTTCTAGGTTTTCCCAAAGTTTCAGCTAGGTTTTCTACTACCTGATGGTGGATTGAAGTTATCTATTGGTGTAAAATTTAATATATTAATATTTTAAAAGGAAATAAAATATTCCATAGCACATGAGCCTCAACCCAGTTGGTGAGGTATCCTTAAGTGCATCCACAAGACCCAGGTTCAAAACCAGGTAGAGGTATATTTTCGGGGGTACTGTAGTAGACACTGTAGCAGGTACTATAGCAGACTATGCAGTACTGTACACTGTGCAGTACTATAGCAGAACTGTATACTATAGAGGTACTGTAGAAGAACTGTACACTGTGCGGTACTGTAGCAGGTACTGTAGCAGGTACTGTTCGGTACTATAGTTGCTGGAACTATTCACCTTGGGCCACCGGTTTGGTCGTGGAGTCCTTAAGGCTTTCGGGCCACCCATGACTTCGGTTCAGTAGGGATTTTGGGCCACCATTAAGGCCCGCGGGCCACCTCAAGGCCTTCAGGCCACTTCAAGGTCTTCGGGCCACATACAGTTG
The DNA here is from genome assembly GCA_963277665.1 of Viscum album. Classification (NCBI taxonomy): domain Eukaryota; kingdom Viridiplantae; phylum Streptophyta; class Magnoliopsida; order Santalales; family Viscaceae; genus Viscum; species Viscum album. The sequence goes on along the minus strand of OY728151.1, from coordinate 1,360,709,730 downwards.
CCCAAGACACACTACAAAAAAAGGAGCAGCCCCAGAAGAGGATTCAGAGCAGGCGCACTCACCAGAGAAGAACCAAATGGATTATCATAATGAGAGGGTATGGCTATGCCATTGGTACCAGCCTGTGCTTTCATGGGAAGCCTATCCAGACAGCCATGGAAAGGTAGAGAGCTACTTCATGACGTAGATGCTGGGGAGGGGCAGTTCTATGTAAATAGTCTGGTTGAATTCCCTAATACCATCGGGTAATGTAATCTCCTAAGCCTACGGGCCTTGTAATCTCTGAGCCTATGGGCGTTGTAAGGGTTCCCCCTCATCCCTTGAAAGGGGGGTTATCAAAAATCAATAAAAATGAAGGCCTTCATTTAACACCCCGATATTTTATGAAAAATATTCTTTTTAATTTCACTGATGTCTTCTATTTTATGCTACAACAAGATTATCTTGCGCTATATACAACACCGTATTAGCTTGCAGTATACGCAACCCTAACTTGGCTTTCATTACACGCAATCGCGACCTTCCTCGATAGCGTGTGTAGTACGCAATACCGGGTTTCACAAAACAACAATATATTGATATAATATTATTATGGAATAGCCGTTATGAATATTATTAACTACATTTTGAATTTTATAACATTATTATTCATCTTAAATATTTTCTATAACGTGGTATGAGAACAAAATAAATTTTTCAGGTAAAATAAGTATTTTTCAAAAAATGCAGTTTTGCCGCCTTTTGGTGGCGCACCCACTTTAAATCTAGTTTTTGACATGTTTATAAGTTAAATTTGACAAAATAAAATTATTCCTTGGATTCAGGATATAAAAATTTAATTTGGATAAATTTTTGATATTTTTCTGATAACTTTCATATTTTAATAAATAGTAAAAACACGCTATATTTTAATTAAAAACAACTTTTTTCATCACAATAATTTATATGGTTAGATTATCTTTTTAATTGGTTTTAAAGTTTAATTAGAATATATTTTTACCATTTAATCCAATGTTGTTCATTGTAATTAATTTTACTTTGAAATTGGATATAAATAAGTATCAATCTTTTGATAGTTATTGTTTCTTAAAAGCACGCTATTTGTTTTGATAACAGGAATTAATTTTAAAATTAATTAATGCCACTTTTATTCTTTGAATTTGGAAAAATAGACATCAATTTTGAATTCGGGATATCAAATAATTCTTAGGCTGAATTTTTGGTATTTTTCTAAAAAACATCAATTTTCAATGAATAGTGAAACCACTTAGTGGTAGTCCAAAAACTGAATTTTTCATTTAAATGAAATTTTACCACTTCTGTGAATTGAATTTCAAAAATCCGAGAGACATGGTTAATATCAAGGACTAAAATGTGGTTCAATGAGATGAAAATAATTTTTGGTGAATAGTAACTTTTTACTTTTTTACCACGCTTAAAAGCAAATAGGGTAATTAAGGGTAAAATGATATTATTATTACCCTAACACATGTCCTAATTCTATTGGATAAGTGTAATTCGACAAAAAACAACCTTAAGAATAAAATATTACCATTTAGGCCCACTTGGATTAGATTAGGACATTTATTATTAATTTATTTAAAGAAGGGTTAAAATATTTAAAACCAAATTTTAATAACTAAATCATTTTTAATATAGGTTTATACATAATAACAATTAAACTATAAATATTCATTAGAAATATAAAATTATTTCCTACTTAATGATATTTTATCTGTAATTTTTAGACTTTAAATAATTTAATTTATTTTTGACATAATGATGATGCAGTAATTATCTTATTAATGAAATATTGACATAATTGATGTTATAAATACCCAAATAAATGTAATTTGAGAATTTTTATGAATTAAACTAATTTTCTAGGTTAATATGACATGTTATTATTGATTTAGTTAACTTTGTTTGAACTAATAATTCTATTAGGATTTTCACAAAAATCAATTACCAAATAGTGTCAAAATTGACATAAAATAGTTTTTAAAACAAATATTATATTATTCATTGTTAATTTATTCCTAAAAATCTAAGGTTCGGAAAAATGACTTATATAAAGTTATATATATTAATAATAAACAACTTGGGGTTATTTTGGCTTGTTATAGTAATTTTATTAACCTTATAGTGTAAGAAAACAAGAAGACACGGTAAAAGAAAAATTATTTAACTTAAAGTTAAATCTTAATGATAAGGTTAAAATAGAAACCTAAACTCGTCTAAATTTTATTGGATGAGAGGATTTAGACCCATCCCCACCTTATTTTCAAAATAACTCAATTTGGAGCTATTACAAACCGAATATGACTTTATAATAAAATAATATTTTTATTTATTCCAAAGGTGCCCCTCTCCTCCCTTATAAAAGGGCACCTCCTCACTCTCTTCCTCACACCATTTTGAGAATTGAAGCTCGGCCAACCTCTGCCCATTTCACTTCCCCACTTCCCTAGAAACATCCTAGAGGTCCTGTTCTTCTTCAAAGACCAATTTTAGTGCCCTAAGAGGACATCTCAAAGAGGCGCTTTAAAGAAGAGTTAATGTCCGGTACCGATTCTTTCAACTATATTTCTTCTTCTACTTATTATTCTTTAGTTGTTTAATTATTAAGTAATAACATCATTATCACTCATATACTGATATATTATTATAAGTATAAAATAACCCTATTTCACCATCTATCCATCCTACGGAAAACAAAATCACAGCGTGTGCGTACGTACGGAATACCGTCTCCACGCTGTGGTGTAATCTATTTTCCACCACCACCTTACTTGGATGGGTATAATGGTGAAAGTAATGAATATATATGATTATTTTAAACTTATATTGATTCTATAATAACATACATACACTTTAATATAATTCCACGATCATGGGAATGAGGTCATCGCTCGTGCGTACTTACGAAATACCATCTCCACGACACGATGAGATTCACTCTCCATGATAACCATTCAAGAATGATTATAAAGTATATATAATAAGTAATCATGAAATATATGACATAATAATTATACTGGATTTATGTATATATATATTTATGTCATCTACTTAATTCCATTCAATTAAATAAGGAAATGAAAACAGCGTTCATGCGTATGTACGGCCTACCGTCTCCATGAACGGTGTATTTCTTTCCATTTATCGATCCATTATATATATGTATATTCTGAATATATATTATATATAAATCATGTTTTAAATTATGGATTTATGTAATCATGATCTAAGTAAACATATGAATAATTACAAGTTAAAACACTAATGAAAAATGAAATGAGTTTACCCAAAATGCTACTTTAACATGAATTTATAAAAGAACGAGTAATATAAAGTCATAAGTGAACCATATATGATATAATAACAATGAATATGATTCTGTAATAAGTCAATGACATTATTTAAATTATTATACAGGAGGTTTGGATATGTACGAAGCATATCGGACCTAAGGTACGGGATAACTTTTCCAATCACATTTTTATCCGAGATTATTTATTCGTAAGTATTCACTGGGGTTATATCTATCATCCAGGTCCCTATTTTCTAAAAATGGTTTCATGTATGTTTAAAGTCCTTTTTACCCATTTTTGACTTTTACTACATGGTATGTAAGGAATCTTTCTTTTGTTTATGTTACGAGGTATTTTTTTGACTTTTCCAGCAAAAGTACGAGAAGAATGTTTTTTTAACTTATACGACATGAAAGGATTTTTACGGTTTTATAAAGCCTTATTTTCATGAATCTTCCTTCAAAATATCTCATGACTATTTTCAACAAAATATTTTTCTTTTAAAATTTCATGACATTTTGTGGAAAGAGAATGATTTTGAAGAAGAAAGGATATTTTCCTCAAGAATTCATTTCATGTGTTTTATCAAAACCATTTTTCATCTAAGATGACATTATTTCATATGTGTATGTTTCAAGTATAATGTCTCTATGATTTACATGGTTTCACTTTTCTTATTATGAAATGATATCCATTTCTTTTATATAGATTATGTGATGATGGGATGATGTTTATAAAACCCATTTTATTTATTGGGTTATTATGAATGATGTATGTTTATTTTGTGGCACAAGTAAGAATGATTTCATTATGAGATGGGTGGGACCTATATATCCCTCCATTGCATTGGGTAAATATTTATATCTCATTAGATAGACATGGCTGGAACGATAAGTTAATCTGGTTCAGTATTACAGGACTGGAATGAGGAGTGAACTCGATTCAGAAAGGGACTTTGTCCACTAAGATGGTCTTGGTAGCAATGCCTTGGCTACTATGGAAATCATTAATGTGATTAATGGATGACACAATTACATGTTTTATTCCCATGCAATTTTATCATGATTTATGTTCCATTATGATCTATGCCTTATGTACTTCCATATTTTATGTCGTTACTCAAAATTTTGATGTTTAAACATTATGTTCATGTTTTTAAGTTCAAATGTATATGGTATGTTTTATTTTATCCATGCTTACCCTTACTGAGGATTTGAGCTCAGCCTTTTTATGTTTTATTTTCCCCTAGGATTAAAAGAAAGGTTTTAGGTAAGGAAACAAAAATTGGAAGATCTTTATGGGAGATGTTGATGATCTTTCACCACGACTAGAAGATTACGTTCCAAGTTTCTAAAGACACTAAAATATTACGGTCCTTGTGTGTCTGTTTTTGTTATGTATTCTGTATTCCAAAAAAGTAATGTAATATCTATGTAAGTCAAGCTTCAGGTATCTACATTTGGTATCAGAGGGAGGTTTAGTCAACCTTTGGAAACTAGGATGCAAAAACTTTAGTGAGATCCCTAGAGATATTTCTAAGGTATGTCTAGGGATATCCCTAAGGTTAAGTATACGTATCGGTAATAGTCCTAGAATTGCGCTAACGATATTAGAATTAAACCTAAGATGTTAGATATTGAAGGCACTCCCCCTTTATTATGTTGTTTTCCCTAGAATGGTATTTTTCTCTCACACTATTATTTTTGGGTTTTAGACGATGGCCGGAACCCGAAGGAACCGTGTTGATCTATGTAATGGACAATGCAATGATTGTCCTCCTGACCAAACCAATGTCATGGGAGATGGAGTGCACAATCTTATTTTTATACTTACACAAGCTATGAATCATTCTATATTTCAAAATGAGCAGAGAAAGGAGCAACATTCTATTGAATCCTTCATGAGGCAGTGTCCACCTTCATTCATCAGGTCTTATGATCCCTTAGTGGCTGAACAATGGATCAGTACTACTAAAAAAATATTTTCAGTTCTACAATGTTCTAAGCATGATAAAGTTATCTTAGCAGTATATCGTTTGGAAGGTGACGCTGATCAATGGTGGAATCTTATCAGGAATATGAGGCAAAGAGATGAAATTGAGTCCATGGAATGGGACGAGTTCAAGAACTTATTTTTCAGTAAGTAAATCCCTCGTATTTTTTGAACAAATATGGAAAGGGAGATTCTTGAGCTTAAGCAGAAGGATGATGAATCTGTTGGTATATACGAAGCGATTTTTACAAGAATTGCAAGGTATGCACCTGGCTTTATCATCCAACCTGAAAGTAAAGTTGATCGATTTTTCAGTGGCTTAAAACCAAGTCTTCGAAGGGCATTAACTATAAGAGACATATGTAGCTATGAAGAAAGTGTGTGTTGTGCTATCAAGGTAGAATTGGAATTTGGTGTAACATATCCATCTCATGGTTTTGACAAGAAATGAAAGATGGAGTTCAAGGAGAAATCTCAAAACAATGGAGAAAAGAAGATGAATGTTTCTTTATGCTCAAAGTGTGGAAAGAAGCATGGTGGAGATTTCCTAAAAGGTACTAGAAAATGTTTTAAGTGTGGAAAATAAGGTCATCGAGCAGTTGATTATCGAAGTAATTGGAAAAAGGTTACTAATGATGTGAATAGAGAAAAGACTACAGAGAACTCTCCACCAACACTTCAATGCTTCAAGTGAAAGGAAATGGGGAATTATGCTAATAATTGCCCTAATCCATGGGTTAATGATGATCAACGTGAGAATCCTCTTAAGGAAAAGGATAAAGGAAAGGATCATGCGATCACTATTTGTGATGTTGAGTATGAAAATTATGTTGTGTAGTGATTAAGTGTTTATGTAATGGGATTTTAAAATAGTATCATGGAATCTCATTTATGGTATTGTGGAATTTTGGAATATCTATGTATTGGTTTTCAATAATTATATGGTACTGGTAACCATGAAAAGGTGATTGAAATATTTTTGGAAAGTAGATGATATGCGCATAATGAAGGGATAAGAAGATAATGAGATGTTTGATTGTATTCATGAGCTCATGACTGATATAAGGACTAAGTGATATTATGGTTTGATTATATATATTTTTTGGGATTTTTGTATGTGGAAAGAGTTACCTTTTGACAGTATTCATGTTTTCACAAAGGTTCTATGGTAATTTATGTTTCAAGAGAATATATAACTAAGGTATTCATGTGTTTGGAATGCAACCAACAATATATATCTTATGATATATGTGGGATAAATTCTTGTATTCACATTATTGGTAGATAACCTTTCTAGTAATTGTTTTCTTTATACTATGAGCTTGGACCGAAATATTTTAGATAAGCCTAAAGATTGGAATGGATTATGTTGGACATAAGTTAGTATTATTTAAGGATAGAGATTTTTTTGATATTATTGATGGGATTTTATAGTAATGTAGTTTTAGAAAAAGGACAACCTTCAGGACAGGCGACAGCCCATTGCGTCGGACAAGGCTGTGGGAATCGAACCCACAACCGAAGTGCGACTGGCCTTTATCGCCTACCACTAGACAACAGGAAGTCCGTAGTTAGTAGAAACTAGTTTTATTTTATTAAGCGGTATGATATATGAAGTATAAGTTCATTTTTGGAATTGTATATGATTAACCACACCATAGATGGACTTATGTATATTTTATAACTTTTGCTAACCTTTTGTTTGAAACAGATGGAATGACCCATCATTCTATCACATGATCTGCTAACTCTTCACGAATAACAAATTCAACTTTATTTCTCTAAGAGATGAAGTGGAAATTGTTCAAAGCACGAACAACAGTGAGATTGTACCAAAATCAAGCAAGTATTTCTTCTAATTTCAAATTTTCAACTTTAGGGAAATGATATTGAAAACCAAAAATGTTGTCCTAGTGATCTTATATCCGATGAATCAGATGGAACCTTAGTTCATCACAAATCTATGGATTTATGATTTTTGGATTTTTCATAGTCATGTTCTCTACCACTCTCCATCAGAACATGATTGTCAGATTTTTCTTCCATATCCTTATTTTCACCTATGTTCTCCTATATGGAAACCCAGTGATGAGTTACTTTGGGTAACTGTTACGTTTCATACTTTAGTTTTTAAATATTGGTTTTGATATTCTTTTTTTTACGATGTGGGTTTCTATTAAAGAAACTTTCGATTAGTAAAACCATTTATAACCCCGACAAATTTCGAGGGTGAAACTCATTTTAAGGGGGGAAGAATGTAACACCCCGAGATTTTATGAAAAATATTCTTTTTAATTTAACTAATTTCTTCTGTTGCATTCTACTCCATGATTATCTTGCGCTATACGCAACAGCGTATTATCTTGCAGTATACGCAACCCTAACTTGGATTTCATTACACGTAATCGCGACCTTCCTCGACAGCATGTCTAGTACGCAATACCGGGTTTCACAAAACAACGATATATTGTTATAATATTATTTTGGACTAGCTTTTATGAATAGTATTAACTACATTTTGAATTTTATAACATTACTATTCATCTTAAATATTTTCTAGAACGTGTTATGGGAACAAAATAAATTTTTCGGGTAAAATAAGTATTTTTCAAAAAATGTAGTTTTGCCGCCTTTTGATGGCGCACCCACTTTAAATCTAGAATTTGACATGTTTATAAGTTAAATTTTAAAAAATAAAATTCTTCCTTGGATTAAGGATATAAAAATTTAATTTGGGTAAAGTTTTGATTTTTTTTGATAACTTTCATATTTTAATGAATAGTAAAAACATGCTATATTTTAATTAAAAACAACTTTTTTCATCACAATAATTTATATGGTTAGATTATATTTTTAATTGGTTTTAAAGTGTAATTAGAATATATTTTTACCATTTAATCCAATGTTGGTCATTGGAATTAATTTCACTTTGAAATTGGATATAAATAAGTATCAATCTTTTGATAGTTATTGTTTCTTAAAAACACTCTATTTGTTTTGATAACGAGTATTAATTTTAAAATTAATTAATGCCACTTCTATGTTTTTAATTTGTAAAAATAGACATCAATTTTGAATTCGGAATATCAACTAATTCTTAGGCTGAATTTTTGGTATTTTTCTGAAAAACATCAATTTTCGATGAATAGTGAAACCACTTAGTGGTAGTTAAAAAACTGACTTTTTCATTTAAATGAAATTTTACCACTTCTGTGAGTTGAATTTCGAAAATCCGAGAGACAAGGTTAATATTAAGGACTAAAATGTGGTTCAATGAGATGAAAATAATTTTTGGTGAATAGTAACTTTTTACTTTTTTTTACCACGGTTGAAAGTAAATAGGGTAATTAAGGGTAAAAATGATATTATTATTACCGTAACACATTTCCTAATTCTATTGGATAAGTGTAATTCGACCAAAAACAACCTTAGGAATAAAATATGTCCATTTAGGCCTACTTGGATTAGATTAGGACATTTATTATTAATTTATTTAAAGAAGGGTTATAATAGTTAAAATAAAAGTTTAATAACTAAATCATTATTAATATAGTGTTATACATAAGATAAATTCAACTATAAATATTCATTAGAAATCCAAAAATATTTCCTAAATAATGGTATTTTATTTTTAATTTTTAGACTTTCAATAATTTAATTTATTTATGACACAATGATGATGGAGTAATTATCTTATTAATGAAATATTGACATAATTGATGTTATAAATACCCAAATAAATGTAATTTGAGACTTTTTATGAATTCCACTAATTTTATAGGTTAATATGACATGTTAGTATTGATTTAGTTAACTTTTTTAGAACTAATAATTCTATTATGATTTTCACAAAAATGAATTACCAAATAGTGTCAAAATTGAGATAAAATAGTTTTTAAAACAAATATTATATTATTAATTGTTATTTTATTCCTAAAAATATAAGGCTCAGCCAAATGACTTAGATAAGGTTATATATATTAATAATAAACAACTTGGGGTTATTTTTTCTTGTTATAGTAAGTTTATTAACCTTATAGTGTAAGAAAACAAGAACACACGGTAAAAGAAATATTATTTAACTTAAAGTTAAATTTAAATGATAAGGTTAAAATAGAAAACTAAACTTGTCTAAATTATATTGGATGAGATTATTTCGACCCATCCCCACCTTATTTTTGAAATAACTCAATTTGGAGCTATTAAAAACCGAATATGACTTTATAATAAAATAATATATTTTGTTATTCCAAAGGTGCCCCTCTCCTCCCTTATAAAAGGGCACCTCCTCCCTTTCTTCCTCAAACCATTTTGAGCCTTGACTCTCGACCAACCTCTGCCCATTTCACTTCCCCACTTCCCTAGAAACACCCTAGAGTTTCTGGTCTTCTTCAAAGACCAATTTTAGTGCCCTAAGAGGAGGTCTCAAAGAGGCGCTTCAAAGAAGAGGTTATGTCCGTTACCGATTCTTTCAACTTTATTTCTTCTTCTACATCTTCTTATTTAGTTGTTTCATTATGAAGTAATAACATCAGTATCACTAATATACTGATATGTTATTATAATTATGAAACAACCCTATTTCACAATCTATCCATCCTACGGAAAATGAAATCACCGCGCGTGCGTACGTATGGAATACCGTCTCCACGCCGTGGTGTAATCTAGTTTCCACCACCACCTTACTTGGATGGGTATAATGGTAAAAGTAATGAATATATATGATTATTGTAAATTGATATTGATTATTTAATATTATACATACACTTTAATACAATTTCATGATCATGGGAATGATATCATCGCTCGTGCATACGTACGGAATACCGTCTCCACGACGCAATGTGATTCACTCTCCATGATAACCATTCAAGAATGATTATAAAGTATATATAATAAGTAATCATGAAATATATGACATAATAATGCTACTAGATTTATTTATATATATATTTATGTCATCTACTTAATTCCATTCAATTCAATAAGGAAATGAAAACAGCGTTCATGCGTACGTACGGCCTACCGTCTCCATGAACGGTGTATTTCTTTCCATTTATCAATCCATTATATATATGTATATTATGAATATATATTATATATAAATCATGTTTAACATTCTGGATGTAAGTAATCATGATCTAAGTAATCATATGAATAATTACAAGTTAAAACACTAACGACAAATGAAACGATTTTACCCAAAACGCTACTTTAACATGAATTTACAAAAGAACGGGTAATATAAAGTCATAAGTGAACCATATATGATATAATAACAATTAATATGATTCTATAATAAGTAAATGACATTATTTAAATCATTATACAGGAGTTTTGGAGATGTATGAAGCATATCGGACCTAAGGTAAGGGATAACTTTTCCAATCTCATTTTTATCCGAGATTGTTTATTCGTAAGTATTCACTAGGGTTATATCTATCATCCATGTCCCTATTTTATAAAAATGGTTTCATGTATGTTTAAAGTCCTTTTTACCCATTTTTGACTTTTACTACATGGTATGTAAGGAATCTTTCTTTTGTTTATGTTGCGAGGGACTTTTTTTGACTTATCCGGAAAAAGTACGAGAAGAATGTTTTTTAACTTATACGGCATGAAACGATTTTTACGGTTTTATAATGCCTTATTTTCATGAAGCTTCCTCCAAAATATTTAATGACTATTTTGGAAAAAATAATTTTCTATTAAAATTTCATGACATTTTATGGAAAGAGAATGATTTTGAAGAAGAAAGGATATTCTCCTCAAGAATTCATTTCAAGTGTTTTATCAAAACCATTTTTCATCTAAGATAACATTATTTCATATGTGTATGTTTCAAGTATCATGTCTCTATGATTTACATGGTTTCACTTTTCTTATTATGAAATGATATCCATTTCTTTTATATGGATTATGTGATGATGGGATGATGTTTATGAAACCCATTTTATTTATTGGGTTATTAGGAATGATATATGTTTATTTTGTGGTACAAGTAAGAATGATTTCATTATGAGATTGGTGGGACCTATATCTCCATCCAATGCATTGGGTAAAGATTTATATCTCATGATATAGACATGGCTGGAACTGTAAGTTAATTCGGTTCAGTATTACAGGACTGGAACAAGGAGTGAACTCAATTCAGAAAGGGACTTTGTCCACTAAGATGGTCTTGGAAGAAATGCCTTGGCTACTATGGAAATCATTACATGTGCTTAATGGATTCCACAATTACATGTTTTATTACCATGATATTTTATCATGATTTATGTTCCATTATGATCTATGCATTATGTACTTCCATGTTTTATGTCGTTGCCCAAGATTTTGATGTTTAAACATTATGTTCATGTTTTTAAGTTCAAATGTATATGGTATGTTTTATTTTATCCATGCTTACCCTTACTGAGCATTTGAGCTCACCCTTTTTATGTTTTATTTTCCCCTAGGATTAAATGAATGTTTTTAGGTAAGGAAAAAAGTGGAAGATCTTTATCGGAGATGTTGATGATCTTTCACCACGATTAGAAGATTACGTTCCAAGTTTCTAAAGACACTAAACTATTACAGTCCTTGTGTGTCTGTTTTTGTTATGTATTATGTATTCCTAAAAGTTAATGTAATATCTATGTACGTCAAGGTTCAGGTCTCTACACTTCAGGCCATTTGGGTCGTAGCATACAAGATACACTACCTCAATCTTAAATGAACAAAGATATATTAATAATTAATTGTGTTCAATATAACTTAACCATTAGAATGGAATGTATGGATAAGAATAACTGATTTATGAAATAAATATAAAATACAAATCAATATAAATTCATTGGTAAATTCTTATAAAATAAATTTTTTAGTAATGTAAATTTTTTCTTCAAAAATATGTTTCCTTTAAAAATGGTTTTCTTACTTTTTTTGAGTGAAAATTATAATTATTTTCTAGAAATTTTAGAATTTGTTTTCTGAAATAATGAATTTTATTTTAGGATTCATTCTTTAAAATTTATCTTATGATTAGTTTTTTAGAATTTTCTGAAAAGTTTTATTTTTTAATGAATAGTAAAAATAGTGATTTTTATTTAAAACTGTATTTTCTTTTAAAGTATTTATAAAATAAAATTATATTTTGGATTAGTTTTTAAATTATATTGGTTCCTTTTTATTATAAATAATAAAATTATGGTTTTACAAATGAATTTTATACTTAAATTTAGTTTAAAATTTATTTTTACATAAAAGGACATTTTTCTGAGAAACTGTTTTTTTTACGTTTTTACTGTTGAATATTTAATTAAATCCTACAAATTTTCTGTTTTAAATTTTAAAAAATGGATTATATATCTTTTATCATTAGGAAAAAATTTATTAAATAGGTCCCTTTTATTTTTGGTCAATATGAATATTAACATTAGTAATTTTTTTAACCACGATAAAAGGTAAATTGGGTAATTAAGGGTTAAAATTTATTCAATAAAGACTATAAAATAACCATAACACTTGCCAAAATTTTATTTTAGGAGTATATAGAATACATAATCTATAAATGATCTAATATATAGACTTTTTCCTTTTTTATGATATTGAGACCTTATTAATATTTTATTTCACAAAAAGTCAAAAATGTCACACTCTTGTTTTTAATAACTATAATATTTTTAACATCAAGAAAACCAAATAAAATATTTTGTTACAAATATTATTTTGAAGGATAAATTATTTATATTCATCATGGTAATTTATTTTAAAATTATAGTGAATATATAATTACCTTAAATTCTTACACAACACTAACACCATAATTATTCACTTAATGGAGAAATCAAAAAATATATATTAAAAATATTTCAAGAAATATAATTTTCGATAATTAATGTGAAAAAATATATATGAACATGATATTTTAGGGATGTATTAAAATAATTTTTTGAATTTTACTTATTTTCATGATGTTATTAAAATCAAAGTAATAAATAGTTCTAAAAATTGACATTAATGAAATATTAAAATAAATAATATTTTATTAAAAGATATAAAATTCCTAAAAATTTCACGTTCATAAAATTAAATAATATATTGTTGGTAATATCATACATGATATATTTATTGGACATTTATTTAATTTAGTGTAATGATATTCAACCTTAATGTATAGAAAACCTTGGTTTCACAGTATGTTTAAAAAGGGTTATTGAAGGGTTAAAACCAAAAGATAAGGATAAAAATAGTAAAAACTTATCTAAGATTTATTTTATAAAGAAATTTAGTTCCATACTTATGATATATTCTATATAAATTTGTTTTTATCCATTTTTAATTGATTATTAATTTATATTAATTCAATATTTTGAAGAAATCCAAGACTGCCCATCCCCGCTCTTTTAATAGGGAACCCCTTTTTATCAATCCTTCACAGTTAAAACCCCATTTTGATCTTTTAATCCAGACCAAAAACCATACCAATAATTTATCCACTCATTATAGAAGTCTTGTTTAATGTATAACTCCAACCTTATATGGCTTAATGTTTTAATTAATAGAGGCTTTCCTAAGAAGCAATATAGTTTTTATCTGCATGTTTTAGTTTTTATTTCTTATTATAACTCCATAAAATATTCTTTAACCATGATAAAATAATAAAAAAATTATCCTATATATACTTATATGTTATTATATTAACATAAACAACTATATCCATCTATAACCTCTATAAAATGGGAAAGGAATTCATCGATCATGTGTATGGAGGATTACCGCCTCACGAACCGCTATAATTCATTTTTCATCATCATCTATTTAGACAGATTATAATTATAGTTTTAGGTTATATATTTGATATTCATGAAATATTTATCATTTATAAATGATAATATAACTCATATTTTGTTTCCTTTCCATACACTGGGAAACGATGACATCATTCGTTCGTACGTGCAAACTACCACCTCCACGAAGCGATGTCAGTCTTTTTTTATCACCACATCCCATGGATTATATATATAAGTATATTTAAATAAATAATATTATTTATATGGTATTATGATAATTTTATAAATATAAAATAATTAATACCTCCTTTCCTATATGATCTTTGATAAAGGGAAGTGTTACTCATGCGTATATACGACCTACTGTCTCCGTGATTGTATTGTAGTTCATTTTTTATAACCATATTTTATGATGGATTTCAAAATTATGATTTATGTATAAAAATTATAATTATTTAATTATTTTTATTCTAAAAATAATGTAATAGTGACCACTTTGACCATTGTCATCCTACCAAAATCATTTTTGGTATATGAGAATAATATCATTAGAAACATTCGACATGAACTTAAATGATTAAGTAATTTTATATAAAATGGTGAAAAGTGATATAAAAATAATAATAAACATTAAAAATAATATTAATAAATTAAATAACTAACCTATTTTTATTTTTTAGGAAGATAAATGATGTATGTGATAATTTATACTCAATGTAAGGGACTTTATTTTAAAAAACTTCATTAATATTTCCATTAAAAGACTCCCTCATCCATATCCATATAAGTATTTTATAGAAAAAGTGAAATAAGTTTTTTAATATTCTCATATGCATTTTTAAATTCATTTTTTTCTTGTTTTACTTTTCAAAATAAAATTAAAATAATTTTCATACATTTTTATAAATGGCGTACTTTTTGAATTTTACCAAAAGTTTAAAAAGTAATATTTGTCAATTTATATGGAATGATAGTATTTTAAAAAATTCATGAAAAAAAATTTATATTAAGAATATTTTACATTTATATGAGGTTCTTCTCAAATAAATTTTTTTCTATGAAAATTGAGTAGTTTTTTTAAATGGAAATGATATTTTCATCAAGAAATGTTCTAAGTGTTCTTTCAAAATAGTTTTACATATAATATAACATACATTGGTGAAACCTAATGTGAAAATTATATTTTATTATAGAAAATTACAATAATATGTCCTTCAAATAAAAATCTTATTTCCATTTTTCTAGTTATCTTGGTATTGAAAATGGATTTTAAATAAAAAGGTTATTTTGATATCCAAATGGGTTTTTCATATGGGTTTAAAATAAATTTTAAAATATTTTATGATGAAAATTTGAAAGGGTAAATTAATTTATAGGGTATTTGAGCATTATATTTGAAACAGTTGCACCCGATATAGCTTATATAATGGATTAATCCCCATTTTAGCTCACTAGAGAGCTCATATGTTAGGTACACCCAGATAGCACTGGGAGATCCTGATACAACTTATATAATGGGTGAACCCAAATAGTTCTCTAATTCATTAGGCTATATTTCATGCCTTAATAGAAAATAACAAGGTAGTTTCCAAGGAGGTTTCTCCTATGGAATTAACTACTCTATTTACTTCTCACATGGGTGATGAATGTAATGCTCTAACTTTCCAAAAAGAGTTTTTATTTTCTTGCTATGTTATTTAATGTTTTTATTTGAGCAAGAAGTGTGTTTTATTTTCATATGAAAATTATTTATTTCATCTTATCAAAGATCATTGAAATAAGGGTAATATTATCATGGGTTTTCACTTTTTTTATTAGACTCATGGTTTCCTTTTTTTTATTTACCTTAATGATATTTTTTCCCATTCCACATTTTAAATTGTTTTTCATAGGTCATAAGGATGAGTAGGAACATGGATGAATACAAGATGAAAATTGTGAATAAATTTCACGAATAGAAACCATACTTATTTTAAAGTGTTTTATTTTATGGTAAAATTTGATACTAAGTAAGAATTTACCCTTTTAATATATAGGTTTACTATATAAGAGTTTAACATAATTATATAAAACTCTAAACATAACAAGTCTTTAGGAATAAATAAAGGTTAATTCTATTCTAAAGAATCATTATTATGTTATGTTTAAGTTCGATTACTTACAGTTGGTAACAGAGTAGGGATTAGATAAATTTGGAGGTTAGGATGTCATTTAAGAATAATTTAAGTCTTATACAACCAAAATGGTTAGTATATTATGGAGAATAATAGTTATTTTGGATAAATGTAAATAAGTTGAGATAACCTGAATAAGGGTATCTTGATTTTTATACTCTTTATAATATGGTATATCATGATTTTATTAATATTATCACACTGAAATTTTTTGTTTTAGTAAATGGTTGGATCCAGCATGAACCAAAGTAATAATGGATGTGATGGAAAATGTGGTGGTTTTATAAATGAGAAACTGAATTTAATGGGATCTATAGTGATAAGTAAAGCCTAGGTGAGTATTTTAATTCATCACATACAAGAGAAATTAAGCCTTGTATATTTTTACGTGATAATGATCATAAAGATAAAAATATTCAATGACCAATGTGGAAAGAATCAATCAAGAAAATGTCTTAAGAGAGTAGAAATATGTTTTAAATGTAATAAAGGAGGTTATACAAAAATAATATTCTAATAAAAAGGGAATTTTTTAGATAACTCCATGAAGGGGAAATAATTGCTTCCCAAGGTATTAATTTAATGTGTTAAATATAGGTAGAATGGTCATTATGAAAATTGATTTCATAAGGGGAAGGCTCATGAATGCGATCAACGAGGACATATAGATAACTGTTTAGAATTATCTAACTCCATTAAAATTTAATTTTAGGTAACCAAAAATTTAATGTGACTGTTATGAATTATTTCTTAGATTATTCTTTGAAATTGTTGAATCTTAAGACATGATTCATATTATTTTTTTAGGAAAAAATTATTAAGGAATAAGATTGAAAATTATGGATAAGGGATTATGAATAATGTTTAATTATTAAGACATATATATTCAATTATTGTTATTTAGTGGTATATTTTAGAATAATCATAAATTTAAAATAATTAATTTTCTTTTGATGACGGGTGTACTTCAGGAGACTTTTATTGAGTTTTGATAGATATTTAAGGTATATGTAACCCTTAAGTTTATTGTGTGACAATGTTATTTGAGGAAGAATACTATTTTCATTTTTTAGAAATATTTTTAAAGGTATGGATAACCTTTAGGGTTTATATTATTTTTTTTATTTTTAGGTAATTATGGGTTATTACATTTTTGGGATGTCAAATGAAAGGTATGAGATAACCTTTGAGGTTAAAAAAATTCCTCATTTTTGAATATATTAATTGTTTTTTAGTATTTTTCTCAAATTTATGGGAATTTTATAAGGATTATAGTTTTCTAAAAAGGAAAATTCATTGGTTTAGTGACAACCAATCATATATGGAAATTCCATGAGGTTTTTACCCAAAACTGAAGTACAATAAGGGTGAATCGACTATCACTAGCCTATGTGATTTCCTAGTTAGTATTAAATTGTTTTTAGTTATTTAAATAATGTGATTAATAAATGTTAATTTCATTTTGTGAAGACATATTTTTTCATATAGATAACCATTAGATTGGAAATTGATTGTGTGATTAAGTGATTAAATTTATTTCAGAAGAAGGTCACTATAATTTTAGGTAGCATTATTTGATTAATGTAAACATAATACTATGATATTTAATTTGAGGAATAAACGTCGAATTATATTTTGGAAGAATATATGATTTTAATGTGGTTTTATGGTGATTTAGGTAATTTATGGAAATGATTAGAATATCATGGAGATTATATGATTATGACATATAATTTTTTAGAATGATACATTAAGAGAGATTAATGTTATTTGAAGATAAATGTTAAATTAATCTTGGAAGGATATGGGATTAAAGCCTTTTGATTTATTATTTTCAATATTAGTTTTGAATATTTTGATGAATTTTAAAGACATTTATTTATTGAATGATATAATTTAAAATTTTAGTATTATTATTGGTATTTTTGAAACTAAAGAAGTTTGTCTTTGTGTGAAGTCTTTTTAATTCTGGGAATTGTCTTATCTTGTTCAAAACATTTATTTTAGGTTAATGTATAAATATAGTTGTAATATATTGTTAATCTTTTTTGGATTATTTGATCTATTAGAAGTTGATTCTAGAACTTCAGGTATAATAATTCATCTTGAATACTTATCATTTGGACCAGAAAGATGATTTTCTGTTGAAAATTGATTGAAGATGAAATTATTCTTGACTTGTAAGTATATTCCCTTATGTTTTTAGTCTAGGAAATAAAATAATCATTCTACTTTAGAAAAAAGGTTTTTCAAAACAAAAATTTTATATGTTTACTTTTCTTAATAGGCGATCAATGGCTTTTTAATCCATTATATATTTACGATTTTGGGAAGGTCAACTTTATCCTGACCATGTTCTCTTTCAAATTATAACAGTCCCTGAGAGTTATCATTTTCTTCTATATCAATGTTTTCTCTTAAACTAATTTTATCCTACATGGAAATATAATATGTTTTATGCATGAATATATTCATACATCCTTTTCTCTCTATTAAATAGGATGTTTTATTAACCCTTTTTACGATGTGGGTTTTAAACAAAGGTAATTTTGGGAAGCGAAATCCTGGTTACCAAGTAAAAATAAATATTGTGAGGAAAAAATTTCTGAAATAGGAGAATTTAATTTCTCAATATATTAAAAGGAAAAACTATGTTTGATATCTTTCATGATACACAACATCGATCTTAAATAAAAAACAAAATATGATTATTTAAATGTGATTATTATAACCTAGTTGTCAAGTTAGCGTGTATGAATAAGAATAAATTATTCATGAAATAAATATATGGGTCCTTCTCAATATAGATTCATTGGTAAAATAATTATAAAATAGTCACATAATTTTTAGTAATGTCAAATATTATTTCACTACAAATATGTTTTCATTCATTTTATGAGTAAATATTATAATTATTTTCTAGAAAATTTAGAAAATTTCTTTTAAAAAATAAATTTAATTTTTTAATTCATAATGTAAAGATTATATTAGGAATAATTTTTAAGATTTTTTTTGAAAATTTTGATTTTTCAACAAATAGTGAAAAATACATATTTTTATTAAAAACCTTATTTTATTTTAAAGTATTTATAAAATAAATTTTATTTTGAATTAGTTTTAAAATTTTATTAGTTCATTTTTATTAATAATAATCCAACTATGGTTTTTTAAATTAATTTTATACTTTAATTTAGTATAAAAAAATATCATTAAAAATATCATTTTAAAAAGAAATGTTTTTTCATTACGGTTTTCTAGTTTAATTTTAAATTAAATTCCTTCACTTCCATGTTTTTAACTTCGAAAATTAGATTTAATATTTTTAAGTAGTACATCCTAATTTATTAAATAGATCCCTTTTATTTTTCGTCAATATTCATAGTAACTTTAGTGATTTTTATTACTATGGTAAAGTGTAAATCAAGTAATTATGGGTTAAAATTTATATGATAAGCACTATAAATTTTCCAAAACACTTACCTTGATTTTATTAATAGAGTATGTATATTTTAAAGTCTATTATATGGACTTTTTGTGCCATTTAGATTGGATTATTAAATTTATAAAATTTTATTTCAAGAAAAGTATATTATGTCTCAATCTTGTTTTTAAAAAATAGAATATTCTTTAGATAAGGATAACTATAGGATATGTTCAATTATAACAATTATTTTGAATTATAAAATATTTATCATCATCATGTTAATTTATTTTAATTTTTAGTGAAGAAAAAATTACATTAAATGATTACACAACACTTACATCGTAATTATTCAATTAATAGAATTAGCAAATAAATGATAATAAAAACACTTAATGTAATATAATTTTATACAATTAATGTGATAAAATAATTTTATACAAGAAAATTAAATTATATTTTTGTATTAAAATGTTTTTATTAATTTTAATTATTTTATTGATGTTATTCCAATCAAAGTAATGAATAGTTATATATACTGACATAAATGATTTATTATAATAAATAATATTTTATTAAATGTTATAAGATTCCTATAAATATTATATTCGATAAAATGACTAATATATGGGTAATAATATCATCCATGGTAAATTTATGGTCCTTTTTTCATTTATTGTAACTATATTGACCCTTAAAGTATAAAAAACCTTGTTGTAATGGTAAGTTTAAAAGGGGTTAACGAAGGGTTAAAACAAAAAGATAAGAATAAAAAATAGGCAAAAATTATCTAAATTTTTTTGGATGAGAAAATTTTGACCCATACTCATAATATATATTAAATAAATCATTTTTTATCAATTTTTAATTGAATATTAATTTATTTTAATTTAATATATTGAGGAATTCCAAGAGTCCCCCCCCACTCTTATAAAAGGGAACATATTATTCTCAATATTTTACATTTAAAACCCCATTTTAATCTTCCAATACTTACCCAAATACCTTCCTAGAATACCTCTACTCATTATAGAGTTTTTTTTCTGTATATAACTAATCTTATAGTTATTAAGATGTTAATCAAATGTGGTTTTTTGAAGAAGATGTATAGTTTTTATCAGCATGTTTTAGTTTTCATTATTTTTCCAACTCTATAAAATTATCTTCAAAAATGATAAAAAAAATAACCCCAGTATCCTACATATAATTATATGTTATTATTTTAATGTAAAAAACTATTTCCATCTTCACTATTCATCAAATGGGAATGGAATTCATCATTCATGGGTACAATGGATTATCGCCTTGCAAACTGATATAATTCATTTTCCATCACCATATCTCAAGAATCATTATTATGATGAATTTATGTTATATATATGATATTCATAAAATATTTATCATTATTAAATTATAATGTGACACATATTTTCTTACATTTCCATAAACTGAAAAATGATAATGTCACTCATGCATACTTCTGTACTACCACCTCCACAAAGTGATATGATTCATTTTTCATCACCACATCATATAAGTGATACATATAAGAATATATAAATAAATAATATGATGAATATGGTATTATTATCATTATTTAAAGATAAAATAATACTTGCAATATTTTCATAATGATGATTGATAAATGGAAACATTGCTTATGCGTACGTACAACCCACTGTCTCCATGATTGTAACGTAGTCGATTTTTCATAACCATATTTTATGATTATTTTTAAAAGAGTGATTTATGTATAAAAATGTTAATTATTTCATGATTATTTTTCTAATAATTATGGAATGAGGACCTCTTTGACCATTGTCAACCTACTAAAATCATTTCGGACATATGAGCTGAATATCATTTGAATCATCCGACATGAAGTTAAATGATTAAGTAATTTTATATAACATGGTAATAAGAAATATAAAATAAATAATAAACTATAAAATTATCTTAATAAATTAAATAATTATACTAGGGTTATTGTTTAAGAAGATAAATAATGCACGTGACTAGTCAAACTCAGTGTAAGGGGATTTCTTAAAAAATGTTCTTTAAAGTCTAAAAACTATCTTTTTCATCCATATACATATTATTATTTTCTTAAAAATTTTAAATTAGGTTTTTAATATTCACCAATGAATTTTGAAATTTATTTTTAATAATTTTTGACATTTTACAAAAAAAAATTGAAAGGATTATTTTTTTTGTTTTTTGGACAATGTACTTTTGGAATTTTATCGAAAGCGTAAAAAGGAATATTTTTTAACTTATATGGATATAGTTTCTTTTCCCACTATTAGTAATAATCATTATTTTTATGATTACGTTAAAATTTTATGAGTTTCCTTTCAAATAAAATTTTTTCCTTTAAAATTGAATTATTTTTTTAATAAGTGTTTTTAAAAAAGAAAGGATGTTTTCCTCAAGAAATGTTCCAAGAGATCTGTCAAAATAATTGTCCATCTAAGATGAAACAAATTAATGTTCATTAATGTGAAAATAATATTTTCCTGAATAATTTTTACAATGATATTTTATTCAATGAAAACCCATCTTTCTCTTTTTCTAATTATTTTTTTATTTAAATTGGGTTTTAAATAGAAATGCTATTTTGATATCCAAATGTGTTTTTTCTATGGGTTTAAAGAGTTTTTCAAGGGTTTATGATGAAAAGGTGGAAGAATAAATTGTTTTATATGATACTTGATCATTATATGTGAAATGGGTGATCCCAATTTATTTTATATGATGGGTTGATCCCCATTATAGCTTATGGGTGAGCCTCATATAGCTTGTACATTAGGTGTGCCCATATAGCGTCAGGTGACCATGACATAGCTTATATGATGGGTGCACCCAGATAGTGCTCCAATGAATTGGGTAATATTTATTTTTTTAATAATAAATAATGATGGAGTTAATGATGAGGTTCCTACTTTTGATTTAAATGAGATCCATTTATTTCTAACATGGGTGATAAATATAATGATCTATGTTTCTAAAATGGGATTTTATTTTCTTAATATAAGTTTTAATGTTTCCTTTGATCAAAAAGTGTGTGTGATTTTCATGTAGAAATTATTTATTTAGTTTTCTCAAATATCATTGAAATAAAGGTAAAATTTTAATGTTTTTTCATGTTTTACATTGAACTAATAATTATTTTTTCTTTTTATGTCCCTTACTAAAATTTATTTGTTAATTACATGATTTAACATGTTTTTATAAGGTCTTAATAATGAGTAGGGATGTGGATGAATTATAGATGAAAATTTTGAATATTTTTCATAAAAAATTATATTTTATTTTAAATACTTTTGGTTTATTGTAAAAATGGATACTAAGTAGAAATTATCACTTATAATGTATGGGTTTATTATGTATGAGTTTTTCCTAATTATCTAAATCTCTAAACCTATAGTGTCTTTGGGAATAAATGGGATTTCGTTAAATATAAATACTCAATACTATGATATTTTTAAGGTAGGTCCTTTCATCAAACATTATTAGATGAGGTAGAAATTATTATGGTTAGAAAGACCATAAAGGCAGTGGTTTATGGATTCATTACACTCATTGAATTCTATAACATTCCTGACACTTCAAGAGCCTTTAAAAGGATTCCTTATACAATTGGAAGAAAAAAACTTACTCCAATAAATTCTCTCAAGATAAAATCAATGATGAAGTAATAAAATTATTAATTCTCTCAAATAGCCTACTTCAAGTTCATATTCACTTAAGGCTCACAACCATCCTCTTTAGCCTCTGATCCTCTATTGTACTTCTTCAATCCAAATATATTTTTTTGAATCATGTAATGTGTTTTACTAAAGAAAACATTTCTCTCCTCAACATTCTTTCTCAAAAGGTTAACACTCCACAAAAGTGTTGGATGGGTTAGTTGGCGACCATAGAAGCTCATTAGGGTTCTCACAAACCACAATTGTGAGGAATGGGTTTCTTGATCACTATTGAGATCAAATAATTTATACAATAGACCTCTCGAGTTAAGGGGTGTATACATAGGGGCTCAAATTGATCTTTAGTATAATTCCTTAACAATTTTATTTTTCCTCAACTCACGTTTCTATATCACACTATTGCATCTATTAGCATACTTTTATAAATTCAGTTTGTTCATTTTAATAGTTTAATTACTTTGATTTTATCTTCATAAAATGAAATTAAATTTATCAACTATTTCACATTTTATTTATAACTTTTTTATTTCTTAATTGCTTTAGATTCAAATTATCCATTCATTTCCTATTTATTTTTTAAAAATGGAAATTCAACACCTATAAAGAACCTAACTCCAATATCCCAAATCTAGTGGTTACTTTATTTCAAATTAGTATAGATACAAGGGTTTTAATCCTTAAGGACCAATTAGTTTCGTAGACTTAGAGAGATAGATACATACATGATTCCTATTTATCATTTGGAATAAAATATAAAATATATTAATAGAAAAAATTTGGTATCTTTGAACTCATTCAAACAATTCTTCTTTATATCTCAGGGAAAGTAAAATAAATAAATGGTGAGTTTAGATTCTCAGTATGGGTTGTGTGTAATAGAATCTATCAAGATTAAATAAGTAATAATAAATGTGGAAAGGTAAATAACTGAAACACATGTCATTTAATTAATAACCTGAGCATGGAGAATAATATGATTGGAGTAAATGATTATAAAATGTTGTCATATAAAAAATCAAATGATTTTGAATCTTGTCCGTCGATATCATTACTAATAAAATAATCACACGAACATCAATAAACGATTTCATAATTATAAAAATCTGAAACTTCCAATTGATGCCTTGTTCCAAAACAGTTTAAACTATGGGTAGGTATACACCAAAAACCCATTCAATTAGGCTAGATGACTAGTTTTTCTTAGGATACTTTTCAACGCATAAAGGGGATATCTATAAATGGGCACAACCCATAATTTCATGTCCAATTCATTACTCAAATATTTAAAGATCAATTCAATTCATAAACAGTTTTCCTTATCAATAAATATCCTTATTGAGTATAGAATATAGATATATCATTATTATCCCCATTTAATAAAATAATTTTATTGGAAAAACACCATACGTAAAAATGGTATATGGTTTAGGTAATAATCATATCCATAAAACAAATAATGTTGATATTTAAGTGATATGAAATTTCTAATGATCATAATAAAGTGAATGTTTCAACAGAAAGTTAATGACTAAAAAATAATAAGAGATAAGATATGACCATTGGATCATTGGAAATATTGGTTTTATAATAAAATAATTTTATTTGTAAAAATAAATAAAATGGAAGTGAAATATTAAAATGAGTTTTCAATATCTACTTTTCTTTGTAAAACCATTGAAAACAAGTATAAGAAGCTAAATATCAGATAACAGTTATAGAAATGGGTATTGTAATACCCCGACCTCAAAATCCCAGAGTCGGTCCATTATTTTAATACATTATCATGAGTACAAGGAATCGAACCCCAAAGGGCCAATTATTTTAGTAGTCTTGAAGAAACTAGATACATACATGGAACCCATTTTACCTTTACAAGGAAACAAAAAATGTTACATAACTAAAGCTAATAAACTTCAACTTTGAAAACTTGATAAATGGTCTCTTCTTCATAACCAGGGGAAGGAAAACCAAATAAAATGGGAGGTCTTAAATGCTTAGAATTGGTTAGGAAATATATCAGAATATAACATAAACATAAACATTATGTATGGTGAATATCTAAAAACATGCCTTTAAAAATAAACTTGAACACATTATGGCCGGAATAAGATATGAATAAATAATGCCATAATAAAACATAATCATGGGTATTCTACTAGTCAAATAAACACAGGAACTATAATTTTTTTTCATAATTAGGGAAATTCATATGTCAGACATCATAACCATACTATCAATTCCTTGTTCCAAGACCATAAATGACCATTTTCTCAAGGCCTTGTGCCATGACCTAGTTTGTATCATTAGATCTACAAATGCACCGAGGGGCTATAGCGGGCCCCACCCCACACTTAATAATTCCAATTAATTACTCATATGAATGGGGATAAACATAAAAAACATACACTTTTATATTGATACTAACATATGAACTTTTAATAACTTTCCCCATACATTAAGCATAAACACTAACCATTTGGACTAAATTCATGAATGGTTTTAAGATAGTACATCCACAGTCAATCTAATAATAAACCATTAAATTAAATATGGTATATGATATCATTGGAGATCAAACTCAATGAATTACAATATTCAAAAAAGTACGTTGACATAGATGAAGATACTTTTAAATGAGACCATTGAAAAATCCTTGAGGAAATAATCATTAAACATTCAAAAGTGTCTCACACCACCTTAAAACATTCAAATCATAATCCCGTAGAATATCATGACAATAAGGAGACTCTTGATATGATATAACAAAGGGTATTACATATACCAAAATTATTAAGTAAGTGTTTAATAAGGAATATAACTCATAAAAGATAAAGTGAGATGAGAAAAATCTTTTTTACTTTGGAAAAAAGAGTTCTTTTGGAAAATCATTTGTAATTTTTATGAAATAAGATTGTAAACAAGTATATCCCAGAAAATAAAAGGTAATGTAATTGAAATTATATTTTAGTTTTAAATGAAATCTTATTGAGGTGAAATAATTTAAAAATAGTTTTTAAAGAAGCTTTAGATATAAAACATTTTAGTCTGGTTTAAGGAATTCTTTAAAGTGATTTTAAAGCACAAAGGCATGTTTTCTTTCATAAAACAAGAAATGAACCAAAATAGCTTTCTAAATTTAAAATTTGTGTTTTTTAAAGATAAATATATCCTAAAACATATTATATAGTGAACTTCAAAAATAGGTAAGAATATGAGAAGTTCCTTGAATCGAGCACGTGTTTCCAGATTTTTTAAAAGATCCTTTCAAAACATATAATATCCCATAAATGAAAGTATTATTCTGTTTAGTACACATATATAACATTCAACCAAAATTTATGAGGTGTATATAAGAATAGATAAGAATATCATTGAGGTGAGTAGAGAATAAGAGTAACCCGAATGAAAATGGAGGTTCGGGTAGAAAATAATTAAAACTTTGTTATAAATTGAATCATATGAACCAAGATAAAAAATCCTCAATGATACATTTATTATCATGAAAATAAAGATATTAATGATATTAAATATCAATTTTCAGTATACATACACCATACAGGACTAGTAGTAGTGAATATATAATATCTCACAAAAATGGAAGTGAGATGAGGAAACCCCTTACCTTAAGTCTGATGGTGTTCTTCACTTGATCTTAGTGTCCTAGATAACCAAATTAATTTCAGTAAATAATATTTCCAGAACCTCTTATTTATTTTATTTATTTATTATGACCTCATTAGTTTCATTAATTTTCTTTTTTATGGGTTTAAGATGTTCAATTTTATTGTTTTGGAAGCATTTTCTTCCTTGGTTTTCATGATCAGTTTACATGTATTCATGAATGGAAGTTCATTTTAAATGTGGTAAAACATCCATAATTGTTAATATATATTATTTGTGTAATTAATGGGATATAAATGATCTTATAATTAATTTGGTTATATACCATTAGGATGACTTGTTTGATAAAAGATAATGATAAATGCTTGGATTAGCTTTACAGTTTAGTGCATAATGAACGTGTTTTAAATTATTATTTTATATTATGAGGTTTTAAGGATTAAATAACATTTAATAAGATAAAATAAATATATTATGATATTTTTAAACCACAAAAATGGTTTCATGACCAGAATTTAATATGGTAATAAAAATTGAAAACCCATCGTTATTGAATGTGGTAAATTAGCACACCTTAAATGGTGTTTTCATTTTTAGTATAAAAGAATGGTAAGGGAAAGATGATGAAGATTTTTCATTTATCAGGACAAAATTACAGTATATTTATGATACTGGAGTCATCACAACATTTGTTTTAAATTAGTTGAGGAAATAAAAATAAAGAAACTCCAAATAAAAGAAAGGTTGAGAAATCCCTTACGAAAAATTCAGCAGCCTAATGACAACACTTAAAATTTCATAAAATAATTTGATGCGATAAAAAGGGTATCTCATCATTATTAAATAATATATAAAATAATGGGGATATGGAATGATATATCCCAACACAAACCAATTTAAATTAAAAGATAACAACATAATAAGAGTGCTTTAAAAAGAGAGAGATTTTGAGAGGAAACTTCTGAAGCATAACGGATATGCAACATGGTTTTAGAAAACATTAAAAAGATAGGGGACATGTGTCACCCATTCAAAAAATACTCATAAAATATTATAGTTACAGAATAATATGTAAATATAAATATGGTATGAAAACCGGAAATACATACCACATAAAAGAGAACTTGGATGGAAAAGAGAGGTTGAGAATTATCTTACCTTGTAGAGTAACTCATAAGACTTGATGGTTGGGACTTTGGGGGCCTGAGGACACCTTGGTAAGACCACTAGAGAGGTAATAATATCATATATTCGAGTATGATTAGTTTGTAAGGAAAGAAAGTGAAGGAATGAGTGGGTATTTATAGTAAATGAGAGGGAGTTTTTTATTAATTTAAATGGACACCTCAGTAGTGGTTTTTGAAAAACCATGGGCTATCCCATCCTATTTGTCCATGGTATTATCCACTAGAGACACCTCACGTCGAATGATATTGTAAAAAACTCAACCATAATTTAATATTAATTATTGCATCATTAAGATGCCATTAAACATACCGAAAACTCACAACTGTATTTTTACTATTCACGAAAATTTCATGTAATTTTAGAAAAACCCCAAAAATTCACCCTAACCATTTTTTTATGTGTATAATTCAAAAATTAAATCCTTTTTTGAATATAATTTTGTAAATATTTTTAATTTAATTTTTAAATAAAATCATAATTTATTTTAAAAAAAACTTTAAAACTATAACTCGTTTTATAACACCTTGAGAAATTAATCATGGTCCCACAAAATTATCTTATAAATATAAGAAAATAAAGTATACATTTATTATTAAATTTTATGAAAATAAATTTCCATTTTAAATAATTAAATTAATCATAAAATTTTAATTAAAATATTTACAACATATAAAAATACCAATACTTATACTACGATTGTTTTTTCACTTATAAGATGTCTAAATTATATTTATACACTCATGGGTGAAGTTTCTATTTTTTCCCAATTTACTCTTCATTACTATTCATCACTAATCAAGAGGTTATGTTGCTATTCATAAGGGTATGTTACTATTCATCAAAAATTAAGTTTGACTTATCATTCTCTAAATATCTTACTGAATGCTACCGTGTTTATCAATTTTTTAAAATAAAAATTATAGAAGTGGATTTATGTTTATTAGTTAGGTTATAATAAAGTGTTGTTTTGTAGATAATCATTGTTTCATGAATTCTATATTAAATACATTTGTAAATTATTTGGGTGTTAGATTATTCCCTCCTCAATAGAATTGCATCCTCTTAATTCAAAACTACAATTTGAAACTTAAAAGTTGATGGTTGAAAATTCCCTTATGGAAACCCACATCAGATATAGGATTAATAAAATATACTCCTAAAAATGGTTTAAGATAAATGAGGTGGTCACCAAAAAAATTATTCTTTCGAATGGGGTGACATTATTTGCAAGTAAAAACCTGGTCTTGGAAGAAAAATCTGACGATGAATTTTTGATAGAACATGATAGAGAAAATGTTAAGATGAATCTTGATTACTATAAAACTATAAACTACTATTAGAAAATCAAAAATATTATAAATTATTATGATAATAGGAAAAGATTTTATTTAAGACTCTTTTCCTTTAGTTGAGGAATTATTCCACTCTATAAGATTATAAATATATGTTTCTATTTACAAACTCGTCTTTTGATTACAACTTGGACTCTCTATACAATGTTACTAAGAACAGGTTACTCCATATGATGAAGTAATATATTAACCTATAAAATCTTGTACAATTATCAACTTAAACCATTTCATAAATGGTTAAACAATCCAAAATATGAATATTCAATACTTTACGATGAAGTTATCTGAATTTCCCAGATGAACTTATCATCTACCTGAAGTAGCTCTAAATTTTCACATTCCAAACATGTGAATAACATCTTCATGTATCCTTTTGAAAAATGGTATTATCATGAATTATCATAAAACTTTTTTGGAAACATGCATTCATCCTTACACATGTTATTTGATATATTACTTATATCGAAAAAAAATTCGAACTCCATCAATGATAGAATATACCACTTCTCGACAAATCAATAATCCATTATAAGGCAGTCAGTACTTATCTGAAAAAATCATTGTTTCATCATAATCTCAACATTAGATATATATTAAGGGTTATCTTTCCCTGAATCGTGCATTTTCAAAAACATCCACTAAATATCTTTTCTTGTTTCCATCCATCATATGGTTTCAAGTCCATAATGAAAAGTATTTAAGTACAATCCTCATATTTTTCATAATTCTTATAACTAATACATTACTGAAAAAATATTCAAATGGCATGATTCATGACTAGGAATATTAACCCTTCCACTTCATATGTGGTAGTATCATAACTTGATCATTATCCTATAACATCATTTGGGGAATATTCTTTTGACACTTGGGACATTATTTGTGTAGTGTCTCATCTCCTTATAGTTGAATAATTGGACATCGGAAACATTTTTTAACCCTTGAAATCACAAAATTGGTTTCCTATTTCTTCACACTTATAAAAAACACCAATTCTATTCAAGCATTTACCACGATGACTCTTTCCATAGTTATCACATCTAAGAAAACCCTTCTTTACCTTCTTCTCATTATCCCTATTTTTCTCTACTGTCCTCTTTTTCTTTTTCTTCCCTTCAAATCCATAGGACTCAGAGATTTCTTTATATACCTTTTTAACACATGAAATTATTTCTTCATATAATGAGGATACTTGGGAGACAACAATCCTTTTAAAATATGGATTAAGACCATTAGACATATTATCCTTCTTACTCTTTGCATCATATCCATTGGTGAAGTTCTCATTCCTTCTTTTGGGCACCATTTCTAATCACTTCCCTATTATAAAATTATGAACTCTCTATAACTCTAAACTTTTTATAGCACATAATATAAATTTATGCATCATAAATCCTAAAACCATATTATTTGGTTATATTGAGGGCATAAATCCTTCATAATGGTGAATAAATAAAATGTGAATTATCCTAAGAATACCCCCCGAGAGTGTCAAACCAAGTGCACAATAAGGCGTATTGTCATGTACCAGGATACCCCGGGTCAAGCTCGAAACTCCTTTTCGAAGTTCTTACTCCTAGGTACATGCATGCCAGAACCACATCCACTTTTAGTATCCAGACAGGGATGTATTTGCTAAAAGATCTACATAATCTATTACATACTAAAATTCTAGTACATTATTGTGTTTGTATCCCCAAAGTATGTCTTAGGGTTTTGTTTATTAATCTACATTTTCAAAATCTAGTTTCCAAGTTTTCTATTAAACTTCCTTTGATTGCAACTGTAACACCCCGACCCCAGAAGCCTGGAGCTAGTGCATTATTTTAATACATTGGAATGATTAAAAGGAATAAAATATCAAAGTACCGATCAGTTTATTATTCTTGAAGAAACTAAATACATACATGGACCCATTTTACATTTTCAAGGAAACAAAATATGATACATAACCAAATATAATAAACTGTATCCTTGAAAAGTCGATAAATGATATCTTCTTCATAACTTAGGGATGGAAAAAAATAATAGGGGTGATATAAAATTCTCAGAAAGTATTATGAAATATAGCTAACAATAAAATAAACATAAACATTTGGTATGGTGAATAACTAAAACACATGCCTTTAAAAATAAACTTGAACGCATTATGGCGGGAATAATAGGTGAATAAATAATTCCATAATAAAACATAATAATGGGTATTCTACTAGTCTAATAACCACATGAACTATCAATACTATTTTCATAATGAGGTAAATTCATATTTTAGAAATCATAAACATACTTTCAAGGCCTCATGTCAAGACCATAAGTAACCATTTTTTCAAAGACTCGTGTCATGACCTAGTTCGTCTCATGATACCTACCGATGTAGCAAGGGGATATAGAGGGCCCCACAAGACACTTACAATGTCTAATTCAATCCTCATATGAATGGGGATAAATATAAACAACATACACTTTAATAATTAAACTAACATATGAAATGTTAATAACTTTCCCTAAACATTAAGCATAAACACTAGTCATTCGGAGTAAATTGGTGAATGGTTTTAAGATAGTACATCCATAGTCAAACTAATAATAAACCATTCAATTAAATATGATATATGATATAATAGGATCTTAAACTCAATGAATTAAAAGATTCAACAAAATATTTTTACATATATGAAGAAACTTTTAAATGAGACCATTGAAACATCCTTGAGGATATAATCCTTAAACATTCCAAAGTGTTCCATACCACCTTGAAACATTCAAATCATAATAATTAGAATTTCATGAGAATATTGAGACTCTTTATATGATATACCTAAGGGTAGTACATATACCAAAAGTAAGAAGTAAGTGGTGAAGAAGGAATACAACTCAAAAAAGATAAAGTGAGATGAGAAAATTCCTTTTTTACTTTGGAAAGAAGTGTTCTTTTAGAAAATCATTTGTAATTTACATGAAATAAAATTTTAAACAAGTATATCCCATAATATAAAATTTAATCTCATTGAAATTATATTTTAGGTTTAAATAAAATCTTATTTTGGTAAAATCATTTAAAAATAATTTTTAAAGAAGTTTTAGATATAGAACATTTTATTGCAGTTTAAGGAATTATTTAAAGAGATTTTAAAGGGAAAAGGAATGTTTTCTATCATAAAACAAGAAATAAACCAAAAAAAATTTTCTATTTAATTTTTTTTATTTTTGAAAGATAAATATGGTTTAAAATAGATTATATAGTGAACATCATAAATAGGTAAGAATCTGAGATGTTCCTTGAATCGAGTTTGTGTTTTTTTTAAAGATCCTTTTAAAACATATAAATTCCCATAAATTAAAGTAGGATTATGGTTGGTACACATATAGAAAATTCACACAAGATTAATGAATAATACATAAGAATAAATAATAATATCATTGAGGTGAGTAGAGAATAAGAGAAACCCAAATGAAAATGGAGGTTCAAGTAGAAAATACTTAAAACATTGTAATCAATAGAATAGTATGCACCATGATTAAAATCATAAATGATACATTTATTATCATAAAAATAAATAGATTCATGATATGAAATATCAATGGTAATTATACATACACCATAAACAACTAGTAGTATTGAATATAGAATATCTCCCAAAAATGAAAGTGAGATGAAGAAACCCCATACCTTAAGTCTGATGGTGTTCTTCAATTAATATTAGTGTCATGAATAACAAAATAAAATTCATTAATTATTATTTCCATAACATTTTAAATAGGTAATTTTTTTATTATAACCTTATTAGGTTCATTAATTTACTTTTTTATGAGTTTAATAGGTTCTATTTTATGGTTTTGGAAGCATTTTCTTCCATGGTTTTCATGATCATTTTACTTGTATTCATGAATGGAATTTCGTTCGACTTGTGGTCAAACATCCAAACATGTTAATATATATTATTCTTGACATTAAATAGATATAAATTATCTTATAATGGATTTGTTTATATACCATGATGATGACTTGTTTGATAAAAGATAATGTTAAACGCTTGGATTAACTTTGCGGTTTTGTGCATAATGAACTTGTTTTGAATTATTATATTATATTATAACGGTGTAAGGATTAAAAAATTTTAAATAAGTTGAAATACATATATTATGATCTATTTCATACATAAAAATGTTTCCATGAATAGAATTAAATATGGTAATAAAAATTGAAAACTCATTATCCATGAATGTGCTAAATTAGCACACCTGGGATGGTGTTTCCATTCTTAGTATAAAAGAATGGGAAAGGAGATATGATGAATAATTATTCATGTATAATGAAACAATTATAGTATATTCATTATAATGGATTAATCACAACATTTGGATTAAATTAGGTGAGGAAAGGAAAATAAAGGAACTGAAAAATAAAAGAAAGGTCGAGAAACCCCTTATGAAAAATTCAGCAGCCTAACGACATCGCTTAAATTTTCAAAAAATAATTTGATGACATAAAAAGGGTATCTAATCATTATTACATAATATATAAGATAATGGGGATATGTAATGAAATATCCCAACATAAACCAATTGAAATTAAAAGATAATAACATAATAAGAGTGCTTGAAAAATAGGGAGATTTTGAAACGAAAATTTTGCAGCATAATGGGTATGCAACATGGTTTTTAGAAAACATTAAAAATAGAGGGGATAGAGTTCAAACATTCATAAAAGACTCATAAAATATTATAGTTACAGAATAATATGGAAATAATAACATGGTATGAAAACTCTAAATACATACCACATAAAAGAGAACTTGGGTGGAAAAGAGATGTTGAGAATTCTCTTACCTTGTAGAGTAACTCATAATACTTGAAGGTTGGGACATTGGGGGCTTGGGGAAACCTTAGGAAGACAACTAGGGAGTAAATAATTCAATATCTTCAAGGGTGATGAGTTTTTAAGGAAATAAAAAGAAGTAATGAGTGCATATTTATAGTAAATGAGAGGGAGTTTTTTATTAATTTAAAGAGAAACCACATTAGTGGTATTTGCAAAACAGTGGGATTTACCATGGTATTTTCCCATGGTATTAAGCACTTGGGACACCTAACATAATATATTACTGTAAAAAAAAACTTGACCAGTATTTTATATTAATCATTACATCATTAAGATGTAATTAAACATACCGAAAACTCAAAATTGTATTTTTACTATTCATAAAAAATTCATGTATTTTAGAAAAATCTCAAAATTTCAACCTAAACATTTTTTTAGGTGTAGAATTCAAAAATGAAATAAATTTATTGAAAATAATTTTCTAAATATTTTAAATTTAATTTTTAAATAAAATTATAATTTATTCCAAAAAACAACTTTAAAATTATAACAAGTTTTATAAAACCTTGAGAAACTAATCAAGGTCCCATAAAATTATATTATAACCATAATAAAATGAAGTAAAAATTTATGATTACATTTTATGAAAATAAATTTCCATTTTAAATAATTAAATTAATCATAAAATTTTAATTAAAATATTTACGACATACAAAAATACCAATACTTATACTATGATCATTTTTTCACTTATATGATATCTAAATTATATTTGAACACTCATGTGTGAAGTTTCAATTTTTTGGTCCAATTTACTATTCGTTACTATTCATAAGGGTATGTTACTATTCATAAGGGTATGATGATATTCATAAAAAATTATGTTTGGCTTATCAGACTCTAAATATATTACTGAATGTAACCGTGTATGTTAGTTTTTTGAAATTAAAATTATAGAAGTAGAAAAATTATGTTTATTGGTTAGGTTATAATAAAGTGTTGTTTTGTAAAGAATTTGTGTTCATGAATTCTATATTAATTATTTTTGTAAATTCTTATGGTGTGGTAGATATTATGTTAATTTCATTTATATTAAAAACATTTCTATAACACTCATATGTTTTATGGTATGTTTTATTTTTAAATAAATTTAATAGTTTGTGTTGCACGTAACACCGAGTTCAAACACCCCACGATCTATTAATAAGTGACTATTATAACCTAAACATTAGAATGGAGGGAATTAGTTTTATTAATCACATTACGAAATTTATATATTTAATAAAATGTTTTTGCATTCATCAAAAATATTTTATAGGCATAAGAAAATAATGAATTTAATTTTACACATTAAAAGACTATATTTTTCTAAAGGTAGTTCTTCCACATTTTAATGGCACGGTGGTTTTAATCCTAAATTTTGACACTTTTAAAAATTATATTTGAAAAAATAAATATAATTTTTGAAATAAGAATATAAAATTATAATTTGGTAGAATTGTTTAGTATTTTTATGATAAGTTTCATGTTTTGATGAATATTAAAAAATACTTGATTTTAATTAAAAACAGCTTTTTCATCTAAATAATTTATAGTGATAAATTATATTTTTGATTAGTTTTAAAGTATAGTTAGATAAATTTTATATCATTTAATCCAATTTATATCATTATAATTAATTTAATATGGAATTTGGATATAAAAACATTTCAATCTACTGAATGTTATCACATTAACAAAATGTTTTCTTACTTTGTCAACGAGAGTAATTTTAAATT
The DNA here is from genome assembly GCA_963277665.1 of Viscum album. NCBI lineage: Eukaryota > Viridiplantae > Streptophyta > Magnoliopsida > Santalales > Viscaceae > Viscum > Viscum album. The sequence goes on along the minus strand of OY728151.1, from coordinate 1,360,673,584 downwards.
AATTTTATCCAATTATGTGTTTTGAATTTTGAAAAATATATTACATAATTGTAATTAGAGGGTATAAATTTAGTAAATTGGTCATTTTGATCTTTGGAAAAAATGTATAGTAACTTTAGTAATTTTTTTACCATGGTTAAAGGTAAATCGTGTAATTAAGGGTAAAAATAATATTATAATATTTTAAAAATACCCTAAATCTTATAATAATTTTATTTATTGAGTTTTGTTTTACCAAAAACATCCTTGGTCCGATTTTATAGCCTCTTGGATCCACTATTATGACTTTAATCATTTTATAGTGTTTTATTTTATGGACAGTCAAATATGTTGTACTCATGTTTTTTAATAAGTATTACATTATTAATATGTGTTAATTAAAGAACATATCTTAGACTATTAGTATAAAATTTAAATATAAAATTTTTATCTTTATCATTATAATTTATTTTAATTTTTTATAAATAAATAATTACCTTAATGTTTTTCACAACAATGATACAGTAATTATTTAATTAATGGAAATATCAAATAAATGATATTTAAAATATTATAGTAAATAACATTTGAGATAACTAATTGAATACACTAATTTTATAGACACATTTTACATATTAGTGATATTATATAAGCGTTGATATTAAGATATATTGTCTTATTGATTTTTTAAAACATAAAGTAACGAATAGTATCAGAATTGTCATTAATGTTATATTATAATAAATAATATTTTATTAAATGATATAAATCCATAAAAATATAAAATTTAGCCCAAATATTTGAATAAGGATTAAAATTTCAGTAATGATCCATTTATGGTTATTTTTTAATTTTATAGTAACTTTATTAACACTTAATTAGTAAAAACACAAGTAGTTGTGCTAAGTGTTAAAGGTATTAATTAAGGGTTAAATCCATAAGATAAGGGTAATAATGTGACCTAAAATTGGCTAACAATTATTGGTTGAGATTATTTCGACCCATACTCACTTTAAATTCGAAAAAAATAACTTATTATACATTTTTAATAAAAAATTAATTTATATTGATATTTTGAGAGTTTCCAAAAGTGTCACTCACCTCAATTATAAAAGGGCATATCATCCCCCACATCTTCACACCACATTGATCCTTATGTCTAGACCAAAACTTCCCATTTCACTTTTAAACATATTTATTCCAGTTTTATTGATCTTTTTCTTCCAAGAAGACCTTCCATGTATCCCTTAAGAAGTGATATAAAGGAAGTCCTTTGAAGAAGAGGTAATCATTTTTACCAAATCACTCAAGTTCATTTCTTATTCTACATCCCCTTTATAAGTTTTTTACTTGATAAATAAATAAATCCAGTATCATATATATTCTTATATATTATTATAATTATGTTATAGCCATATTTCATTATCTATCCATCATATAAAAAAGGAAAGCATTGTGCATGTGTATGTATGACTTATTGTCTCTACGTCGTGGTGTAATTTTTTTTTCATCACCATTTTATTTGGATGAGTATAATGATGAAAATAATAGAAATATGTGGTAATTATGATAAGATATTTATTTTTAATAATTAATATACCATACAATTATTTACGCTCTTACCATTATTGGAATGATACTGCTGCTCATGTGTACGTATCGATTGACATATCTACTAAGCAATGTGATTCGTTATCTATGTTAAAAATTGAAGTGTTGTTCAAAAAATGTATTTAATGATTAAATATGATATTTATAAATTAATATTATTTTTTAGATTTTAGATATATATATATATATATATATCTTGTGTAAGAGAATTGAGACGTTAATGACAAAAAACATGAGTAAACATGGCAATTAACACTCGAAATAGTAAAATAAATAAAATATTATTAATAAATAAAATATTATTAATAAATGAGTGGTAAAATGTTATAAAGGGATTATATATGATATTGTAGATATTATTATGATTCTTTTATAAGTTAATCATATGTTTAAAACCACTTTACATGAGTTTTGGACACGTACAGAGGAAAGCAGACTTATGTTAAGGGTTTAATTTACAATCTCATCATTAATCAAGATTGTTTCTATTTAAGTCTCTGTTGGGGAATATTTATATTCCATGTCAATGTTTTATAAAAAAATTCAATTTTTTTTATTATCCTATGAATTTTTGAGTTCATTTTACCCATATTTTACTTTTTATAAAATGTCTTGAAATAAATCTTTTTATCATTTTCCAAATGAGGTACGTTATGACTTTTTCAAAAGAAGTACAGAAGGAATATTTTTTAACTTATGTGAAATAAGAATATTTTTTTGTAGTCATGTCACTTTAATGTTTTTAATCTTAATTTACAAGTTTATAAGGATCTTTTCAAATAAATATTTTAATAATTTTTTGGCTTTTAAATAAATGATTTCAATGTAAAAAAAAGGGTACTTCTCTCAAGAAATTTTTAATGATTTTGTTATAGTATTTCCTTCTATGTCAACATCCTTTTTTGGATATTATGGTTGAGTAATTTTGATCTCTTATAATACCATCTAAATTATTTTATTGAAGCGTTTATGATCAGTTTGATTGTGGATGTGGTATTTTCTACCATTTGTGGTTTATGATTAAAGTATTCACATTTTGTATGATAGTTTCTCAATATGAGTTTTTATGTTGTTTTTCCTCATACCTTTCATATGAATAATTATTTGGATGTGTTAAGTGGTGGGTGGTTCCCACTATATCCCCTCATTGTATTAGTGGGTCTCATGAGACAAACAAGTTTTGGTATTGGATGAGGCCTTACCTGTTTATGCATGGTGTCTTGGCTGAAGCCTTGACAATATGTTTATGATGTTCAGAATTATACATTCCATCATTATGAGATTAATTGATGATATTCCATGTGATTATTCAATTAGTACAATATCCATGTGATTATTTATATTTAATTATTCAATTATCATTTATTCATTCTATATTATTCTCAATATTATGATTAAATGGATTTTGTTTCAATTATTCACCTTGCTTTAATGTTTATGCTTATGTATGCATGATATCCTCTCTTATACCCTTACCCTTACGGAGCATCTAAGCTCACTCCTTTCTTATGTTTACTTTTCCTAGGATTCCAAGATGTATATTATGATTTAAATATAGGGATAAAAAAATTTAATAATGGTGTTCTTAAAGGAATCTTTATATTTTATTTTATAATTTTAATTGTAATGTATGTTTGAAGTGTGTATCTATTTTTCCAAAACTACTAAACTTTTTAGTCCTTTAGGATGATATTCCTTGTATATTATACCAATATAATAAGTAACCACTGACTCTAGGCTACTGGGGTCAGGGTCTTTATAGTTGGTATCAGATAATGTTTATTAGATACTTCAGGAACTAGATTTAGAAAAATATATATTATGGAAATTTAACAATATAACAAACTTTTATAATATTTGAAAAGTAACCAAAATTATGATATTGATATTAATTATATAATTTATGAGAATTATTTTAGTATTTAAAAATTATGATTTATGATTCATAACAAAATCTAGTGTATGGAATTATCTATAAATGGAACAAATTGGAAGGAATAGAAAATGTATCCACACACACAATCCATGTAGGGATTTCCCTCCTATGAAAGATAATGATGTTGGAGCTAGAGTAGCAATAGGTGATGAATAACTTAGAAGTATATCAGGACAGTTGACTTAGGTTATGAGAAATAACCTTACATGTATAGAAAATCTTGATCCATAATGCATAAGAATAATTTTAGACCACCTCATGAGATAATTGCCTCCATAATTCAATGGGACTACAAATCCATTTGCAGCTAAGCAATAGATTAGTTCATTAGAGTTGATATTTCTCTCTTTGGGAAGTAATGAAAGTGATGAGGTTAGCATGGTAGTTTATCGTCTCTTGGGATATGCAAATCAATGATAATCATTGATTTAAAACATATAGGTTGAGGAAGAAATAATAAACATGGAATGGAATTATTTTAAGGGTCATTTATTGGAAAATGTTTCCCTGATAAACTGTGAGCGGATATGGAAAAACAAATCTTGAATCTAAGGTAAAAAAAGGATAATTGTGTTGCTAAGTATGAAGCCAACATTACAAGGTTACCTAGGAATGTTTTGTATTACACACAAAATTCAGAGAGCTATATTGAATAATTTTTTTATGTGTTAAAACCATTACTCTATATGAAACTAGTTTCCCAAACATTCTCATCATATAAAGATATCATCTCATGTGCAATCAAGACAGAGAAATAATTCTATAGGCCTTATCAATTTTAGGGAAATAAAGATAATAAGATAGATTCTGAACACTCTAAAAAAGAAAATAAATAAAAGGTGAAGAATGGAAAGCTTTGAATTCCCATATTGTCATAATTGTGGAAACAAACATCATATAACATGTCTATTATGGATGGGATCTTTTTATAAGTTTATTAAAAAAGGCCCCCAAGGCCATGATTTCAAGGGAAAGAAATATGTCACTATTGTGCAGTGTTTTAACTGTAAGTAGATGATACACCATGAAAATGATTATCTTAAGAGTCAAGAATGCCTTCCCAAGAAAAGGACAATAGATTAAGTCCAAGATTATGCGATCAAAACAGCTAAGGCTGAAGTTCCTAATGATGTTTTTTAGGTACATTAATAATCTCCTCAGACTTAGATAATGATTTATTTGATTCCGAATCATCACATTATTTTATATCATCTCAGTTTTCTAAGAAAATTAGATATTTCAATTTTTATTTAATACAGGAGTTTTCAATCAAAACTCTTAATGATGTCTCATTTCAATAAATATGTGTCATAAAATCCCCTTTTAGGACACATAAATGTGATTTAATTTCTGACCTTGTAATAATAAATATGGTGTAATTTTATATAATCCTCATTATGGATTGGATTTCAAAATATGATGTGAAAAATTATTGTGAGAAGAAGAAAATTATTATTTGTTAATAAGATGAATAATTCTTTATATTTAGAGCAGTATCATCTGATTCTTTTCTAAATACACCACTAGATGCTTTGCTGAATGGAATTATTATGGAGGAAGAGAAAACAATATCTATGGATTAATAAGTTAATCATAAAATTTAGGATGTACGTATTGTAAAGGAATACATTGATGTATTTCCTAAGTAATTACCTAGACACCCCCTAGAGCATGATGTTGGGTTTTCTATTAATTTAATTGATTATGGAAGAAGAATATTAAAGAATCCATATAGAATATCTATAGTGTAATTTTTGGTTCTTAAGAAACAATTATAGGAGTTGGGTAAAAAGGGATTTATTTTCCCTAGTGTTTCACCATGGGTAGCCCTTATTCTCATTGTTAAGAAGAAAGATGGATCCATGAGTCTGTGTATTGATTATAAAGAAATTAATGATATTAATGTAAGTGTCCTCTACCTTAAATTGATGATTTATGTGATCAACTTCATGGAGTAAAATTTCATTCGATGATCGACCATCAATCTAGATGTCATAAATTATGATAAAATATAGAATTCATTCCAAAGAAATATTTTCGAAAGAGGTATGGACATTACGATTATACAATAATTCCATTTCGATTAACTAATGCACTCACAATTTTAAAAGATCTAGTGAACTAGTTATTAATGGAATATTTTGATGATTATGATGTGGTATTCATTGATGATATTCTAGTGTATTATAAAAGTTATAAAGACTATGAGAATCACTTACAGATCATTCTTGAGACTCTTAGAAAGAAATAGTTATATGGTAAATTTAGCAAGTGTGAATTCTGGCTTTAGGATATTTCTTTTCTTTTCCATATTGTCTTAAAGGATGGAATCTCTATAGATCCTGTAATGGAAAATGAAATCCAAGAATGGACTACACCAACAAGAATAACTGAGTTATGTAGTTCCATTGATTTAGTTGGATACTATTGGAATTTCATTCATAATTTTTCTCAATTAGCTAACTCGTTAACTAATCTCACATGTAAAGGGCTTAAGTTTGAATGAAAAAAAACTGTGAAGAATGTTTTAGAGAATTGAATAGGATATGGGTCAATGCTGTGATTTTTAATTCACTATCAGGAAATAGTGGATTTATGATTTATAGTCAAGAATCGAGGAAAGTATTTGGTTGTGTCCTTATGAAGAATGACAGAGTTATTGTATATGAATAAAGGAAATTAAAAACTCATTGAAAGAACTATCTAAATCATGATATTGAGTTAGCAGCTGTAATATTTTCTTTGAATATATCGAGACACTATCTCTACGATAAAATTTTTGAGATATACACTAATAAAAAGAGTTTGAAAAATATCTTCTCACAAAAAGAACACAATATGAGGAAAAATAGATGGCTCAACCTAGTCAAAGATTATGTTTTCTCCGTACACTACCACCCATGGAAGAAAAATATGGTAGAAAATGCATTGTGTAGGAAGGATCATAGAGTTTTGAACAAAGTGAGGATTGATAAGGATCATGTTTTAATAGATCTAGTAAATATGGATTTGGGAATGATTAAGGAAGGATAAACATAACACTTTAATAAAATAGTTTCCAAACCATATTTATTATAAAATATAAAAAATTCATATTCTAATGATTGCAATTTTTATTGGAAAATTAATGTTTTGAATGATGGAAAATTTTAAAATTTCATATATGAAAATGGTATTTTGAAATTTATAAAGAGTTTGTGTGTTCCCTCTATTCCTGATATAGAAATAGAATTTTTAGGTAATAATCGTAGCTATAATTTCTTTATAAACCATGATACCACCAAGATATATATAGATTTGAAGGAACATTTTTTAGGACAATATGAAGCAAGAAATTGTAGATTATGTATCAAAATGTTTAGTTTGTCAACAAGTAAAGGCTGAAAGAAAACATCCTAGAGGAGTAATGAAACCTCTACCAATACCTACATGAAAATGGAATGTCATTATTTTGGACATTTTCACTAGATTACCAAAGACCCCTAGAAAAAATGATGTGATTTGGGTAATTGTTTATCTCCTTACCAAATCGGCCCATTTTCATGCTATAAGATAATATTTACAATTAGAGAACCTTGAATGAATCTATATTAAGGAATCTGTAAGACTTCATGGTGAACCTATTTCAATTTTTTATGATCATGATCCATTATTTACATCAAAATTCTAGAAATATATTTAGAAGGCCCTAGATACTGAACTTCATTTGCACACCGCTTATCACCCTCAAACTGATGGGAAATCAAAAAAGACCATCCAAACATTAGTAAAAAATTTAAGGTTCTTCTCACCAGAATTTCAAGGTAAGTGGGATCAGTATTTACCATTGGAAATTTTTTTCTATAATAATAGCTTCCATTCAAGTATTCAAATAGCACCATATGAAGCGTTGTATAGAAAGAGATGTCGTACACAAACTTTTTTGGGATGAAGTTAGTGAAAGGAAGCTTAAAGGATAAGAACATGTCGAGGAAATGATAGAAAAGAAAAATATTATTCAAGACCACATCAAATAAGTACAAAGTAGTCAAAAGAGTTGTGCCAATAACTGAAGGAAGGATTTGGAATTTCAAGTGGGAGATCGTGTTTTCATAAAGGTTTCTTCAGGGAAGGGGATTATAATATTCGATAAGAATGGTAAGTTGAGCCTTAAACAAATTAGACCTTTTGAAATTATATAATGAATTAGAACTATGGTTTATAATTTTCCAATGCCACCTAGCCTTTCTAAAGTACACGATGTGTTCTATTTCTCTTTGTTAATGAAGTACATGCTAGACCCAATGCATGTTCTCACTTCTGAAGAAATAGAGTTGTAATATAATTTATCTTACCATAAAAAGACAATCCAGATTCTAGATACTAGAGAATATGTGTTGAGGAATCAAATAACTCATCTGGTAAAGGTACTATGTAAAAATGATAAAATAGATGAGGTAGTGTGGGAACCTAAGGAAATTATGATGAAGAACTTCCCAAATCATTTTATAAGGTGATATTCTGAAAATTTTAAGGTTAAAATTATTTTTAATTATGGAATAATGTAACAACCCAAGATTTTATGGTTTTTTTTCTTTTTAAATAAATTTAAGAGCTTGCATAGCACAGAATAACAAGTTCAAACACACAACAATCAATTAATAAGTGAATGTTATAACCTATACATTAAAATGGTGGGAATGACTAGTATTAATTACATTATGAAATTTATATATTTAATAAAAAAATTACATTTAACCAAAAAAAATTATTGGTATAAGATAAGTATGAATCTAATTTTACGCATTAAAAGGCTATATTTTTTCTAAATTCATTTTTACTTCTTTTTAATAAAGAAAGTGTTTTAAAAAAATTTGAAAATTTTCAAAATTATATTTGAGAAAATAAACATCTCTTTTTAAATCATAATATCAAAGTTTACTTTGAATTTTTTGATTTATTCTGATAAGTTTGATCCTTTCATTAATAGTAAAAATATTTGATTTTAATTAAAAACAGGTTTTTTATATAAATAAATTATAGTTTTAAATTATATTTTTTTATTAGTTTTAAAGTAAAATTAGATCAATATTTATATCATTTAATCCAATTTAGGTCATTGGTATCAATTTCACATTGAATTTGGTTATAAAAACATTTCAATCTCTTGAACATTTTCACTTTAATAAAGTGTTTTCTCACCCCATCATCGAGATAATTTTAAATTAATTTTAGCTAATTATTTTTTTGAAATTTATAATATTGGAATCCATATTTAAAATCATAATTTCTAAATTTACTCAATAATTCCATTTTATTTTTGAAAAAATGAATAGTATTAATAATTTTTATGACCACGGTTAAGGGTAAATCTAGTAATTAAAGGGGAAAATAATATTTTAAATATTATAAATCACACTAACACTTGTACTAATTTTATGTTATGATTTATTGTTGAAAAAAATCATCCTTGGGACGATTTTAAGGCTCTTTGAGCCACTTTTATGACTTTAAGTCTTTAATAGTATTTTATTTTAAGAAAATTAAAATATTCCACACTCATGTTTTAATAAGTATTACATTTTTAATAAGTGGTTATTCAGAATATATCTTTGACTAATAATATTAATATGAAATATAAAAAATTTATCTTCATCATGAAAATTTATTTTTGATTTTTAATAAATAAATAATTACCTTAAATGCTTACTCAATGATGATATAATAATTATTTAATTATTGGAAATATCCAATAAATAATATTTAAAATATTAAAATAATTATTATTTGAGATAGTTAATGGAATACACAAATATTCTAGATAAGTTTTTCTTTTTAGTTATATTTTATAAGTGTTTGTTCGAAGATATCTTGTTTTGTTGATTTTTTTTAAAGTGATTGAATGGATAGTATCAATGTTGTCATTAATGTTATATTAAAATAAATAATATTTTATTAAACTAAATAAAGTTCATTAAAATATAAAATTAAGACAAATTATTTTTATAAGGTTTAAAGTGTCTTACATTATCCATTTATTTTTATTTTGACATTTTATAGTAACTATATTAATCCATAAAAAGTAAAAACACTTGTCGTCATAGTAAGAGTTAAAGGAATTAATTAAGGTTTAAGTACAAAAGATATGGGTGAGAATGTGACCTAAAATTGTATAAAAATTATTTTTTTGAGATTATTTAGACCCCTAATCGTATTATCTAATAAATAACTCACATTGGATCAATTTTTAATTGAAAATTGATTTATATTAATATTTTTAGAGTTTCTAAAAGTTTCCCTCACCTTAATTATAAATGGGAACCTCCTCCCTCACTTATTCAAACCACTTTGAGCCTTCTGTCTTAACAGGCCTCTACCCATTTATCTTCCCAACATCCTTAGTATAGTTTTATAAATCCTGGTCTTCCAAAAAGAACAACCCCATATCCCTTATTAAGAGATCTAAAGGAAGTCCTCTGCAGAATAGGTAATCATATTTACTAACTCACTCAAGGTAATTTCTTCTTCTACTTCCTCTAAATGAGTTATTTCCATGATAAAGTAATAACTATAGTATCGTATATATATTCTTATTTTTTATTATCATTATGGGAAAAGCATATTCAATTATTAATCCGTCATATAAATAATGAAATCATTGGGTGTGCGTACGTACGACTAATTGTCTCCATGTTGTGGTGTAATTATTTTTCACCAGCATTTTACTTAGATTGGTATAATGATAGAAATAATGGATATATATGGTACCTATGAAAATATATTGATTATGGGTAATTAATATACCATCTAATTTCATACCCTTTTTCCATTAATGGAATTATATTGTCACTCGTGCGTACGTACAACTTACCGTCTCCACAAAGTGTTCTGATTTATTATCTATGTTCAATATTCAAGAGTGGTTACAAAAAAGTATTTAATGATTATGTATAATATTTTTTACATTAATATTATTCTATATATATTGTATATATATATCCTATGCAAGAAAACTGGGAATTTGAAGGCAAAACAAGCATTAGAAAACATGGAAATTAACACTCGAATTAGAAAAATGAATAAAATATTATTAATAAATGAGTGGTAAAATGTTATAAGGAGATCATATATGATCTAATAAATATTATTATGATTCTGTTATAATATTATAATATGTTTTAAATCACAATAATTTATTTTCATATAGGTACTGAGGAAATTAGACCTAAGGTAAGGGTTTAATTCATAATCTCATCATTTATCAAGATTGTTTCTATTTAAGACTCCACTGGGGAATATTTATCTTCAAGTACAGTGTTTTATAAAAAAATCAAAAGGATTTTTAAAATCCTACGAATTTTTAATTTCTTTTTACCAATGTTTTAATTTTTATAAAATGTTTTGACAGAAACCTTTTTTTTCAAATTAGGTGATTTATGACTTTTATAACAAAAATATGAAAGGAATGTTTTCTAACTTATGTGGCATAAGCACAATTTTTCATAGTCATGAAAACTTAATTTTTTGAATCTTCTTTTAGAGGTTTAAAAAGTTATTTTCAAATAAAATTTTTCCTTTTATAATTGCAATTATTTTAAATAAATTATTTCAAAGTAAAAAAATTGTATTTATCTCAAGAAATTTTTAATGGTTTTATCAGATTATTTTAATCTATGTCAACATATTTTGTTAAATATTATTATTTATTGATTTTGATCTCTTATGATACCATCTACCATATTTTATTGAAGGTTTTATGATCATTTTGAATATTGATATGTTATTTTGATACCATTCATGGTTTTTGATTAATGTATTCATATTTCATACGCTAGTTTTTCAATATGAGTGTTTATTTTGTTTAGGTTTCACCCTTTTCATATGAGAGATATATTAGAATGAGTAAGTGATAGATGAGACCTACTATATCCCCTTGATACATAAATAGGTCTAATGAGATAAACTAGTTTTGATATTGGCCAAGGCCTTACTTGTTTATGTATGGTGTCTTGGTCGAAGACTTGAAGGTATGTTTATGGTATATGAAATTATAAATTCCGTCATTTTGATATTATTGATTGATATTCTATGTTATTTTTCAATTAGTATAATATCCATGTGATTAATTTTGTGGAATTTTTTGATTATCATTTATTCATTCCATATTATGCTCAAGATTATGTTTAAATGGCTTGTGTTTCAATTATTTACCTTACCTTAATATTTATTCTTAATTATTCATGATAGATTCAGCTGTACACTTACCCTTATCGAGCATCTGATCTCACCCCTTTATTTTGTTTTATTTTTTCTAGGATTCTAAGATGTATATTATAATTGACATGTAGGGATAATCTAAGAGAATAATGGTGTTCTTAATGGAATGTTTGTGTTGTATTTTATTATTTCAATTATAACGTATTCAAGTATGTATCTAGTTTTCCAAAACAACTAAACTATTCTATTATTTGATATTTTTTACCTTGAATATTATTATAATGTAATAAAGTAACCACTGACTCTTGGCTTCTTGGGTTTGGGACCTTACAATTTTTTTCACTTTTTGTAAAGAAAGTAAAAAAATTCAAAAACAATAGTAAGATTACTTTGCAACCTTTTAAAAATCTAAGATAACATATAATTTCATTAATAAATCATTTTATTAATATAAATGTATTTTGGTAAATAATTTTTAAAAACATTGAAATGGGAAAAAAATTATTAACAGAAAAACAAAATGGATTTTACTTTTAAAAATTTCTTTTCTTGATTCAATTTCCAAAGAGAGGGAAAATTGGAGGAAAATATGGAAAATAATTAAATATAAAGAGGATAAAAAATAGATGGATTTTATTAAGGTTTATTATAATATTACTTTAATGGAAGTTAGATAAATACCAAAAATCAGATTGTAAAAGAAATCATTATCTCTTTGGTAATTTTTAAATTATAACCCATTAAAAGAATAAACTTGAGTTAAAACACTAATAATCATGAATAAATATGTATTCATGTTAAATTTATCAAAGGGGTAGTATATACCCCAAATAAAATTATATAGTTGAATAATATCATATATGAGTTAATGTAATTTAAATTGAGATGAAATTATTTACAAAGAATATATCGCTGAAGTGAGAATTAATCAATGAATTGTTTATGTGTATCAAATGTAAATCCCCATAAAACAAGTTTAAATAAAACATAAAATAATAAAAATCCATTACACAACTAATCTTATGATATTAAGTACTATGAGAAATTAATATAACCCAATGAAAATAAATTGATTTATGAAACCCCATACAACTTGTAAACATTAAAATCAAATCCCATTGGATGAAATAATTTAAATTTAAAATTAAAATAAAATGAATTTTAAGGATTCATGAAATAAAATATAAAATGGTAAATATATACAGATTATAAAATAAATTAATTGTATAATATTAAAATATTCCCTAATAAAAAGTAGTTGAGATGGAAACCCTCACCTTAGGTCCAACATGTTGTGTATATTGTTTATATTCCAAAATAATAAACTTATGTTAATTATTTAATTTCATAAGAACATTTTTTATGTTTCTTATTCCTTCAATGTTATTTAATACTATGTTATATTTAATTACTAAAATAATTATGTTTTTATAATATTATTTGATGATATTCAGTTCATATGTTTAAAATGAATTTAGTGGTATGACTATTGTAAAATAGGTCATTGTTCCATGAAATCTATATTTCATACATGTATATAATAGTGCCTTAATTTATTGATTTTTATATTAAAATGATTATTTTTCCCTTTTTTGGAATGTTTGAACTCATTTTATGTGTTAAGTAATGATACAACAGATAATTGAACACGGATCAAAACAACACGTAATGCCATAAGCGAAGCGAAGTGACATGACGGCAGGATTTTAAGGATAATCATGGAGAACTTATAAGGCACATAACTGAAGAACCAAGGAAAAGGGAGGATTTGAGAGTAAAAAAATAACATCACATGTTGTTTAATCAATACATGGCATGAAATGGTGCAAGTTGTGAAAGAGGGACACATTTTGAATTAAAGAAAAGTGTAAAATAAAATCACACATGTTGTAAATTATCAGGATGGGATTTAAGTGCCTATATTTGATGTATATTGATTTTTTTATAATATTTAAGACATTGTACCCACCTTGAACCACTTTTGGACCAATATTTAATGACATTAATTAATATTAAAGACCATATGAAGCCTATAAACAGAGGGTTACCCAACTGCTGTTGAAGAGATCCCAGAGACCAAATCTTATAGTGAGAAGCTACATTATGTAGGGTCCTCTCCCCAGTTCCATATATAATTTCATTATGATTTATTTTTATTTTCTCCCTCCCTTTAATTATCATAAAACTAGGTTGAGGGGGTAAACTCACCTTGTTCTAGGGTTATGTAAAAAAGGTGGGAAGGTGTCGTTGGATTGATTTCATTTTATTCTATTCGTGTATTTGGTTTACTATAATTTAATCTTAATTTACAACAACTTTATGTTACTTTTTTCATGACCATTGATAATTGAATCAAAAAGGAATCTTAAAATTGTGTAACTGACAACCCTAAAGGAGTCATGACCATTGTAAAATTTAGGGGAAATTAGGTATAAATATGGTATCGAGACAAACTTAATTTGGTGAAACCATAAATTACCAGACCAAGTGAAATAGGGGATTGTCACATTAAAGAGTGGATACCATGATCATTGGATCTTATTCATCTCAACTCTAGTTAAAATAATGAATTAATTATCCTCTTTTCTAAAATCCAATTTTACCCAAACCCTATAATTAAAAAACTCTGATGTGCTTTTCAAATCTAATTCAAAACCAACCAAATAGCTTTGTTTTCATTCTTTTCTTTATTCAAATCAATCAAACCAATATCTTCTCACCTCTATATTCAATTTAATAAAATCAAATCATTTTAAATCCTAATGAAAATAATTTAACCATCTCTGTGGATCAATCTTGGCATGTTGTTATATTCATTTTAATTAATTAAGTAACATAGTTTGAGTTTTATAAAAAAAATTGAATAGACCCATAGGTAATTAACAATTCCCTATGGGCCTATAATTCCATAATATATAGATTAATTATAATTAAATAATAATAATTTTTATTCATCAATTATAATTTTTAAATCAACTATGAAATATGCTTTTGAAAAATTAACTATGTTACTATCACGAATGTGGTAAGATGTACTTTAATGTGAGTAACATTTCCATTTATAAATGATCATGATAGAAAAAACATAAGTATTATAATATCTTTATATAATAATAATTATAACATTAATATAATATTATTTCTCTAAATATACATATATATAGATATTATGTGGTGTGGATATTAAAAACAAATCACATCACTTCATGGAGGTGGTAATCCACATGTATGGATGAATGAATTTATCAATTTTAAATGAATAGAATTGTAAAAATTAAATGATATATTATCTTCCCATAATGACAAATATTTAATTAATATCATATATATATATATATATATGTGTAGTAAATCCATCATTACAATAATCCAAGATTAATGGTGATGGAAAATGAATTACATCGATTCACGAGGCTGTAGTCCTCCGTACACACGGATGACTGTTTCAGTTCCCAATTGATTGTATAAGAGATGGATATATGATATTAAGTTAAAAGAAAATAATTTATGTATATGAGAGATAAATATTTTATTATATCATTTTGTTTTACTATGATTATAATTAGATAAAAGAAGAAACAAAAGAAAAATGTTCAGTTAAGAATGGTGCATCTTCGTCAATAAAAACCTCTTTATAATTATATGTAAAGCCTTCCTATGATAGCTTTATGATAAATAATGAAATATAGGTCATGATAAGAAAATTAAAAAAGGGATTTGGGTAGGTCATGGATAAAATAAAATGGTTCTGAAGTGTGAACAAAGGATGATAGGTGTTTCCCTTTTATAAGTAAGGGGGAGGGAAATTTTGGATTTTCTTAATGTATTACATTAATATAAATTATTCCTCATGGGAAAATGGATAAAAATGATCAATTTCAAATAAATCATGTGTTTGGATCAAAATAATTTCATAAAATAAAATTTAAAAAATTTAGATTGTTTTTTTACCCTAGTCTTTGTGTTTTAGCCCTCACTAACCCTTTTTTAAAATTACCATTGTAATGACGTTTTTACTCATTACGGGTAAATAAAATTACTATAAATGAAAAATGATCCCATAAATATACCATGGTTGATATTTTTACTGTATCATAATCAATTATCTAAGAAATGATTTTTTTTTACTTTTAAATCATTTAATAAAATATTATTTATTATAATAAAAAGGATCAAGATAAGATAAAATTATGATCCTATAATTTATTAATAAAAATTAAGAAAAAAGGACTGGGAATTAAAATGGGTTTTATAAATGTGGTAATGAATAACAACTTTCATTTCTATATCAATAAATTATTTACATTATTAAGGAATCTATAATGGACACATCGAGCACATCTCTATGATTTCTCTCTTTGATAGAGTACCCTCAACATAATTGGCTTCCCTGTAAGCATGTGAAACCATCAAGTTGTGGTGCTTGGTAACATTAAGGAACTCAATCCAATTAGTTAACAAATCCATGTAACAATCCAATATTGGTCTCGAATTTCATCAACTTCTATCTAAGAATCATATTCAATCCATATATAATTCCAATTTTAACATGTAGTATGATTGATAGCATAAATTGATACACACAATTCATATTCATAAGCAGTTACATTTCCAATATAATGTGAGAATCAGCTTTTAAAAATCTGCAATGACTATAGAAAACATTGCTACATGGTGAGGGTCCAGGCACACTATAATCCACCCCATCAACGTTCACCTTGATACATGGGTTTATTAGAGGTATCCAAGGGATATATTTCAAGACTAATGATCTTGTTTCCCTACCTTGAACACTCAAAATCTATAGAATATTGAGGTCAGAAAGGTAAGTGTCCATGGAACCAATTTAAACAAGGGAGGCAGTGCAGGAGTCCCTTTGAGTGACAATGATATCTGCATGAATAGATGGGGTTTTATTATCAAATAAAACCACATTTATAGTAGTCCAAGTGTGTACAATTCTAGAGCTAGCAGTCATGATCAGCTGGTTATAAACCTACTCACTGTGTACTGCAACCAAAATAGAAAAAATGAGGTATTCCACATGGTTCTCCATATATATTTTAATACCAAAAATCCATTGGATGTATCCCTAAATCATTGATATGAATGAGTAGTGAATAAAGATATACTAGATAGATTCCACAGTCTGCATACACAGATGAAAAGATGAATCCTTCTATATACCAACCCTATACATTATGTCATGAGTGAGTAATATTTTCTTCTATATTTTCCAAAGTATAAGAGATATTTCAGTATAAATAAAAGGGGCCTTAAACATTATAATCCATGTAGGAGTGATGAATCTTACTTAATAATTTAACTTGTAGAAGTCCCTATTATTGATTTATTGATTACTTTTTAGAGACTCTATTAGAGTGTCCCTGTCCATAAAGACATACCTTTGAAACTCATTAGAATTATGAAGCGAAATATTTAGTTCATGAGTGAGCTTGTTGAAAATAAATATGGATATGGATATGTGATTCCTATTGGAAGGGGAAACCATTCATTCTTCATGAGGTTTTTTAAGCCAACAATTGGTCTAATACTTAAGATTAGGCTATCTACAAAAAATCCATTTCCATCAGTCCTTAATAA
The DNA here is from genome assembly GCA_963277665.1 of Viscum album. NCBI lineage: Eukaryota > Viridiplantae > Streptophyta > Magnoliopsida > Santalales > Viscaceae > Viscum > Viscum album. The sequence continues at coordinate 1,360,656,258 of OY728151.1, read as the reverse complement.
AACTACAAGAATTCCTGATAATAGTTCATATTGATTTAACAATGTAGTAAGAGTGCATATTAAATAACATCTGAATTAGCCTTATTGAAATAATCTTAAGAGAAGGGTCATTAGAAGTTAATAGAATTCATGTGAATTTTGTAATAAGGGAATCATTAAAGATCCTAAGACCCTTTATGCCAAGGAATCTTATGCTCATGAGTTTATTGAAATATTTCCACACAACCACAATTAGATTCCTTTCATGAATAGATCTCGTTCATATGATATTCCTGAGAATACATTGATAATTTTTAATAAGACATTTGGTCCACTGATATAAAGTGAAGGTGTAGAAATATTTATAAGTAATAACTCAATTGACCAAGCATACTCTCTCTACTTGGGACATGGATTTCCTTTCCACATGGATAGCTAATTAATAATTCTAGAGAAATTTTCTTTAAGGTAGCTACTTCTGACTTTACCTTGTAAAATGTAGACAATAAGGTTAGTGAAGGTAAGGTCCCCACTCGTCACACCAAGTGTCCCAGATATCCAATTTTTCTTATAATTGAGATACCATTTCCATAAATATTTATGCATGTTTTTTAACTATTTTCATTCCCATCCACTTCTTTGTAGTGTCCAAAGAAGGATTTGATATCCAATAATGATTTTTTGGAAGCCTTCCCAAGAGGAATGATATCATTAGTATAGAGGAGGTGAGAGGGTGTTTACATACCTCAACCAACGTTGATACATTTATAGAAACCAAGGTTAACCATGCCATTAAATAATATTCTCAAATAATCCTCAACCATAGAAAAGATAATGTTTTAAAGTGGGTCACCTTTCTTGATACCCCTAAAACATTGAAGGAAGCATTTGGGGATCCATTAATAAGGATAAAAATCCTTAAAAAATTGAGGATGGTGCTTATCAGTTTAATGAACCTAATGAAGAACCCATATATTTTACAAAATCAACGATAAAGATCTATTTAAGGGAGTAAAAATCCTTGGATATATCAATTTTTAGATAAAGGTTCCCATTCTTTTTATTCCTCTTCATCAATTTTAAACTTTTGTATGTAGTGAAAAGACAGTTTAGGATACTCTTTCTAGGAATAAAATCCTACTAGTTTGGGGTGATGATGTCCCTAACCAAGTTACCCAATCTAGTCACTATTATTTTTTTGATAATTTTAGGAGTAGTGTTCTCATTTATAACCATTATGATTTACTTTTTGTCTATAATATTTTCCCTCTTATGAATAAGGTAAATAAAGTTACAGTTCAAACTATAGGGTATAGAATTATGGTTGATGAATTTCCTCATAGAATTCATCACCTCATTATGAATGATATCCTAGTATAACATGAAAAGTTTATTAGTGAACCCATCAGGACTAGCTACATTGTCAATATTGAGTGAGAAAAGTGTCATTCGGATTTCCTCTTTATAAGGGGTTACTATAAGGCCTTTATTATGATCATATTCAATTAAATGATTGATTTTATCAATAATTTTAAGGGTGTAATAAATATCATATTCAGAGTAAATGTTTTTAATGTATTCAACCACTACATTAGAGATTTTATTTTCAATTTTGATGAGAGAGCCATTGATGGTGAGTACCTAACTCCTCCCCTAATTCATTTTTCTTTGTGTATTTGGGGGAACTATTTGGTGTTACTATCACCATTATTTAACTATCTAATGTTTAAACAGTTTCTTCTCAACCTCTCCTTTAGGGATGAGAGTTCATCCAGCATGAGGAGGGATTACAACTCCTCCCTTCATGGAGTGTCCTAGGTCTAGTTTCAAATCTAACATAATGAAAAAGGATTCACAATAGATTATATATAATCATCAAGTATAGAAAAGGATTTCTTACACCACTCCTTCAGTAATCCCTTGGTGGTTTTGAATTTTTTTGCAAGGACATCAATGTTCTTCCATGGGAGAATATTTTCATAGCCTTCTAGATGGTTTCCCAATATCCTGGTGTTACTAGATAACCATTATTAACATTGAAGGGAATGGTGGATAACCGTGTTTTCTACATTAAAACATCAATAATAATAGTTTAATGATCTTAATGAAACCTAGGAAGAGAGAATATAGAAACACCAATAGAATAACCTTCATAATCAACCTGAATAAGGCATCTATCAAGCTTTCCTACTTTCCTACCATTTAGAGTATATATGTTAAAAGTGAAGTCAATTACAACAATTGGGAATTCCACAAGATGGCACTGATCAATTCACATTGATAACTCATGCAAGGCCAGCTTGTGGAAACTGGATCCATTTTCTTCTTCAGGCCTCAGGCCCATGTTAAAATATCCAATAAGAATACATTTGTGATTTGTGCTACCTGAAAAAATACCTAGTTCCCTCCATCTATCTCTTCCACTGATGTAGGAGATGGAGGAATATATGAAATAAATGTTTATGTTAGATCCATGAATGATAATATACAATGTGATACACCTGGTTCCCCTTCTGAAAGAGAGAAGCTATACGTTATCATCTTTAAAGACCCATTGGTGGTCCATATCACTATTATGAGTGTTTTGGGTGACAAAGGTGTGTCCAAGGAATTCCCAAGTAATGTAATCCTACATATCAAATAATATATTTATCTCAAAATCCCAATTAAGGTGGGATGAAGATTTGTAAGTTACAATAAAGTGTCTAAGGGTTGTGACCGTAGGGGGACTTTTTAATCCCTTGACAATTCCAATATAGAATATTCATTTTTTCATGGATTTGACGCTTCGTAGAGGCCCTCCCAATTGAGGTATTTCCTTTCTATATTTATTCATTTTTCATTGGTATCTATTATTTCTTCACTTGGAAGATTAATTCCCCAGCTAGTTGTCACTTCCACTAGATGGCATGTTCACATAATGATTGAGGTCAGAATGTTGGGTATTCTCATAGTCATCAGCCCAAAAAACATTATTTAAGGGGATGAATTTATTGGAAGACTACATGTTTTCAGTGGGATCATCCTAAGGTTTCCTCCTCTTTGTAGATTTAAAATAATAAACTCATATAAAAGGACTTATAGGGTACCAAAGTTGTCCCAACCTTCAAATTGAGTTCCTAGAACCATGGAAATATATTTAGATAAGGAATGGTCATCATGAGAGAATTTGGTATACCCAGATCTGGTGTCATAACAAGTGTCGAGAAGTTAATATCCATGACCATGTAGTGGGAAACCGTAACATGGTATAGTATAGACCTAAGTGTGGCCTCCATTCACAATATAAGATCCCCCTTCTTGATATCTTCATGTGTGTAGTCTTGTGTGCCCCCAACATGTATCACCTCAAGAGAAGAGGAGATAGAATCCATGTCATGGCATGGTAAAACCTCTTCAATGTCCAAAACAGATCTGGATATACCCTCTTGTCCACCTATGAGATCCCCCTACCTGATATCTAGCTTTGTGAATTTCTGTGTTCCCTCAAAATGTGTTATCTCAAGAGTTAAGGATCCAGCAACCACTTCAAAGTAGTGGGTAGCCTCAGTAGAATTCAATTCATACCTGGATACAACACTCTTTCTTAACCTAATATCCCCTAACTTTTATTCTCTTATAGGTCCAATAATAATTGATTTGATGAGGGGGTGTAATCCTGAATGTTTTTTACATATTCCTCCACTTATAAAATCCCAACCCAAGCAATAATTTCATTTTCCAGTATATTAACAACAATATCAAGGGGTTAAATATATGGGGTGGTGTCCGTCAGGACCCATCCCTCGGCGCCCGTGTTGTGACTACCCCAATCCCACATTCCATAGGATAGGGGTTGGAAACAACCACTGAAAGGTGTATTCCCTAAAATGGTATGGCACTGCCTTTAAATCTGTAAAAACACACAGTTTGAGAACACAACAAGAAGAAATTGTTAATTCAACTACTGTAGAAAAATTGTACTGAAAGTAATGGGGGGTGGAATACAAGACCAACTGTAAAAGTACAAGTAAAACAGAAAGGAACAAAATAACTAAAAAAGGTAAAATAACTACTGCATCATCCTATTAGGATCCTACCTAAAGGTCATGTACAAATTGCCTCCTCAAAATTCCATGTATGCTCGTGTCCTCTGCGTACCGCCTAGTCTAGGCTCCCTCAACCTCAGACCAACTGCTCGTCGTTTGCACAAGACACAACAAGGTGTGGGTGAAACTCATGTAGGGGTGAGTATAACAATACCCAGTAGGGACCCCAAGATCCCCGAAGGTCTCTCATAATTCCACAAAGGATAAACACAAAGCATGATCTCAATCAAAAAACATAAAGAAATAGACACATCTTAAAAAGAGTCTCAGCTCAAACTAGGTTTTCAGTGAAGTATAGAAGTACAGATAATTAGTCGTGAAGCTAGATCATCTAATTCTGTCAAGAGGAACTGCTTCTGACCATACGAAGTTTGACCCACACATGATCAATAGGTACTAACCCTCGTAATGATCCACACAGGATCTAACCCCCCCAGAGTTGATATGTAACTAACCCCTGCTAACCCACATAGGATCTGACCCACATAAGATAAGTATGTGCTGACCCACACAGGATCGTTGAGCACTGACCCACACAAGATTTGACCCACACATGATCGGTATGCACTGACCCACATAGGATCGTTGTGCGCTAAACTCTGTATGATTTGTCTCCAATCTTTGCCTCACTGCCAGCCACGGGATTCCTCGCACCCAGTGTGCTCGAGTTTCGTAGAATCTTTCCTCAAGATATCAGTCATACCTCAACCAATACTAAGCTCCAAAAAAGGAGTAACCGAGAGGACCTCCATGTCATAAGGGTTCCAATTCAATAGACGGCGTGTCAATCAAACACCTGGTCTGTGAGTTATAAGCATTTTAGCTACGGGGGCCCGGTTGGATTCATGTTCGATCCAAATAAAGCAATATCCAATTGTCTCCAAAACTCAAGAGGAGTATAACAAAAGGACTGTCTCAATCTAAGGATCCCAACGTTGTAGATGGTTTGTCAAACAGACATCCAGTTCTCAAGATTTGGCCCTTTATGTGATTCTGGGCCCAGGTCTGGTCTGACCCGGTTAGACTGAACCGGCCCGACCTGGTCTGGGCTGGCCTGTGGTAGACTTGGCCCACGAGGCTGAAGTCTGGTCTGGCCTGCAAGGGGGCGGCCTGTAAGGGGGTCCTGGCCCGTATAGGGCTTCGTACAAGGGCGGCACAGCCCGCAAGGAGGTTTCCTGGTAGGGCGGCGGCCTGGTCTGAGGGGGGGGGGGGCACGGCCCGGGATGAGGTGGGGCGCGATCCAGTCCAAGTTGTGGCACAGCCCATTGTGGGGTCTTCCCTAGCCAGTGTAGGGTTTGTGACCCCTCGGTATCCCAAATTCTCAAACGGTCAGGAGCCTTTTCGGTTTGCGATGCGCCGGCGCCACGTGGGCGCCGCTCAGTCGATGTGAATCCTGCAGGAGGTGCGGGTTTAGCCTCCACCGCGGCTTCGGTGGTGGATTCTTGTCCCTCGGTGGCGCGCTTGTTGTTACACCCCCCATATGCGGTCGGTGGATGAGTCGGCCGCCTCCTCCCTTCTCCGCGGCTAATGATCTACGGCCACTTTCTCACCGGCGGTGCGCAACGGTGCACCACACCTCTTCTACGGCTGTCCGGTGTTGACCGTTTCAATGAACATTGTGGCTTTTTCTCACGACCTCCTCTTGCGGCGTGCATCGACGCGCTATTTCCAATATAGTCATTCGGTGTCGTCGCACTGGAGGTCTTCCTTACAGGAATAAGTATAGCAAGATAGCAGAGGTTTTAGGCTAGGATAATTAGGTATGTGCCCGCCACCTTAGCTTATAAACATGAGGGGGGATTAAAGGTTTAATATTCAATTGAATTAAACAACAACAAAAACCCTGCAAAGATACCCCGCAACAACCTCCCACAAAAACAAATGAATCAAGGATGAACCCGTTAGTCTGTTGGTCCACGTTCTTTGTATTATTCAATAATGGGGAGGTTGAAAACATTTAAAATTCATAAATTAATAAACCCCCTACCTTGAAAATACATTGGAGAACGTTCGTGCTTGAAGTTGGGTCATGTTCTTTGTTCCTAAAATAGGTTTCCAATGACATGGCTCGCACATCGTCATTTAGTTCATGGTTCAGTGTCACCCATCAACGCCCTCTAGGATCGGCTCTATCCTCTAAGGGTTTGGTGTCATGGCGCTCCTTCATCACTTCGTTTCTCGGAGAAGCTGTGCCGGTGCCTCCCCCCAATAACCATATATATAGGAGAGGGGGGGTAAGTAACGATGTGGGGAATTAATGGGGGCTGATAAATTAAGAACCTTAAAAATTCCCAAATTACGTCGTTACTTAGGGCTGGTAGGTCATGCCATTTATTGGATTGACACATCGTTGGCCCACACAACTCTTGTCTGTTAGAGGATATGAAAGAAAATAAAATAATTTTACCGATGTGGGGAATTAATGGGGGCTCATAAATTAGATTCCTTCCTAATTTCCCAACGTCGTCATTACATAGGGTCGGTAGGTAAATCCATTTATTGGATTGACACATCGCTGGCCCCACACACCTCTTGTTCATTGGAGGATATGAAAGAAAATAAAATAATAAAATTATTTCATTTCTTTTCTTTTAAAAAGTCACAAAACATAAATTTTTCTCCAGACCTACTACACTAAAAGTAAAGTATCCCTTAAGAGAATCCCAACGCTACAGATTCAATTGTGCCCTTGTATTTTTAATCTGAGCAATGGTTCAAAAGTTAGGAAATGTCGCTCGCATTTTATTGAATCCACCCGAAAAAAAGTTCTGAAAATTATTAACATTCACCCTCGACTCGCACCTGTTGAGGTTAGGCTCTGCCTAAGGAGAACATGCCCTTATGAGCTCAAAGATACTCTCAAGTTTCCAATATGAGTTACCATTTAGATGTAATCGATTCTACAATAAAATAATTTTCACTTAATTATTTTATTTACGGACAAAAACTAACTTCCCCTCATTATTCGCGGCGAAGGGAGGAGGCGGTCGGCTCGTCGGTCGGCCGCGGACAGAGAGGCGGTGCGACCACCGTGCCATCGACGGACAAGAATCCACATCCGAAGCAATGGTAGAGGGTGAACCCACACCTTTGGTAGGTTCCTCGGTGACCGAGCGGCACCCATGCGGCGCCCCCACATTGCAAACCGAACAGCCTCCGGGTCGTTCTGGAGTTTGGGAGACCGGGGGGTCAGACGCCTCGTGCAGGCTAGAGAGGACCCCATAGTGGGCCACGCCCCCCCCCCCCCCCCCCCTCAGACCAAACCACTCCCCACCTCATGTCGGGCCATGGTCCCCCTCAGACCGTGTCTCCGCCCTACCGGGCTTCCCCCTTGTGGGCCAGGCTGCCCTGTACGGGCTGGGACGCCCTAGCGGGCGGCCCTATACGGGTCGGGCCGCCCCCTTGCAGGCCTCCCCCTTGTGGGCTGAACCAGACCTCAGTCCAGTGGATCGATTCTGCCATAGCCCAGCCCAGACTGGGGTCGGGCCAGGTTAGTCCAACCGTGTTGGACCGGACCCAGGCCCCACCGAGCCCCGAATCACATAAAGGGCAACATCATGAGAACCGGATGTCGGTTTGATGAACCGTTTGTGGTATTGGGATCCTTGTATCAATAAATTGATTTTTTTATACTCTTATTGAGTTTTGGAAATAGTTGGAGTATTCTTGGGTTGGATCGAACCAGAATTCAACTGGGCCCCCGGAGCTAAAATGCTTATAACTCACAGATCGAGCGTCCGATTGATGTGTCGTCTGTTTCCTTGGAACCCTTATGACATGGAAGTCCTTTAGGTTGCTCCTTTGTGGATCTTAGTAGTGGTTTAGGTACAACTTATATCTATAGGGAAGATTCTATGGAACTAGAGCGCACAAGGTGCAAGGAATCCAGTGGCTGGCAGTGAGGCGGAGGTTGGAGACAGATCATATGGAGTTTAGCGCTCAGTGATCCTGTGTGGGTAAGTGCATGTCAATCTTGTGTGGGTCAGATCCTATTTGGGTCAGCACTCAGTGATCCTTTGTGGGTTAGTGCATACTGATCCTGTGTGGGTTAGACCCTATGTCGGTCAGTGCTCAATGATCCTGTGTGGGTCAGCACATATTGATCCTATGTGGGTCAGATCCTATGTGGGTCAATGGGGGTTAGTTACCTATCAAATTTGGGAAGGTAGAATCCTATATAGATCCTTGCGAGGGTTAGTAACTTTCGATCCTATGTGGGTCAAACCCCGTATGGACCCAAGTAGTGCCTATTGAGAGAATAAGATGATCTAGCTTTGCGACTAATTATCATTACTTCCATAATTCACTGAAAAACTTGTTTGATCTGAGACTCTATTTGAGCTATGTCTATTACTTTGTGTTTTTTGATTGAAATCATGCTTTGTGATTTTTCTTTGTGGAATTCTGAAATACCTTCGGGGGTCTTGGGGTCCCTACTGGGTATTGTTATACTCACCCCTTCACGGGCTTCGCCCACACCTTGTTGTGTCTAGTGGAGATGACGATCAGTTAGGCTGAGGTTGAGAGAGCCAAGACTAGGTGGTACGTATAGGACATGAGCGGACGTGGAGTGCTGAGGAGGTGATATGTACCTACCCTTCTGGTAGGATCCTCAGAGGATGACCCAATTGTTGTTTTCCTTTTTTAGTTGTTTTTTTATTCTCAGTTTTACTTGTACTTTTACAGTTGGGCTTGTATCCCCCCCCCTTTACTTTTAGTACACTTTTACTGCAGCTGTTTACTTCACAGTTGCTTCTTGTTGTGTTCTCATACCTTGTGTTTGTACAGGTTTAAATGAAATGCCTTTCCATTTTAGAGAATACACTTTTCGGTGCTAGTAACCAACCCTTGGCCTATGGAAGGTGGGCTTGAGGTAGTCATAGCACAGGCCTCGGGGGACGAGTCATGAAAAATTGGTATCAGAGGAGTCAGTTCTACTGAAGAACTATGACTCTGAACTTTTTAATGTAGCAATAGTGTTAAGTGTTGTGAGTGTGGTTATCAGTTTGGTGAGTCTAGTGTTGGTGTGGTAGCAGACGTATCCATACATGAGGACCCTAAATTCTGATTTCCGACTCAGTGCACGGAAACACTGATTGTGTGTGTTTTTGAAGAGTTTTTCTTGTGATTTAATTGGATTCATCTCACCAGGTTTAACATAATGACCATGCTACACCTGTTCTTTATCAGGATGCCACCTCGTACACAACCAGCTAAGATTCCCGAGAGAGTACACGATGACGGCCCACCGAGCGACGAGGGTCCGGTGCAAGGCCCTATTACTATGTTGGCACCTTCGAGTGGTGTACTAGCAGCACCACCACCTGTTGGGAAGCAGTTAACACCAGCCGCACTAGTGGATGATGCACTCCTACTGAGCATGTTTCATGAGTTCCAGCAGCAGAAGCCTCTATGGTTTCGAGGAATGACAGATTCCTAGGAAGCTGAGGACTGGCTGGAGGTTGTGGCTAGAGTTTTCTTCCTAGTTGGGATTCCAGTTGAGTAAATGGGGATCTTAGCTTCTATTCTTTTCCAGTATGTGACCATGAGGATGGTCCATGGGGTAATGAGGCTTCGGTACATGGACCGTTGCCTGAGATGGTACCTTCGAGTAGTGTACCAACTATATCACTGCCCGTTGGTCAGTAGTTACAATCAACGGTACCGGTAAAGGACAAAAGTAGGCTTAGTTCCTTACACATGTTTCAGTATCAGATACCCCTCAGGTTCCAAGGTGATCCTGACTCATGGGCAGCTAAGGACTGACTTGAGGGTGTGACCAAGTTTCAATCCAGCTTGGGCATCATTCCAACAGATGGTGTTCCTAGTAGAGAGCCTTCTACATGGCTCAGTAGGATGATAATGGGGACGAGGATACCATTATCTTGTAAAGAGGTTCTTTTTCTGTGGACAATCTTGATGACCTTCCTCAAAGAAGGGGGTCACTTTCCATGAAGATCTAAGGTATTAGAGTTCCCTTGAGCTTTACAGCTTCAGCAGGATGACATGTCGGTATCTGAGTATTCATCGAGGTGTACCTACCATCCTAGGTACTCGATGAATACAGTACGATTAGTGCTTCCGAGATTGAACCTCCGAGTGAGGTGTTTTTGGGACATCCAAGCCATAACTTTTCCTCCATGAATTCCTACTTATGTTAGGGTTCTAGATAGAAACTTTGTGTTTGTACAGTTTTAAAGGAAATGCCTTCCCATTTTAGGGAATACGCCTTTTGGTGCTAGTCTCCAACCCTAGCCTATGGAAGGCAGTCTTGGGGTAGTCATGGCATGAGCCCCAGGGGATGGGTCGTGATAGTGTCCTTCAAATGCAGGATGGTTGGTCCATAGGATTCATCCATAGTGTTACTCCCCCCATACAGAACCCCATTATCAGGACCCTTATCTCCAACTCCATGGGAGGATTCCCCAGGATCTGTGTTAGCATGGGGACATAGAGTTATCTTGAACGTTTTCTTTTCTCCTCCTAAAAATAGAATTATCATGACCCCTTACCATAGAAAAACTACAATTTTTCTCCCTGTTACACTTATAATAGATATGGATAAGAAAAATATAATTTAAGAAGTATTTAGGCTTTCAATAATAATGTATCTGATGTTTGATACTTTCATCTCTGGTTTTAAGGTAAACCTCTTCGACTAGAGTTGTAGACAAATCAACTTTTACCAAGATCCCAGTATAATGGCCAAAACTAGGCCTATCTATTTTCATATCCATCCTGATATGATTTCTAACTGATGATTTTATCTCCCAAAGGATTCTTGGGAGGCAATATATCCTATTAAGTCTGAAAATGTGAATCCAAATCTAGGTGTGGATGTTCCTAACATTTCCAAGATCAATGTTTCGATCCCAATCATGTATTCTAAGGAACCTAGGTTTTAGAAAAACCAAGTTATACTTCCGTGAAAATAATTTCATTATTCTCAATATAACCATAAATATTCATTAAAACATATTTTTATCACTATGTGAACATATAATATAGATTTAAAGGAAAGAAAGTCACATTTGGTCTTTTTCTTTACTTAAAATATTATAAAATTTATTTTCAAGGATAAGTGTCACATAAATAATTTAATCATGATCCTAAGGTTATATAGGCAGGAAGAAAATCATATAATAATATTTAATATGAAAATTAGTGTACTTGTCACTTTTTTTAAACTAGTTTAACCTGATTTATCCATTTTCAATGGTGACAAATTATTCCAATTATTAATATTCATTGTGAATAAAAAATATGTTTATCTTATTAGATAATATTAATTTTGGTTTTTTAAAACAGGGAATCTATTTTAGTAAATTCAATCTTTATAAGGGGTATAAATTCATTTTATATGTATCCCTCAAAGTGTGATGAAAAATGGTTTTCCAATAAAAAAATAATTTCTATGTCTAAAAGTATTTTTATACCTATATCATATATAATATTGATTAATATGTAATTAATTATATTATTTCTTAATAAAGAATATTTATATTAATTTATGAACAAATTTTAAATATAATGTAGATTTTTAATGAAAATAAATGACATTTTTACAAAAAATATGCATTTTTGACTATTCAATAAAAATAAATATTTTCATAAAAATCCATAAAAATACTCTATGTAAATTATGACATACAGACTTCAGAAATGAAGTTTATTTTATACACTAAAATTTCAAAAATTAGATATAATTATTTACATTATTTTTTCATAAAAATAAATAAAAACATTTTTGATGAAAAATATATTTTTGAATCAAGTATAAAAATTTACTAAAAATTGAGTACATATTTACAAATATATTTTATTTATCTTAAATATTTATATATGATTTTCAAAAATTGGTTCTTCATATTCATAGTTATTATTTTAATGGCTAGGTTATAATAATCTTATTTAAATATTTTAATAGTATATCATTGTTCATTTAATCAGATTTTTGTGTGTAACAAAATATATCTAAGAAATAAAATTTATTTAATTATATATATATATATATATATATTCTAAAATATTGGGGCATTACATTCTCCGCACCTTCAACAAATAGAATCATTTAAATTTTAACTTGTTCTCAAAAATCTAGGGTTTTACTTTTGAGAATTCATTTCTGGAAAACCCACATCATAAAGGGGTTAATAAACATCCTCTTAATAATATAGAAAGGGAAATATGAATGTTATCTATAAAAACACAAAAATATGTTTCCAAATTGGAGAAAATTAATGAGAATTGAATTTATGGACATAGATAAGAAGAAAATTACCAATGACTAATAGAGAGTGATGGAGAACATGGTCAAGTGAAAGTTAATGACCATAGATCCATAAATCATTGATTGGTTAAAATATCATTGATTCATCAAAAATGATTGTCATAGAAAAAAAATTTCCAAGAAACGTTTACTAGAGTTGAGGAATTCCTTTAAAATATAGATTAATAACATAAGTAAATATACATACTTGATATATCACTATTTAATAATCATAATTTCATCCCTTTATTGTGCATCAACCAATTTCCACTTCATCACTTACTCCATGAAGTGAATATGTGATATGAATTTTTTATGTCTGAATCACTAAAATTAACTTTTACCAAATCATAAGATTCATAAATGAATAGTATAATATTCCTCATGTCTTTAAATGTTAATAAAAACCAAAATTGTTACCATAAGGAAAGCTAATTAAAAAAATGTATAAACCCTTCATATAAAGAGATAATACATTGTACTTCCAAATTTCAACCAAAGTTTCAACATAGACTATTCAAAAAATAAATAACCCTACATATTAATTAACCTCAATATACTCAACATTGAAGAATGTTTTCAACTCAAATGTGATATCATTCATTTTAACTTAAATCCCCAAAAAATTAACTGCATTCTTGTCAGATAATCTTTTACGTTAAACCTAAAGGTTATATATACCCCCAACCTAATAAAACATCCCTTAGATTATCATTAATCACCTCAAAGTGAAAAATATTTTATCTAATAATATGTTTCCCAAAATCTACTTAATATTTATCTATCAAACCTTTTAAATAAAAAAAATTCAAAAAAAACCAAGACATCATGTAGGCTAGAGGTTGGCATTGTACCCTTTTCTCCCATATTTTCTAGTTTTAATCCCTATAGCCTTTCTTGATGTGATGGTTTGTCACCATGTTTATGGGTTTTCCTTTTTATAAGAATATATATATTCAATAATTTTCTTAAAAAATATTATGAACATCCACAAATATAAAATTATTCCTCAAATAACTCTTTAACTACATACATTTTCTATGGAACATTTTTTCCTTAAAATCAACTAATCATAATTGACTATTATTACTATAATAGCATTGATCATATTAACTCTAAAGGTTATCAATAAATGTAACTTATGTATTCAAAATATAAAATTATTATTACTGAAATGACCTTATCACTAAAACACTTGTTATATATAAGGGTTACATATACCTCAAACATCTAATAAAACTCAAAAAAAATGTATCCAAGGTACTTCTATCAAATAAAACCTCAGAAGGGGTACATCTGACTTTAAACTTATAATAAACCTTAGACTTATTAACCCATGATGGTACCTAAAAAATAATGAACTATCCTCTTTGAATTATAAACTTAGTGTATTTGGGTAATGTCCTAAAAGTATGTCAAAGGGTTATATTTTCTAATCTATGTTTTTTAGATCTATTTCCCAAGGTTTATACTAAAATTTCTCTAATACGAACTTTAAGTACCATGATTCGAGTATCCCATAGTTGGGTGTTACATTATTAAATTGGCATAGATTCAAGGGTTCTAATTCTAAAGGACTAATCAGTTTAGTAGCCTTAGATATCCAGATATATACAATATTACCATTTTTCATTGTGAATAAAATATAAAGAATAGTAATAAAAAATATTCAGCATCCTCAACATCATTTAATGAATTATTCTATATAACCCGAAGAAAAGAAAAAAATAAAGGGGGATCTTAGATTCTCAGTAAAGGTTACATACAATAGAATCTATCATGTGTAAATAATTCATAATCAATATGGAAAGTTAAATATTTAAAACTCATACAATTTAATCAATAACATATGCATGAAGAATAATTTGGTAGGATTAAATAAAGATCAAATGATTCCATATAAATAATTATATGAGCTTGAAACTTATCCTTGGATATCATAACTAATCAAATAATCACATGTACATCAATAAATGATTTAATAATGATGGAATTCATAATGTTGCACATATGAAACTTATTATTGAGGCCTTGTTCAAAGTTACATTAGAATATGAGTAAGTGGACACCAGAAAATTTTAATAAGGTTAGCCAAGTAGTTTGTCTCATGAGACTTGTCAATGAATCGAGGGTTTATCTATAACCAGCCCCACCCTTCATAGCATGTCAAATTCATTCCTCATATATTGAATGATAAGTTAAATTCATAAAAAATATTCCTTAACAATAAATATCCTTATTTGAATAGATGATACATATTTATCATAATTTTCCCCGGTCAGTCAAATAACTTTTATAGAAAACACCATATATAAAAATGGTATATTGTTATTCAATAATCATAGCCATAATACAAATAATATAGATACTGAAGAGAAATATAATGTCTAATGATCAAAAGAAATTGAATGTTTTTATAGAAATTTAACGAATGTAAAGTTAATAAGAGATAAGAGATGACCATCTGTTCATCAGAAATATAGGTTTTGTAATAAAATCATGTCCTTTGAAAAAATAAACAGAATTAAAATATTATGATAATATTTAATTGAATAATTTTCATTGTAAAATCATTAAAAACATGTAAAAATATCTAGATATCATAAATTGATTATGGAGGTGGGTAATTCCTTTAACATTGTATATGTTAAAAACATTTCTTTTTTACTTTTTTTAAATGAAGTCGGAAATGAACTTTTTGAAAAACATTAGGAATATTCCATTAAAAAAAATTTAAAATTAAATTATAACTTATAATTTCCTTAATAAATCATTTGATTAATATAAGGACTTTTGTAAAACAACTGTGAAAAATATGGACATGGAATAAAAATAAATCTGATTAAAATAGAATAAAATCATGTTTTATTTTATACATTTATTTTATATATTAAAGTTTAAAAGAGAGGAAAAGTTTAAATAATATATATAAACTTCTTAATTATCCATTGGATACGAAAATAGATTTATTTTATAAAGTATGTATTATAATATTTCTTTAATGAAAATTGGGTAATCTCAAAAATAATATTGTAAAATAAATCCTTATCACTTTTGTAACTTTTAAATTTTAATATCATGAATGAATAAACATAAATTGAAACATTAATAATCATGAATGAATATATATTCAAGTTAAATTTATCAAAGGGGTAGTATATACACAATATAAATGTAAATAGGTGCATAATATTAAATATGTCTCAAAGGAATAAAAATTGAGACAAAATCCCTTACAAAGATCAAGTCGTTGAAGTGGGAATTAATCCATGAATTGATTATGCATATCCAATTTAAATCCATAAAAAACAATTTTAAATACAACATAAAATAATAAAAATTCATTACACTCATAATTTTATAATATCCAAGACTATGAAGAAGTAATATAACCTAATGAAAAAAATGATTTATGAAACACCTTTCCACTTGGTAACATTCAATTCAAATCCCCTTGGATGAAATAATTTTAATTGAAAATTAAAATACCATGGTTTATGAAATATTCATGGTATAACATATAAAATGAGAAACATGTACATAATATAAAATAAATTAAGTTAATAACATTGAAATATTCCTCAATGAAAGAAAATTGAGACGTAATCCCTTACCTCAGATCTAACTCGTCATATACATTCGTTGTCTTTCTGAATGATAATCTTATGTTAATTATTTACTTAATTAAGAAAATATTTAAATATTATTTTTCCTTTTATTTTATTTAATAATATTTTATATTTATTTACTTAATTAATTAAGTTCACATTAGACGCTTTGATGATATTCAGTTCATATGTTCAAAATGATTTCAATAGTTTGACTATGGAAAAATATGTAATTATTCCATTATCGCCAAGAAAATTATGGTGACATAATTATAATTTTTATACATCAATTATAATTTTTAAACTAACTATGAAATATGGTTATGCAAAATAAACTACGTTATAATCGTGGAGATAACAAGTTGTATAAATGCATTAGTAACATTTACATTTTTCAAGAATCTTAATGAAAAGAACATAAGTATTATTTGATCATTCAAAAATTATCATTATAACTTAAATTTAATATTATTTATTTAGGTAAAATTATATATAGAATTCATGTGACATGGTTATGTAAAACTAATTACATCGTATTTTAGAGGTGGTAATCCACACGTACGCACGAACGACATTATCATTATTAAAAGTGCTTAGAAGAAATAAATTTTATTATATATTATCAAAAATATGATAAATATTTCATAAAAATTGCACACACAAATATATATAGTAAATATATCATTAAAACTAGTTTTGGTCGGTGGTGATGAGAAATGAATTACATCAGTTCGCGGGGTGGTAGTCTGTCATACATAAGAATAACAGATTCATTTCCCACTTGATTGAGGAGGAGATGAATATAGGGTATTCCATTAATAGAACAAAATATCATTATATGGTAGATAATTATGTTATTATTTAATCATATTTTTATAATATTTGAATGAGGTGGAAGAATAAATAATTAAAAAATGCTCGGTTATGAATGATACATCTTCTTTGGAAAACCTCTTTATGTTTATACCTAAATCCTTCATAAGATGGATTTTTATCACAAAAGGAAATATATGAAATGATATGGTAAGTAAGGAATGTATTTCAGTAGGGATTGGAGAAAATAAAAGGATTTCTTATATGTGAGGAAATAAGGAGAAGAGGTTCTCATTTCTAAGTGAGGGAGAATTTTAAAAATTTCATAAATTATTATATTAATATAAATTATTTATCATGGAAAAATAGATCCAAAATGATATATTTAGAATATAGTATGGGACAGGTCTAAATACTATCATCCTATAAAATTTCAACTAGTTAATATTATGTTTTCACCCATATCTCTTTTTTTAACTCTTGTTAACCATTTTTGAGAATTACTAGGTTTTTACTCTTTTGGGGTCAATATAGTTAAAATAAAATGATAATTGGCTCATTAATAGCCCATGTTTTATATTTTATATAATATAACAATCAATATGAAAAAGATATTATTTTTAGTAATTATGAATAATTTAATAAAATATTACTATTATAAAGTATCTCAAGTGTCTCATTTGGATGTATTCATTTAATTTGATTTTGAAAAAACCATGAAATTAAATGAATTTATATATAATAATTTCAAACATCCAGAACTGGTAAAATTTATATAAAATATTCTTGGAACACAATAATTTATTCAAATTATATTTCATTTAATATCTAAAAATAATTTATTATATCTTTCGGTTAATTAAAGAAATACTATGTCGGTATTGTGTAAGAATTTATGGTCATTATATAATCAGTAAAATTTATCAATAAATTATCATCATGAAAATAATTTTATTATGACAAAAATAACTTTTATATTTTTTCACAACTTATTTTTATCATTATGTGAAATTATAAGATAAATTTAAAGGAAAGTGACTGGACTTTTTTCTTTCTCCTTACTTGATATATTATATAAGTCATTTTAGAAGATAAGTGTCCCATAAATAATTTAATTTAAAGAATAATGTGATAAAGGTTGAAATAAATTCATCCAATTATAATTAATCTAAAAAAATGGTGGCCTTATCATCGGGTTTTGGCCTAGTGTATCCCGATTAACCCTTTTACCGTGTTGATAAATTTTTAATTTTTTATATATTATGATAAATTTTTTTTGAATTTATTAAATTGTATTAGTTATTATTATACCAAGTATTTAATAAATTTTATGAAATTTAATATCAATATGTGGTAGAAGTTCATTTTATTAGTATCCCAAAAAATACGACGAAAAAATAGTTTTCATAAAAAAATATTCGTTTTTCAGCCTAAAAGTATTTTTATTACAAAATCACATATAATTTTGTTTCATATGTACTTAATTTGATTATTTCTATATATATTCTACTTATATT
The DNA here is from genome assembly GCA_963277665.1 of Viscum album. Lineage (NCBI taxonomy): Eukaryota > Viridiplantae > Streptophyta > Magnoliopsida > Santalales > Viscaceae > Viscum > Viscum album. Next base: position 1,360,637,984 of record OY728151.1, on the reverse strand, counting down.
AACATAGGATCAAATTAAAAATAGTATTGGGATTTTTCAATGAAAATAAATTATAGTTTTACAAAAATCAATATTTTTACTATTAATTAAAAAATTAATATTTTTAGAAAAATCTAAGAATTTCTCCCCAAATTAATTTTAACATGATTATTTTGAAAATTATGTTCATTGTTTACAATAAAATTTCTAAAATTTTCATAAATTAATGATATTATTTTATCATAAAAACAAATAAAAACATTTTTTATGAAAAATATATTTTTGAAGCATGGAAAGACATTATCAAAAATTGAGTTCTTATTTACCAATATATTCTCTTTTCCTAAAACAATTATACATAATTTAAAAAAAATTATTCCAATTCATACCTCTAATTTTAATCGCTAGTTTATAATTTTTTATTTAAATATTTTAAAAATTCTATCAGAATTTGTTTAAACTTGATGTTGCATGTAACAAAATATATCAAAGAAATAAAATTTATTTAAAGAGGATTATATTATAAAATCAAAAGGTGTTACATCCCCTTTCAATAATTTCTCATAAAAATGATAATGATCATCTAAAACTAAAGTAGAAACTTTTATGTAGAGAACGTAGCTCATGTGATGAATCTCAAGAAATATCAATCATTTTTCACCAACCATGTGAGGAAGAACTCCAGAGTACAAAAGTGTATGCATCTCTTGAGATAAAATGATTAATAGTGGGATGTGATGATGATTCTCATGTATAATATGAGCACTAAAAAAGTTTCTTTTCTTCCTCAATGATATTTCACCAATGGAATCTTTCCATGTCGAAAAAACATGATGTATATCTGTTGAAATATTAAAAAATATATCTTCCATGGTTTAATAATCTAACTATTGAATGTTTATAAAATTTTAAGTTAAGGAAACCAAGATCACTGTCAAACTAGATCAGGAAATATTTTTATCCAAGACTAATTCAAAAAATTGCATCCTCTAGGATGAGAGCACATATGGTAATATAAAAATCACCAAAATTGAAATAATTTTTTTGAATGGTAATAAGGAATAAATAAAGAAGAAAAATAAAATTTAAAAAAGGTAAAGGTCTAAGAAATTAGAGATGAATCCAAAAAAATTAACAATCAATAAAATAAAAAGTAAAATAAAGTCACATAAATATAGCTCTACAGCCATGCCACAAAACCCAAAAAGGGAGAAAACCTATCAGGGCTAGATCCCACCAAAAAACATAGGAAAATTTAACAATATTAATCTATACCAAGCCTATAAGATAAAAAATTATCATTCTAACATACGCTAACAAATCCAACAAGTGCACCGACCATAAATAGTAGTGCCTATGATAGCCTCCCCAATTCCAAGTACCAACATAAGGAAAGGGATAAAATACCCACAAAATAGGAATTTCTAGATCTCTCATGGACTATAATAGAAAGAAATGAAAACACTAGGTCAATCCAAAACTAAATATATAACCTATCCCTCCATGGATATTAATGATTTCAAACAACAGGGAAACCAAATCATAAAAATTAGAAACGTTTATCCAAATATCCAAAGAAACCAACACACCTGTGAGGCACAAAAATCTCACCACAAGCGTAGTAGGACTAGAAATTAGTGTTGAGACTAGAAAAATTAAAAGGATATGAATTATTTCCTCACTATGAGAAGATAAGAACCATAAAAATTAGACAAAAAATTTAAATACAACATCCCGACAAAGGGAAATTACAGAGCATGGATGGAACAACTAGGCCACCAATAAAAATATTCTCTAAGACTTCGGTAACTGCAACAAGAAAATACTATAACACAATGCCAATTCAAAGAGAGAATACACTATATTAATGTTCAATAATAAAATAATCTATAATAACAAGTCATTATTAAGGGAAAAATAATGAACCATCTTCATGTTTTAGTTTGAATTAGATAAATATCACTAAGATCAAAGTATAGAATGAACCATCAATTAAAATTTGAAAAAAAAATATTTTGATGTAGAATATATAGAATTATGAAGCCTTTAATTTCTTCAATAACAAATGATATAATCCAATCAATATAATTTTATCCTTCCAATATTATCAATAAGGGAGTCATCGGAAAGAGAAAAATAAAAATTTACCAAAGAATCAAAAAAGATTCTCAAGGAAAAGGAAGACTCAAGTAATTGAAAAATGAGATCCAAAGAAACCTAGAGAAGGTATTTTAAAAATAAATGATTATTGTTGTTTTAACTCACCCAAAATAAGTTGTTTTTATTGGGTAAATATTAACCATGTTTTCAAAATTAATCATATGTAGGTAGAATTTAGAGAATTGCAAGTTAGATAATGATATTATACCTAGTGGTAGAATCCTTATTCCAAAATAACTAAAACCAAGGAACTTGGGGAATCCTCATATGTATATCCTCTCAAAAAATATGGATGGATAAATTTTAATCCATGATCTATATAGAAATTTAATCTAAATGGATTAGGTTTATAGGGAAGAACAAAAGTATACTATTATAGGATTGGTAGGCCAACCTCGAAGATACTAAGAAAAATTTCATATAATATTATATACAATAGCACAAACTGAAAGTGTTGTGTGATAAGTAATATCTCAAATAGGGGGGAAATAACACAAAATAAATCATCCCATGAACAAAAATATAATTTTAAACTAACAAATAAAGCTAAAATACCCTAAAAACAAAAATGAATAGAAAGTCTAAAATTTAAAAGAAATAGGAATTTATATACTAGAGCAAGCTATTATAATTCTTGAACATTATTATGCTACTTTATAATCTAATTCAATTAAAAATAGTTCACATTGCATTAGTGGTTTAAAATTCCTCAAAAACTCATCATAACTAGAACTATATAAAATCATTCTTGATTGCAATCATTTCCAATGACAATAATCTCTCTTGTTACTTGGAGGTGTGAAGATAATATTTGATCAACTTTGTCTTAGAAAATATTATCTTCATTTGTAAAACTATAATGGGTATGGTAAAAAAAAATTAAATATGTCAATAATGTAATTTTAAACCCCCCATCATTCAAATAATCCTTGATAAAGTCTTGGATATCAATTTATTTTATCATTTTTTTTTGTAAATATCAATTTAAATGGTTGAACACGAGAAATAATTCAACTCCTAAAATATCATCATGTATGTTTTGTTTTAAAAAAACATAAATTGAGTAAAATTTTATTATAATTTTAATATAATTTTTCTTTTGAAATATTTCAAAAAAATCCTTCTATAAAATAAAAAAATATTTATTTGAATTGTTTCGATTACATAAAACGTTCCTTGATGACATAACAACCTTATTGATAATTTTATAGAAATAATATTTTGTAAATTTTATCCCTATAGATAAATTTCTAATATAATTATCTTTCAGAACCTCATAAAATATTTTACTCTTATAAAAACTCTCTATTATTAAAAAAATGGATCAATACCAACTTTAATTGTACATTATTTTGCTTCACTCATTAAATCTTTAAACACATCTTCTCTAAGTCTTTCAAAGAACAAAATAAACTTTTTTATTTTTATACTTGCATCGTCAATTTCAATCTCTTACCTTTGGAGGATTTTACAAACATGGTTGACTTTATATAAGGTTTTGTAACAAATTCATAAGATAATGATGAATTTAAAAATTTATAATTCTTTGGAACACAATTATCTGACATCACAATGTCATTTGGTTAAGAAATATTGAACATTTCAACCAATTTATTTATTAACTCAGGTGACTGACTTCTTATGTCTCCAGTACTTTCACTGTGACATTCCCAATGATTTATTGAAAAATATTTTGGTGTAAAAAATTTAAAATAGGTTTTAGAATATCCTATTTATTTTGTGAACCTACAAATAATGTTTAAATATTGTGTGTATATGGAAAAAAATTTCCTTTTACACTATCATTTTCTCTGTCATATATAGAAATATTTAGGATATTAACCTTATATAGAGCGTAAAATAATCTATGATTTAAATCATCAAGTATTTTCTAGAAAATTTTATGTTTACCTTTCATGTTTTATCAATTATTATAAATTTTCCAATATATGTAAACAATGTTGAGTTTAAGATCAACCAAATAATATTCAAGTGATATGAAATTCCCCAATCTAGATGTTCCATTAATATTTATTAAGGTAAGAATAAAACTCTCCATATTATCATTAAATTATTTCTCAACATGCAAATATCTTTTGATAATTGATATATGTTCTTTTTAACTTTAATTCATAGTACAATGATAACCAAAAAATATTTTTCTCTCATTATATTCATTAATATTATATCTTTATGCACATTCTCCAACATGATTATCAATTCATTTTAAATTTTATGGATAATAAAATTCTTTTAAACCTCATTATTATTAACATGAATAGTATGATCATATATAACTAGACCAAATTTTAAAAAATAGTTTTTCAAAAAGTATCATTATACATCTCATAAATATTATCATTTTTTTCCAAAATGGTAAGTTATTTTTTTCAAGTACCTTCACAAAAACAATAATTCAATTAATTATCATCAACTGATGAACTATTTCTTTCTAAATGTTTCGTTCAATATTTCTTAATTTTTTTCCCTTATTTTCATGCTTTCTTTTTATGTACACCCACCTCACAACATTATAAATGTGCTTAAGCATTATTTCATACTTCTTATTCTCTTTTTATTTTTGTACCAATAATTAGTTCCTCCTTTAGTCAAAGAATATATCAGCGATTTGGATTTAAATAATTTAAAACAAAAACAAAATACCACATACATCTCATTATAATATACAAGTGACATTCTTTCGTGTTTCTCACCATTATGATGGTATTAAAAATATGGATTAAAATTAAATTTTCTCGCATGACTATCTTTCTTAGTAAATAAATCATTTTCTTATAATATTTTAATCAACACACATCGAACTAATAAAATTCTCTATACATCATTGATATTTTCCCATATTCTCATATCATAATTTATATCCATATATTTTTTAACGTGAATCAAAATTTTATCTCCAAGATCATGAATAATTGGAATAATATTTTAATTATCATCCTCTTTATAATTCATATCCACAACTTCTTTATTTATCATATCAATACTTTGATTCATAAGTTCCTATATAGATTTTTAATTCACTTTAAATGGTTTTTCACATATATATTTCTCATTAAATTGAATAGATTAACTCTCTTATTCACTTTATATAGAAAATGGTTATGAAATTGAACCCGCTATTGATTTTTTCATTTCATTATTTCTTTGCTTACTTTTTTTTAGATCCATAATTTGGTTTCATCTTCATTATAGTATATACAAGATACATAATATAATTCAAATAATTATATTTTATTTATTTTTATAAATTATTTAAAGTAAGTAGTCATATTTGAAAAATAGAAACATATATTACAACTAATTGATTTTTAATTTAATATTCAATAATGTTTTTACATATTTCTCTAAAAAACTAAAGTGGAAAATATAAATTAATAAATATGTTTTATATAAATATATAAAGTCAAGTTGGTATCAACTACATAAACAATTTTAAATGAATTTTTTTTAGAAGTATAGAATTTAACATTAAAACACTAAATTGTAATATTTGACTTTGTTTTGAAAAATGATTCATTTTATTCTTTCTTTAATAATGAAAATCTACTGAAAAAGGTAAAATAACAGTTCATGTTTTAAAATTTTAAATAGAAAAAATAATAGGTAAATTCAAATACAATTTAGTTTTCATTTATTTCAAAATGATATCATTTTCATTTTTATTTCCTAGAAAATATTTTTATATTTATATAATTGAATTTACTTTATAATTAATTTTTAAAAAATTAAAACAAAAAATGGTGTTCAAAACTAAATGCAATCTACTATTATTTTATAATAATATAAATTTTTAAAAATTTATTTTTACTTTTAAATTTTATAAATAAAAAATTTAAAACTATAAAATATCATAAAATTAAGACTATATAGATGAACAAGATGATTAAATAGTGTGTAAATAAAAACTACAAATTTATAAAATTGATAAACCAATAAAATAGTATGATCTGAAAATTCATTAAACATAAAATGAATTAAATATATATATCCAATTGTTTACCTATGGAAAAATAACAAATATGATTGGTGGGACACCGATGAATCTTTATTTCAGATAATTTCTAAAAATTAAATAAAAATATTATTAAAAATTTTAACAATGATAATTATAAATAATTGGTTACAAAAAACCCAAATATGTCACTTCTCACTAGAAAATTATTGTGGGGGAGGTAGGCTGGTCGGTAGCATGGGAGTGGGATATAAGAATCTAGTTAACCCAAAGGAGTCATTAATTCCCCACGGTTGGTTAGGATTTTATAAATTTATATAGTTTCTTTATCCTTCGCTATTATAAGAACATAGATAGAGGAAGTTAAAGATCATTCCAGGAAGAGGAAAAATTGACCGCCATCCGAGTTGGTGAAATCGGTTGCTGACCCAAATTCTTAAGTAGTCCAGATCAAGATAGATGAAAACTAAGTGTTTTTAAATAATGAAATTAATTAACATGGGGGATTGATAACAATTTCAATGAATTTTATCAAAAACTACCACCTTTCTCACTCATGGACTTTCTTGATTGATTGGTCAAAAAAAGTCTAATATTGCCAATTTCTTATGTTCAAATCCATTAATTATACCGAAAACATTGAAGATAATTTGGTAAATTAAATCTGATAATACTAGAGGTGTTAATATTCAATCTTTAAGAAAATAAAAATATGGACTATTGATCATAGATTGATTCCCTCAGTCAAGTTGGAGTTCTTCCCTCTACACTTCTCTTGATTAGATTCATGCGAAAGGATAATAAAAATTTCAACACCAAATAAATTCCTAATTATCATGAACTTATATGAATGGGAAAAGTAATTAATTGATGTTCAAATTACCCTACTCTCTATCCCTCGCCCATTAAGAATTTAGCCTTACTTGATAGAAAGAATCTCTATAACACCGGAAGAATTTATCTTAAGAAGTGATAAAATAAAATAGAAATAAATCAAAAGTAGAAAAACTATTGGGAATGATATAAAATTAATTTAATTAATAAAAAAATAAAAAAAATTACTAGAAATAAAAAAACAAAAAATGAATATAAATAATGATACAGAAAGTAAGAAGACCAGAAAATTGTGGTCCCTAAATAACATAGTTGGACTCTCTTTAAATAGATAATAAATAGTCGTAGTACGATAATGGAAATCATTGAATGATCCTCTAGACTCAATTATGATTTTTTATTTGGATATATCCCAAAAAATATATCAATGTTTGACTAGTACCTTTTTTATTTTCTTAGTTCTTTCCTTATTCTAACCTTTAATTTCCCCATGAAGATCATGGTGTAAGATATTCACAACATCTGTGCATATATTTTTTCTAAAAACATTAACTGGAAACATCCTGAAAAAAAAAGAACATGGTCATGGTCATGACTACAATAATATTTACTATTTTATCTAGATTCTTTAGTACTTGGACTGATCACCATTATCTATACCACGGTGTCCTTCCACTCTATAGTGCTCTCCTTAATCTCTGGCCACAGTACGACATCATACTTCAAAATGAAAAAATATTTCTTCAAATATCACAATATAAAAAAATTTATGTGTTTATATTCCCTTGGTATAAATTTTATTTATAGTTCATCAATGCAACTACATTGTTCTCTCGTTTTATGTTATGTGAATCACTCTTCCAATCATCAAGATAAATTTTGTGTTTTCAGCACATAGTGTGACAAAAACCTTCACAATATAGCATAAAATTTATTCTCCAACAAAAAATTATATATTTTCACATTCCTCTAGGAGATTCCAGCATCATCTTACATTTCCTCCTCAAACATCATACACAAAGTCTCCTTACGGGAAAATTCATAGTAAAAATTCCTTAACTAAATGATCACAAAATGATAGCCTACATCTTGTCATGGATCAGCCTTATGATCTTTGAAATCACTCTTATGAATCATTCTTTATGAAATGAATTTTTGAGTCTTAGTATGCTCATATTTTATGATAATTTCCATATAACCTTATGAATTCTTACTTGAACCTTAAAATGTTCCTCCTTTAACCATATAAAGTTCCAAGGATATAGTCCTTTATTTAATTCTATGTTCCCAACACAAAAACATGATTCACAATGAAAGGAACTTTTACAAATTATTGGTATGATCCTTAAAAATTTATTCAGTAATCCTTAAAAAGTGTTGAATACTTATCTAATTCTCTAAGTTTCGAGGCCACGCTGTGAGTCAAGTGTCCTAATTCAGATCATAGTTAGCTTCAATAGTGTTCATATACTTAGATATTCTTCATGGATCAAAACTCTCAGGTTATAATCATGATTCTTAGGTTTAATATTTTTTGAATTGACTTCACTTCAGTCATGCTGTGAACACACCTATCATGGAACAAAGTACATGCTTCTCTTCAAAACATATCTAAATGTGAGAAACTCTTTAAACTAGAAATCCATTAATAGTTTATCATAATTTCATCACATTAAGAAGTATTAATCCCATAAAAACTGAGAATTATATTAAATCATATGGATAATTTACAAGTACCAAATTCCCCCACACTTGACCAATTTATTTTCTTCAATAAAAATTAATCACAATAATGATTACAAAGGATATCAGGAATCAATCAGAGAAAAAATCACTTCCATGAATGTTAAAAGAATATATGATTAACTTAAAATAATATATTTTAGAAAAACTATTCCTCCTAGGTATCTAGATATTATTCTTCATTAAACTCTTACTCTAAATCATATTTCCTTACAACATTATTTATCAAATTTTCCTAAAACATACATGTTTATGTTTTTATTTACCACTCTATAAAATTTTCACACGTTACTCTCAAGATAATTATAAATAAGAGTATTTCTCAATAAAAAGCTCACAAAATCTATCTATAGTCTTTCACATCATCAAAATATTTACTTCATAGAAAGTTAACAACATTAATAATGAGGAATTTTCATAAAAAAATATAAGGATCTTGAGGTTGAATGTGTGTGGTTTAAGATGTAAAAATATAAATTCTGGTTGTAAAAGGTAGTTTTAACTCTATTCATCACATTTCATTAAATTCTAAATAGGATCAATAAAAAAACCTCACCCACCCTTCAAAGTGTATCACACCCCCCCCCCCCCATCTGTCTTCTATTTCTTAGAGGTTCTCCGTTTTCATTAAATACAAATGATACAACATTTTTCTGTTTTCTTTTATTATTCACTCTATATTTTTATACATTTTTCCAATGGGACTAGACATGGATAATATATCACACACATCATAATACCCTTATCTGATCTCCTCAAAAAACTAATTTTAATAGTTGTAATTATATTTTAGGTTGAGTGGTGGTGATCATTAATAATTATTGGATACAACCCCTATAATAATTTTTTATTCAATATATACGAATAAACTAGAAAATATAATATAGAATATCTTTAAACCCACATCCCCACTTCCTAATGGAGCTCAAATCTTTTCCTATATTGAATTTTCACCTAAAACATCCTTGTATTAGAAATATTCTTTATGAATCTCAAATGGAACAATCATGAAATTATAATAAGATTTTGGGTGGGTAGGATCAATTCACTTGTAATGTATCATTCGATCAAGGTAATCCATTGAATAACCCCAGACCTTTACTCCAAGACTTATTTCTAAAAACATATATTTTTATTAATATATTTGATACCAACTAAGAAGACCCAAATATTATTAAATAATTTTACATTTCATCTTAGTATTAAAACATTATATCTCACATATGATCACACAATCCAAAAACCCTATGGTTTAGTATATTTAGATATTATGTACTTAAAAATATTATTACACATGATTACATAAACATCTCTCACTAACATCTCTATATAATATTTCATTCTACACATAATCCTATATAAAATTCCTCAGAGAAAATGGGAAAAAAGAAAGGGTGGGATCAAATGTTTAGTAGGTGATTACTTATGAATTATTCATAAAATATTTAAATCATAAGAATGTGATAAAACATAAACATGGGAGAAATATATGATAAAAAATAACTTGGAATCATAATAATTGTCTACTATGCATTATAGGAGAATATATATCCACAAGAGATTAAAAATCATACGAGGGAATAAGAATGTATAGATATGATATAAAAATAATGAGTCATATCTCATAACATAGGCATGTGGAATTACATATAAATGTGTCATAATCATAGGCACATGGAATCATAACACCTGTAATATAGCTACTTTCAATCATGTCCATGCACAATATTATGAACAAAGCAAAATAAAGTCATGTATACACAAAATCAAGTGAAAAAATATAAATGAAATAATTAGAATATACAATCTTGTGAAAATAGAAAAATAAAATCATGTCCAATAACAATATTTAGAACAAAATTAAACACATTAATGTCCACACATAATCTTTTGAACAAAGATGACTGGAAAAAAATTATTAACTCGTGAAATATAAAGCCTTACCCAATGAATTATATAGATATAACAGACCCAGCCATCTCATAATGATAACTCATACATATATCTATCACATGAAATTAGTCATACATAATATTGTGTAAAACACATGGAAATAAAATGGATTTTGTAACATTTTTAATTTGTATCACAAAAAAAATGACATCATGAATTGGATCGGTTAATAAAAGAAACTCAATCACCCAAAAGGGTTATTTTACAAGAACATTTAGGGTTATTAATGAAAAATAACTTCATATGAGATATATTTTTTTGAGATAAATAGTAAAATGGAATAGAAAATGAAAACATTTTAAGAAATTAATTTCATAACATTATTGATAAAAAATAAAGTTTCTAGTCACCTTCAAAAATCATTTTCAATATGGTAAAATAAATACCTTTTTATAAAATAAATTTAAAATAAATATAAATAACAGAACCTTGAAAATAAATAAAGGTTATAGTAATAAATTTATAGTAAAATATAAAAGATATAAATGTAATTTGAAATTCCTTTTTAATATTTTAAAATATATTTATTGATAAGCACACAATTAAAATAGTAATATTTCTTAATTTTGAAAATAGGAAAGGAGAGGTATGAGTATCAGAGAAGATTATAAAAACATAGGTTTCTAAATAATAATGGAAAACATTTTTGAAAAAAAACAAGGACATGGAAGATAAAGAGCTATTATATTAGACGTGAATTATTAATAACAATAATATTTTTTTACTAAATAAATCAATCATATAATTAAAAAAAATTGAATTAAAAATGTGATTTAACTATATATATAAGAGGGTAAATCATATTAAATTGGATAATAGAATAATATATGAAAACTAGATGAACATAGTCAAGGTAAAAACAAGGATTCGATAAAAGGGAACTGAGTCAGCAAAAATAATCACAAGTTCGGTATCCTTTGAATCAAACTGTCATGAAAGATAAAAAATGATAAAGATTTTTAAATCCTTTAAATTTCATGAAATATATTCTAAAAAAATTCAATATGGAATTATATACATCATAAAAAATAAAACAATCTATATTTAGTGTATATCACAGTTAATAGAAATTGAGATGAGAAAAACCATACCTTGGGTTCTCGATTGGTTAGATGTGATCTAAAATCCTTCATAATAAACATAACTATATTAATCACTTGAATAATAACCTTATTAATATCTATTAATCCTTATATAATCCAATAATAATTATTCTCTTTATGTATATTAGTTATTTATAGTTTATTTTCATCATTAGAAGTTAATAATTTCCTTTTTAATATAAGTTTCATAATAGCGATTTTGTTTCTTATTTATTGATAAAAAAATTATCATTATAATTTTATTAAATATATTGTAATTATTTTTTTTGAATGGTTTATGAATATCCATTTTAATTTAATGGAATTCATGGGTATGGTTTGAAAGAATGGAATTCATGACGTGTTTATTTTGGGTAATTTTATAATAGTAAAGAGTTACTTTATTCAGATCATTCATTTTTTTATTACCATTAAAAAATATATTCATAACATTAATTGAAATTTAATAACATATATTACAATTATTAATCATTTTTTGATCATTTATGATAGAAACTGTGAATATAGTATAACATTATTCATGTAGGTGGTGAGGCATATGCATATAAAAACATGTTATATTAATGAATGGGAAAGAGTATAAATTTATATAACAATAGCATAATTTTATCATAATAAATAATTATTTAAATATAACATAATTATAGTGGATAATGTTTTTTGTAAGAGTGTATATGTAAAATTAAATGAAATGAATAAAAAATAACTTTTTCCTACTTTAGTAAAATCACTCCTTCTTACAATGATTTATCTATAAATGGAGGACTTGGGCCTTCTTTTTGTGAAAAATAGATTCAAAATGTGGAAGAGGGTTCTAAGAGAAGTAAATTTTCTAGGGACTCAATATTAATTTTATGGAATAGACTGGTTTGAATTGGGTGGAGGTTAGATCCTTTTATAACTGAAAATGAGAGGCATATCCATAGAAATTAAAGTTAAGTAATGGGTAAAGATTGAATCATATAAGAGTTTGTTAGGTTAGGTAAATAAAATATAGTGAGACATGTGGGTATTATTTTACAACTAAAAAATTTATTCTATAAGGTCGATGTGTCAAGTTAAATTAACAAAATTTGATCCATGGTAGATTACCTATTTTACCCTTCGTTAACTTGTTTAATTATATACCATGGTAATTATAATTTTCTATAAAATTATAAGATAACCCATCATACAAAATTTTGAAATTATAAGTCTAAATATTGATTCCATTTAATCAAATTGAAGTTCTAAATATGTAAAATTTAATGTAGCACCCCAACCCTAGAAGCTCGGAGCCAGTGCATTATCTTATTACATTGGCATGATTAAAAAGAATCAAATCTCGAAGGACTGATTAGTTTATCAGTATTGGAAATCCAGATTACATACGTGATACCCATAATATAGTTGGAATTAGAAAATAAAAACATGATACATAAAAACAAAATAAACATTATCCTTGAAATCTTATTCAAATATTTCTTCTTTATAACCTAGGGAAAGGAAACATAATAAGGGTGAGATGAAATGCTTAGTAAGGGTAAGTAAAGTGGAAGAAATAATGAAATAGTGATAATAAATTAACATATAAAGTTAAATAACTAATAACACATTCCATTATAATAAGTAAATAATACATATTCAATATGGCAAGGTAAGAAACTCCAACACAAGCCATTTAATCAATGAACTGAAAATTAAATGTATCCATAGACTTGTCGATGAAAAATTTCATGGAAGAATAATAACAAAAACTAAATGAGGGAAATTATTTCTTAATGTATGTCATGTCTAAGGAACATGAAAACCTATAATGTCAAGAACTTTTAGATGACGGTTAAAACTACGGATAGAAACCTGTTTAGTTTGGCCAACTTAATCATCTCATGATAACATATCGATGCATCGAGGGGATATATAGAGTCTGGTACCCCCCATCATTTCTAGTCCAAATAATTCCTAATATAAATTAATAAAAATAATTAATATGCCTTACCAAATTTCCATATTGAATAAATAATATAGATTTATCAATAATTCCCGAGTTAATCAAATAACTGTCAAAGTGAACATCGTATGTAAAAATGATATACGTTGTGGAAATAATAATATAAATTGTATGAGTATATGGAAATTAAATTAAATTTAAAATGAAAAATGATAATAATAAATCTATTGTTTCAATAGAAAGTTAACAATCGCAAAGGGGATTTAGGTTTCAAAGATAATCAGTGATGACATTCTCAAGGAGAATAATCTTTAAACATTCAAAAGTGTCCCATACCACTTTAAAACATTTAAATAGTAATCCCCATGAAGGTATGGAATAAAATGAAACTTATAAAATCATTATAATAAGGATATTCAAGATATTATGTGTCAAAGGGTAGTATATACACCATATAACCATGAGTTTGTTCATAACAACAAATAAATCTCAATGGAATGTAAATTGAGATGAAATCTCTTACCTTAACCTTAATTTTTGTGTTGTATTTATCACCCTATATAGTGGTGTAAAATATTATACTAACTTATACCATAACTATACTCATTTTTATAATATCATATATTATCTTCTTTCAATATTTTATTACCCGTTTATCAATACTCTTTCGTTATTTTAACTATTTCAGGTGATAATTGATTATTTTATCGAGTAAGATTTGACTTGGTATTTTTTATTACTATTAATTAGATCGTGTTTAATCATATCTGTAATGTAAACTAAAAATTAATTATCACATATATTTGTTAAATATGTATTTATAATAATCTATAATTTTTGGTGATAAGAAATCAAATACTCCATTTATGGAGACGGTAGGTTGTACGTACGCATGAACGCTACATTCATTTATTTGTTGTATTAAAATAATGATGAGTAAATGATACATATGTATATTATAATTAAAATATTATATCTATGTTATATATTTTACATAGTTTTATTAAAATTATAATTTATATGTTCCATGTATAGTGTGAATGAGTCACACCGCTTTGAGGGGGCGATAGTCCACACTTTCACAAACGATGTTATCATATTTACACAAAATGGAAAGTATAAAGGTATATGTCATAAAATAATTACAGAAGAATAAATATATAATATATATAATATATATCATATATAAACATATTTTATTTCATAATTCCCACCATGGTATGCGGTAAAGGAAAGATGGGAAATCATCATTTCATGAGGCGGTAGTACGTTGTATACGCAAACAATATTTTTGTACACATTAGATAGAAGTGTATCTAATTTTAGGTAGAACTATTAGCATAAAAACATAATAATATATTAATTATATTCATTTTTATATAATTTTGGAAAAATAATAGTTTAGGGGGTGAATAATGGAAATGAAACTAAAGAGCTTAAGTAAATTTGTTACCTCTTAATAGGGTAACTCATTTTGGTTTGCACCAAAATGGATTCCTTAGATGGATTTATTCCAAAAGGGAGGCCTCAAGAAAGAGTGTATTGTTGTTGAAGATCTATTTGGGTAGATCTCGGATGAAATTAAGTTTCTTGAAAGGAGTGAATAAGGGGAAGATGTGGTGTCCTTTTATAGGGGAGGAAAATTACTCACTTGGTATTTTTGGAAAGAAATTATGTATACCCATGTTCTTACCTAAAACAAGTAATAAAAAACAAAAAAAATCAAAAATGTAAGTTTTATGGCCTATTTATTGACATAAAATTTTCATTTGACTAGTGTCTAGGTCATTTGGGCCTCTAAGATAAAGTTTTAGTCCCTTGTTAAGTATAAGTTTATCTTAATCGTTGCAATTAATTTTAATTACATTCACAAATATTTTTTTTGTAAAAAACTAAGTTGACCTTATTAGATATTATAAATTATACTGATTAAAAATATGGAATACATTTTTTCAAATTTTAATCACATAAGTGGTAGAAATTAAATTAAATTTATTCCAACAGACGGGACGACAATGCGGGTTTTTAAAGTAAAAATGTTCAAAAGATTGCTAGGTTTTTATAGTCATTTTTGAAGTAAAATTGACTAAAATGACCTAAATTGGATTAATTAATAAAAAAATATAGTCTAATTAAACATTAAAACCAATATATAACATAATTTAACCTTATAAATAAGTTATATTAAAAGGAAATTTTGAACTAAAAAAGTATTTATCACTATTCGTTAAAAAATGAATCGTCGCAGAAAAATACTAAAAATTCAAACTAAGGTAATTTTAATGTTTTTATTAAAAATATTGAGTTTATTTTTACATATTAAATTTATAAAAGTGTCAAAAAATTTATTTAAAATGGGTTCTCTATCAAAAGGCGACAAAACTACCTTCAAAAAAATATAGTATTTTATATATAATATTGTGTTTCTTCTTATCTTGAGCCTATAAAATCTATTGGATGAATATCAAAAACATTTTATCGAATAATATATATATATATATATATATAAAATTAATTCCCCCACTAATTGAATTTAATTTAATCTATTAGGTTAAAACTTCTTTCTTAGCATAAAAATAATTTTCTATAAAAATATTCCCTTTATATTCAATTGGTTATTATATACATTTATAATTAACTTTTAACCAATGAATTCATCTTTATATTTTTATAAACCATATATTTTTATAAGTTATTTAATATTATTTATAACCACTCATCTAATGTATAGTTTAAGACATATTATATTTCATAATAATATTTTAATAATATATTATTGTTCGGTTAAAACTTGGCCTTGTGTGTAACACAAGCTATCGAACAAGGTTGTTCTTGCATGTAATAAAGGAAAACATAATGTTTATGCGAATTTAAAGATATATAATATATAAAATCTATTTAAAATAGTAAATATATTTTAAATTATCAAGGTATTATATACCCTTACACGCTTGGTGTCGTGTGTCATTTATGTTGTCGAATAAATGGTTCTTAGTTTATAGTTATGGGGTGTTACATTCTCCCCGCCTTAAATAAATCATGCCCTCGCAATTTAAAATTGACCTTGGTGATAGATGGATTGAAAATAAACTATTTTTGGAATACTCACATTGTAAAAATGTTTAACATCACATATTCTTAATAAGAAAGAAAGAAAATTACAATGGTCACGTAACTAGGTTCCATAGTATGAGAACATGGCTGGGAAATGGAAAAATAGATATAGAACATAAAAAATACAATAATCAAGTTCTAATGGATAGTGCTAGAGAATATGTTTAGATGAAATTTATTGACTACAAAATAATATACTAAAGGTGTGAATGAAGGTCATCAATATCATCAATAATGATGATAATAGGAAAACATTTTTATTTCACAACCCTTTTTTTATATTGTTAAGAAATTCTATCACTCTATAAAAAGATATGTAAGTAAACTTTTCTATAAATAAAATATTTCCCTTTGGTTTTTCCTTGAACTATTTCTACTTTTATTCTTATATGGTGAAATAATACAACAATCTATAAAACCCTGTCCAAATATCAACTTAAACCATTTCATAAATGGTTAACATTTCCAAAAGATTATGATCCAACATTTTAGAATTAAGGTCACTAAATTTCCAAAATGAACTTATCATTATACTTTAATTAACATGAATCATCTCTAAATTTTCACATCTCGAATATGTGAACACCTTCATCATGTATTCTCTTGAAATATGGAAATAAATAGAATTTCCATTATACTTTAATTAACATGAATTATCCCTTATTCTTTAATAAGAACACATTTTATAGGATATATTCCATAAATCCAAAAAAAAAAATTAATCTCCATCAATGATATAATGGACCACTTATTGAAAAGTCATCAATTAGTTCCAAGGTATCCATCACATTTCCAAATCAATCATTTTTGCATAATTATCTCAACATCAGAAACATATTAAGGGTTATCTTTCCCTCAAACATGTGTTTTCTAGAATGTTTAAATTTCTACGGAAAACCTTAATGAAAAAGTATCATAGTACAATACTTAAATATTTCATAAATAATATGATGGGAACATCATAAACAAAATAATTTCACAAAATATTTCTTAGATCCAAATATAAAAGTATATTAATCATTTCACTTCAATTGTGTCAATAACATATGTTTGACATTGATCCCTTAGCTTCTTCAGAGGTATATTCCCTTGACACTTTGGGAATTTTTTTACATAGTTCTCCATATCCTTGTAGTTGTAACACTAAATAGAAGTATTTTCCTTGTTCCTTTGGAATTTCTTTTTTGGATGACAATTTTCTCTGCACTTATAACAAACTCTCAATCCTTTCAACCATTTACTAGGGTGATTCTTTCCATAGTTATCACAAGTTGAAAAATCCTTATTTACCTTCATCTTATTTTACTCATTCCATTTTTCATGGTGTTCATAATAACTCCTCCTCTCTTGGTTTCCTTTAAATACATAGGATCTTGAGAATTCCATCTCTGTTTTGATCTCATATAAAACTATCTCTTCATATGATGAGAAATTTTGAGAAACTAGTTCCCTTAAAATATTTGGCTTAATAAATTCAAAGAAGTGATCAATATATCACTCTTTGTTACATATATAATTAGTAGGATACCTAAATAACCTTGTAAATGTAGTTTCATAATCTAAAATACTCTCTTCTTCCTTTTACTTTAAGCTAAGGAACTTCCTCTTCATCTAAATTTTCTAATCACGAGGGAAGTATTTATCAAATAATGTATCCTTAAATGCTCTCCATTCCATGAGTTCTATTTATTATTCCTCTCAAATATTCTGGATGAAGGAGCACCATTGATCAACATCTATTTGGAGAAAATATACTAAAAATTTAACCTTTTCCTTTTAACTACATTCTAAGGCTGTAAATATATTCTCCAGAGACTCAATCCATTACTCAGCTACAATTGGATTAGAAGTCCCACAAAATGATGGGGGATTCTAATGTATAAAACAATCTATAATTGTATATTATCTCTATTGAATAGGTTTCTCTATTTATAAAAGGTTATTTTTCATAACCTGATTAATCTACCCTAATATATCCATAACTTTCTGAGTTCTGATACTAGCTATATTGACATTCTCAGTAGGGTAACCTCTACATTGTCCATGAGTATCGATATCACTCTTCCTTCCAAGAACCATTTCTAAACAATGGAATATAATTTATTAGCTCCTAAAATTATGAACACTTTATAACAGTAAATATGGTATAGTACATAACATAAATTTATGCATCGTAAATCCTAGAATCATAATCTTTGGTTACTTTGGAGAAATCTTTACTTTCAAATCCCTCATTACGGTAGGTAAATAAAAGGTGAATGATGCTAATAGTAACCCCCATGAGTGTAAAACCAGGTGAATAGTAAGTCTCATTATTATATATTAGGTTACACTGAGTCGGGCTTGGAACACCTTATTGGAGTTGTTACTTCAAGGTACATTTGTTCCAAAATTACGTCCACTTGTAGTATTCAGACTGGGATGTATTTATAGAAATACCCATATAATCTATAATTTGAAAAAATTATAGGGTGTTTTTCTAAAATTCTCCTATAATTATATCTTAGGGTTATTCTCCCTAATATTTTTTTATAAATATTGTTTCCAAGGTTTTTTCTAAACTTCCTATAATACCAACCATAACGCCCCTACCCTAGAATCTTAGAGATGGTGCATTATCTTATTACATTTGAATTATTAGAAGGGATAAAATCATGAAGGACCAATAAGTTTAGAAATCTGGGAAATCCAGATTACATATATGATACCCATAATAAATTTGGAATTATTAAATACAAGCATGATACATAAAAAGAGACTAAACTTATTCCTTGAAAGCTTATTCCAATATTTCTTCATCATAAACTGGGGAAATAAAACATAATAAGGGTAAGCTCAAATGCTTAGTAAGGGTGAGTAAATAGTAATAAATCATGAAATAGTGACAATAAGTCAATATGGTGAGGTAAATAACTCAAAACATATTCCATTCAAATAAATATATAAGGTAGATTCAATTTGGAAAGGTAATAAATAGAAGCACAAGTCATTTAATAAATGAAATGAAAATTAAATGTATCTATTGATATGTTGAAGCAAAATCTCTTGGATGAATAATAAATAAAACTAAATGAGATAAATTATTTATTAATTTACATAGTTTCAATGTAATGTGATAACCTATACTGTCAATACCATTTGAAAGATGGTTAAAACTATGGATAGAAACCCATTTAATTTGGAAAACTTTATCATCTCGTGAGAACCTATCGATGCATCAAGGGACTATATAAAGTCTAGTACATAACCTTCATTACCCATAAAAATAATTATTGATTTAAATTAATAAAAATTATTAATATTCCTTATCAAATATCCATATTGAATATAGAATATAGATTTATTAATAATTCCCCAGTTGATCAAAAAAACTATCAAAGTGAACACCATATGTAAAAATGATATACAGTTTAGGAAATAATAATATCAATTGTATGAGAATATTGATATTAAAGTAAATTTACAATGAAAAATTATAAAAATAAAGTTATTATTTGAAAATAAAGTCAAAAATCATAAAATCAAGTGATATTTCAAAGATAATATTTAAGAACATTCTTGAGAAGAATAATCTTTAAACATTCCAAAGTGTCTCATACCACATTGATACATTTAAATCATAATACCCTTGAAGATATGACATTAAATGAAACTTATAATATCATTATAATATGTATATTCATTATATTATTTTTCTAAGGGGAGTATATACATCATATAAAAGTGAGTTGGTGCATAACAACAAATAAGTCTCAATGGAATGTAAATTGAGACGAAATCCATTACCTTAACCTTACTTTTTTCGGTCATTATACTCCAATATAGTGGTTTAAAATATGTTACTAACTTATAAAAATAACCATAATAATTTTTATAATATCATATATTATCTTCTTACAATATTCTATTACACGTTTATTAACATCGTTTCATTATTTTGACTATTTTGGTTGTTAATTGCCTGGTTTCTCGAGTAAGCATTGACTTGTTATTTGTTATTCCTATTAATTAGATCATGGTTCAATCATATCTAGAATGTGTACCATGACTTAATTATCAAATATATTTATTACATATTTATTCATAATAATCTATAATGTTTGGAGATAAGAAATTAAATGCACTATTCATGAAGATGGTAGATAGTACGTATGCAAGAACGTTACTTTCATTTATTTTTCATATTAAAATAATGAAAATTAAATGATAAATATGTATATTATAATTAAATTATCATATCTATTTTATATATTTTACATATTTTTATTAAAACCGTCCTTTATACGTTCCATGTATAGTGTGAACGAGTAATATCACTTTGAGGGGGTGATAGTTCACACTTCCATAAATGATGTTTTCATATTTACATAAAATGGAAAGTATAAGGATATGTGTTATAAAAGAATTAAAGAAGCATAAAGACATAATAAATATCATATATATCATATATAAATATATTTGACATCATAATTTCTACCATGAGAGAAAATAAATGAGAAATGAATAAACATCGTTTCATGAGGGAATAGTTCATCGTACACGTAAAAATTATATTCTTTACACATTAGATGGAAGTGTCTATAATTGTAGTTTTAACCCTTAAAATAATATAAACCTATTATATTTTGGATAATTTTGTGGTCATATAATTATTTAATAATAAAATTTTAGGGGGTGAAGAATGGAAATGAAACTAAAGTGATTAAGGAAAGATGTTTCCTATTAATCGGGTAACTCTTTTTGGTTTGCACCAAAGGGATTCCTTTCATGGATTTATGACCAAGGGGGGATTATAAGAAAAACTGAGGTATTTTTAATAGATATTTGGCTCAATATTTTCTGAACTTAAGTGGCTTTAGAGGTGTGAAGAAGAAAAAGACGTGGTGGCCTTTTATTGGGAGAAAAGGATGCACTTGGTATTTTTAGAAAGAAGTTAGGTGTACCAATTTTTTTAAGTAAAAAATTAATAAAAACCCAAATAAGCTCAATAATTTAAGGTTTTTCCTATTTATGGAAACCAAATTATTTTTGGATAATTGGTTAGGTCATTTGGGCCCCAAAGTTAAAGGGTTAGTCTATTGTTATGTTTAATTTTACCTTAATCATTATAATTAATTTTAATAAATTTCAAAAATATTTTGGGTAAAAAACTAAGTTGACCTTATGAGAGATTATAAATTATTCAAATTACAATAACTGAATCCATTTTTCCAAATTAAAATTGCATAACATGCATAAATTAATTTAAATTTAATCTCATAGATTGACGATAATGTGTGTTTTTAAAGTAAAAAACCTTCGAAGGTTTGTTATGTTTTTATAGTCAATTTAAAATTGAAATTTATTAAAATTACATAAATGGGATTAAATGATAAAAATATAATATAATTAAACTTTAAAACCAATATAAAAAATAATTTATCCTTAAAATAAATTAGATGAAAAAACAGTTTTGAACTAAAATCCAGTATTTTCCACTATTCATTAAAAATGAATCTTCACATAAAAAGACCAAAAATTAAACATAAGATAATTTTTATGTTTATATTACTAATATGAGGTTTATTTTGATATATTAAATTTATAAAAGTGTCATAATTGGATTTAAAATGGGTTCTCCATCAAAAGGCGGCAAAACTAACTTTATAAAATTATAGTATTTTATGTGTAATATTAAGTTTGTTCTTATCTTGAGCCTATAAAATCTATTGGATGAATATCAAAAATATTTGATTGAATAATATATATATATATATATATATCACATTAATACCAGCCACTGATTGAAATTAATTTAATTTATTAGGGTAAAACAGCTTTGTTAGCATAAAAATAGTTTTCTATAAAAATATTCCCTTTATATTCAATTGGTTATTATATTTATTTATAATTAATTTGTAACCAATGACTTATTTTTATATTTTTATAAAACATATATTTTTATAAGTTATTTATAAATTTTTAAAACTAATCATTTAACGACTAGATTACGTTTTATTATATTACATAATAATATTTTAATAATATATTACTTCTTGGTTAAAACTTAATATTCCATCTAAAATAATCTATTAAACAAGTTCGTTCCTGAATTTAAGAAAAGATAACTTATTGTTTGTGTGCATTTCAAGATATAGAATATATCAAATCTATTTAAAATAGTAAAAATATTTTAAAGTATTAGGTTATTATATTCTCTTACGTGCTTGTTGTCACATGTCATGCACGCTACGAATATAATGTTATTACTTTTGAATTTCAGGAAATTACATTTAAATTTTAAAATAAAATGTAAGAAATAAGTAAAAAATCGTTTTTTTATAAAATGACTTTTCTATTATTGGCAATTCTTATTCTTATTTCATATCAATCACAAATTAAATTAGTGTAAATATATTCAATATATATTAAAACAATAAATTTGATCCATTATTTAAAATGAACTAATTTAATTTATTTAGATAAAAAGATATAACACCTAATGAAAATAATTATTTGAAAACAACCTTTTTACCATTACTGGTGTAATTAACATTAACCTCGGTAATAATTTTTTATGCCTAAAAATTAAATTTTCTTATTAACTAATTTTAACATTATTATTTCAAGTATGAAAACCATTTTATCATTTTATATTTATATTTGTGATAAAAAATAATTTTAATATAAGATTTTATAATGCCTAAAATCAACTTTTAGAATAAATATTTATTTTGGAAAAAAATGAATTCATTCTTATTAATTGACTAGTAATAACTATTAAATAAATGTTAGTTTATATCCATGTATATATTATCAAAATATTTCAATAAAATCATTCGTTTCTAATGATTAGTTTTATTAAGATATTAAAAGACAATGATTTTATAAAAATAGATCTTTAAAAAATAGCCCATTTTATGAAATTACATTAAACAAATACCAT
The DNA here is from genome assembly GCA_963277665.1 of Viscum album. NCBI lineage: Eukaryota > Viridiplantae > Streptophyta > Magnoliopsida > Santalales > Viscaceae > Viscum > Viscum album. The sequence goes on along the minus strand of OY728151.1, from coordinate 1,360,614,270 downwards.
TAAAATTAATTCTCTATACTATAACCATGTAATTTTATTAGTCAATTGATATTAAAATCTCTTTGAATATCATTCTACAATAATATATATCACCTAATTTTTTTTATAATTAAATATTTTGATTAAATATCATATTTTTGTTTCATTATTTAATATTTTTGAATTATATTATCTTCTATTTGGTACTAACAATATCAAATATCAGTATACATTTTTGATACATGTATATCCAATGACCATATATCCAATAAACATATTTCTAATGACTATATTTATAATAGTTAGATTTCAGCCCTATATATAGCCTAACTAAAATAATGAATCTTATAAATTCATTCCATTATCAATTCAAATAGCACACTTCCCTTTCCATATTAAGGATTTTTCATAATTCATTATCCTTTTATTATTTTCTTTCTAATTTTAGTTTTAGTTATAATAATGGTTATTATTAATGGTAAATATTATCTAAAGGAATTACTATATATAAAGATTTTATTATTTTCAATTTATTATACCCTTTTAATTTATGAACTTTTAATGTATATAATCATCCATAATATATAATACCATATGGAATATAATATATGGGTTCATGTAATCTTATTGTAATGTTCCATTATGAATGAATAAAGTGTTGTTAGTTTTATTGATATATTTTATATACTATTTTCTACTCAACAAAAATTCTTTTGATTGATTAGGAAAAAAATTTAAGAATGATATAAATGTAGTTTAATGGATGATTTTTTTTTCTAAAATGTGTTTTGGAAAAAAAATCCCTCAGGGTAACATTATAGCATATTAGGTTTGGTTGTTTTCATTGATAAAGTCTATAGATAATGTATGTTTTGAATTTCCAGTGTGGTTATTGATGATGTATGTTGATAAAGATCCATGATGGGAGAGACCCATATGATATCGAAGTATCTATACAAAGAGATAGGTTGAAGCTATCCATGAAAAGGAATAATTGATGTATGGAATATTTACAAGGTGTTTAGGGATTTGGGCATAAAAGGTGGATGAATTTCTTTGTGTTTGCTAAATTTTTGGGGTCCAAAATTTGGAGGAAGGGGAAAAATCTTAAATATAGGAATGTTTTCACATATTTGAAAAAGTTAAATAAACAAGTGTTAATGTTTCGTGATTTTGAATGAATGTGAATATTTTAGGATACCTTAAGAAACTATAGCAAAGAAAATGGTTTCATGAAATTTATCCAATTTCATGAAATCTATTGTTGTGTGATGTAGAAAAGGTTGTGTGAACTAGGGAAATTTAAATGGTAGTTATGCGATGGAATTGAGTTGCATGCTAAATGAGGCATCAAGTAATTTATGTTGAGTAGGATAGGAAATTTTCTTGCATGGTCAATATAGGATGAGGAGTTTATGTTAACAGTTTAAAAAATTTATAAATAGTTTATTATCCACCTCATTTGGATTGTAAATCACTTAATGAATATCAAATATCTAAAAGTGTTTATGAATTATATAAAGTCATTTCATGCATTAATAAATTATAAAAACATCAGATATGTAATGAAAAGTGGATTGTTTCTTATTTATTGAAGGTTTTAGTTGAATGAACAAGTGAATAATTTCCCAGACATTTTGTGATAAATTGATATTATCCATATAGATGAATATATAGATCAATAACACACCAAATGAGGTGTAAACAATATTTATTTAACAAATAAATAGAAGAATATTTTTTAGGAGTAGTATACAAACTTTATTTGAGATATCAGTGAGATTGAAAAGTGTGACTGAGAGTGAACTAAGAGGGACACTGAGTCTACTCTAAACATTGTAATAGAATTTCACTATAGTGAATTTTTTAAATTGGAACATTGCCTTTATTTTCTCTTTGGAATATCCCAGATAAAGGTAAAGCAAGTAAATTTGTTGTGTCACATGCATGTTTTAATTTCTTCCCATATATTTTTATATGGAGGAGAGAGAAGAGTGTTTCATTTAATGATGAAAAGATTATTTCAACTATGGAATGTTTTAAGATATCATACCCTGATTCACCCCCTATTAGGGTATTTATCCTATTAGGGCCTATAATTAGTATCAAATAAAAAGTTAATGTCTTTGATTCTATTTTAGTGTTAGTAATGGAAGATGTTAATCAAAAAGGGTTTCTAGTCTTCAATGGAAACAATTATCAATTATAGAAGAATTGGAGGTAGTAATACTTAGAATAATTAGTAATTGATGCTTTTATAGCAGTAATACGTGGTATTTTAGCTAATATGAATATTATATCTTTCTTAAAAGTAGACATAAGATAATTGGATGATAAAACCATAATAATAAATGGTTTTGGGAAATACTTATCCAACATAATCTACTCAAATGTGATGTCATGTAAGTTGTAACATTACATGTGTTAAATCAATTAAATATCTACAAAAGAAATTAAAAATTCTATGATGTTAAATTACTGGTTATGTGGAATAATTATGAGGACTTTAGGATACACCCTAATGAGTCTATTGATGCATTATTATATTAGTTTAATGTTGTTCTAGAGGGAATGTGTGGTCTCAAAGAAATTTTTGATGATGTAAATATCATCAAGTGCATATTTTAGAATAATTCCACCATATTTCAATTTGTAAGTTTCTATACTAGAGGATAAAGATCCAAAGGATATGACATTGCACAGTTGACACAATACTCTTATAACATATGAGATAATAAATGATGATAATGAGGCTATATAAAGGGGAACTCTATGTAACACCCCAAGATTACACTGTACGTTTCTCTTTGAATAATATTATAGCTTGGGTTGTATGGATCTCTGAGTTCTAGCACACCATGACGAATCAAAATAACCATTTAAAAAGCATTTATGAATATCAAAACACACTTTTTTAAATTTTATAAATTTTATTTTTTATAATTCACTTGATTTTTGGATTTGCAATATCAAAATTAGCTTACGGTGAATTTTTGGTATTTTTCTGAAAAATTTCAAATTTTGATGAATAGTGAAGAACACTCCATTATTATTTAAAACCAATTTTTTATTTAAATAATTATTGTTAAATTTAAATTTATTTTAAATTCAAAATAGATACATAATATTTATATTAGTACAGTGTAATTCATTGGAGTCATTTTATAATAATATTAGATATATAAAATTTTATTGAAACTTTTCACGTCTTTTACCCACCTTCTAGGCACATTTGCAAATTTTCATAAAACATAATTTTACCACTTATGTGAATTTAATTTCAAAAATCTGATAGACATGGTTTTCATCCGTAAGTAAAATTTAGTTTAATAGGATGAAAATAAATTTTTTTGAATAGTAACTTTTGAATTTTATTTACCACGGTTCAAAGTAAATATAGTAATTAAAGGTAAAAATAAAATTTTAATAATTTAAATTTTCCCCAACACATGTCCTAATTCTACTGGATAAGTTTTTTTCAAAAAAAATCAATCTTAGTACAAAAATATTGTCTTTTTCTATCCTCTAGGGTTAGATTAAGACATTTATTATATTTTATTTAAAGAAGAGTTAAAAGTGATAAATTCAAATTTTAATAACTAAACCATTTTTAATATAGGGTTATAAATGAGATAAATTCAACTATAAATATTAATTATAAAGCTAAAAATATTTCTTACATCATGGTATTTTATTTATAATTTTTATACATTAAATAATTAAATTATTTTATGACACAATGATGAAGTAATAATTATCTTATTAATAAAAGATTAAAATAATTGATATTATAATTATTAAAATAAATGTAAATTGAAACCTTTGATGCCATACATGAATTTTCTAGGTGAATATGACATTTTAGGGTTGATTCAATGTATTTTTTCAAAGGAATTATGTTTTTATGACTAATAAAAACAAAATACTAAATAGTGTCAAAATTGAAATAAATGAGTTTTTAAAACAAATACTATTTTATTAAATTATATAATACTCCTAAAAATCTAATATTCATTAAAATGACTTATATAATGTTACATATGTTATTAATGAACCACTTGAGGTTCTCTTTGAATTTTACAGTAACTATATTAACCATGAAGTATAAAAATACAAAAAGACATGGTAAAAGTTAAACTATTTAACTAAGGGTTAAATCTAAAAGAAAGGTTAATATAGTGACCTAAACATGTCTAAAACCTATTGGTTGAGAGGATTTAGACCCATACTCAACTTATCCTCTAAATAAATCCATTTGGAGCAATTAGAAACCGAAAATATTTTATAATAAATTAATATTTCAAGCTTTTCCTAAAGTGCCCCTCAACACTCTTATAAATGGGAACTTCCCCTTATCTTAAATTCCCACCTCCAAATCCATTTATCTTGACCAACCCCTACTCAAATATCCTACCAATTACCATAAATTAAACCTAGAGTCCTTAATTTGACCATAAATCCAACCTAAGGAGCCTATTTATTAAAATCAAAAGGAAGCACCTGAATAAGAGGTAATTATTCCACCACCTCTTTCAAAGTTATTTTCTTCTTCTACCTCCCTCATTATTTTTTCTTTCCAAAATAAAATAATAAATCCAGTACCTTATACATACTTATTTTTTATTATAAATATGGTACAACTATATTCATTATTATGTTCATCCGATGAATGAAAAATTCACCATATATGCGTACGTACGGATTACCGTCTCCGCTTCACGGTGTAGTTTTTTATTCAACACATCATTCTTTAGATGGGTCACTTTTTCACAACCCGAACCTACCCGGGCTCGATCCGCAACTACCCCAAGCCCGCCTCCATAGGCCAGGGGCTGGCGACAAGCACCGAAGGCTAAACAACTTGGGGAGGCCTTTGCTTGAGTACCTGTACACACACACGCAACTCACTCAATGCAGAAGTTCAAAGTAAAAAAGAAAATTAAAGTGCTAACTGCTATAAACAACCACAAATGTGCATCGACCTCTAAATAGTATAGAGAAAGTGCTGAAGGTATACTGAAAAGAAAATGGAAAAATACATGCCCAACCAGAAAAGTGCCACAACCCGGAATTGGTCTGATAACTCAGCACTCCAGCTGACATCACCAGGTGTTACCAACACCGCTATCGTGCGTTGGTTCGGAGTGCGTCAAAGGGACCTCCATACAACACCCTGTCATGTTTCCACATTTAATAAGATCTCAAAAGAGGCTCCACATGCCCAACTGGATCACACCGTTTCAATCCTCTTGAAAAAACTCACGAGATAGACCATTTACTCGCCCGAAACGGTCAACCGGTGAATATGGTACTATTCACTGTAGCCAGCCCCTTTGGAGCCCACACCAAGATCCCAAAACCGAACAAATGGATCACACCACTGCTATCCCCTCGGAAAAACACATGGTATTGAATACTCAATCTCCCAAAACGGATACCTGATGAAAAAGGTAATATTCACCATAGCCAGTCCGGGTGGGACCGACACCACGATCACGAGAAAGGTTGGGCAAACTGCGCCATCGCGATGCTCTCGGAAAACCATGTCAAATTGACTGCTCACATGCACAAAATAGATATTCTGAGAAGAATATGCATTTCACCGCACCGCACACGAGCAGTGCTATGTGGGACCCACATTCAGGTCCTGAAGCGCAACGAATGGATCGCACCATTGCAATTCTCTCAAAAACTACACAAGATTGACTATTCAATTGTCTGAATCGGACTCCCGGTGAAGAAGATGGAAATCACTGACAACTCCCAAAACGGCTCCCATGGGGCCTGCACCATCGTGCAAAATTAAAGCAGGCAGATTGTGCCATTACAATGCCCTTGAAAAAACACCCAGAATCGACTACTCGCATGCCCCGAACGGACGTCTGATGAAAAAGTTACAAAACGTTGCTCGTAACTTAAAAGATAGACCATGGGGCCCACGTCTCAACTCTGGTTTCAACACCTTAAAACCCCTTGGAAATCCTCATCTCGAAACTAGGGTCGCAACGCCACTGACGGCGCTCAAAACGGACTCAGGATGTGTCCGCGCCATCCAAAACAAGAACTCCTGGAAAAACATCAATCCACATAATGTACGCATCATGCCACCGAGCCCCTCATCTCAGGAATTAAAAATCCCCGAGACCATCTCAAAAAGTTCGCCTCGATCCAAGGAATGTGTCACTGCTGAAAGCACTCAAATCTGACACCCGGTCGGAATTTTATGAGTGTTTTAATATTTAATGGACCGATCGGGAGGGTCGGGCCGGTTCGTTCGTCCCACCATACGCCTGAACCGGCCCGCGGTTCACTGCGCTGGCCGGCCCATCTCGCCCAGACCGGCTTAAGATGGTCTGGATTCTCCAACATGGACCCGCATTCTGCGGGTCATTTGTGCATCCCGGGGTCATCGTGACCCCAGTCTCCCCCACCGATCGGCTTCCAGTCGGCCGGTCCTCGCGCTCGACCGCGTGCGCCCGCGGTCCCCGCTGTGCCTCCGCACGACCTCACCCGCCACTGAAGCCCGGCTGCCTGCCACTACCCGCTCCCGCCGACGCCCTCGACCCCAGCCACCGCCTGCCATCCACAACCACGCCCGAACACCCCTCGCTCGACTCCGCCGTCCGCCGACCGCCTCCGTTGAAGGGAGCCCGCACCGCCGCGCTCGGAAGGCCGGACCGCCGCAGCCCCTGGCCGCCGCCGCCCGGATGGCCGGAACCTTGCTGGAAAACACCCAAAAAACCTTTGATCTTCGCTAGAATGATGGGGTCATCTCGGGACTCATAAATTCAATCCGAAATAAGCGTCAAAAATCTCAGAACAAGAACTACGCGACTATGGACTTCAACCGAAAAATTAACAACAATTCAACACCATAATTTAAGATCAAAGGGGAGTCTTGAAATTAAAACTTGAAATGAAAAACTCCTACCTCTTTGGGAGTAGCCTGAAGATTCGCAAGGGATCCGCCAGTTCTGGATCTGCAACCACCTTATTGAGGAGAGGAGAGGAGCTTGAGGGATGGGAGGGCTTCCTTGATTGAGATCTCCTTACTCTAAAGGATGTAAATGGAGAAGGAGGGTGGGGGTGGTTATGTTTAAATAAGGAATTTCATTTAAATCTTAATTAATTTTAAAAACCCCCCGAATTTTCCTGCATCTAAAACCCTTGACGGGGTCGAGGTTAAGCCTCCCCTAGGTTAAACACCACCTCCCGAGCACAACGGCGGTCTCAGAATTTTAATCCGAGGCCCCATTCAAAAGTTATAAAACTTAACATCCAAGGCCACTAAATTACGAAAATTCCCCTGGGTCCATTTTCCACAGAAGGGCCACGCCCGCGAAAATTACACCCCTCCTAGGGTAAATGGAACGTTCCGAACTCAAATGTGCCCTCAGTTTTCCCATCAGAGAAACCATTTAAGAAACACCTGAGTTTAACAATTAAACGAATAAATTAATTATTTTATTTATTCATTTAACGTTTCGTTAATGAGCGAGGGGTCCCAACATCCCACGCCAACATGTTTTATGTCGTTCATGGGGTAAACACCCCATTTCAGACCCATCAGTACTCTCCATTTTATGATCCGAATTATCATTTATGAGTTATCCTATTTATTTGGCGAGCCTAGTGTGAACCGCTTAAAATTTAACTTCGGCCACACCGGGGCTCGGAATTGTACACCATCTAAAGGCGCTGCTCTCGAATAACATCAATAAAATTCCAAAGTATTTTATAGAAAAAACTGGATTCTTACATAATTCCCTCCTTCAAGATTTTCATCCCCGAAAAGAAAAAACTGGGAACAACTTAGGGTACTAAGCCCACACTTGGCTCTGACGTACCCAGAAGAACTCTTGCATAGTCCCGCGTCACCACACACAGACCAAAGGATTTGATCTATTCACATGAGGTCTGCCCTTGTAACGCCCCGACCCCAGTTACCCAGAGTCGGTGCATTATTACATAACATTGGCATGATCACAAGAAAGAACAAATCTCGAAAGACCGATTGGTTTAGTAGCCTTGGAAACACTAGATATATTCATAAGTTTTACATTACATCATAAAATGAAAAACTACTACAACAACATAATGTTTCCACAATCCACACTATTAACCCCTCATAAAATCCCTGCAGGTCATTCATAACTTACTTCTTCACATCCTGGGAAAAATAAAACATAGAAAAGGGGTGAGCTCAAATGCCCAGTAAGGATAACAATATAGCGGAAACTTTCATAAATAAGAATAAACATTTAAGGCAATGTATAACTAAAACAAAAGCCTCATAAATATGAACTTTCAACATGGTATGGCATAAATAAAATGAAATAATTCCATTTACTTATTCACATGGATATTCTACTAATCGAATAATCACATGCAAAATCAATAACCACTTTCATAATGTTGGAATACATAATGCCAGACTATCATAACCACATAGCCAAGGCCTCGTGCCAAGACTACAAATAAGATTTTGTCAAGGCCTTGTGCCAAGACACTAGTTTGTCTCATGAGACCTACCGATGCATCGAGGAGCTATAGCGGGCTCCACCCGTCACTTAATAAGTCCAATGCATTCCCATATGAAAAGGTTTAAACATAACATAAACATTCGTATTAAAACTAGCATACGAAATGTCAATAATTTCACCATAAACTATGAATGGTATAAAAATAGCACATCCACAGTCAAACATATCACAAAACCTTCAATACAATATAGAAGTTTTGTATCATAATAAATCAACTTCAAATAATCTTAAAATCCATCAAAGGATGTTGACATAGATGAAATCAAAATTCTTTTTAAAGAAGTATCTCCTTTTATTTTGAAATCATTTAAGATCCATATAAAATAAAACATTTTCTTTGAAAATATCCTTATAAGATTGTATGGAAAGCTTCGACGATTTTATAACGGCGGAAAATAACCGCACCCGCCGTATAAGTTAAAAAAAACATTCTTACCTCAATTCTGTCGAAAAGGTTAAAAAGGACCTTGTTTTGAAAACGACGGAAAGATTCCTTTATAAACCTCTTATAAAAAGTCAAACAAGGGAATAAATGACTTTAACCCATATTCTTGTAAATAGTAAAAATGTTTTGAAATACATTTCGAAGAAACATGGATGTGGATGATAAAGAGATCCCAGTAGATTATTATGTATAATACAACCTCGGATAATGAAGAGATTGTGAAATAACCCTTACCTTGTACTTTTACTTGGTTGGGGTAGGTTAACCTCCTGTATAATGGTGAAATAGTTGTTATTAAATTATACAAGAATCATATATAATAATATGATATCATATATGATCTTTTAACATTGATTTGTTAATAATATCTTAGAATTATCGTCGTTTCGGGAGTTAACTTACTCATTTTCTTTTATATGTTTTGTTACATAAGCCATGGTTGTTGTATCTTGTTCATATCCAGAATGATATCTAGTCCTTAAACATCATTTTTAAATCATCAAATGATAATTATACTTGAATGGATACGATGGAGAATGAATCTCATCGCGTTCGTGGAGACGGTAGTCCGTACGTACGCACGAGCGACAATATCATTCTTTTGATATTAAAATAATATATAAATGGATGGTATATCATATATACAGAATCATTAACATGTTATTTTTATTATTTACATGAGTTACACATCATTATTATACCCATCCATATAATATTATATTGAATAACAATTACACCACGACGTGGAGACGGTAAGCCGTACGTACGCACGTATGGTGACATGTTATTCAAAGGGTGGATAGAATACTGAATATGGTTGTAACATATTTATAATAACATCACAGTATATGTAAGATACTGGAGTTATTATTTTAGAATGGTAATAACAAAGAAAGAGGAAGTGGAAGAAGAAATGAACTTGGAGAAGGGTGGTGAAATCATTACCTCTTCTTCGGGTTCTTCCTTTTGATTTGATCAAAAGGGCTCATTAGGTTGGCTTTATGATCAAAATAAGGCCTCTAGGTTGTAGTGAGGGATGTTGGGAGAGTATTTGGGCAGATTTTGGCCGAACCAAAAGGCTTTGAAGGTGTGAAGAAATGGGAAGGAGGAGTTCCCTTTTATAAGAGGGGTGAGGGGCACCTTTGGAAAAACTAGAAATATTAATTTATAATAAATTCATATTCGGTTTCTAATGGATCCAAAGTTGATTATTCAAAGTTTAAGGTGGGGATAGGTCGAAAACCACTCAACCAATAGAATTTAGATAGGTTTGGGTACTTATATTAACCTTATCTTTAAGTATTAACTCTAAGTTAATTAGTTTCACTTTTACAATGTCTCTTTGTATTTTTATATAATATGGTTAATAAACTTACTATATACATCCAAGAGACCCCCAAGTGGTACATTAATGATGAACCTATCATTATATAAGTCTCTTGGCCGAACCTTAGATTTTTAGGAATTTAATATCAATTAATAATATAATATTTGTTTTAAGAACTATTTTATGTCAATTTTGACACTATTCAATAGTTGATTTTTTTGAAACTCATAACAAATTGATTACTTCGAACAAAGTCAATTAAATCAATCCTAATATATCATATTATCCTAGAAAATTATTTTAATTCATTAAAAGTTTCATATTATATTTATTTGGGTATTTATAATATTAATTATTTTAATGTTTCACTATTATAGTAATTACTGCATCATCATTGTGTCATAAATAAAATAAATTATTTAATGTCTAAAAATTATAAATAAAATATCATTATGTAGGAAATCTTTTTAGATTTCTAATTAATATTTATAATCTCAAATCCAACTTATATAACCCTATGTAACAATTGTTTTTCTAAAAGATATATTTTTGTGTCATTTTTGTATTCATTTTGACTTAATTAAAATAAAGTGTCATTATCACTTACAAGTGGATCCATGGGGTCCCAAAATTGACACAAAGATGCCCATGGTCGACCATGTATCAACCAATAGGGTTAAGACACGTTTTAGGGTAATTTAGTATTATTATAATATTATTTTTTATCCCTTATTTACCGGATTTACCCTTAACCATGGTAAATAAAATATTTACCGCAGTAATTATTCAAAATGTCTAAAAATAAAAGTTACCTATTTACACAATTTGAACATCCTGATTCAAAATATGGAATCCATTTTCCTAAATTCAAAACACAGAAGTGGCAGAAATTAATTTAAAATTAATTCCCGCTGTCAAAACAAAAAGCGTGTTTTTAAGAGATAATAACTATCAAAAGATTGACACTTGTTTATGTTCGGTTTAATTGTAAAATTATGTCCAATGACCAAAATTATATTAAATAGTAAAAATATATTCTAAATATACTTTAAAACCACTCAAATTCATAATTTATCACTATTAATTATTTTGATTTAAAAAGTTGTTTTTAATTAAAATTTAGTAATTTTCACTATTCATCAAAATATGAAAGTTATCCGAAAAGTACCAAAATTTCACCTTAGGCTAAATTTGATATTCCGAATCTAAAAATGAAGTCCATTTTAAAATATAAAATATATATAACTTCAAAAAGTAGGTATTACTATTCATAACAGCTAGTTTGATTGGTTACGGTGTGTTAGAACTCGGTGTTGCGTACAACACACGCTAGCGTACCGTGAAAGCTTGGGATGTTTCATTTTAAATTTTTGATGTCCCCATTTAGTCAAAAAATTTAAAATATAGTATCTAAAAAGGTTTCACTATCAAAATTTGATAAAAGTGAAATACTGAAAATGAATCTGTTCTTGCATTATGACTAAGAAACTCATAATATGGATTCTAAAATTATAAGGATTATATAAAGTTAAAAATGTAGTTAATGATATTCATGACCTCTTTTAATGGCTTTTTTTTTGTAAGTCATGGTGCAATTGAACTTGGTTTTGCGTGTAGTGAAAGTTATTGAATTATTTTGAAGAAATAATACACTATAAAATCTTGGGGTGTTACACTCTCCCCTCCTTCAATAAATTGCGTCCTCGCAATTTGAAATTGTTCTTCGAAAATAAAAGGTTGAAAATAGATAATATATTTGTGGGAAACCCCACATCAGAAATTGGGTTACTAAAATTTAGTCTTAATATGAGGAAAAGAGAAATCAAAGGGTCACCACCAAATTATGATCTCAATTAGGAGAACATTGGTGGAAATTAGAGACATATAATCGGAGGAAAAACGTAAATATTTATAGGTAGTGATTGAGGTCATCAATCACAAACAAGTGTATAATTGAGGTCCATAAATTCATCAATCTATGATGATTTCAAATACCATTGGTTCAACAAAACATAGGGTATTAGGATAACACATTTTTGACGTTTCAAAATATCTTAGTTGAAATCCCACATCGAAAAATGAATTAATGAGGCCTCTATTTAAAATAAAGAGTGGAAAGTATGAAGATTACCGAAAATAACACATACTAGGGTTCCATGTAGGAAAATATGGATATGGAAGAGAAATCTAACCATCAATTATCTGATGGAGAGTGGTAGAGAACATGGCTATGAAAAGGCCAACAATCCCAAAGCCATAAATTAGTGATGATTTAAGGTACCATCTAGGACAACATTTTTGTTCTAAGTTGCTTTTCTTAATATTGAGGAATTTATTTATGAGATTGGATAAGATCATAAGGAGATATACTTACTTTATAATTAGAGTTTTGTACATTAATAAATTTCTACCATAAACTCATCTTTCACTCGTAAAAAAAATTATATTTATACTATTCGTACAGGGTTCCAAAATAAACGAATTTATAATTCATCTACCAGATCTTTTAAAAAAACTACATTATTTAATCCAGGACATATCTTGGGCCAGTGGTAGGTGATACACCCTTGTCGCCCTTCGGTTGCGGGTTCAAGTCTCGCAGCCTTGCCGGACGCGACGGGTTGCCGCCCGACCTCTGGGTTTTCCTTTTATGGTAATCCAAAATAATCCAAACTAGAACTATCCAAAATACTTCTGTCCAAACTCACAGTCCAACATTTATAAGGAAGGTAAACATAATATAGATCCTTTTTACCCCGTAATAGCATATGAATACCTTCATCATGTATTACCATATTCCTTATTGATTACATTCATGCTCCTTTATTCCATATAGAATGCTGGATATACTTCATTAATCCAAAAATGGTTTAAACCCCAACAATGATGGAATATACAAATCATTAATCAGTTCCAAGGTAGTCAAGAATATCCAATATAATTTATCCAAAACAATCACATATTATTCCAAAATCACTACCTCAGTATCAGAACTATATTATGATTTATCATTCTCTCAACCATATATTTTCCAAAAATTTAACCTTCTATTGAGTCACTTTTCTTTGTTCCACACAATCTCAAGTCCTTAATGAAATAGTACTGCAGTACAATCCTTATATACTCCATAATTATTATAACAAGTACATTGTTGATACAACACTCAATTGACATAATCAACATAAGAACTCTAATCATTCCTCTTCATCTGTGGTAGTATCATAACTTGATTATTATCCAATAGCATCATTTGCGGCATAGTCTGATGACTGGGACATAGGTTCGCGTAGTGTCCAAACTCCTTGCAAATGAAGCATTGTACATTTAAAACCATTTTCTTACCCTTGCAGTCATGTACTTTGTGCCATTTTCCTCCACACTTATAACAAACTTTCATTCCTTTCAGGCAAGTTCCAGGGTGTTTCTTTCCACAGTTACCACATATGGGAAAATTCTTCTTTTCCCTCTTACTTTTATCCATCTTTCTCTCTTCCATCCTTTTCTTCTCTTGCTTCCCTTCAAAGCCATAGGACTCAGTAAACTCTTTACTTATCTTATCAACACATGATATTATTTCTTCATATGATGATAATACATGGGAGACTATTTCTCTTATAAATTCTAGCTTAAGACCATGAATGATATGATCCTTCCTTCTCTTTGGATCATGTGCATTTCTGGAGTTCTCATTCCTTCTACTGGGCGGGATTTCTAAACAATGGCATAAACTAGATCAGTTTATGAATCAAAATACATAATCCCATACTTATAAAACACTTAACATAAATTGAACTATTTATGGATATAATCCATAATCATAAAAATGTTTTCTTTGAGGAAGTATATACTCATAAACCCTTCATAATGATTTGTAAAGATAGTGAGATTTATCCTAAGCATATCCCCCAGGAGTGTCGTAACCAAGAGTGCAGCAAGGCCCGTTGTCGTGCACCAGTTCCCGTTCGAGTCTAGCTCAAAGCGGTGTTTTCGGGTTTTACCCCTAGGTACATCTGTTCCAGAGCCGCCTCTACCTGCTCGTATCCAGACAGGGATGTATTGCTCGGAAAACTCACAAAATCTCTACAATACCAAAATTCTAGGAAGTTCTTCTATACTAATCCACAAAGTTCATCTTAGGTCTACGTGATCTAATCAGAGTTTATCTAAATCTAGCTTCCAAGGTTTGTACTAAACTTCCTCTGATACCAACTGTAACGCCCCGACCCCAGTTACCCAGAGTCGGTGCATTATTACATAACATTGGCATGATCACAAGAAAGAACAAATCTCAAAAGACCGATTGGTTTAGTAGCCTTGGAAACACTAGATATATTCATAAGTTTTACATTACATCATAAAATGAAAAACTACTACAACAACATAATGTTTCCACAATCCACACTATTAACCCCTCATAAAATCCCTGCAGGTCATTCATAACTTACTTCTTCACATCCTGGGAAAAATAAAACATAGAAAAGGGGTGAGCTCAAATGCCCAGTAAGGATAACAATATAGCGGAAACTTTCATAAATAAGAATAAACATTTAAGGCAATGTATAACTAAAACAAAAGCCTCTTAAATATGAACTTTCAACATGGTATGGCATAAATAAAATGAAATAATGCCATTTACTTATTCACATGGATATTCTACTAATCGAATAATCACATGCAAAATCAATAACCACTTTCATAATGTTGGAATGCATAATGCCAGACTATCATAACCACATAGCCAAGGCCTCGTGCCAAGACTACAAATAAGATTTTGTCAAGGCCTTGTGCCAAGACACTAGTTTGTCTCATGAGACCTACCGATGCATCGAGGAGCTATAGCGGGCTCCACCCGTCACTTAATAAGTCCAATGCATTCCCATATGAAAAGGTTTAAACATAACATAAACATTCGTATTAAAACTAGCATACGAAATGTCAATAATTTCACCATAAACTATGAATGGTATAAAAATAGCACATCCACAGTCAAACATATCACAAAACCTTCAATACAATATAGAAGTTTTGTATCATAATAAATCAACTTCAAATAATCTTAAAATCCATCAAAGGATGTTGACATAGATGAAATCAAAATTCTTTTTAAAGAAGTATCTCCTTTTATTTTGAAATCATTTAAGATCCATATAAAATAAAACATTTTCTTTGAAAATATCCTTATAAGCTTGTATGGAAAGCTTCGACGATTTTATAACGGTGGAAAATAACCGCACCCGCCGTATAAGTTAAAAAAAACATTCTTACCTCAATTCTGTCGAAAAGGTTAAAAAGGACCTTGTTTTGAAAACGACGGAAAGATTACTTTATAAACCTCTTATAAAAAGTCAAACAAGGGAATAAATGACTTTAACCCATATTCTTGTAAATAGTAAAAATGTTTTGAAATACATTTCGAAGAAACATGGATGTGGATGATAAAGAGATCCCAATAGATTATTATGTATAATACAACCTCGGATAATGAAGAGACTGTGAAATAACCCTTACCTTGTACTTTTCCTTGGTTGGGGTAGGTTAACCTCCTATATAATGGTGAAATAGTTGTTATTAAATTATACAAGAAT
Source organism: Viscum album (assembly GCA_963277665.1). Classification (NCBI taxonomy): domain Eukaryota; kingdom Viridiplantae; phylum Streptophyta; class Magnoliopsida; order Santalales; family Viscaceae; genus Viscum; species Viscum album. The sequence continues at coordinate 1,360,598,391 of OY728151.1, read as the reverse complement.
CATATATAATAATATGATATCATATATGATCTTTTAACATTGATTTGTTAATAATATCTTAGAATTATCGTCGTTTCGGGAGTTAACTTACTCATTTTCTTTTATATGTTTTGTTACATAAGCCATGGTTGTTGTATCTTGTTCATATCCAGAATGATATCTAGTCCTTAAACATCATTTTTAAATCATCAAATGATAATTATACTTGAATGGATACGATGGAGAATGAATCTCATCGCGTTCGTGGAGACGGTAGTCCGTACGTACGCACGAGCGACAATATCATTCTTTTGATATTAAAATAATATATAAATGGATGGTATATCATATATACAGAATCATTAACATGTTATTTTTATTATTTACATGAGTTACACATCATTATTATACCCATCCATATAATATTATATTGAATAACAATTACACCACGACGTGGAGACGGTAAGCCGTACGTACGCACGTATGGTGACATGTTATTCAAAGGGTGGATAGAATACTGAATATGGTTGTACCATATTTATAATAACATCACAGTATATGTAAGATACTGGATTTATTATTTTAGAATGGTAATAACAAAGAAAGAGGAAGTGGAAGAAGAAATGAACTTGGAGAAGGGTGGTGAAATCATTACCTCTTCTTCGGGTTCTTCCTTTTGATTTGATCAAAAGGGCTCATTAGGTTGGCTTTCTGATCAAACTAAGGCCTCTAGGTTGTAGTGATGGATGTTGGGAGAGTATTTGGGCAGAGTTTGGCCGAACCAAAAGGCTTTGAAGGTGTGAAGAAATGGGAAGGAGGAGTGCCCTTTTATAAGAGGGGTGAGGGGCACCTTTGGAAAAGCTAGACATATTAATTTATAATAAATTCATATTTGGTTTCTAATGGATCCAAAGTTGATTATTCAAAGGTTAAGGTGGGGATAGGTCGAAAAACACTCAACCAATAGAATTTAGACAGGTTTGGGTACTTATATTAACCTTATCTTTAAGTATTAACTCTAAGTTAATTAGTTTCACTTTTACAATGTCTCTTTGTATTTTTATATAATATGGTTAATAAACTTACTATATACATCCAAGAGACCCCCAAGTGGTACATTAATGATGAACCTATCATTATATAAGTCTCTTGGCCGAACCTTAGATTTTTAGGAATTTAATATCAATTAATAATATAATATTTGTTTTAAGAACTATTTTATGTCAATTTTGACACTATTCAATAGTTGATTTTTGTGAAACTCATAACAAATTGATTACTTCGAACAAAGTCAATTAAATCAATCCTAATATATCATATTATCCTAGAAAATTAGTTTAATTCATTAAAAGTTTCATATTATATTTATTTGGGTATTTATAATATAAATTATTTTAATTTTTCACTATTATAGTAATTACTGCATCATCATTGTGTCATAAATAAAATAAATTATTTAATGTCTAAAAATTATAAATAAAATATAATTATGTAGGAAATCTTTTTAGCTTTCTAATGAATATTTATAATCTCAAATCCAACTTATATAACCCTATGTAACAATTGTTTTTCTAAAATATATATTCTTGTGTCATTTTTGTATTCATTTTGACTTAATTAAAATAAAGTGTCATTATCACTTACAAGTGGTTCCATGGGGTCCCAAAATTGACACAAAGATGACCATGGTCGACCATGTATCAACCAATAGGGTTAAGACACGTTTTAGGGTAATTTAGTATTATTATAATATTATTTTTTATCCCTTATTTACCGGATTTACCCTTAACCATGGTAAATAAAATATTTACCGCAGTAATTATTCAAAATGTCTAAAAATAAAAGTTACCTATTTACACAATTTTAACATCCTGATTCCAAATATGGAATCCATTTTCCTAAATTCAAAACACAGAAGTGGCAGAAATTAATTTAAAATTAATTCCCGCTGTCAAAACAAAAAGCGTGTTTTTAAGAGATAATAACTATCAAAAGATTGACACTTGTTTATGTTCGGTTTAATTGTAAAATTATATCCAATGACCAAAATTATATTAAATAGTAAAAATATATTCTAAATATACTTTAAAACCACTCAAATTCATAATTTATCACTATTAATTATTTTGATTAAAAAAGTTGTTTTTAATTAAAATTTAGTAATTTTCACTATTCATCAAAATATGAAAGTTATCCGAAAAGTACCAAAATTTCACCTTAGGCTAAATTTGATATTCCGAATCCAAAAATGAAGTCCATTTTAAAATATAAAATATATATAACTTCAAAAAGTAGGTATTACTATTCATAACAGCTAGTTTGATTGGTTACGGTGTGTTAGAACTCGGTGTTGCGTACAACACACGCTAGCGTACCGTGAAAGCTTGGGATGTTTCATTTTAAATTTTTGATGTCCCCATTTAGTCAACAAGTTTAAAATATAGTATCTAAAAAGGTTTCACTATCAAAATTTGATAAAAGTGAAATTCTGAAAATGAATCTGTTCTTGCATTATGACTAAGAAACTCATAATATGGATTCTAAAATTATAAGGATTATATAAAGTTAAAAATGTAGTTAATGCTATTCATGACCTCTTTTAATGGATTTTTTTTTGTAATTCATGGTGCAATTGAACTTGGTTTTGCGTGTAGTGAAAGTTATTGAATTATTTTGAAGAAATAACACACTATAAAATATTGGGGTGTTACAGCCCTTGCCGATTACATGCATAAGAGTACGCACACATCTCCTTAGTTAAGCTAAGTGGGAGATGTCGTGCACCCACTCTAGACTTTGGGGGGGTTAGGGAAAAGCGGTAGACAACCTCACCATCCCTTCGCACGGTCTCAAATGGCCCGAAGGCCCTCAAGGGTAGCTCACCTCCCCGATCGAACCTCTACGTCACACGCTGCGATTGGAAATCACTATTCTAACTTGTGATAAGGCCTGGTGATTCCCTCCATCAGAATATCCATATGGTGGAACACCCAAGGATATTGGGTCACGTAAGATTTCACATTCGATGTCCCATGACCAAGACTCCCTTACATGCTTGAATGGCGAAGGAGTCGCTATCATCGACTAAAGAGAAAGGTCACACACCTTATACCTTACCAAAACAGGGTTACACCTGATGCCCTGCACCACCCTCTTATCACCTCATGCTCTGCAGGATCGTAGATATCCAAAGCTTGCGGTTTCCCTCGGTCCCAACTTTCAACTCCCGAAGCCTGATGTGGACCACCTGGTGGTGATGGGAAGACCTCATAATGTCATCCCCCACTACCAGCTCCTCCTGCTCCTCTTCTAGCACTGCCTCTCTGGGCACCACTCCGATCACAGCGTTGCCTCTACCGTGGTGGTGCATCTGTTGCCTTCCTGAAGTTCTTCATATACCTGGTCGGGCAGTCCCGTACCAAGTGACCTTGCATGTCGCAAGCATAGCACTAGTGCTCTCTGGGCTACCCTGGTGCCCTCCAGTGCCATTTTGGTGTACGAACACGGCCCGAAGTCCACTCACAGAAGGGTCTCCCCGGCTAAGGCCCTGCGTTCTTCCGCCAAAGTGCTGCACGTCCACGTCTCTGAAACTGGTGGTGGGAAGGTCACCTACGTTGAGGTTCTGTCTATTGACGCTTGCTAGCTGCGGCAGACATCTCGGCTCTGTCGTTCCTACTGCCACCACCAACTGTAGAGCGTGACAGGAAGCTCTCTATCACCAGTGATTGCTCTAGCACCTCGGAATAAGTGGGGATTCCCAAGGGTACTATGATAGCACAAATCTCTCCGCGGAGACCTTTCTTGAACTTCCGTGCTTGGAAGTTGCCTTCATGGACCATGTCCGGGTAAAAGCGTGCACGGTCTGTGAACCTAGTCGCATACTCAGTCACCATCATCCCTCCCCGTTGAAACTGCAGGAGCTCCTGGATCCAAACGAAGTGTAAGTAGGAGGGGTAAAACTCCTCACGAAACCGCAGCTAAAATTTGTCCCACGGAAGTGACGACTCATCGACTAACTGAGTCACTAGACTCCACCGACGCCTAGCTGCACCGTGGAAAAGGATGAAGGCCAAATCCACCATAAGATTTGTCGGTGTCAGGGCAAGCCTAAAGAGTCAAATCACTATCTCGAACCAAACCTCTACTGCCTGAGGGTCTGGCTCACCACTGAACCTCAGTGGTCTCTATCGCTGGAACTCACGGAGCACGCTCAACCTGCGCTCAAGCTCCGTCTGCTCTGTTGGAGCTGTCTACTGCTCACTAGGTGGGGGTGCTACTACCGGCCCACCTGGAGAAAGGGACTCGCATGATGGGTCCTGGACTGAGGCCCCCTTAGCTCACAGGGTCATCATCACGAACCCAAGCTGGTATCCTGGCTGGTTGTATTTTCGGACACATCCTGAATGTTATCAAGGAGTGCCGCAATCAGATGATCATATATGTATATACCAATAACAACAATGGGCAGCTGACTCAATAAGGACAGTCAAAGACTCAATCCTATGTGATGCACAACCTATTTTCCCTACAACGAGTGTCTCAGCATGCCAAGTCAACAAGCGGGTTATCAGGGTCCTGGTGAATGGATACGTCGGTCGTCGCACCATCACTGGACTCCCTGGCCTGAGATCCGCTCTCGAGACACGTTGACACTGTTGCCCAAGATCCCAACCAATTCCTTTTTAGGGACGTCCGAACAACATTTCAAGGAATGAACCACCTTTGATGCCACTTTTTCACGAACCGACCCTACCCGGGCTCGAGGCGCAACTACCCCAAGCCGGCCTCCATAGGCCAGGGGCTGGCGATAAGCGCCAAAGGCTAAACAACTCGGGGAGGCCTTTTCCTGAGTACCTGTACACACACACGCAGCTCACTCAATGCATAAGTGCAGAGTAAAAAAAGAAAAGTAAAGTGCTAACTTCTATAAACAACCACAAATGTGCATTGACCTCTAAACAGTATAGAGAAAGTGCTAAAGGTAGACTGAAAAGAAAAGGGAAAAACATGCGCCCAACCAGAAAAGTGCCACAACCCAGCAACAGTTAAACGAAAATAAACAGTTGGGAGAGTCACACACCTGGAATCTGACTACGACCATTGCACAATGTCCAAGCTCCCGAACTCCTAAGCTCCTCTATAGTCACGAGCAACCTATCCATTGTCTGCAAGGGCATGCTAAGTGCGGGCAAAGCCCAAGCAGGGGTGAGTATAAAAATACTTAGTAGGATACCCCAAAGGCTTGAGGGAGCAACAAAAGAGGTACCAAAGGGTGAGTAGTAGATCGAACAGGGTGTAGTAAAGGATTACAACAGAGAGTGCAGTAATGAGTATAGCTCAACCCAACAAGAGGAAGGAAATAGGCTTGTCCAAACACAAGGATCTAGAAACAGTGAGAAGATTAACTTCTCGTCGAGTCTTCGCTACCTATAGCAGGAGAGTAGACTCGTCCAACCACGAGAAGCTAGACATGGAAAGAAGGTGGCATACCCCACGTGTCTTCACCTCTCCTGGAAAGAGAGTAACCAAAACATAAGAAGTGGGTACTGGAACAAGGTATATACATATCCATATGCTCGAACAAGAAAACCGAACAAGCTCATAAGGGGATCTCCATCTCGTAGCTCATCCCAAGAAAGTGAGTAGCCAATAGTCCCAGAAGTAAACACCATCGAAGCCCAGCATCCCACACGTCTGCCCCGAACTACAAGTCAAGGGGCTCAAATCACCGCACCTTGACACTATCCACTTTGGGTGGCACTGACTCGCCCACACGGTTTTAGGTCGAATCATAAGGACGCATCTCGGTGGGGAAAGTTCTCCTCGTACTTGAGAGTTTTGGTGAAATTCAAACCACACCTCATCACTATCACACAGTAGAGAGGTCTTCTCAAAGTCAAAGCTGTCACATCACTAACCCGTACAACTAAGGGTCCTGCTCTGGTAGTCATGGAGAAAAGCCACATACCAGCCTAGTAGAAAGCACTGAGTCTAGAAGAAGTCTTTGGGTGACCCACTGCCTAGTATCTGCTAGAGAGTAGACCCTAAGAGGTCGTCAGGTGACCCACTGCCCAGTCTCTGCTGGAGGGTAGACCCTAAGAGGCTGTCGAGTGACCCACTGCCCAGTCTCTGCTGGAGGGTAGACCCTAAGAGGTCGTCGGTTGACCCACTTCCCAGTCTCTGCTGGAGGGTAGACCCTAAGAGTTCGTCGGGCGACCCACTGCCCAGTCTTTACTGGAGGGTAGACCCTAAGAGGTTGTCAGGCGACCCACTACCCAGTCTCTACTAGTGGGTAGACCCTAAGAGGCCGAAGGGAGACCCACTGACCAGTCTCTGCGGGAGGGTAGACCCTAAGAGGTCATCGGGTGACCAACTTCCCAGTCTCCACTGGAGGGTAGACCCTAAGAGGCCGACATGTGACCCACTGCCCAGTCTCTATTGGAGGGTAGACCTGGAAGAAGACAACAGGGGACCCACTACCCAATCTCTGCTGAAGGGTAGACCTGAAAGAAGTCGACAGGTGACCCACTACCTAGTCTCTACTAGAGGTTAGACCTAGAATAAGTTGACAGGCGACCCACTGCCCAGTCTCTATTAGAGGGTAGACCTAGAAGAAGCCGACAGGCAACCCACTGCCCAGTCTCTCTTGGAGGGTAGACCTCGAATAACTCGACAGGTGACCCACTACCCAGTCTCTACTAGAGGGTAGACCTGGAATAAGTCTTCAGGTGACCCACTTCCCAGTCCTGCTAGACGGTAGACTCGGAATTGGTCTGATAACCCAGCATTGCAACTGACATCACTGGGTGTAACCAACACCACTATTGTGCATTGGTTCGGAGTGTGTCAAAGGGACCTCCATCCAACACCATTTTATGTTTACACATTTAATAAGATCTCAAACGAGACACCACATTTCCAAATGGATCACACCGTTGCAATCCTCACGGAAAAACTCGCAAGATAGACCATTTACTCGCCCGAAACGGTCAACTAGTGAATGTGGTACTATTCATTATAGCCAACCCATGTGGGCCCACACCAAGATCCTGAAACTGAAAAAACGGACCACACCACTACGATCCCCTAAGAAAAACCCACGGGATTGACTACTCAATTGCCCAAAACGGACACCCGGTGAAAACAGTAATATTCACCGTAGCCAGCCCGGGTGGGACCCACACCACGATCCCGAAAAAGGTCGACCGAACTACGCCATCGCGATGCTCTGAGAAAAACACGTCAAATTGACTACTCACTTGCATGGAACAGATGTCTGGAGAAGAAGATTTATTTTGCAACACCGCACACGAGCGCTGGTACGTGGGACCCACATCCAGGTCCCGAAGCGCAATGAACGGATCACACCGTTGCGATTCTCTCAGAAATTACACAAGATTGAAAATTTACTTATCTGAATCAGACACCTGGTGAAGAAGATAGAAATCACCGCCAACTCCCAAAACGGCCCCCGTGGGGCCCGCACAATCGTGCAAAATTAAAGCGGGCAGATTGCGCCATTGCAATGCCCTCATAAAAACACCCAGAATCGACTGCTCGCACACCCCAAATGGATGTCCGATGAGAAAGTTAAAAAATGATTCTCGTAACTTAAAAGATGGCCCATGGGTCCCACATCTCAACTCTGGTTTCAATGCCTTAAAACCCCCTTGAAAATCTTCATCTCGATGCTAGGGTTGCAACACTGCTGACGGCGCTCAAAACAAACTCTGGATGTGCCTGCGCCATCCAAAACAAGAAATCCTAGAAAAACGCCGATCCATTTAACGTATGAGTCTTGGCACCGAGCCCCTCATCATGGGAATTAAAAAATCCCAAGAGCATCTCAAAACGTTCGCCATGATCCAAGGAACGTGTCGCCGCTGACAGCACGCGAATCTGACACCCGGTCAGAATTTTATGAGTGTTTTAATATTTAACGGACTGATCGGGAGGGTCGGGCCAGTTCGGTCGGCCCCACATATGCCTCATCCGGCCCGCGGTTCACCATGAAGGCCTGCCCATCTCGGCCAGACCGGCTTAAGCTGGTCCGGCTTCCCCAACACGGACCCCCATTCGGCGGGTCCTCTGTGCGTCCCGGGGTCGTCGTGACCCCGGTCTCCCCCACCGAACGGCCGACAGTCGGCCAGTCCTTGTGCTGGACCGTGCAAGCCTGTGGTCCTTGTTGCGCCTCTGCACGACCTCACCCACCGCCAAAGCCCAGCCGGCTGCCACAGCCCGTTTGCGCCGACGCCCTCGACCCCGGCCACCACCTGTCGTCCGCAGCCATGCTTGGCCGCCCCTCGCTCGACCTCGTCATCCGCCGATCGCCTCCACTGAAGGGAGCTCGCGCGGCCATGCTCGGATGGTCGGACCGCCGCTACCCCGGGCCGCCGCCGCCCGGATGGCCAGATCCTCGCTGGAAAACACCCAAAAACCCGCTGATCTTCGCTGGAACCCTGCGGTCGCCTCGGGACTCAGAAATTGAATCCGAAATAAGAATCGGAAAGCTCACAACAAGTACTACCTGACTATGGCCTTCTCCTGAAAAACTAACAGAAATTCAATGCCATAATTTAAGATCAAATGGGAGGTTTGAAATTAAAACTGGAAATGAAGAACTGCTACCTCTTTGGGCGTAGCCCGAAGCATCGCGATGGATCCGCCGGTACCGGATCTGCAACCGCCTTATTGAGGAGAGGAGAGGATTTTGAGGGATGGGAGGGCTTCCTTGATTGAGATATCCTTCCTCTAGAAGATGAAAATGGAGAAGGAGGGTGGGGGTGGTTATGTTTAAATAAGGAATTTCATTTAACTCTTAATTAATTTTAAACACCCCCCGAATTGTCCCGCATCTGAAACCCTTAACGGGGTCGAGGTTAAGCCTCCCCTAGGGTAAAAACCACCTCTTGAGCACAACGGAAGTCTTGGAATATTAATCCGAGTCCCCGTTCAAAAGTAATAAAACTTAACGTCCAAGGATGCTAAATTACGAAAACGCCCCTGGGGCCATTTTCAGCAGAAGGGTCGTGCCTGTGAAAATTACACCCCTCCTAGGGTAAACGGCATGCTCCAGACTCAACGGTGCCCTCAGTTTTACCATCAAATCAACCGTTTAAGATACACCTGAGTTTAATAATTAAAAGAATAAATTAATTATTTTATTTATTCGTTTAACGTTTCGTTAACGGGTGAGGGGTCCCAACGTCCCGCACCAACATGTTTTATGTCATTCCTGGGGTAAACACCTCATTTTGGACCCATCTGTACTGTCAGTTTTATGATCAGAATTACCGTTTAGGAGTTATCCTATTTATTTGGCGTGCCCAGTGTGAACACACTTAAAATTTAACTCCGGCCACACCAGGGCTCAGAATCGTATGCCGTCTGAAGGCACTGCTCTAGAATAACATTAAGAAAATTCCAAAGTCTTTTATTGAAAAAACTGGTTTCTTACAATAATAATGAGTATAATTGATTTAAATAATAAATATAACATTTTAATTATTCTTTATATGTAATATACCATCCAATTATATACAATTTCATCATCAATAGAATGATATTGTTGCTCATGCGTACATACGGTTTACCGTCTCCAAAACACGATGAGATTTTATTCCCCATCATAACCATTCAAGAATAATTTTCATTTGATAATTAAAAATAATGTTTAATAACTTAATATCATTATGTATATGAATCAAATACATCTTATCCATATCAAACTTGACTTAACAAATCAAACATATAAATTAAAATGAATCAGTTAATACCTGAAACAATGATAACACTAAAATATTATTAAAAAAGTAAAATTAGAGGATCATATATGATATCATATTTATTTTTATGGTTCTTTAATAATTTAATAAAAAAAATTTAATGATTATATAGGAGGTTAACATACCCTCGACTAAGTAAAAGTACAAGGTAACTGTTAATTTTAGAATCTCTTTATTATCTGAGGTTGTTTATACATAAGTATCTCCTGGGACTTCTTTATCATCCACATTCATGTTTCCTAAAAATGTATTTTAAAATAGTTTTAATATTTCTTATACTATGGATTAAATTCATTTATATTCTTGTTTTAATTTTTATAAAAAAATTGAAATGAATCTTTCTTTCGTTTTCAAAATTAGGTACTTTATAAAATTTTCAACAAATTAAGGAAAGAATGTTTTTTAACTTATACGGAGGGTGAGGCCTTTTTTCACCATTATAACACCTTCTAAGATTCCCTTACAGTATTATATAAATATTTTTTAAAAAAATTATTTTATAATTATGTGCCATTTAAATAATTTCAAAGTAGAAAGAGATGTTTATCTCAAATAGTTTTTGGATTGATTTCATTTGTGTCAACATCAATTGTTGGATTTTATGTTTAATTGAAATTGATTTATTATGATATAATAGTCCATATTTTATTTATAGTTTTCTGATATATTTGACTGTGGGTGTGATATTTTTATGTCATTCACGGTTTATGGTTCAAGTATTAAAATTTCGTATGTTAGTTTAATACTAATGTTTATGTTAAGTTTCACCCTTTTAATATGAGGAATGCATTAGACATAGTAAGTGATGTAAAGGTCCCGCTATATCCCCTCGATGCAACGGTAGGTCTCATTAGACAAACTAGTGCCTTGGAACAAGGCCTTGGTAATATTTTTATTTTTAGTCTTGGAATGGGGCCTTGACTATGTGGATATGATGTCTGAAATTATGCATTCCATCATTATGAGATTAGCTATTGATATTACATGTGATTATTTGACTAGTAGAATATCCATGTAAATAAGTCAATGGAATTATTTGATTTATATTTTCCATATTATTCTGATGTTTATGTTTAAAAGGCTTGTGTTTTAGTCTTATACATTGTATTAAATGTTTATGCTTATTTATGATAGTTTTCGATATATTGTTATCATTACTGAGCATCTGAGCTTACCATGTTCCTATGTTTTATTTTTTTAAAGATGTGAAGAAGTATATTATGACTGGCCTGAAGGGATAGGCTACGGGATATGACTGTGTTCAAAGGAGACAAAATTTTGATTATTCATTTCATAATGTAATTTAAAACTTATGTATGCATCTAGTACTTCCAAGGCTACTAAACTGATCAGTCTTTAGGGAAATGATGTCTTGTGATCATTCCAATATTATGTACTAATTCACTAACTCTGGGAAACTGGGTTCAAGTTGTTATAGTCAGTATCATAGAAATTTTATTACAAACCTTGAAAACTAGATTTAGAACAACTATGATTAGAGAACATTACCCTAAGATATAGTTTGAGGATTAGTATAGAAGAACATCCAAAAAAATTGGTAATGTAGATATTGTGTGGGTTTTCCAAGAAATACATCCATTTCTGGATACTACAAGTGGATGTGGTTCGGACACAGATGTATCTAGAAGTGAAAACTTCGACAAAGAGTTTCGGGCTTGACCTGGGGTATCCTGGTACACGACAACAAGCCTTACTGCGCACCTGGTTTGACACTCTTGTGGGATATGCTTAGGATAATTTACATTTTCTTTACAAACAATTTTTATTTATTTATGATTAAATACTTTACCAAAGAAAACATTTTTTATGATTATTTATTATATGCATAAACAGTTCAATTTATGTTAAGTATATTAAAAGTTTGGAATTTTGCATTGTGATTCATAAACTAATATAGTGTATTCCATTGATTATAAATGGAGCCTAGTGGATGTAATGGAAACTGTATCAAGGAATGTAATCCATGTAGGGTTTTCCCTCATATTCAAGATAATTATAGTGTTGTTGGTGATTAAACTGGTGTTGAACAACTTATAACCATACTGGTACAAATCAATCAGGTTATGAATAATAACATTACCCATATGGAGCACCCTGATCCACAATGAGGAGGATCAATTTTAGACCTCTTCATGAGGAAACAAACACCAAAAATCTATGGGACCTCAAATTCATTTGTAACTAAGCAATGGATAAGTTCCTTAGTTAAAATATTTCAAGCTTTGAGAAGTAACGAAAGGGAAAAAGTTGTCATGGTAGTCTATCACCTCTCAGAAGATGTAGATCAAGGGTGATAATTAATTAAAGACACAAAGTAGGATGAATAAGTATCAAAAATGGAATGGATCATGTTTAAGGAGCTTTTCTTAGAAAAATACTTTCCTCATGAACATCAAGAAGATATTGAAGATGCAACATGGGAACCTGAGGAGCTTATGATGAGGAACCACTCAAATCTATTTATGCAGTAATATTCTAAAAATTTTGAGGATAAAATTATTTGAATTAGGGAATAATGTAACACCCCAAGCTTCCATGTAAAATTTCTATTTGAATAATACAATAGCTTGTGTGGTACGCAACTCTGATTTTTAGCACTCCACGACCAATCAAACCATCCATTTAAAAAGTAGTTATGAATAGTAATATTCACTTTTAGAAATTTTAGAAATTTTATTTATCAAAATGGACTTATTTTTTTGATTTTTAATATCAAAATTAGCTTGAGGTCAATTTTTGGTAAATTTCTGAAAAATTTCAATTTTTTATGAATAGTGAAAAACACTGCGTTACTATTTAAAACTGAATTTTTATTTAAATAATTATTGTTAAATTTAAATTTATTTTAAGGTTAAAATAGACAAATAATACATATATTATTCCAATGTAATTAATTAGAGTCATTTTATAACAATATTTGATATATAAAATTTTATTGAACCTTTTCAACTCCTTTACCCACCTTCTAGGTACATTTGAAAATTTGCATAAAAACTAATTTTAATGCTTCTATGAATAGAATTTAAAAACACCAACAGACACTATTGTAATTAGTATGTAAATTTTTTTTCAATAGGATGAAAATAATTCTTGCTGAATAGTAACTTTTGAATTTTATTTACCACGGTTAAAAGTAAATCTGGTAATTAAAGGTAAAAATAATATTATAAAAATATAAAACATGTCCTGATTCTATTGTATAAGTGTTTTTAGACCGAAATAAACCTTAGGAAAAAAATTTGATATTTTTTGATCCACTTGGGTTAGATTAGGGAATTTATTATATTTTATTTAAAGAAGAGTTAAAAGTGTTAAATTCAAATTTTAATAACTAAACCATTTTTAATATAGGGTTATACATAATATAAATTAGACTATAAATATTAATTAGAAATCTAAAAATATTTCCTAAATCATGGGATTTTATTTATAATTTTTAGACATTAAACAATTAAATTTAATTATGACACAATGATGATGTAGTAATTACCTTATTAATGAAAGATTAAAATAATTGATATTATAATTATTAAAATAAATATAAATAGAAACTTTTGATTCCATACACTAATTTTCTTGGTGAATATGACATTTTAGGGTTGATTCAATGTATTTTTATAAAAGGAACTAAGTTTTTAGGACTTTAACAAAAACCAAAAACTAAATAGTGTCAAATTTGACATAAATATGTTTTTAAAAAAAATTACTATTTTATTAAATTATATAATTTTCCTAAAAATATAAGATTAAGAAAAATTAATTATATAATGTTACATATATCATTAATGAACCACTTTAGGTTCTCTTTTCATTTTATAGTAACTATATTAACCATGTAGTATAAAAATACAAGAAGACGGGGTAAAAGTTAAACTATTTAACTAAGGGTTAAATCTAAAAGATAAGGTTAATATGGTGATCTAAACTTGTGTAAAACCTATTGGTTGAGAGTATTTAGACCCATAATCATCTTATCCTTGAAATAAATCCATTTTAAGCTATTATAAACCGAAAATATTTTAATAATAAATTAATATTTCAAGATTTTCCGAAATTTTTCCTCACCTCACTTATAAAAGGGTACTTCCCCTTATATTACATTCACACCTACAAAGACATATTTCTTGGAAAACTCCTGCTCAAATATATTCTAAACTACCCCCAATTTAACCTATAGTCCTTAATTTGATCATAAATCCAACCTAAGGAGCCCTTTTGTTCAAATCAAAAAGAAGAACCTGAAGAAGAGTTAATTATTTCATCACCTCTTTCAAAGTTCTTTTCTTCTTCTACTTCCTCTTTCTTTGTTGTTTCCACACTAAAATAATAACTCCATTAACTTATACATACTGAAATGTTATTATAAATATCTTACAACCATATTCAAAATTCTATCCATCCTATGAATGACAAAGTCACTATACGTGTGTACGTACGGCTTACCGTCTCCACATCATGGTGTAGTTTGTTAGTCAACACTTCATTATTAGGATATGTATAATAATGAGTATAATTGATGAAAATAATAAATATATCATTTTAATGATTCTTTATACATAATATAAAATCCAATTACATACTATTTCACCATCAATAGTATGATATTTTCGCTCGTACGTACATACAGCTTACCGTCTCAACAACGCGATGAGATTTCATTCTCCATCATAACCATTCAAGAATAATATTCATTTGATGATTAAAAATAATTTTTAATAACATAATATAATTATTTATATGAATAAAATACATCTTATCCATAACAAACATGACTTAATAAAATAAACATATAAAGAAAAACACATTAGTTAACACCAGAAACAATGTTAATACTGAAATATTATTAACAAAGCGATATTAGAGGATAATATATGATATCATATTTATGTATGTGGTTCTTGTATAATTTAATAACAATACATCAACCATTATACATGATGTTAATGTACCATCAAAAAAGTAAAAGTACAAGGTAAGCTTTAATTTTACAATCTAATTATTATCTGAGGTTGTTTATACGTAAGTATCTACTGGGACTTCTTTATCATCCACATCCATGTTTCTTAAAAATGTATCTTAAATTTTTTTTAATATTTCTTAAACTATGGGTAAAATTAATTTATACCCTTGAATTACTTTTTAAAAATATTTTGAAAGGAATCTTTCTGTCATTTTATAAATAAGGTACCTTATGACCTTTTAGAAAAATTAAGAAAAGAAATTTTTTAACTTATACAGCGGGTGCGGCCATTTTCTGCTGTTATAACACCTTCGAAGCTTCCCTTACAGGATTATATTAATATTTTCAAAATAAATGTTTTCTTTTATAATTATTCCACTTTTAAATGATTTCAAAGTAGAAAGAGATATTTCTCTAAAATAGTTTTTGGATTGATTTCATCTATGTCAACATCTATTATTGGATTTTATGTTTAATTGATGTTGTTTTATTATGATAAAATATTCCATATTGTATAGATATTTTTATGATATGTTTGACTGTATATGTTATATTTTTATGTAATTCACAATTTATGGTTGAAGTATTAACATTTCGTATGTTAGTTTAATATGAATTTTTCTATTTTGTTTCACCATTTTCATATGAAGAATGCATTGGACGTAGTAAGTGACGGTCGGGGCCTGATATAGCCCCCCTATGTATCGGTATATCTCATGAGACGAACTAGTGTTTTAGAATAAAGCCTTGAAAATATTTTTATTTGTAGTCTTGGCACAAGGCCTTGACTCTGTGGTTATGATGTTCGGCATTATGCATTCCATCATTATGAGGTTAGTTATTGATATTACATGTGATTATCCTACTAGTAGAATATCCATGTGAATAAGTAAATGGAATTATTTGATTTATATTTTCTATGTTATGATTATGATTAAGTTTAAAAGGGTTGTTATTTGGTCTTATACATTTCCATAAATGTTTATGTTTTTTATAATAGATTCTTCTATATTGTTATCCTTACAGAGAATTTGAGCTCACCCCTTTCATATATTTTACTTTTCCCAGGATGCAAAGAAGTATATAATAAATGACCTGAATGGATAGGATAAGGGATATGAGTGTATCCAAATGAGACACTGTGTTTATTTTTTATTTCATAATGTAATGTAAGACTTATTTAAGTATCTAGTACAACCAAGGATACTAAACTTATTGGTCTTTCGGGATTTGATCTCTTGGGATCATGCCGATGTTAAGTAATAATGTATAGACTCTAGGTAACTGGGGTCGGGGCGTTATAGTTGGTATCAGAGTAATTTTAGTACATACCTTGGAAACTAGAATTAGAAAAACTCTGATTAGAGAACATTACCCTAAGATAGACTTTGAGGATTAGTATATAAAAACATCCAAAAAAATTGGTAATGTTGATATTATATTGGTTTTACAAGATATATAACCCTTTATAGATACTACAAGTGGACGTGGTTCTGGCACAGATGTACCTAGGAGTGAAAACTTGGACAAGGAGTTTCGAGCTTGACATGGGGTATCGTGGTACATGACAACGAGCCTTACTGCGCACCTGGTTTGACACTCCTGATAGATATGCTTAGAATAATTCACATTTTCATTACAAACCATTATGATTGATTTATGAGTAAATACTTCCCCAAAGAAAACATTTTTTATGATTATAGATTATATGCATAAATTTTTCAATTTATGTTATGTATTTCACAAGTTTGGAATTATGTATTGTGATTCAAAAATGAATCTAGTGTATGACATTGGTTAGAAATGGCACCTAGTGGAAGTAATGGAAACCATATCAAGGCACATAATCCATGTAGGGATTGCCCTCCTATTCAAGATAATTATAGTGGAGTTGGTGATGCAACTAGTGTTTAATATCTTATAACCATACTAGGACAAATCACTCAAATTATGAATAATAACCTTACCCGTATGGAGCACCTAGATCCACAACACGGTTGATCAATGTTAGAATACTTCATGAAGAAATAACCACCAAAATTAAATGGGACCTCAAATCCATTTGTATCTGAGCAATGGATAAGTTCTTTAGAGAAATTATTTCATGCTTTGGGGAGTAGCGAAAGGGAAAAATTCATCATGGAAGTTTATCGCCTCTCAAGAGATGCATATCAATGGTGGTAATTAATTCAAAATGTAAAGTAGGGTGAAGAAGTATTAAATATGGAATGCAGGGATTTTAAATAACTTTTCATAGAAAAATACTTTCCTCGTTAACATCGACCAGATATGGAAGAGGCAACGTGGGAACCTGAGGAACTTATGATGAAGAACCACCTGAATCTTTTTATACAGTAATATTCTAGGAATTTTGAGGATGAAATTATTTTAATGAGGTAATAATGTAACACCCCGAACTTTCATGGTATGTTTCTCTTTGAATAATACAATAGATTTTGTTGTACGCAACTCTGAGTTCTAGCACACACAACAAAATATTTCACTTTTTCCAGCGGGGGAACATCTGTTGGTAAAAGTCCATTTTTTTTGGTAAAACATTTTACCAACATATATGTTCATGCCACTAAACTGTTGGTAAAAACTCTATCACTAAATGTTTTTGTGACAGATAAAATAGTTCTGTTACAATTATAATAATTCCAACAGATAACATATATGTTGGTTAAAATTTTTAGCTGCCGTTTGAATAACATATTTTTCTATTGGTAATATTATTACGAACATATAATATTTATTTATAAATCACATTTAAATAAAAATTATAAAATTTTATTTATAGTAAACTTTCATATTTTATTTATTAATTTATTATTTATAATATATAATTATAAAAAACAATATCACAATCACACAAGTTCATAATTATAAAAAAATTGTATTTATAATCAAAATTAATACAAAAATGATGAATCCATAACAACACCTCGTACATCGACCGATAAAGTGACCCATACAGTGAGACATATAGCACCACATACAGTGATTCATACAGTGACCCATACCCAACTCCATCTATGTCAGTGACAACATTGTACCATGCCTGCTTTAGCACTAGCCATGCCAGTGACAACATGAGCCCATGTCATCTCCAGCACCATCCATGTCAGTGAAAACACTAGCCCATCCATCCCAGTGAACCGGCTCCAACACCCAGGACTAGCGAGCACCAGTGATGCTTGCCAATGAGTTTGCTTCAGCACCAGTACATCCATGCCAGCTCTAAAACCAAGACCAGTGACCACTAATGACTCATCCATGCCCCAAGACTCGTGTGCCAGCTCCACCTTTAGTGATAAATCTAAAGTCATTGTCATACCACATCCTTCATCTCCAAGATCCCCACCACACACAACCAAAGAGCGTACCCAAAAACAAGTCAGATCTAGTACCAACGATAAATAAATCTAACCAGCTCTAGTACCAGTAACACCGGCGAGAAACCTCAAGTCATTGTCATTCCACACACTTCATCTCCAATATCTACATCAAAAACAGCCAATGAAAAAACTCACAAATCAGTGAAAAATATCTTCATGAATTGAAACCAAATTATAAATAAATCAAAGTATAAAAAAATATTTTCATAGTATCATTTTTCATCATCCTAGTTGACATATCAAGAATCGATAGTCCAAATGTCTCAAATCCAGGCATCATGTCTCTATTATAAAAACTTCCTAAAAAAGGACTAGTAATTTTTAATTTTGAGAAGGATTTAAAAAAATAGAAATGCAGTGGTGTATCTTCTATTTATATTTAAATAGTTTAAATTAAAATGCTTATTATAACTGAGAATTCATGTGTTATTTTTAGGTACCTACATGATGGTTTTCCACAGATGGTGTGCGCCACCTAAAGATTTGTGATGCGCAACACGCCTACCCATTTATGCCTGCTTGAAGGGATGCCCGCATTCAATGTGACTTGCCCTTGTGTGAGTTCACCAGCCATGTCTTGCATTTACAGCACCTTCCCATATGTGAGTGTGTTCATAATGTAGAGGGAATTCAATCATCCTTACTCTTCCAGCATGAAAAGATGCCCACGGGAAGTGATGTATTCATTAAATGATGTCTCTATTATCTCTCATGCACTTCACAAACATCCTAAAATGTTAAAAAACTGGAACTCACTTACAGAACATGTAAAATATACAGTGAAAATTAGTCCAAAAATTACAGGGGTTGTGGATTGAAACCCCACTAGATGAAGATTATCAGCTAGTCAGCTACCCTATTATTGATCCTCTCCCAATGCTTTCCACTTGCACTGAGGGCAAGTGGTGACACATCCTTCATAATTCTAAACCTTATAAATTATAAACACTTTTCTGAAATCTTTGAATTTGGACTAGAAAGGAACAAAAAATGATTACCAACTTGCTTGGATGTGATGATATTCCATTGTGTTGCATACCCAAATTGATCAATATCATACAAGAAAGAGATCATCATTTGTTATAATTCATAAAAAATATACACATATACTGTAGTGTGAAATTTGATGTGATCATGAATCTAAATATCTATGAGATCTGACACAATTTTTTATAGGATTTGAAATACTTGTTTTCCAAAACGAACAAGAAAGAAAAATCCAATATGACCACTTACATGAAATTGCACTATATCTGGAGAAATAGAAACACAATATTTGAAATGTAAAATTTATAATTAATTCAGTAAAATTGTAATGGCTACAAATGTAAATCAGTGAAAAGATACAAATCCATACCTTCAAATGATCGAAGATGGAGATGCATTTCAACTTTTACTCCAAAATTATTTCATTGGAATAGATTCTTCCTAAAGGAAATGTATCATTCATAGAATCCGTTATAGTTTGAATTTTCCTTATAATTTCTATGGGGTACACTTTTTAACCTACAATTGAAATATATTGAAATATATATTTATTCTCTGGTGAAACTTTTGAATCAATAAATATGAATTTCAATAATGAAAAAATATTATTGTTGTAATTTACCTGTGTATAAAAACTAATTTCAGATAAACACTTGTATCAAATGAAAGCATTGGTGGTCCAATCGAGCTATGTTTTATTGTAGAGATTGGCCTTATATATGGGCTTGAATGTAGAGGTTTTGAGCTCAAACTGGTCAGAAAAGATGTGATTATGTGGATCATAAAATAATTGACAGTAAATGTAATAAAAAATTTATGATGAACGAAAAAAATAACAATGAGTTCATAAAATTTCAGATGAACATAAATTAACCACAACTACTGATATAATTCCTGAATAGAGTTAATACATTATCTGAAAACCTGATTCACTAGGAAGTAAACTATATATAGTGATGGGTATTGAGTATTATGTGAAAGCATGATTAATGGAAAATAATATAGTAGTATAAATTCATAGAGAATCCAGTTTTTTATATGAAAAAATATCCCCCATCAGCCTTATTCTGCACAAGAGATTAACAGTATAATTAAACCATTTAACACTAATTTTAAATATAATTAAGTGTATGATGTGAGAATCATATAATATGAAAGTAAAATACAATATATGTAATTAAAATTATGTTGATGAATGTAACTATCCCAAAATTAAATGAAACAAATAAATTTAGACACAAATTATGAAAAGGAAGAATTTCAAGATAAAAAAAATAAATTATAATTTAAAAAACATTTTACTGGGTTTATGACTACATAGAAAGTGTGTAATGATATGATATTCCATATAGGTCGCAATGTTCATTCATTAGGAAAATCCTTACCCGCAATCATATAAATCATACACCCAGTGAAGAACCTTGAGATATTTCCCTTTCTAAAAAAACGAAAGGTACTAAAAAAATTAATGAAAAAGGAAATTAGACTGAAATTTTTTCTCTGTTTCACCTCCAGATTGTCAGATCCCTCTGTTTGTGATATGGATATTCCCAATCAGACGAATGAATTGTGGGATGCCTTCATTAAACGAATTCTAAGACACCACCATCTCATATGATATCATCCTCCTCGTGATTGACATGCAGAAACCACATTGAAATCATGTCAAACCCTGTTAAAAATTAACTTCATCATTTATAAGAAATATTGAACTATAAGTGTTTGTCAGGATACATTACTATATTCATTATTCATTAATTTTAAAGGTTAAAGGTGGGTATAGAACCTACTGGAATATCTATGGGAACTCATAGAAAAGGGACTATCTTCAATTTTCATCAAAACTCATGTCAAGTGTTGTGTGTGTTGTCTCAAAAATGTCCAGCCTGCCCTGAAAATGTAACAACACGCACAAATTGTTTTCCTTTCCTTAATAATGTAATATTAGTGTTCACCTCGGGTCATTTATCTCGAGGAAGGTAATTTATTCACGGTGATTATTTTTTTATATTGATGGATGGTTCTGAAAATATAAGGCATATAAAAATGATATATTTAAAAGAAAAAATTAAATAAATCTAATCTAGAAAGAAAAAACATTGATTCATCCATAAATAATTGAAAATTTGACTTCAAACTTGCTCCAATGATATATCAATCAATCAAAATCAAAATCATCAAATCTAAAATACCATAATGATCAACTATTACACCTATAATCCCAAGTTAGACTGCATCAACACACTTTTTCTATCTTAATTCAATAACTTATCCTTATTTTTAGAAAATAATTTTCAATAAATTTCAATAATACATGAAATAAATTTAATATTCCATGATTAATATCAAAAGAAAAGTAATTAATTGAAGTTTTCTGATTAATAATAATTCATGGATGATCTTCACCATTAATTTTATACTAAATAGTAATGAAATTTATGATGACAGCACAAGCATATATGATTTCAAACAAGAGAACAAATAATACTTATAGTGGACAGAGGATTTGAATGCAGCAAGAGTAGATTATACTTAAAGTGGCTGGAGGATATGAATGCATTCTTTATCTACTGGAACAGAGAAATTAAACCTAAAAAACTATAATGAATCTAGAGTTTATGCTACAGACACAAAGAGAGAGAACTTACTACCTAAAAATGAGCACACAACACAACATACTGCCGCATGGACTAAGAAATAATGGATAATGAGAAAATCTTTACAAGGTACTGCTACAGCCTATTGTAAATTCACTACAGATACCACCACTACTGCAAGATGATGTCTACAAACTACTTGCTAGAATAGAGAAAAGGATAGGAGAAAAGGACATGTAAGTACTTACTCTCGAATCCAAACTCTGCTACCCTTCCACAAAATGACTACAGTGACCACGACTGAACCACATGCATACTACCCAAATTTTTTATTTACATCAATGATAATGATATCTCTAGAATATTCCTCACCAGTAAATCAACCGAACTCATTTTTCCGAGTCTTTTTCAATGATCACTGTAAATAAAAGTATAAATTTAACAAATCAAATGCTTCATCAACAGGAACCATTCATTGAATCTACACACCAACCCTCATTTACAAAGCTTCATTATTTAAGAACCTTCCATCAAAATATGCAAACTCAAACTCAGCAGAATTTGACAGGAAATTTTCAAACTCCATCCATTATAGTAGATTGAATTCATGCATCATAGATCGGAATCCCTTTGAGCACCAGCTGATATAATAATTTGAACCTCCACAAAAATCCAAATCGAGCCCCTTGGAAGAATTTGGTGTGGGGTATGATGATGGAAACGATGAAGGACTAGATGGGGGGTGGAAAGAATCATATTTTTTATGAAGCGGCGGGTGGCAAGGAGAAATGGGGAGGGCGAGCGACGGGCACACAGAATGAAGAAAAGGACGAACAGAATGTGAACAAGGGGCGATAAACTAAATGGGCAGGTGAGGAAACAGAAATAAAAAAACCCATGTGGTGATCAACGAGTGGCAGAAGAGTCGATGAAGATGAATATGGGATGAATTCTAGGGTCTTTTGGGTACCATCGATGGCACATCAATGATTTTCAATTGATTTGGAAATTGGGGTTTGCTAGGCTGTTTGTTGTAAATTAATAATTAAACTTAGAAATAAGGGTTTTATGGAAAATAATAATTTAAATAAAATATCATAACAAATATATATATATATATATATATTTGTAAATTAATAATTAAACTTACAAATATATATATATAATGTTTTAAATTTATATATTTTTTTAAATAAAAAATCTATTGAATATATATAACTAATTTACATGTGATTCGAGTCACCAAAAATTTATATCATTTATCAAAAAAATTATATCATATATATATATATACATTTTTATTAGAATTTGTTATATTATGTAATAATTTATTGAAACAACTTTTTATAATTATAAAATGTTTTTTGTTATAAAAATTTAATAATAACATATATATTTTTTGATAAAACAATTGATGGTAATACTATAATAAACCAATAGATTAAAATGTTGGTAAAAGATTTGTTGGTATTTCACTACTTAAACAAACAAATATATTTGTTGGTAAAAACAAATATTGGTGCCTATAATTAATACCAAAAAAAATTTATATCTATTGTAATTACTCATTTTTACCAACATATATGTTATCTGTTAGTAATTTTTTGTTGGTACAAGTCACTTTTTTTGTAGTGACACCACGACCAATCAAACTAGCCATTTAAAAAGTTGTTATGAATAGTAATGCCCAATTTTTGAAATTTTATAAGTTTTATTTTTCAAAATGGACTTTGTTTTTGGATTCATAATATCAAAAATTATCTTAGGGTGAATTTTTGGTATTTGTCTAAAAAATTTCAATTTTTGATGAATAGTCAAAAAATATGTGTTATTTTTTAAAACCGAATTTTTATTTAAATAATTATTGTTAAATTTAAATTTTTTTAAATTAAAAATAGATACCTAATATATATATTTCTCTAATTTAATTCATTGGATTCATTTTATAATAATATTAGATATATAAAATTTTATTGAACATTTTCATTTCTTTTACCCACCTTCTAGGAACATTTGAAAATGTTCATAACACATAATTTTACCAATTATGTGAATTGAATTTCAAAAATATGATAGACACGGTTGTCATTATTAAGTAAAATTTGGTTCAATAGGATGAAAAAAAATTGTTGAATCGTAACTTTTGAATTTTATTTACCACATTTGAAAGTAAATAGGGTAATTAAAGGTAAAATTAATATTACAATAAGATAAAATTACCCCAACACGTGTCCTAATTCTATTGGATGAGTTTTTTTCAAAAAAAATCAACATTTTTACAAAAATATGATCTTTTTTGATCCACTTGGGTTAGATTAGTACATTTATTATAATTTGTTTAAAGAAGAGTTAAAAGTGTTAAATTCAAATTTTAATAACTAAACCATTTTTAATATTAGTTTATACATAAGATAAATTCGACTATAAATATTAATTAGAAATATAAGACAAATTCCTACATCATGGTATTTTATTTATAATTTTTTGAAATTAAATAATTAAATTTATTTATGACACAATGATGATGCAGTGATTACCTTATTAATGAAAGATTAAAATATTTGATATTATAATTATTAAAATAAATGAAAATTGAAACTTTTGATGTCATACATGAATTTTCTAGGAGAATATGAAATGTTAGAGTTGATTAAATGTATTTTTTTTCTAATTAATCAAGTTTTTATGACTTTAAAAAAACCAAATACTAAATAGTGTCAAAATTAACATAAATAAGTTTTTAAAAAAAATACTATTTTATTAAATTATATAAAAGTCCTAAAAATATAAGATTTAGAAAAATGAATTATATAATATTACATATGTCATTAATGAACCACTTAAGGTTCTCTTTTCATTTTATAGTAACTATATTAACCATGTAGTATAAAAATACAATAAGACATGGTAAAAGTTAAACTATTAAATTAAGGGTTAAATCTAAAAATAAGGTTAATATGGTGACCTAAACTTATCTAAAACCTATTGTTTGAGAGTATTTAGACCCATAATCGTATTAGTCATGAAATAAATCCATTTTATCTATTATAAACCTAAAATAATTCTATCATAAAATAATATTTCAAGCTTTTCCTAAAGTCCCCCTTACCTATCTTATAAAAGGGTACTTTCCCCTCTCTTAAATTCACACCTCCAAATCCATTTGGATTATCCAAAATCTTATAAAATATCATCTCAACAACCCTAACTTAAACCTAGAGGCCTTACATTGATCATAAAGACAACCTAAGTATCCCTTTTGTTCAAATCAAAAGGAAGCAGTCGAAGAAGAGGTAATTATTTCATCACCTCTTTCAAAGTTCTTTTCTTCTTATACTTATTCTTTCTTTGTTGTTTCCATAATAAAATAATAACTCTATTAACTTATACATACTGATATTTTATTATAAATATGGTACAATCATATTCATTATTCTATCCATCCTATGAACGACAACGTCACCATAAGCGTGTACGTACGCCTTTTCGTCTCCACATTGTGGTGTAGTTTGTTATTAAACACTTCATTATTTGGATGGGTATAATAATGAGTATAATGGATGTGACTAATAAATATAACATGTTAATTATTCTTTATATGTAAAATAACATCCAATTATATACGATTTCACCATCAATAGAATGATATTGTCGCTTGTGCATACATACGGTTTACCGTCTCCACAACGCGATGAGATTTCATTCCCTATCGTAACAATTCAAGAATAATTTTAATTTAATTATTAAAAATAATATTTAATAACTTAATATCATAATTTATATGAATAAAATACATCCTATCCATAAAAACATGACTTAAGAAAACAAACATATAATGAAAAATGAATCAATTAACATCTGAAACAATGATAATGTTGAAATATTATAAACAAAGCAATATTAAAGGATCATATATGATATAATATTTATGTATGTGGTTATTGTATAATTTAATAAAAATGATTTAACCATTATTCAGGAGGTTATGGTACCCTTGACTAAGTAAAAGTACAAGGTAAGGGTTAATTTTACAATCTCTTTATTATCCGGGGTTGTTTATACGTAAGTATCTACTAGGACTTCGTTATCATCCACATCCATGTTTCTTAAAAATATATTTTAAAATAGTTTTAATATTTCTTAGACTATGGGTTATGGTCATTTATACCCTTGTTTTACATTTTATAAAATTTTTTGAAAGAAATATTTCTGTCATTTTCCAAACAAGGTACTTTATAACCTTTTTGAGAAATTAAGGAAATAATATTTTTTAACTTATATGATGGGTGTATCCATTTTCCATTGTTATAATGCCTTTGAAGCTTACCTTACAATCTTATATGAATATTTTAAAAATAATTTTTTTCTTCTATAATTATGTGACTTGTAAATGATTTCAATTTCAAAAGAGATTTCTCTCAAATAGTTTTTGGATTGATTTCATCTGTGTCAACATCTATTGTTGGATTTTATGTTTAGTTGAAGTTGATTTATTATGATAGAACATTGCATATTGTATTGATAGTTTTATGATATGTTTAACTGTGGATGTTCTATTTTTTATGTCATTCATGGTTAATGGTTAATGTATTAGCATTTCATATGTTAGTTTAATACGAATGTTTATGTTATGTTTCATCCTTTTCATATGAGGAATGAATTGTATATAGTAATTGATGGGCGAGGCCCACTAGAGCCCCTCGATGTATCGATAATTCTCATGAGACAAACTAGTGTCTTGGAACAAGGACTTGAAAATATTTTTATCTATAGTCTTTTAAAAATGCCTTGACTATGTGGTAATGATGTCTAGCATTATGCCTTCCATAATTATGAGATTAGATATTGATATTACATGTGATTATTCAACTTGTAGAATATCCATGTGAATAATTAAATAGAATTTTTTGATTTATATTTACCATATTATGTTGAAGTTAAATTATAAAAATATTTTGTTTTAGTCTTATACATTGCCTTAAATGTTTATACTTATTTATGATAGTTTCCACTATATAGTTATCCTTTCTGAGCATCTGATCTCACCTGTTTCTTAAGTTTTATTTTTTCCAGGGTGCAAAGAAGTATATTATGAATGACTTATAGGGATAGACTAAGTGATATGAGTGTGTTCAAAGGAGAAAAAATGTTACTTTTTCATTTCATAATGTGATGTAAAACTTATATATGTATCTAGTACTTCCAGGGATACTAAACGAATTAGTCTTTTGGGACTTGATCTCTTGTTATCATGACAATTTTATGTCATAATGCACCGACTCTGGGTATCTGGGGTCAGGGAGTTACTATTTGTTTCAAAGGAAGTTTAGTACAAACCTTGGAAACTATATTTATAAAAACTCTAATTAGAGAACATTCCCCTGATATAAAATTTAAGGATTAGTATAGAAGAACGTCCAAAAAATCTAATAATGTAGATATTATGTGGGTTTTCCATGAAATACATCCTTTTCTAGATACTACAAGTGGACGTGGTTTTGGAACAGATGTACCTAGGAGTGAAAAATTCGACAAGGAGTTTTGAGCTTGACCTGGGGTATCTTGGAACATGACAACGAGCCTTACTACGCACCTGGTTTGACACTCCTAGGGGATATGCTTAGGATAATTCATATTTTCTTTACAAACCATTATGATGGATTTAAGAGTAAATAATTCCCCAAAGAAAACATTTTTTATGATTATGGATTATATACATAAATTGTTCAATTTATGTTAAGTATTTTATAAATTTGTAATTATGCATTGTGATTCATAAACTAATCTAGTGTACGACATTGCTTGGAAGTGGAGCCTAGTGGAAGGAATGGATGTTGTATCAATGTATGTAATATGTGTAATGATTTACCTCCTATTCAAGATAATTATAGTGGAGTTGGTGATACAATTGGAGCTGAACAGCTTATAACCATACTGGGGAAACTCACTCAGGTTATGAATAATAAACTTACCCATATGGAGCACCCTGATCCACAAAACAGAGGATCAATGTTAGATCGCTTCATGAGGAAACAACCACCAACATTCAATGGGACCTCAAATTAATTTGTAGCTGAGAAATGGATAAGTTCCTTAGAAAGAATATTTCATGCTTTGGTGAGTAGAAAAAGGGAAAAAGTTGCCATGGAAGTTTATCATCTCTCAGGAGATGGAAATCAATGGTGGTTATTAATTAAAAACACAAAGGAGTATGAAGAAGTATCAAATATGTAATGGAGGGATTTTAAAGGTATTTTTTTAGAAAAATACTTTCTTCATGAACATCAAGCGGATATGGAAGAGGCAACGTGGGAACCTGAGGAACTTATGATCAAGAACCACCCGAATCTTTTTATGTAGTAATATTCTAGAAATTTTGAGGATTAAATTATTTAGAGGAGGGAATAATGTAACACCCCAAGCTTCCACAGTATGTTTCTCTTTGAATAATACAATAGCTTGTGTTGTATGCATCTCCGAGTTCTAGCACACCACCACCAATCAAACTAGCCGTTTAAAAAGTAGTTATGAATATTAATACCCACTTTATGAAATTTTATAAATTTTATTTCTCAAAATGGACTTCATTTTTTGATTTGGAATATCCAAATTATCTTAGGGTGAATTTTTAGTATTTTTCTAAAAAAATTCAATTTTTGATGAATAGTGAAAAACATTGTGTTATTGTAAAAAACCAAATTTTTATTTAAATAGTTATTATTTAATTTAAATTTAATTTAAATTAAAAATAGATACATAAAACTTATATTAGTCCAATGTAATTCATTGGATTAATTTTATAATAATATTAGATATATAAATTTTTATTGAACCTTTTCACATCTTCTACCCACCTTCTAGGCATATTTTTAAATTTGGATTAAATGTTATTTTGCTGCTTATGAGAATTGAATTTAAAAAACCCGTCAAACAAAGTTGTTATTAGTATATAAAATTTGGTTCAAAGGGATGAAAATAATTGTTGATGAATAGAAACTTTTGAATTTTATTTACCATGATTAAAAGTAAATACGTTAATTAAATGTAAAAATAATATTATAATAATATAAAATTACCCCCAAAACATTTCCTAATTATATTAGATAAGTTTTCTATGACAAAAATAAAACTTAGGAAAACAATATGATCTTTTTTTATCCACTTGGGTTAGATTAGGACATTTATTGTATTTTATTTAAATAATAGTTAAAAGTGTTAAATTAAAATATTAATAACTAAACCATTTTTAATATAGGGTTATACATAAGATAAATTCAACTATAATTATTCATTAGAAATCTAAAATTAATTCATACATCATGGTATTTTATTTATAATTTTTAGAAATTAAATAATTAAATTTATTTATGACACAATGATGATGCAGTAATTACCTTATTAATGAATGATTAAAATAATTGATATTATAATTATTAAAATAAATTTAAATTGAAACTTTTGATGTCATCCACGAATTTTATAGATGAATATAACATGTTAGGGTTTATTTAATGTATTTTTTGTGAAGTAACCAAGTTTTTTTTACTTTAACAAAAAATGTTAAATATTGTCAAAATTGACATAAGTGAGTTTTTAAAACAAATACTATTTTATTAAATTATATAGTGGTTCTAAAATATAATATTAGGCCAAATGAATTATATAATGTTACATATGTCATTAATGAACCACTTTAGGTTCTCTTGGCATTTTATTGTAACTATATTAACCATGTAGTTTAAAAATACAAGAAGAAATGGTAAAAGTGAAACTATTTAACTAAGACTTAAATATAAAAGATAATGTTAATATGGTGACCTAAACATGTCTGAAACCTATTTTTGAGAGTATTTAGGCCCATACTTATCTTATACTCTAAATAAATCTATTTTTATCTATTAGAAACCAAAAAAATTATAATAAATGAATAAGCTTTTCCTATAGTGCCCCACACCTCTCTTATAAAAGGGTACTTCCCCTTCTCATAAATTCACACATCTAAGGAAATTTGGCTCATCCAACCACTACTCAAATATCCTCCCAATTACCCTCAATTTATCCAAGAGGCCTTACATTGATCAGAAATCCAACCTAATGATCCCTTTTGTTCAAATTAAAAGGAAACACCTAAAGAAGATGTAATTATTTCATCACCTCTTTCAAAGTTATTTTCCTCTTCTACTTCCCCTTTTTTGTTGTTTCCATAATAAAATAATAACTCAATTTTCTTATACATACTGAGATATTATTGTAAATATATTACAACCATATTCATTATTCTATCAATCTTATGAATGACAATGTCACCATACGTGTGAACATACGGCTTATCGTCTCCACGTCGTTGTGTAGTTTGTTATTCAACACTTCATTATTTGGATGGGTATAACAATGAGTTTAATTGATGTAAATAATAAATATAACATGTTAATTATTATTTATATAAAATATACCATCCAATTACATACTATTTCACCATCAATAGAATGATATTGTTGCTCGTGCGTACGTACGGACCACCATCTCCACAACGCGATGAGATTTCATTCCCCATCATAACCATTCAAGAATAATATTCATCTGAGGATTAAAAATAATGTTTAAGAACTTAATATCATTCTGTATATGAATCAAATATATCCAATCCACAAAAAACATGACTTAACAAAACAAACATATAAAGGAAAACAAATCACTTAACACCCAAAACAATGATAATACTGAAATATTATTAACAAATCAATATTAGAGGGTCATATATGATATCATATTTATGTATGCGGATCTTTTATAATTTAATAACATTTCATTAATGATTATACAGTGGTTAACGTACCCTCGACTAAATAAAAGTACAAGGTAAGTGTTAATTTTACAATCTCATTATTATCTGAGGTTGTTTATACATAAGTATCTACTAGGACTTTTTTATCATCCACATCCATGTTTCTTAGAAATGTATTTTAAACTAGTTTTAATAATTCTTAGACTATGGGTTAAATTCATTTGTACACTTCTTTTACTTTTTATAAATTTTTTTGAAAGGAATCTTTATTTCATTTTCCAAATAATGTATTTTATGATCTTTTTGAAAAATTAAGGAAAGAATGTTTTTAACTTATACGGTGGGTGCGGCCATTTTCCACCATTATAACACCTTCAAATATTCCCTTACAAGCTTATATGAATATTTTAAAAATAAATGTTTACTTTTATAATTATGTATCTTTTAAATGATTTCAAAGTAGAAAGTGATATTTCTCTCAAATAGTTTTCGGATTGATTTCATCTATGTCAACATCTATTGTTGGATTTTATATTTAATTGAATTTGATTTATTACAATACAATATTCCATATTGTATTGATATTTTTATTATATGTTTGACTATGGATGTGCTATTTTTATGTCATTCATGGTTTATGGTTAAAGTATTAACATTTCGTTTGTTAGTTTAATATGAATATTTTTTTTATGATTCACCCTTTTCATATGAGAAATGTATTGGACGTATTAAATGGTGGGTGGGGCCCGCTATAGCCCATCGATGCATTGGTAGGTCTCATGAGACAAACTACTATTGTGGTACAAGGCCTTGATAGTATTTTTATTTCTAGTCTTGGAACGAGTCCTTGAATATTTGGTTATGATGTCCGGCATTATACATTACATCATTATGAGATTAGATATTGATGTTACATGTGATTATTATACTAGTAGAATATCCATTTGAATAAGTAAATGGTATTATTTGATTTATCTTTGCAATATTATTCTGAATTTTAAGTTTAAAAGGCTTGTGTTTTAGTCTTAGATATTTTCTTAAAAGATTGTGCTTATTTAAGATAGTTTCTGCTATATTGTTATCCTTACTGAGCATTTGAGTTCACCCATTTCTTATGTTT
This sequence comes from Viscum album, assembly GCA_963277665.1. Classification (NCBI taxonomy): domain Eukaryota; kingdom Viridiplantae; phylum Streptophyta; class Magnoliopsida; order Santalales; family Viscaceae; genus Viscum; species Viscum album. The sequence continues at coordinate 1,360,566,759 of OY728151.1, read as the reverse complement.
TATTTTTCCCAAGATGTGAAGAATTATATTATGACTGATCTATAGGGATAAGCTAATTGATATAAGTTTGTTCAAAGGAGACACAATGTTTCTTTTTCATTTTACAATGTAATGTAAAACGTATGTATGTATATCGTACTTAAAATTCTACTAAACTGATTGATATTTCGAGACTTGATCTCTTGTGATCATTCAAATATTATGTTATAATGCATCGACTTTGGGTAATTGGGGTTGGGGCGTTATAGTTGGTATCCGAGGGATTTTAGTGCAAACCTTGGAAACTAGATTTAGAAAAACTCTCATTAGAGAACATTACCCTAACATAGACTTTGAGGATTAGTATAGAAGAACATCCAAAAAATTTTGGTAATGTAGATATTATGTGGGTTTTATAAGAAATACATCCATTTTGGGATACTAAAAGCGGATGTGGTTCTGGCATAGATGTACCTAGGAGTAAAAACTCTGACAAGGAGTTTCGGGCTTGACATAGGGTATCCCGGTACACAATAATGGGCCTTACTATGCACCTGGTTTGACACTCTTAGTGGATATTATTTGGATAATTCATTTTTTATTTACAAACCATTATGGTGAATTTATGAGTATATACATCCCCAAAGAAAACATTTTTTATGATTATGGATTATATGCATAAATTGTTCACTTTATTTTAAGTATTTTACATGTTTGGAATTATGCATTGTGATTCATAAACAAATCTAGTGTATGAAATTTTTTAGAAACAACGCCTAGTGGGAGTAATAGAAAACGTATCGATGCACATAATCCATGTAGGGATTTCCCTCCTATTCAAGATAATTATATTGTAGCTGGTGATGAAACTGGTGTTGAATAGATTATAACCATACTCAGACAACTCACTCAGGTTATGAATAATAATGATACCCATATGGAGTACCCTGATCCACAATACAGAGGATCAATGTTAGATCTATTAATGAGGAAACAACCACCAACATTAAATGGAACCTCAAATCCATTTGTAGTTGAGCAATGGATAATTTCCTTAGATAAAATATTTCATGCATTTGGGAGTAGCGAAAGGGGAAAAATAATGGTAGTTTATCGCCTCTCAGAAGAAGAATATCAATGGTAGTAATTAATTCAAAACAAAAAAGAAGATGAAGAAGTATCAAAAATGGAATGGAGGGAGTTTAAAGATCTTTTATTAGAAAAATACTTTCCTCGTGAACATCGAGCGGATATGGAAGAGGCAACATTGGAACCTGAGGAACTTATGATGAAGAACCACACAAATATTTTTATGCAGTAATATTATAGAAATTTTAAGGATGAAATTATTTTAAAGAGGTAGTAATGTAACACCCCAAGCGTTCATGGTATGTTTCTCTTTGAATAATACAATAACTTTTGCTATACACAACTCCTAGTTCTAGCACACTATGACCAATCAAACTAGCCGTTTAAAAAATCAGTAATGAATAGTAATACCCACTTTTTGAAATTTAATAAATTTTATTTTTTAAAATGGAATTGTTTTTACATTCAGAATATCAAAATTATCATAGGGTTAATTTTTTGTATTTTTCTGAAAAAATTCAATTTTTGATGAATAGTGAAAAACATTGTGTTATTTTTTAAAACCGACTTTTTATTTAAATAAATTTTGTTAAATTTAAATTTATTTTAAAGTCAAAATAGATACATAATACTTATATTTGTCTAATTTAATTCATTGGATTCATTTTTTAATAAGATTATATATATAATTTTATTGAACCTTTTCACATCTTTTACCCACCTTCTAGGAACATTTGCAAATTTGTATAAAACATAATTTTACCACTTCTTTGAATTTAATTTCAAAAATCCTATAGAAACGGTTTTCATCAATACGTACAATGTGGTTCAATAAGATGAAAATAATTTTTGGTGAATAGTAACATTTGAATTGTATTTACCACGGTTAAAAGTAAATATTGTAAATAAAGTTGAAAATAATATTATAATAATATAAAATTACCCCAACAAATGTATTAATTATATTGTACAAGTGTTTTTCGACCAAAATAAATCTTAGGACAAAAATATGATCTTTTTTGGTCCACTTGGATTAGATTATGACATTTATTATATTTTATTTAAAGAAGAGTTAAAAGTGTTAAATTCAAATTTTAATAGCTAAACTGTTTTTAATATAGGGTTATGCATAAGATAAATTCAACTAAAAATATTCATTTGAAGTATAAAAATATTTCATACATCATGGTATTTTATTTATAATTTTTAAAAATTAATTAATTAAATTTATTTATGACACAATAATGATGTATGAATTACCTTATTAATCAAAGATTAAAATAATTGATATAATAATTATTAAAATATATTTAAATTGATACATTTTATTCCATAAATAAAATTTCTAGTTGAATTTTACATTTTAGGGTTCATTCAATGTATTTCTTTTGAAGGAGTCAATTTTTTATGACTTTAACAAAAAACCAAATACTAAATAGTGTCAAAATTGACATAATTGAGTTTTTAAAACAAATATGATTTTATCAAATTATAGAATAGTCCTAAAAATATAAGACTCAGAAAATTAACTTATATAATGTTACATATGTCATTAATTAATCACTTGAGTTTATCTTGGCATTTTATAGTAACTATATTAACCATGTAGTATAAAAATACAAGAAGACATGGTAAAAGTTAAACTATTTAACTAAGGGTTAAATCTAAAAGATAAGGTTAATATGGTGACCTAAACATGTCTAAAACATATTTTTTGAAATAATTTAGACCCATCATCATCTTATAATCTAAATAAATTCATTTTAATCTATTATAAAACTAAAAATATTTTTATAGTAGATTAATATTTCAATATTTTCCTAAAGTGCCTCTCACCTCTCTTATAAAAAGGTACTTCTCCTTATATTAAATTCACACATCCAAATCCATATGTATCATCCAAACCCTACTTAAATATCCTCCCAACTACCCTAAATTCAACTTAGAGTCCTTAATTTTATTATAAAGGCAACCTAAATATCCCTTTTGTTCAAATTAAAAGGAAGCACCTAAAAAAGAGGTAATTAATTTATCACCTCTTTCAAAGTTATTTTCTTCTTCTACTTCCTATTTCTTTGTTTTTTTCACACTAAAATAATAAATCCAGTACCTTATACATACTGAGACGTTATTATAAATATGTTACAACCATATTCATACTTCTATCTATCCTACGAATAACAAAGTCACCATACGTGTGTACGTACGGCTTACCATCTCCACATCATGGTGTAGTTCGTTATTCAACACTTCATTATTTGTATAGGTATAATAATGAGTATAATTGATGTAAATAATAAATATAACATGTTAATTATTATTTAATTATAATATACCATCCAATTACATATGAATTCACCATCAATAGAATGATATTGTCGTTCATGCATATGTACGGCTTACCATCTCCACAACGTGATGAGATTTCATTTCTCATCATAACCATTCCAGAATAATTTTCATTTGATGATTAAAAATAATTTCTAATAACTTAATATCATTATGTATATGAATCAAATACATCATATCCATAAAAAACATGACTTAACATAACAAACATATAAATGAAAAAGAATCAGTTAACACCCAAAATAATGATAAAACTGAAATATTATTAACAAACAAATATTAGAGGATCATATATGATATCATATATATGTATGTGGTTATTTTATAATTTAATAACAATTATTTAACCATTATAAAGGAGTTTAACATACCCTATACTAAGTAAAAGTACAATTTAAGGGTTAATTTTACAATCTCTTTATTATTTGAGGTTGTTTATACGTAAGTATCTACTGGGAATTATTTATCATCCACATACATGTTTCATAAAAATGTATTTTAAAACAGTTCACTATTTATTAGACTATGGGTTAAAGTCATTTATACACTTGCTTTACTTTTTATAAAATTTTTTGAAAGGAAACCTTATGTCGTTTTCCAAACAAGGTACTTTATGACCTTTTCGACAAATTAAGGAAAGAATTTTTTTAACTTATACGACAGGTGCCGCCATTTTCCACTGTTATAAAACCTTAGAAGGTTACCTTACAAGATTATATGAATATTTTCAAAATAGAAGTTTTATTTTATAAATATGTGACTTTTAAATGATTTCAAATTATAAATAGATATATCTCTCAAATAATTTTTGGATTGATTTCATCCGTGTCAACATCTATTATTGGATTTTATCTTTAATTGAAGTTGGTTTATTATGATACAATATTGCATATTGTATTGATAGTTTTATGATATGTTTGACTATGTATTTGTTATTTTTATGTCATTCATGGTTTAAGGTTAAAGTATTAACTTTTTGTATGTTACTTTAATACGAATCTTTATGTTATGTTTTTCCCTTTTCATATGAGGAATGCATTGGATGTAGTAAGTGATGGGAATGGATATCCATAGCCCCTCGATGCATCGGTATGTCTCATGAGACAAACTAGGGTATTGACACAAGGCCTTGACAATATTTTTATTTGTAGTCCTTTCATGAGGCCTTGACTATTGGTTTCAATGTCCGGTATTATGCATTCCATCATTATAAGATTAGCTATTGATATTACATGTGATTATTTGACTAGTATAATATCCATGTGAATAAGTAAGTGGAATTATTTGATTTATCTTTTCCATATTATGCTGAAGTTTAAGTTTAAAAGGACTATGTTTTATTCTTATACATTGCCTTAAATGTTTATGATTATTTATGATAGTTTCTTCTATATTCTTATCCTTAATACGTATCTGAGCTCACCCCTTTCTTATGTTTTATTTTTTCCAAGATGTGAAGAAATATATTATCATTGACCTGTAGAGATAGTATAAGGGATATGAGTGTGTTCAAAGGATAAAAATGTTTCTTTTTCATTTTATAATGTAATTTAAAACTTGTGTATATATCTAGTACTTACAAGTCTACTAAACTGGTCGTTTTTGTTTGGGACTTGATCTCTTGTGGTCATGCCAATGTTATGTAATAATTCACCGACTCTGGGTAATTTGGTTCAGGATGTTACACTCTAAATAAGTGAAATTCAAGGATATGAAAATTAATTTTATATAGTATGTCCTATAAAAATAAGAAGTGGATGAGGTGATGTTATTCCTTTCCTCAAATTTATAAAGGAGAAATGGATAGTTTAAAGGGGAACTTCCACTCATGTGAATTCAATATTGAAAGGATGGGAGCCTTTTATAAAATTATCCCAAAGAGTTTCAAGATAATGATGATGATGAGGATGAGATTAACATGAATAAATATTCATCGCATGTGAAAGGTAACAAAATTACTTGGTGAAGTTTCTTCAACAAGAAGAACCTTATTTCATAAGAAAATAATAGTTCAGAAGAAACTGAGGTATATGAAATTTCAAACTGAAATAATCATATAGAAAATGATAGCATGAAGTTTGTGGGAAATTCCCAGACAAGATAATAGAGACAAAATGATGAAGGATAAGTGTAAGGAAGTGTTTATCTTCAAGTTGAATTATAATATTCTATTGAGGAGGTAGATTTCTGGAGATTGAAAATGAAGAAAGCCAAAATAGTGGTTTAGGATGAAAAAATATGTATGCAATAGAAAAAAGAGGAGAAGTTAGATCTAAAGGTAAAAATTTAAAATATTAATTATAAAATTATATAGATGTAACATCCTATTATTTTAAAGGGAAAACTATATTAAATGGTGTACAAGATACGCCACATCAAGCTTAAACAAACAAACAAATATAATTATTTAAATGTGATCGTTATAACCTAGTTGATAAATTGGAGGGTATGGGTAATAATTACTAATTTATGAAATTTATATGAAGGTCCAACTCAATATGAATTTATTTATAAGTTCATATAAAATAATCACACATTTTTTTAGTAAAGTTACTTTCTTCTTTAAAAATATGTTTCCTTCAAAAATGAGTTTTTTTATGTTTATGAGGGAATATTATAATTTCTAAAAGTTACAGAAAATTTATTTAACAATATTAATTTATTTATTTCTTTATTAATTTCAATATTATCTTAAAACTAACTTTTTATAATTTTCTGAAAATATTATGTTTTCAAGGAATAATGAAAAATACTAATTTTTATTTAAAATTCTATATTATTTTAAAGTATTTACAAGGAAAAATTATGTTTTAGATTAAATTTCAATTTTAATTAATATATTTTTTTAAATAATACAATTATGGTTCTTTAAATGGAATTTCTACTTGAATTTAGTATCAATTCATTTTATATTTAAAAGAAGGAATTTTTTTGAAAATTTGTTTTTCGTTGCATTTTTCTGATTTATTTTAAAATTAAAATATAAAAAATATGGGATTTAAATTTTTTAAAAATGGATTCCATATTTTTAATTAGTGGGTCCTCATTTATTATATAGGTTCCTTTTATTTTTTAAATATAAATTGTAACTTTAATAATTTTGGTTACCATGGTTAAGGGTAAATCGGGTAATTTATGTTACAAATAAAGCCCTAAGAACCATAAAACGACCTAGACACTTTCTTAAAAATTATTTAATGATTATATCACAACCATATTCATTAAATGGTTGAATATATTACCTTTTTTCTCCAATTGGATAAGATTATGACCTTTATAATATTTTATTTAAAGAAATGTCAAACATGTCACACTCTTGTTTTTAATAAGAGTAATATTTTTATTATATTGTTATACAGGGGATATGTTCAACTATAAATAGTATTTTTAAATATAAAATATTTATATTCATCATGGGAATATATTTTTAATTTTTCTATAAAAATAATTACCTTAAATACTGACAAAACCTATTATAGTAATTATTCAATTATTTGAAAAATCAAATAAATGATATTAAAAATATTAAAATAAAAATAATCTAATATAAATAAATTGATAAAAAATTATAGATTCACTTTATATTTTATATATATAATAAAGTAGTTTTTATAAAATTCTATGTGTTATCTTGATATTATTAAAGTCGAAGTAATGAATACTTCAAAAAATTGACATTATTGGTATTTTATAATAAATAATATTTTATTAAATAAAATAAAACACTATGAATATTAAATTTTTAGATTATTCTAGGATGTGGATTAAAATATAAATAATTTTCCACTTATTTATTTCTTTTCATTTATAGTAACTGTATTATCCCATAAAAAGTAACAATTTAATTTGTCACGATAAGAGTTAAAGGGGTAAAATAAGCGTTAAAAAAATATAAGGGTATAAATATAGTAAAAACATATTTAATTTTTTATTTTATAAGGATATTTATACATATAGTAATTTTATATTTGAAATGACTCACTTTGGATCCATTTATAAAAGAAATTAAATTAATATTAATTTATGATTTTGAGAAATTCCCAGAGTTCCCCTCCCCTATCTTATAATAAAGAACATCTTATTCTCATTTATTCATAATTAAAAACCATTTAATTTTTTTCAATACCTGAAAAAATACCTTACTATAATACCTTTCCAAATTCTATAGCTATTTTTAGGTATAATACCAATCTTATAAGTTATAAGGTGTTATGAAGAAGAGGATTTCCAAAGAAGAGGTGTACATTTTTTCTGCATGTCTTAGTTTTGTTTATTCTTCCACATCCTTAAACCCATATTAAATCATGAAAAAATAATAACTTATGTATCCTACATATACTGATATTTTATTATGTTAGTGTAATAACCCATATTCATCGCCTCTTTCATCAAATGTGAAAAGAATCCATCATTTGTGTGTACGGAAAACTACCACCTCGTGAACCGATGTAATTCGTTTCTTATCACAATCTCTAAAGAATAGTAATAATTATTGAATTAGTGTTTATATATTATATTCATAAAATATTTATAATTTTTAAAATATAATATATCATTTACATTCTTACCTTTCCATGCACATAAAAAGGACAACGTCGTTTCTGCATACGTGTAGACTACCACCTCCACGAGGCAATGTGATTCATTATTCATCGCCACATCTCATGGATGATATATATAAGTAAATTAAAAGAATTTATATGATATATATTTTAATATTATAATTATATAAATATAAAATAATACTTTTCTTCTTTCCATAATGAACATTGAAATATTGAAATGTTACTCATGTGTATGTACGGCCTACCGTGTCCATGATTGTAATGTAGTTCCTTTTTCATAACCATATGTAATTTTTGAATTTAGAACTTTAATTGATATATAAAAAGGATTATTATTTTATTATTATTATTCTGTATATGATGGAATCATAACCGCTTTGACTATATTCAACAAACCAAAGTCATGTTGGACATAAGTATCGAATATCGTCAAAACATTCAACGTGAAATTAAGTGATTAAGTAATTATATATAAAAATGTAATGAATTATATAAAATGAATAATAAACCTTTAAAAAATTATTTATCAAGTATAAAATTAAATTAAGTTTATTATTAATGAAGATAAAGAACATACATGACGTGTCAGACTCAATGTAAGGAACTTTCATTTAAAAACCATCTTTTAATGTTTCCCTTAAAACTATCTTTTTCTCATCTAATGTTTGCTGGCGATGTGTTGATTTTCACTAATGGAAGGAAAAGATCCCTTCTCCATCTTATGGAGATCTTTTCTAAGTACGATCGCTTGAGTGGACATTGTATCAATCCTTCGAAAAGCCATGTGTTCATTTCCGATAAATGCTCTGGAGTTCGGTGTAGAGGCATCCAAGATATCCTCGGTTTTCATCAGAAGCACTTAAAAAACCTCTATCTTGGTGTTCGAGTTTCATGCGGTCACATCAAGAAACAACACTTTGATGATATTCTTAATCGGTTGCTGGGAAGGATCTTCAGTTGGAAGAAAAATTTGTTATCATCTGGAGGGCAGGTTATGTTGATAAATAATGTATTAACTTCTATAACGATGCATATATTCTCTATCATTAAACCCCCTAAAGGTGTGGTCAAGAAAATGGAGTGAATCAACACTTTCCTGTGGTACACTAACCAGGTAGGGCACTATCACTGGGATTCTTGGCATCTCTTGGAAAATCCAATGGTCAAAGGGGGTGTTGGTATCTGGGATATTAGTGAAACCATCTTGGGCATGCAAGGCTAGTTAGCCTAGGAGATTATCACTAGGTAGTCTCTATAGGAGAGGTTCTTCAAGGCATGATACGGTTCCCAATGAGAGGCATCGGGATATTGTGGTTCTTCATTTCTGGTGTGGTGCATGTTTTCCCATTTTGAGTAAATGTGTGGCTTCATGTGGTGGATCATCGGTAAAGGAGTTGTAAACTTCTGGGAAGACAACTGGTCTAGGGAAAAGTATGCATACCCAGGTAGTCCCTTCCCGGATATTAATTTCAGAGAAACAAGTGTTCGGTATGATCTCATTCATGAAGAAATGAATCCTATCCAACCAATGGTCATTGAAAATATTATTATGGATGACGAACCGAATAGATGTTGCTTCACCAGATCGAGTGTTGGTAGGTTCAAGAACTGGGATTACAAGAGGCTCTTTCATGCAGATGTTATCTTGGATGAGTGGACGCCAGTGGTGTGGTGAAATGAGATTCCTACTAGAATTAACTTCTTGGTTTGGTGTATCAGAAATAAGTCAATCCCAATCGAAGAGAGCATTAAAAATAAAGGAATCTCCCTGGCTTCTCGCTGCTTCTGCTGTGTGAATCTGAAGGCGGAGTCGATGATTCACTTGTTTTTTACGAGTAACTTAGCCACTTATCTCTAGTTCTTCTTCACCCCTCATCCATGCATCTATAGAGAGTTTATGTATTTATAGGGATTCTTTTCTTCCTGGTTTTATGGGTCTAATAATAGAATCATGGAGCGTAAAGCACGGGTTTTCATTATTATGTCTATATTCTAGACTATATGGGAGGCTCACAACCATGTACAGCTGGGCTCCGGTCTCTCCTTTTTATTCATGATGATGTGGTTAATTTCCCTCATTGTCGAGATGGTTTTGTTATTGAAAGGGGGTCACACCTCAGTTACGATATGCAATCTACTCAATCGTCCCTTCATATAGAGAAGGGAGAACGGCCACTAGGTCATATGGAAACCTCCTAGTAGCGGACTTAAACTAAACATGGATGGATCATATATGGAGGGGTCCATGAGGGGTGGTGGGGTTATTCTAGATTTTTTGTACTCAGTTCACTTAGGTTTCAATGCATTCTATGGTCTAGGAAACTTCTTGGGTGTGGAAATTCGGGCCCTTCTCTCCGGCTTTAGGGTTTGCTGGAGGCTGGGCTTACAGGTGGATGAGATCAAATCTAATTTTGATGTACTCATGAAGGCTATATAGGGACGTCATGCGATACCTTGGGAGTTGATATATCTTATTCATAGATGCATTGTGGAGACCAATCAAGGGCAGATGATACATCATAGTTAGAGGGAGGCTAACTTCGCGGTGGATTTGATGGCTCGTATGGGTAGACAGAAAGAGAATCTTCAAATTTATGCTAGTTTAGACTCTCTTCCCACTGAGTGTAAGAGTGTATTACTAGGGTATTCCCTTGTTCTACACCATTTTCTCCCTCCATGAAGGGTTTGTGTTTTGTTCCTTTTCAAAATCAATAAAAAATAACTTTCAGTCATTCAAATGAGATACTTTGTGACTTTTCCGACAAAAATATGGAAGGAATTTTATTTTAACTTATACAACATGAGAATATTTTCATACCTTCATGAATAATATTTTCTATGAATATTCATTTAAAATATTACATATTTATTTTCAAATAAAATTTTTCCCATTGTATGTGCGCAATTTTTTTAAATAAGTTACTTTCCTCAAGGAATGTTTTTATGATGCATTAATTCATGTTTTTTTATTATGTTATGGTTTATGAGCATTGTTTATGATTATGGGTTGTTCTATTATAAACCAAATATTTTGTTTCTATGATATCCCTCCAATTAATTGGGTATTTTTATGTTGGAATTTGACTGTTTTGGTTATTCTAAGTGTAACTTCGATGGTTACTCTATGTATAGTAGTGAGGGTTATTTTAAGTATAACTATGAGGGTTATTTAATGTGTATCCATGAGGGTTACTCCATATGTAAGTATGGTAAGAAAATAATGGCCCAAGTTACCTATATGATTTATTTAGGCATGATATTTTTTTGCAATATTATCATGTATTCACAAGATGAGTTGTTAAGTTTATGTTCAAGGGAAAGTATATGCTACTTCTTAAGGGTGAAAAGTATACCTTTTTGAAAAAGTATTCATGATTTTATCATTTTTCATAGAAACCTATCTAGGGTTTTATTTTTACCTTTAATATTTCTTATAAAATTTATTATAGAATACTTCGGACAGAAAATATGATTTATTGTGAAATAAAATGTTTTTTAGGAATAAGTTTGTTTTCAAAAAGAGAAATTTTTATAAATATTTATGGAATAATAGTTTCTTTAATTAATTTTATTCCCCTTACAGAGATTTTTGTCCTCATAGCAAGTTTTCAAAGGTTTTTTAAAGGTTTTAAGGATGGTTTAAGTAAAATAATAATTCAAGTTTAAAGTCATAAAGATTTGTCATGAAAGAAAATCATGCTATGTTTTAAAAGATTCATATTGATAAAAAGGATATTTAGTAGAATGGTCTAATTTTTAATATAATAGTTTTTTATGTATAATTTATAAAAAAAATCTATAAAACTATAAACTGAAAATATCATTGAACTTATAAGGAATTGAATTCATTTTCAAAGACACTAGAATATGTATGTTTTAAGGATAGGCCCTTACAATTGGTATTAGAGGAGGGTTTAGATAAATTTAGATATTAGGATTATTTTAGGTGTGGAAATCTGAAGATTTTTTAATAACATTATGGGTTTACAAGTTTACATTTGATCTTAAGTTCAGTTTCTTAGACACCTATTTTTATTTTTTATGTAAGGACATTTCAAATAGATTAATGAACTTTTCAGAGATGTTTTTTTTGGTTAAGGTAAATGTAACCCTTAGGTTTAATGTGAAGTATTATTTGAGTAAGAATAGATTTAATTTTTTTGTACATAACAATGAAGGTATGGATAACCTTTATAGTTTATATGATCATTTCTTTTAAGGAAATTATGATTTATTGCCTTTTTTAAATGAAAAATCAAAGGTAAAAGATAACCTTTGAGGTTAAATATTTTTCATTTAATGATAAATATATTAATGTTATTTTTGTGTATATTTCTCAAATTTATAAGAATTTTATAATAATTATATTAATATGGTTTTAGATAAAGGACATCTGGAAGGTAGTGTAACATCCCAGTTCTGGGATCCACCCATAGGTGCCCTATACCCGGTTGGTCACATGGCCCCAAACGCATTTCCCAAAAATTCAGAGGCTACCGACTAGCAGTGAGGGCCTTGGGTGTGATAGTAGGGAAACTATTCCCTCATTGGAAGAGTAATGTAGTGGAAATAAATATAAAACAATAGTGGAAGCAGTAATAACATGAAATAAGTAAACAGTGGAAGACTGGATGTAATATACAACTGGAGAAAACATATATAAATGATGCATGATACATGTTTCTAGGAAAGTATCCAAACAAGTCACAATGCTGGAATATAGTACTAAACCAAATTACAAAGAAAAAAATAAACTCCAGAATCATCGCAATCCTCATCTTGATCACATTCCCTCTAACTCCACAGCAATCAAGTACCTGAAAAAGATGGGTGTTTTCCCTAATCTATACCTGTAGCAATATAATCTATTTTGGCCCAAAATCATGACCCAAATAGGGTGTGAGATGAATACTAGTAGGAAACCACCCAATGATCTATGCCTAACCGTCATTGAATATATCTATATGGTAGGAAATAAGAAAAATTAAGTAGTAAACAAGGAAGTACTCAAATGTAATCAATCCTATAGTTCCAATTGCATTCATTTTCATAGATCAAGTAAGAAGAAATAAATACAAGTAACCCTATGGGAAGTACTCGTAGTCTAACCCCTCTGGTTAAACCAAACAAACACAACCAACCCTCTGGGAAGTACTCAAAGTCTAACCCCTCTGGTTCAGCTTTATTAAAGACTCTCTGAGGGAGCACTCACCATTAATTCCCTCGGTGGTCTCATATTGGTAACTATAGACACTTTGAGGAAGCACTCAACATCCAATTCCTCATATGGTCTCACAACGTAGAACTATAGAAACTCTGAGGGAGAAAAAATTTCATCCCCCCTATGGTATTGCAACATAAAAGTAAAAAGACACTCTGGAGAAGCCATTAGTACCCATTTTCCCTATGGTCTACTATACCAGGTTCCCACAACCCTGTGTAAGTCAATCGTGCAAAACGATATTCAATAGCCAACGTAAACCTTAAGAACTACTTGGCTAACATCTTTCAAGAACTATTTTTCTAAGCAACTGCAAGCATATAACAGCATCAGATAATATCACTCCACCCTAAAAACACTAGGCATTGAAAATAAGCATCCAAACCATAAAATCTAGACCAAATGATCAAAATCAAAACGAACATGGGAAACACATCTATATCATGGAAAATAACCCTATTCACTATCAAACAACCTCTACTCGGGAATGCAAGTCATAGCAGGAAATAACAGGGCTAAAATACCTAAACATGCAATACCTCATTCTAGGGTATTGGGAACTTTTGCACATAATATTCAAGGACTAACTATCTAAAGGCCCAAACCACATACCTCAACGTTTTATGATCGATATACTCCAGCATAGGCCCTTGAATCTTCCTATAATGATGCAGATCTACAAAATAAGTCTAAAACATTCAACCAAGGATATCTCATGAGAGAATAGAAATCAAGATATGAGGCTCTAGAAGAAGGAAGAACTCGCTGTGGCGATTCCAATACAATTAATAGTGGTTGATTCAGAGAACGTATGATCGATTGGGGGCTCCAGAAATAATCGCGCTCCTCAGTCGCTCCTGGATGAGATGTCATTACAAGAAGGGGTTTCTGTGAATGAGAGGTGACCTCGGTCTGATATAATAATTAAAAAGAAAATTAAATGGCGTTTTATTTAAAGATACATAGAATGTACTTTCCTTAATCAGTCCCCACTTTAGGCGGTCTCCAGGTCACCCCACACAGCCATGTACTCGGTTGTTACACAGCAAGTACACAGTCACCCATGGAAACTAGGTACACAGCGTGTACTCCAAAGTATATGGTGTGTACTCCTTAAATTTATAGATTATTCTCTTTTTCTCAAGAAAAACTAGAAAATAAAAACCCATACCTGAAAAGAAGTTCTGAGTTCTTATAAACTTCCCCCCTTAAAAAAAAATTCCCTGAATTTCCCTAGGAAGGCAGCGTAGAAGAAGAATCCTCGAATAGATTTGGCCACTGTGATTGTACATCAGTCTCCCTCTCCCTAGTCTCATTTTGTACTCGCATGTGCTTCCATATCACTCATACTAGAGTAACAGACCAGCCACAGAGAACCTTTACACTGCGATCAACAATCCAGATAGGATGCTCCTCGAACAATGAGTCCACCTCCATATCAACCTACTCAAGTTGAAAAATGTGGGACATGTATGAGAAGTAACATTGTAGCTGAGAAAAGTGGAAGACGTTGTGCATACCCTGATACCTCTGAGGTAACTGCAACCGATAGGCAACCTTCCCGACCCTCTCCAAAACCTCAAACTGTCCAACATATCTCAGTGAAATCTTGCCTTGTCTCTTAATCCTCTTGTGTCCCAACCTCAGTGTGACACATAGGAAAACCTAATCTCTGACCTCGCACTCTAGAGGTCATCTCTGTTGATCATCAAAAGACTTCTATTTTTACTGTGCAGTATCCATCCCATTCCAAATCAACATTATCTACTCTATGGTCTCCTCAACAAGACGGGGTCCCAACATAGCTACCTCTTCTACTTCCATCCAACATAGGGGTGATCAGCATGGCCTACCATACAAACCCTCATAAGGTTCCATCTAAATAGTTTATTGGAAACTATTATTATAGGAAAAATCCACCATAGGTATGTGTTTCTCCCAAGAACTTCCAAAATCTAAGACGCATGATCGAATCATTTCCACTGGCACCTATATCGTACGCTTAGACTGGCCATCTATCTGGGGATGGAAAGTTTTACTAAGAAGTATTTGTGTGCACAAATCCCTTTGTATTCCCTGCCATACCTGAGAAGTAAAACGGGCATATCTGTATTAAACTATGGAGTATAGAACCCTATATAAATGTACAATCTATTGGATGTAAAACCTTCCCAACTCATCTACACTAAAGGTCTCCTTGATCGACAAGAAGTGAGAAAACTTTGTGAGTCATTAAATGGAAACCCAAACTATAATATTCCCTTCAGGTGACCTCGATAAGCCTATCATGAACTCCATCACGACATCATTCCACTTCCACTCAGGAATGGGTAGCTACTGCAAAAGCCATGTTGGTTGCTGATGCACTGACTTCACCTGCTAACAGGTGGAACACCTCATGACATACCCAGCAACATCTCTCTTCATACCTAGCCACCAATACTGATGGTGCAGATCTCGATACATCTTGGAGACACCAGGATGAACTACCCAAACTGAGGAATGAAAGTCCCACATCATCTCCACACGTATGTTTGCTGACACCCATACACGCCCATGAAAGCTCAAGATCTCATCCTCACCCATTGTCCATCCAGGAATAGGTTCCTCTCCTGACACACTCTTTTATAGGACTAGTCCTTGAGCATCGGATAACATCCTCATTCTCACTCGATCAAGTAGAGTAGAGGTAACATCCACAGAAGAAAGAAATGTTTTCCCCAATCTATTGTGAACCTCCAAATTCATCTCAGATAACAGAGCCATTAGCTGCCACTCCCTGTTGGCACTAGTGCAGAAAAAGTTATTTACGTCACCATTTTTTACGTCGGTTACATATAACCAACATGATAATATGTGAAACGTGGTTTTTTAGGACGGTTATTTTATAACTGACATAAAAAATGAGGTGAGTAAATTTTTAACGTCGATTATTTTAATAACCGACTTTAAAAATCGAGCAGGTTCGTTTTTTATGTCAGTTATAAATTGACCGATGTAAAAAACCAAAGCGCAGTGTTTTTTACATCGGTTATCAAATAACCGACCTAAAAAATGAGCTATCTACGATTTTTTTACATCGGTTATAAAATAACAGATGTAAAAAAACGACTTTTGAGGCCTTTTTGACATCGGTTATTTGATAACCAGCGTAACAAAACAACCCGCAGAATTTTTTACGTCGAATATAAAATAATCGATGTAAAAAACTGTGATTTCTGATGTATATTTTACATCGCTTATTCCATAACCGACGTAAAAAACCAACACGCGGATTTTTTTATGTCAGTTATAAAATAACCGACGTAGAAAAAGTTGTATCTCATACATTTATAACATCGGTTATTATAATAACCGACGTTATAAATGTAAAAAAATAGTTTATAACGTCGGTTATTAAATAACCGACATTATAAAACATTTAAAAAATTAACAAGCCCTGTGGATTGTCATTTATGATTTTTCGATCGACATTCCGGCAACTCGTCTCTCTCGTGCGGTAAACCCTAATCGACTCGTCGAACTCGTTGCGTTAAACTCATTTTCCATCATCGTTTATCATCTTTACTCTCCTTGGATCTATCATCTCAACTCGCAACACTCAGGTAAGCCTCTCGCAACTTTATTTCGTTCTTTTTTTTTTCAGATAGTCTATATTTATGTTTTGAAATTTTTTGTTTAAATTAGGTAATATTCTTCGATTTCGAACCCTCTTACCTCGTTTTTCCATCATCATCTTATTTATTATCCCCAGATCTATTAGATCGACTCGTAATATTCACGTAAGCCTCACCTACTTCTATTTAGTTTGATTTTGTTTCGCGAATGCCCGACATTGATGGTAATTTTTGTTTTCATTGACAACTAATGATCTCATTCACCTATATTACTGCATAGAATGGTTATTGATTAAATGTACGAATTGGGAAATGATATTTCATGTGTTGTTGTTGCTTATGTTTATCCTCTTTTATATGATAATCTATTAGACGTATAACTTAATGGTTGTTGACCTCTATGGCCCTTCGATGCATCGCTATGTCTCATTATTCCAAATAGAATTGGGTTCTGCTGAGGGCTTACCCTAGTATTTTTTGAGGCCTTGGCCAAGGCCTTGACAATATGTTTAAGATTTCTAGAATTATCCATTAACTCATTATGGTATTAGTTATCGAGAAAACTTTTGATCATTTGACTAGTTGAATATCAATGGTTATTTTTCATTATCATATGGTCATTTAAGTAGCCATATTTAATAATATTTAATTCCATCTATTTCATGCTGAAGTATATATTAAATGCATGTGTTTTTAGTTGTTCACCATGCCTAGTTTTTATATGTAAATCATTGTTTGGGGGTTTTCCGAGGGGTGGGGGATGTCCAGAGGGTTGGGGGTGTCCAGGGGGGTGTCCAAGGGAGTGGGTGAGTGTTGGGGGCTGTCCAAGGGGTGGGGGCCTGTCCAGAGGGTTTTGGGGGTTGTTCGGGAGGTGGGGGCTGTCTAGAGGGTTGGGGGTGTCCAGGGGGTGTCCAAGGGGGTAGGGGGTTGGGGTGGGGGTGGTGTCCTGGAGGGGTGGGGGTGCTGTCCAGAGGGGTGGGGGTTGTCCAGGGGTGGGGGGCTCTCTAGAGGGTTGGGGGTGTCCAGGGGGGGTGTCCAAGGGGGTAGAGGGTGGGGGTGCTGTCCAGGAGGGGTGGGGGTGCTGTCTAGAGGGGTGGGGATGTCCAGGGGGTGGGGGGTTATCCAGAGAGTTGGGGGTGTTCAGGGGGTGTCCAAGGCGATGGGTGGGTGTGGGGGGCTGACCAAGGGGGTGGGGGCCTTTCTAGAGGGTTTTGGGGGTTGTCCGGGGGGTGGGGTTTGTCCAGAGGGTTGGGGGTGTCCAAGGGGGTAGGGGTGGGGGTGGTGTCCAGGAGGGGTGGGGGTGCTGTCTAAAGGGGTGGGGGCTGTCCCGGGGGTGGGGGCTGTCCAGAGGGTTGGGGTGTCTAGGGGGTGTCCAAGGGGGTAGGGGGTTGGGGATGGGGGTGATGTCCAGGAGGGGTGGGGGTGCTGTCTAGAGGGGTGGGGGGTTGTCCATGGGTGGGGGATGTCCAGAGGGTTGGGGTGTGTCCAGGGGGGTGTCCAAGGGGGTGGGTGGGTGTGGGGGGCTATCTAAGGCAGTGGGGCCTGTCTAGAGGGTTTTGGGGGTTGTCTGGGTGGTGGGGGCTGTCCAGAGGGTTGGGGGTGTCCAGGGTGGTGTCCAAGGGGTAGGGGGTTGGGGTGGTGTCCAGGAGGGGTGGGGGTGCTGTCTAGAGGGGTGGGGACTGTCCATGGGGTGGGGGGGTTGTCCAGAGGGTTGGGGTGTCATGGGGGTGTCCAAGGGGGTAGGGGGTGGGGTGGTGTCCAGGAGGGGTGGGGGGTGCTGTCTAAAGGGGTGGGGTGCTGTCCAGGGGGGTGTCCAAGGGGGTAGGGGGTGAGGGGTGGTGTCCAGGAGGGGTGGGGGTGCTGTCTAGAGGGGTGGGGGCTGTCCCGGGGGTGGGGGTGTCTAGGAGGGGTTGGGGGCTGTCCAAGGGTGTGGTGGTGTCCATGGGGTGTCCAAGGGGGTGGGGGTGATGTCCAGGGGGTGGGGGTTGTACAAGGGGGCGGTGGTGTTCAGGGGGGTCCAAGGGGGTGGGGGATAAGTGACAGTTGGGATTGACTACTGCATCATGGTTTCTGAGATTATGACATGATGATTGTTCCGTGATGATTGGCTTTACATTGTGATTTTCTCCATCTGAATTTTTATTTTAAATATGATTTGATTCTCATGTTTACTCTATTTTCTCCAATTTTCTATCAACCACTGTAGGCCCCATGGTTTTCTTTGATTCAATGGAATTTAAAACTATTATATCTAACTATATTTTGTTTTTAAAATAATATTCAAGCATATTTTTTTAAATACGCATAGATTTGTTTTATATTTCAAAATTGTTTTACATTCAAATTATGATTTTTTTCATATAAACATATATTTGTCTTATCTTAAAAATATATATATTTTTGATATTTTTTATAGGTAATAATGAGTCGAAGTTGGATTATGTCACATCAAATGAGTAATGAATATGAGGAAGGTGTTGATGCCTTTTTGGAATTTACTAAACAAAATGTTCCAAGTAGTGAGATTTTTTTCTGTCCATGCCTGAAATGTTTGAATATAAAGAAGTTGAAAAGTAGAGAGATAAAAGATCATATGATTTTTCATGGTTTTAATCTGAGTTACAGCCCTTGGATTTGGCATGGTGAAACTAGACGGAATGTCACTGATGATGATGATTCACAAGATGGTAACTCCGATGGAATTGAAGAAATGATTCGCGATATTGTAGCAGAACAAATTGAGATAGAACCGACAGTTGCACGTCTATATGGTGATGCTGAAAAACCATTATATCCTGGTTGTACAAGTTTTACGGTTTTTTCGGCGATGTTAAAATTGATTAACCTAAAGGAGAAACATGGATGGAGTGACAGAAGTTTTACAGAGCTGCTACAATTGATGAAAGACATTCTTCCAAAAAATAACGATCTTCTAGATTCACATTATAAGGCCAAGAAAATATTATGCCCGATGGGATTGGGATACAATAAAATACATGTCTGTCTGAATGACTGCATTATATATAGGAAGGAATATGAGTTTCTGTCAGAGTGTCCTAAATGTGGGACATCACGGTATAAGGTGAAAGAAAAATCATAGGATGATGTAGATATTAGAAAGATCCCTTCAAAGGTATTTTGGTATCTTCCTACAATTCATCATTTTAAACGTTTATTTGCTAATTCACAAGATAAAAAAAGGTTAAGATGTCATGCTGATGAGCGGGTATGTGATGGAAAAATATGTCATCCATCTGATTGTCCACAATGGAAGAAAATTGATGCGCAGTATTCTACATTTGGAAATGAAATTAGAAATCTCAGACGAGGGTTGTGCACAGATGGAATGAATCCATACCGAACCATCAGTAGCACACATAGTTCATGGCCTATTTTATTGGTAATTTACAACCTATCTCCTGAATTTTGTATGAAGTGAAAATATTTCATGTTGATTATAATGATCTCTGGTCCAAAGCAACCTGGCAATGATATTGATGTTTACTTGTCACTGTTGATGGATGATTTGAAACTGTTATGGGCTGATGGTATTAGGGTGTATGATTCTTATAAAATGGAATATTTTCAACTGCATGCAGTGCTTCTGTTCACTATAAATGACTTCCCCGCATATAGAAATTTTTTTGGATACAGTGTTAAACGGCATAAAGCATGTCCAATTTGCGAACAACAGATGTCATATTGTCAATTGTATCATGGGAGGAAAACAGTTTACATGGTTCATCGAAAGTTTTTTCCTATGGATCACCCTTATAGAAGACTAAAAAGGGCATTCAATGGCTCACAAGAATTTGATACTACTCCAAAACCTTTATCTCCTGATCTATATTTTGAGAGGGTGAAAAACCTTGATATGACATTGGGAAAGACACAGAAATCTGGTAATGATAGACATATTTGGAAGAAAAGGTCAATATTTTTTGAGCTACCATATTGGAGGTATCATGAAGTTAAACATAATATTGATGTAATGCATGTGGAGAAGACTATTTGTGATTCTTTGAATGGAACATTGTTAGATATTAAAGGAAAGACAAAAGATGGGTTGAATGAAAGATTAGACTTACTATCAATGGGAATACGTTTGGAGTTAGGTCCCACTCTTAAAGGAAGACGAACATTTCTTCCCTCGGCTTGTCATACATTATCAAAGAGGGAGAAAATTAGCTTTTTTCAGGGTCTTCATGATATCAAAGTGCCTCAAGGTTATTCTTCAAATGTAAAAAATTTTGTCTCATTGAAGGACTTGAAGTTGATAGGTATGAAATCACATGATTTTCACGTCATGATGCAATAAATTCTACCAGTTTCATTGCGTGGAATATTTCCCATCCGTGTCAGAAAGACTATAATGAAGTTGTGTTATATTTTCAATTCAATTTGTAACAAGGCGATTGATGTGAATGCTTTGAACATTTTGGAAAAGGATTCAATTTTTATACTTTTTCAATTGGAAATGTATTTTCCTCCAACTTTTTTTGATATAATGGTGCATTTAATAATTCATCTAGTTCGAGAAATAAAGATTTGTGGACCTGTATATCTTCGTTGGATGTATCCTTTTGAAAGGTATATGAAAATATTAAAGGAGTATGTTAAAAATCCATATCGACCTGAAGCCTCCATTATTGAAAAGTATATTTCTGAGGAGGTAGCAGATTTTTGTACGAGCTACATGGCTATGGTGCAACACATAGGTTTGCCTCCATCTCACCATGAACGAGTTAATAATGAGGGAAAGGGGATTTGTGGCTTGAAATTAAAATCATTGTCAGCTGAACAGATGAAGAAGTTAGAATCATACATCTTGAATAACATAGCTGATGATCAACCGTATATCACATTGCATATTAATGAGTTGAAACAATGTCATCCAAAGAATAAATAAATGTGGATTTTGAATGAGCACAAACAAACTTTTTTTCGTGGTTTAAAATGACCTTGCTTGGTAGATCAGATGTATCAGAGACATTAAAATGGATAGTGGGTGGTCCATGTTTAAATGTGATAACATGGTCCGGTTATGACATTAATAGCTATACATTTCATACAAAAGCTCAGGACAATAGAAGTGCAGTTCAGAATAGTGGTGTATTGGTGTTTGTAGAAGCAATGCATTTTTCAAGTGCTAAGGACAAAAACCCAATTTCTGCATCAAGTTCATATTATGGAGTGATTGAAGACATATGGGAGGTTGATTACTTTAAAATTAAAGTTCCTGTTTTTAACTGTAAATGGTTTATTGGTAACAACAGTGTTAGACACGATGAATTTGGAATGACACATGTTAATCTGAATAGATTGGAAGACACAGCTGATTCTTTTATAATGGAAATACATGAAAAACAAATTTTCTATGTAGTAGATCAATCATATATGTAGTGGGCTGTTGTTTTACAAGGGAAAAAACAATATGTTGTTGAGGATGAACTTGATGAAGATGCTGATTTATGTGAGATCCCTACTTCCATGGAAAGATTAACATAACATAGTGATGAGCTTGTTGAAGACATGGTTTTTTCCATAAGGAACGATCACGACGAAAGAATTTGGGAAAACAATCTATTTGTACATTCCTAAAATTATAGGTAACATATGTTTATTTCTTGTTTACATTTATTTTTTTCATAAAATATTATATATTGTAAGTTTTTTATTTATTAAAACATGTATTAAAACAAAATAAGTATAAGTTTTTGTTTTTTTTTAGTTTGTTTTAAGTTTGTTTAGTTTACTTTATCATGTTTACCATTACATGAATTATATATCTATTATTTTTGTCAGTGACAATTACTTTACCTTGTTTACCAGGTTTACCATGTTTACCATGTTTACCATCTTTACCATCTTTACCATTGTTTAACATGCTTACCATATTACCAATGTTTACTATTACGTAACTTAGTACACTTTTCTATTTTCTGATTACAATAGTATTAAAATATTTGATTTTGTATATTTGTGAACTAATGTTTGTTTTTTTGATTTTAAGGATAATGACAGATCATTCAGTTGATCAACCACATGATTCTAGAGATGATCATTTTGGTAATACCTCTAGGGAGGAACATTCACATGCTCCTCTTGATGTTCCCAAATCTTCCTCATGTGCTCCTATTATGATAAATAGTTCAAAGGTTGGTAAACGTGGGTGCACACATTTACCAAAATTAGCACTTTCCCGTATGCAGGATCCGAGGATACTCGTTGAGTTTGATGATGAAGATATTCCTAGAGGTCCAAATGAAAAATATTTTAAGAGTTTTGTAGAAACTCAGGCTAAGAGAAAAGTAATCATTCTGTATGATGACTGAAGAAGAGTGGATAAAGCGATAATCTCTCAATTTTGGGAGATGATTATGGTAAGATCTTTTTCTATTGTTTGACTATTCTTTAAATGTTTCTAGTATATATAATATGTTTAACCTCTTCTTTATCATACGACATTTGATATTCCTGACACTGGAGGAGTCAGAAAGAAATGCTTATCGTTGGATGCCAGGAGATGGAGGGATTTCAAATCAACCCTCTCATCTGATTTCATTTATGTTCATAGGAGTCATTACAATCCATTTCGTATATATCCTTTTATATATGAAGACACATGGAGACAGTTTTTTGAAAGTAGAAGAAAAAAGTCGTTTTTGGTAAGGGCAATGTAAACTATTATAATAATTCTTATATAAATGATCTTATTAATGTTTTTTAATGATTTATTATTATTAATTTATAGTAACCAAGGAAATATCATTAGGATATCCAATCTAAAAATGTATACCCTCATAGTTTATCTCAGGGAGGGTATGCATTTTTGGAAGAACAAATTATGGCAGAAAAATTTCAACAACTAAGAGCTGAGTCTTCAAGCTCTAGAGAGGTGTCCCCTCCACCCCCTCCATCTAAACATGAAAAATGGAAGAGATCTCGGATTGGAAAAAAAGGGCAATATCTTTCGGAAGAATCGACAATCATAGCTAATAGGATTGTAAGATATCTATTTTATTTATTTATGTTAACTATTTTCTTCATATAATTTCAATCATTACAGAAATGTTCAATTAATTAATGCAGGACTCTCTTGAGAAGCAGAGTTCACAGGGGACATTTACGACTATTGGGAGGCAAGATATTTTATCTGTAGCATTGGGAAAGCCCGAACATCTTGGTCATGTAAGAGGATATCTAGCAGGTGTATCGGTAAGAAAAGTGTTTCCAAGTTCTTCTACTTCTAACGTTGAGGGGTTTTATAAAAAAATAGAATCCTTGGAGACTGAAGTTCATAATATTAATGCGATGATGGAGGAAAAGATTAGAGCTTCGGTACAGTCTATGTTTGTAGACATGCGAAGACAATTTCAGACTGTAGCTCCCACTCCTCCACCTCCCCCTGCAGACCCCATTATTTATCCTCCACCTCCTCCAGTAGCTCCCACTCCCCCACCTCAGCCTACAGACCCCATTTTTTATCCTACTCCTCCACTTTAGCTTCCTAGTTATTGCGAGTTGTATTTTGATGATCTTTATAAGGCCCCGGCCTTAAACATTACTTATTATTGAATTAAATGAACAATTCACATTGAGGATCTTTTCAGGTTTAGAGTTTTAGAGAATTAGGACATAACTATTACATATCAAAAGATTACAAAGTTGACACTTCTACTATGTTTCCATAAATAAAAAAATCTCTTAAAATAAACATGTCTAGTTCCATGTTTTAGATAGAATTTCTTTCCTTGATCCCATCCTTGACCCTATTCATCTTTAAGTCCTGTGTAAAACATTTCAAAAACATGGGATGATCATAAAAAGCTCAGTGAGGGATATAAAAATATGGAAAGGAAACATGAGTACATGTATACATAAGAATCAATGAAATCATACTAGACTCATAAAACATAAGCACTTTAACATACCTCATCAAATCATGAATAAAACATAAAAATCATAAGGCATAAAGGTAACTTGAGGCATTCATAACATTCTTACGTAGGGAGTAACCCTCTTGGTTACGTTTGGAATACCAATCACAGTATATTTCCTAAATCTCTTAGGAGAAACCTTAACGTTTAACTCCTTCACGTTACCCAATGCATTGGAGAGCTATATCGGGCTCACCCACCGTAAGTTTATCACAGAACCACCCATCTTCATAATAATGCCCAAGAACCATAACATAATCGTATCACATAAAACATGCATAAAGGAAACATAACATTTCGACATTTCAATCACAAGATATCAATACAACACATTGATATAATAAAAACATTATGAAAACCATTTTCAATACCAAAATAAAAGAAAAGTAAAACATGGTATTTATTTTTCATTTTAAAAAAAAAGTTATGGCTTGTAGAGGAAGCAGAAGCTCAAATTATGGTCACGGCGGCGGAGAAGCCATTGTCGCCGCATAGGTACGACAAAAAAAACATTCCCTTTTGTCGTTTAGTAAATGATTCATATAAAAATATTCCTTTTGAAAAAATTTAAAAGTCAAAGGGGTTTATACATCGTATGAAATAAAGTTTTGTATAAAACAAAATATGCCTCAATGAAAGGAGATTGAGATGTAGTCCCATACAAAGATGGTATCCTTGGATTAAGGATAAATCAATTACATAATTATGTGTGACAAACGAATACACCAAATATAAGTGGATATTAAGTGTAAAACAATCAGTGGTTATTCACACATATTCATAGAATGACATATTCAAGGAGTACAAGTTTATCCCAAAGAATCAAAATTGGGTTAAGAAGTTCCCTTGCAAAAATTCGACAGCCTAACGGCGTCACTTCAAAATTCAGAAAATGAGTTGATGAGAGATAAAAAGGGAATCTCATCACTTGGACATAAAATTTACATCAATAAGGATATAGAATAACATATCCCAACATAATAGTATGTGTATTAAAAGACATAACAAAAGAAGTCTTTTAAAAAAGAGGAGGGTGAAAGGTTCCCTTACCGATTTGGGTAACATTCGAAACGTACACCCCATGAAAGAAGGACTATAAAACTTTGATGTAAATACTAATAAACGAAATTATATTACCCAAAGAGTATAATAATGTGCATTACATATACCACTCAAAGTAAATGGTGGAAAATGTAGCATAAATCTCACGGGAATAAAAGTGAGATGAAAAACCCCTTACGAAAACTCGACAGCCTAACGGCACCACATAAAACTTCCAAAAAAATGGATTGATGAAATAAAATAGGGTCTCTCATCATATGAACATAGAAATTACAGTAATAGGAATATAAAATAACATCCCCCAACATAAGAAAGATGAGCTTAAAAGAAACGACATAAAAGAGAGTACTTAAAAAGAAAGAGATAGGTAAGATCCCTTACCTCATGTCCGACATGACTCGATCGTTCTTTAATCTCCTGAATAATAAAATTTGTTCAATTTATAATTTCTTAAGGAACTCCTTTAAATATTATTATTCAGTTCATATCACATATTATAATGTTATAATAATTGGTTAATAAAGTGATTTTATATCTGATGTTTTTGTCGATGTTTGGTACATGAGTAAAAATTGAACTTGTTGGAAAAGAATTTCCCATGTAGTTATAGGTACATCATATCCATAATAGTATTTATGTTTTAAATATCATATATATCCATTATATATTCATTTTATACTATTCCATAACATTTGGAGATAAAAAATTAAAAGCACCGTTCATGGAGACGGTAGGCCGTACGTACGCATGAACGCTACTTTCATTTTTTGTCATATTAATGGAATTAAAAAAATGAGATATATATATATTATAATTCCAGAATGATATCCATCATTTAGATGTAATATATTACATATATATCCATTATATATATGTACTTATAATAGTACATAACATTTGGAGATAAGAAATGAAATGTATCGTTCATGGAGACGGTAAGCCGTACATACGCATGAACGCTACTTTCATTTATTTATTTTTTGTATTCAATGGAATGAAATAATAATGATATAAAGTTATACTATAATTCCAGTAGGATATAATATGTAATACCATTAATTCCATCCTTTATATGTCCCACATATGGCATTAACGAATCAAATCACTTTGAGGGGGCGGTAGTCCGCACTTCCTAAAATGAAGATATCGCGTTTACCCATAATGGAAACCATAAAGGTATGCCATAAATTAAAAATACATAAGCTTAAGGAAAACATAAATATATTATATATCATATATAAATATAGTGACATCTTAATGGCCACCTTTTAAGGTGTTAAAATAATATTGAACAATCATCATTTCGTGAGGCAGTAATTCGCCATCCACAGAAACAGTATGTTTTTTAACTATTAGACGGAGGTGTGTGAAAGTGTAGCTCGAATCCTTATTATAAGAAAATCATATTATATTTAAGATACTGGTTTTGTTACAAAAAAAGTAATAAAAAGAGTTTATGGGGTTGGAGAAGAAAAATAAAACAAAAAAAACATAAGTGAAGACATTACCTTTAAATCGGGTAACTCCTCTTGGTTTGAACCAAAAGGGTTTCTTGAAGAGCATTATTCCAAAGGTGAGGCTTCAATGATGAATATAGGGATTTGGAGAGATGTAATGGCCAGGGTTTGTCATAGAAAAAGGCTTGATAGGTGTGTGTAAGGTGGTAGAGGTGGGGGCCTTTTATAAAAGGAGAGGAGGGGCACTCTTGGAAAATTATAAAATATTACTTTATTATATAATGCTTTTCGGATTTTAAAGGTCCCAAAAGGATATATTTCTAGGATAAGGTGATAAGGTTTATTAATCCACCCATCCAATAGGTTTTTGACAAGTTTAGGTCTTAGATTTTACATTATCCTTTCATTTTATTTAAATCGTTAAATAATGAGGTAATCGATGCATCATCATCGTGTCATAAATAATTTAATTTATTTAGTGTATAAAAATTAAAAAAAATATCATGATGTAGGAAATATTTTTATATTTCTAATGAATATTTATAGTAAAAAATATTACTTCTATAACCCCATGTAAAAATTGTTTTAGTAAAACAACACATGTTTGGGACATTTTAATTTTAACTTTAAATAAAAAGGCATTAATGCCATTTTCCGACCAAAGTGGCTCCATGGGGTCCCCAAGTTGACCCATGGATTGTCTTGGTCGACCATGACTCATCCAATAAGGTTAGTACATGTGTCAAGGTCATTTCATATTATTAAAACATTATTTTTACCTTAAATTACACTAATTACCTCTAATCGCGATTAAAAACATAAAAGTTACTATTCACCAAAATTATTTTAATCCCATTGAACCACATTTTATTTCTTAATGACAACCATGTATGTTGGATTTTTGAAATTCAAAACACAGAGGTGGTAAAATTTCATTTAAACGAAAAATCGGTTTTTTTAAGTACCACTTAGTGGTTTCACTATTCATCAAAAATTGAAGTTTTTCAGAAAAATACCAAAACTTCACCCTAAGCTATATTTGATATTCTGGATTAAAAAATTATGTCTATTTTACAAAATTCAAAACATATAAGTTACATTAATTAATTTAATAATTAATTCTCGTTGTCAAAACAAATAGCGTGTTTTTAAGAAACAATATCTATTAAAACAGTGACACTAGTTTAAGTCCAATTTCAAAGTGAAATTAATTCCAATGACCACTATTGGATTAAATGGTAAAAATTTAATATAATTGGACTTTAAAACCAATTAAAAGTATAATCTAATCATATAAATAAATTAGATTAAAAAGTGGTTTTGAATTAAAATACAACATTTTTCACTATTCATTAAAAAATGATCTTTATCGGAAAAATATCAAAAATTTACACAAAGTAAATTTTGATGTCCCGATTATAAAGAAGAATTTTATTTTGTCAAATATAACACATAAAATTGTCAAAAAGTGTATTTAAAATAGGTTCACCATCAAAATGTGGTTAATCGACCTTTAAAAGAATATTAGAATATTTACGCTTAAAATTGGATTCATTCACATTTTAAGCCTCTAACATTTATTGGATAAAAGTAAAAATATTTGAAAAACATATGTAATAATTTTTTAGTTAGTTCTTTTCATTCTCGTCATTACAACGGCTAGGTGTTATCTACCATTTAAAATAATATTATTAGAGTGCAACGTAAGATTTCAAAGAAACTCGTTGTTGTGTATTGGGTATGCCATCGAGCATAGCATTACCTTTAAAGTAATATTAACATTTTATTCACAAATATTGATAAACATTAGAATGTAATATTATTTATTTACCTTGTATGTTACATCCTTCCCCCCTTTTGGGAATTGCGTCCTCGCAATTTCAAAATTGGGCTTGGAAACTTCATTGAAAGTCCCACATCAGAACAAGAGTCAGTAAAACTATCACTTTAAAAGAAAGGGAGATAAGTAAAAAGGTCACCTGAGTTAACCCATACTAGGATTCCAAGTAGGAAAATATGGATATGGAAGAAAAACAAAGGGTCATGTTCTGAGGGAGAGTGATAGAAAACATGTTTAGGAGAAAGTTAACCACAAGAAAATCACAAACTTGTGATGGGTTAAACGGTATTCGATTCCCCAGTAGGAAAAGTTAACAGAGAACATTTTTGTTTTAAGTTGCTTTTCATTTAGGAATTTATTTTTGAGATTAACTAAATCGTAAGGAAACATACTTACTTGTCATGTTGACTTTCAACTTTTACTAGATTTCTTACACAAACTCATATTTTCTCCAATAGATGAGTATTTAGGAAGACTTGTTCACATTAAGAGTACTATAATCAACTTCTTGAGAATCACCTAATCCACAAAAGAAAAATATATACTTCCCATGTATTTAGACCTTAACCAAAAAAAAACAAAAAGGATTGTACAAGATCAGATAATACCCAAAAAGGATAATCCTTTTAAGAAAATCTATTCTTAATCTCCAAAATTTGTCAAACAATACCCAAATTTCAACAAAGACCATTCAATAAACATCTATCCATAAAATTCTTCAAAGTAATCAAAACTATGATTGAAACCCAAATCTCTGAAGTATTTAGTCACATAGTCTTCCAAGATAAACCTTAACATTTATCTCCAAATAACATCAGTTACTCTTAAAGTCTCATACTGAAAAGTAATTAACCTAATAAAATATCCTCCATGATAGGTTAATCATTTCTGTAGATAACCCAAAATCAACTTATTATTTATTCATAAAATCATCTAACTAAAAATAATTAGTCAATCTAACCAGTGATTTCACGTTGTCCAGTTGTAGGCGATAAATACCAGTTGCACTTTGGTTGTGGGTTCGATTCCAATGGCTTCATCCGACGTGACGGGTTGTCACACGGTCTGTGTGTTGTCCCTTTTCAAAAACTATATAATTTTATAACATTCTTAAAAAAGAGATAAATTCATCAAAAATAACCATAACATGTTCCTCAAGTTTATCTTATTCCTTTCATTTTCCATCATAATATATAGTAACCCATAATTACCTCAAGAGTAAGGACCATATAAACCTTAATGGTTACCTTTATAATTATTACCTGAACTTCCACATCGATTTGGTCATCCCGTACATGATGCATTAGAGAACTCACCAAGGTTAAAGTGGTTTATCATGACTCCTGATAGTTGGTTTAGAATAACCACGAGATTTCTCATTGAATCCCCCATTTTATCCAGTCTCTTAATCAGAGAACCACCACAGTTTCCTTCAAACCCATTATCCCTTTGGTGCCTGCTAGATCCATCCATTAAAACCAAAAAAAAGTAAGTGTGAGTATATCAAAAAAATAATCATGTACTAATGAGGAAGATAAACACTAAGATATACTTACTCATTCACTTTATCTAAAAACTATGACTCTTTCTGAAATCCTACCCATTATGGTAATGTCACTTATGCTTAAAGAATACCCTAACTTCTAAAGTTATCTAAACCAACCTTTGATACCAACTATAAGGCCCCGACCTTAAACATTACTTATTATTGAATTAAATGAATAATTCACATTGAAGATATTTTCAGGTTTAGAGTTTTAGATAATTAGCACATAACTGTTACATCTCAAAAAATTACAAAGTAGAAACTTATACTAAGTTTCCATAAATAAAAAACTCTTAAAAGAAACATGTCTAGTTCCATGTTTTAGATAGCATGTCTTTCCTTGATCCTATCCTTGACCCTATTCATCTTTAAGTCCTGTGTAAAACATTTCAAAAACTTGGGATGAGCATAAAAAGCTCAGTAAGGGATATAAAAATATGGAAAGGAAACATGAGTACATGTATACATAAGAATCAATGAAATCATACTTTACTCATAAAACATAATCAATTTAACATACCTCATCAAATCATGAATAAAACATAGAAATCATAAGGCATAAAGGTAACTTGAGGCATTCATAACATTCTTAAGTAGGGAGTAACCCTCTTGGTTATATTTGGAATACCCATCACAGTATATTCCCTAAATCTCTTCGGAGAAACCTTAACGTTTAACTCCTTCGCGTTACCCAATGCATTGGAGAGCTATATCGGGATCACCCTCCCTAAATTTATCAAGGAACCATCCATCTTCATAATAATGCCCAAGAACCATAACATAATCGTATCACATAAAACATGCACAAAGGAAACATAACATTTCCACATTTCAATCACAATATATCAATACAACACATTGATATAATAAAAACATTATGAAAACCATTTTAAATACCAAAATAAAATAAAAGTAAAACATGGTATTTATTTTTTATTTTTTAAAAAAATTTATGGCTTGTAGAGGAAGTCGAATCTCAAATTATGGTCACAGCGGCGGAGAAGCCGTTGTCGCCACATACGTACGACAAAAAAACATTCCCTTTTGTCATTTAGTAAACGCTTCGTATAAAAATATTCAGTTTGAATAAATGTAAAAGTAAAATGGGTTTATACACCGTATGAAATAAATTTATGTATAAAAAAAAATATGCCTCAATGAAAGGAGATTGAGACGAAGTCCCATACAAAGATGGTATCCTTGGATTAAGGATAAATAAATTACATAATTATGTGTGACAAACGAATACACAAAATATAAGTGGATATTAAGTTTAAAACAATCAGAGGTTATTCACACATATTCATAGAATGACATATTCAAGGAGCACAAGTTTATCCCAAAGAATCAAAATTGGGTTAAGAAGTTCCCTTGCAAAAATTCGACAGCCTAACGGCGTCACTTCAAAATTTAGAAAATGAGTTGATGAGAGATAAAAAGGGTATCTCATCACTTGGACATAAAATTTACATCAATAAGGATATATAAGAACATATCCCAACATAATAGTATGTGAATTAAAAGACATAACAAAAGAAGTCTTTTAAAAAAGAGGAGGGTGAAAGGTTCCCTTACCGATTTGGGTAACATTCGAAACGTACACCACATGAAAGAAGGACTATACAACATTGATGTAAATACTCATAAACGGAATTATATTACACAAAGAGTATAATAATGTGCAGTACATATACCACTCAAAGGAAAGGTAGAAAATGTAGCATAAATCTCACTGGAATAAAAGTGAGATGAAAAACCCCTTACGAAAACTCGGCAGCCTAACGGCACCACATAAAACTTCAAAAAAATGGATTGATGAAATCAAATAAGGTCTATCATCATATGAACATAGAAGGTACAATAAGAATAATATAAAAGAACATACCCCAACATAAGAAAGAGGAGCTTAAAAGAAACGGCATAAAAGAGAGTACTTAAAAAGAAAGAGATATGTAGGATCCCTTACCTTGTGTCCGACATGACTCGATCGTTCTTTAATCTCCTGAATAAAAAAATTTGGTCAATTTATAATTTATTAATGACCTCCTTTAAATATTATTATTCAGTTCATATCACATATTATAATGTTATAATAATTGGTTAATAAAGTGAGTTCATATCAGATGTTTTTGTCGATGTTCGGTACATGAGTAAAAATTGAACTTGTTGGAAAAGAATTTTCCTTGTAGTTATAGGTACATCATATCCAGAATAGTATTGATGTTTTAAATATCATATATATCCATTTTATATTCATTTTATACTATTCCATAACATTTGGAGAGAAAAAATTAAAATCACCGTTCATGGAGACGGTAGGCCGTACGTACGCATGAACGCTACTTTAATTTTTTTGTCATATTAATGGAATTAAAATAAAATGAGAGATATATAAATTATAATTCCAGAATGATATCCATCATTTAGATGTAATATATTAAATATATATCCATTATATATATCTACTTATAATAGTACATAACATTTGGAGATAAGAAATGAAATGTATTTTTCATAGAGACGGTAAGTCGTACGTACGCATGAACGCTACTTTCATTTATTTATTTTTTGTATTAAATGGAATGAAATAATAATGATATAAAGGTATAATATAATTTCAGTAGGATATAATATGTAATACCATTAATTACATCCTTTATATGTCCCACATATGGCATTAACGAATCAAATCACTTTGAGGGGGCGGTAGTCTGCACTTCCTCAAATGAAGATATCGCTTTTACCCATAATGGAAACCATAAAGGTATGTCATAAATGAAAAATACAGAAGATTAAGGAAAAAATAAACATATTATATATCATATATAAATATAGTGACATCTTAATGTCCACCTTTTAAGGTGTTAAAAGAATATTGAACAATCATCGTTTCGTGAGGCGGTAATTCGTCATCCACAAAAACAGTATGTTCTTTAACCATTAGACGGAGGTGTTTGAAAGTGTAGCTAAAATACTTCTTATAAAAACATCCTAGTATATTTAAGATACTGGTGTTGTTACAAAAAAAAGTAATAATGAGAGTTTAGTGGGTTGGAGAAGCAAAATAAAACAAAAAAAACACAAGTGAAAACATTACCTTTAAATCGGGTAACTCCTCTTGGTTTGAACCAAAAGGGTTTCTTGAAAAGCATTATGCCAAAGGTGAGGCTTCAATGATGAAGAGAGGGATGTGGAGAGATGAAATTTTCAGGGTTTGGACGAGCCAAAGGCTTGAGAGGTGTGTGTAAGGTGGTAGAGGTGGGGGGATTTTATAAGAGGAGAGGAGGGGCACTCTTGGAAAGTTATAAAATATTTCTTTATTATATAATGCTTTTCAGATTTTAAAGGTCCAAAAATAATATATTTCGAGGATAAGGTGATAAGGTTTCTAAATCCACCCATCCAATAGGTTTGTGACAAGTGTAGGTCTTATAATTTACATTATCTTTTCATTTTATTTAAATCATTAAATAATGAGGTAATCGCTGCATCATCATGGTGTCATAAATAATTTAATTTATTTAGTGTCTAAAAATTATAAAAAAAATCATGATGTAGGAAATATTTTTAGATTTCTAATTAATATTTATAGTAAAAAATATGACTTGTATAACCCCATGTAAAATTTGTTTTAGTAAAACAACACATGTTTGTGACATTTTTATTTTAACTTTAAATAAAAAGGTATTAATGTCATTTTCCTACCAAAGTGGCTCCATGGGGTCCCCAAGTTGACCCATGGATTTTCTTGGTCGTCCATGACTCATAAAATAAGGGTAGGACATGTGTCAAGGTCATTGCATATTATTAAAACATTATTTTTACCTTAAATTACACTAATTACCTCTAATCGTGATTAAAAACTTAAAAGTTACTATTCACCAAAAATTATTTTAATCCCATTGAACCACATTTTACTTCTTAATGACAACCATGTATGTCAGATTTTTGAAATTCAAAACACATAGGTGGTAAAATTTCATTTAAACGAAAAATAAGTTTTTTTAAATTACCACTTAGTGGTTTCACTATTCATCAAAAATTGAAGTTTTTCAGAAAAATACCAAAACTTCACCCTAAGCTATATTTGATATTCAAGATTCAAAAATGATGTCTATTTTAAAAAATTCAAAACATATAAGTTACATTAATTAATTTAATAATTATTTCTCGCAGTCAAAACAAATAGTGTGTTTTTAAGAAATAATATCTATTGAAAGATTGACACTAGTTTAAGTCCAATTTCAAAGTGAAATTAATTCCAATGACCACTATTGGATTAAATGGTAAAAATATATTATAATTGGACTTTAAAACCAATTAAAAATATAATCTAATCATATAAATAAATTATATTAAAAAGAGGTTTTGAATTAAAATACAACATTTTTCCCTATTCATTAAAAAATGAACTTTATCAGAAAAATATCAAAAATTTAAACAAAGTAAATTTTGATGTCCTGATTCTAAAGAAGAATTTTATTTTGTCAAATATAACACATAAAATTGTCAAAAAGTTGATTTAAAATAGGTTCGCCATCAAAAGGTGGTTAATCGACCTTTTAAAGAATATTAGAATATTTACGCTTAAAATTGGATTCATTCACATTTTAAGCCTCTAACATTTATTGCATAAAAGTAAAAATATTTGACATAAATATATAATCATTTTGTAGTTAGTTCTGTTCATTCTCGTCCTTACAATTGGTAGGTGTTATCTACCATTTAAAATAATATTATTAGAGTGCAATGTAAGATTTCAAAGAAACTCGTTGTTGCGTATTGGGTACGCCATCGAGCATAGAATTCCCTTTAAAGTAATATTAAAATTTTATTCACAAATATTGATAAACGTTAGAATGTAATATTATTTATTTACCTGGTATGTTACAATCCTCAACATCATATAGTTGCATATGGGTTGGTATATTGTATAGGAGATACAGTTCATCATCAACAATTAGAGGTAGAGAATTAGAGGGTCACTGTACAGGATATTATAGATAGATCAGCTTGGGTACCATTACCTACAGATGAGGTGATGACAGTTGGACATAGTATCAGCCATTTTTTAATTTGTCCATCCAGACTTCTTCGACTCATTACCATAGAGGTATGAATGTTATATCTTTTATTTTATTCATTTATTAAAGTTGTTTTATCATTTGAAAACTAATATATTTTTCAATTTATTTTTACAGGAATACTTCAAAGGTAAAGAAATACTGTACAGACAACAAAAAAGACAAATGGCTATGACATCAGATACAGATTCTAGTAGTCTTGACAGATTGTCAAGATATTCAAATTTGTTGGCGGGTCATTATGAGTTCCAATGGAAGCTCATGTTTGTGGATGTGAAATGAGTGTGGGGATTATTAAAACTGATATCATGGAGCTTGTTACTGGAGATAAGTTGGGCATCAATGTGGTGTAAATTTTTTCCATGTAAGTCTTAACACCTTTTCCCTGTGTTATATTTATTAAAAATGTATACTTATGTCTGTTTTGTATTAGGTATCTTTATAAAATTTGTGAGACGAATGAGCTGAAAGATGTATATGGATTCATGGACCCGCAATTGATTTCCCCTAAAGCATGTACATTGGATGAGGAAAAAAGAATGATTTATATTGTTGAAAGACTTGAAAAGAATATATTCACACAATGTTGGATGATTCCTTTTTGTGAGAGGTATGAAACACATCTCTCTCAAAGAGTTAATTATCTTTTAACATAAAAACCCACTAACATTAAATTTCCTTTTATCAGGGATCATTGGATGTTAGGGGTTTTTTGCCCAAGGGAGAAAGCACTTTATTTGATATGCTCTGTCCATGATGATGTGCGGGAATGTTTTTAGAATATATTGGAAAATTAAGTTTCAATTTCTCAAAAGTTTTATATATTATAATGAATTTTAAATTTACCCCATTCATATTATTTTCTAACATGGCATGGGCCTAATTTCAAAAAAAACACAAAGAAAAGGAGTGCAATGATCAAATATGTAAATGCGAAGGTTAATATCCATTTATAATTTGTACTTTTTGATTTATTACATAAAAATAATATATTTAATTTATACTCATTCAAACAGAATTATCATGAACAACAAGGCGTCATCGAATGTGGATATTATATGTTAAGATTTATGTATGAAATAATAACAACTGGGACAGTTGTGAATTTGGACTTGGTAATATCTCCTCTTAAACTTTGCCATAATATTTCAATTTGATTTATTCATTATAGACATTAACTACTATCCTTTTCATTTGTAGCTTTTTGATGACCCTCAACCCTATACTGCTGAAGACATCAAACACTTATAGGAGTGGTCAAATTATTTTACAGGTTTGATTAAATTTTAGTTGTTTGTAATGTAAAATGTAATTTTGAATATTGTCGTTGTAATTGTGTATTTGGTAGTCGTTTCGGTTGGATTTATTTTTTTTTTGAAGTTGACAGTGTAAGTTTTGAATGTTATATATGTGAATGTTTAATTTTTCTCTACTTCTTGTTTTGGTCTACTTATGATGGTTTTTCTAGTATGGATTCTGGTCTGGGGGGGAGGGGTTCCAAGGGTGTGGGGGGTGTTCAGTGGGGTTGGGGGTGTCCAGGGGTCTGGGAGGGCTGTCTGGTGGGGTGGGGGTGGGAGCATTTCTAGGAAGGTGGAAGGGTTATCCAGGGGAGTGGGAGGTTGTCCAGGGGGTGTCCAGGGGTGTGGGGTGTCTTGTGGGGTAAGGGGGGTTTCCAGGGGTGGGGGGATGTCCAGTGGGGGGGGGGGGTCCAGGGTGTCCATGGGGATGGGGGTGGGGCAGTCCAGGGGTGTGGTGGGGGCTTTATAGTGGGTTGAGGGGGTTCTGGTCTGTTTTTGGTAACTTCTTGGTCTGTTTCAAGGGTGTGGGAGGGCTGTCCAGGGATGTGGGAGTGCTGTCCAGGGGGTGGGGGTCTATAGGAGGGTGGGGGATGTCCAGGGGTGGTGGTGATGTCTAGGGGTGTGGGGGGGAGTGTCCAGGGGTATGGAAGTTTTTTCCATGGGGTGGGGGTATAAATGAGGGTGGGGGTTGTCCAGGGGTGTTTGGGGTTGTCCAGGGGGTCGGGGGCAGTCCAGGGGTGTGGTGGGGGCTCCAATGGGGTGGGGGAGGGCTGTCTAGGGTGTGGGGGGAATACATGAGGGTGGGGGTTGTCCTGGGGTGTTTGGGGCTGTCCAGGGGTTCGGGGGGCAGTCCAGGGGTGTGGTGGGGGCTGTCAAGTGGGGTGAGGGTGAGGGGGTGCCATTCAGGAGGGTGGGGGGTTGTCCCGGGGTGTTTGGGGATGTCCAGGGGGTCAAGGGGGCAGTCTAGGGGTGTGGTGGGGGCTCCAATGGGGTTGGGGAGAGTTGTCCAGGGTGTGGGGGGTATACATGAGGGTGGGGGGTTGTCCCGAGGTGTTTGGGGCTGTCCCGGGGGTCGGGGGGCAGTCCAGGGGTATGTTGGGGGTTGTCAAGTGGGGTGAGGGGTGAGGGGTGTTGTTCAGGAGGGGTGGTTGTCCCGGGTTGTTTGGGGATGTCCAGGGGGTCGGGGGGCAGTCTAGGGGTGTGGTGGGGGCTCCAATGGGGTGGGGGAGGGTTGTTCAGGGTGTGGGGGGTATACATGAGGGTGGGGGTTGTTCCGGGGTGTTTGGGGCTGTCCAGGGGGTCGGGGCAGTCCAAGGGTGTGGTGGGGGCTGTCAAGTGGGTTGAGGGGTGAGGGGGTGCTGTTCAGGAGGGTGGGGGTTGTCTTGGGGTGTTTGGGGATGTCCAGGGAGTTGGGGAAGTCCAGGGGTGTGGTGGGGGCTCCAATGGGGTGGGGGAGGGCTGTCCAGGGTGTGGGGAGTATACATGAGGGTGGGGGTTGTCCTGGGGTGTTTGGGGCTATCCAGGGGGTCGGGGGGCAGTCCAGGGGTGTGGTGGGGCTATCAAGTGGGGTGAGGGGGTGAGGGGGTGCTGTTCAGGAGGGTGGGGGGTTGTCCCAGGGTTTTTGGGGATGTCCAGGGGGTCGGGGCAGTCCAGGGGTGTGGTGGGGGCTCCAATGGGGTGGGGGAGGTCTGTCCAGGTTATGGGGGGTATACATGAGGGTGGGGGTTGTCCCGGGGTGTTTGGGGCTTTCCTGGGGGTCGGGGTAGTCCAAGGGTGTGGTGGGGGCTGTCAAGTGGGGTGAGGGGGTGAGGGGGTGCTGTTCAAGAGGATGGGGGTTGTCCCGGGGGGGTTTGGGGATGTCCAGGGGTCAGGGGCAGTCCAGGGGTGTGGTGGGGGCTCCAATGGGGTGGGGGAGGGTTGTCCAGGGTGTGGGGGTATACATGAGGTTGGGGGTTGTCCCGTGGTGTTTGGGGCTGTCACGGGGTGTTTGGGGCAGTCCAGGGGGTCGGGGTGCAGTCCAAGGGTGTGATGGGGGCTGTCAAGTGGGGTAAGTTTTTTATGTTATCAATGTAAATACTTAAATTTTCTTTAGTTCTTGTTTTGATCTCCTTCTGTTTTTGTGGTATGAATTCTTGATTTGTTTTCTGGTTGTTTCTGGGGGAGAGCAGAAGACTGCATTCGATTTTAAAAAAAATTGTGTTCCACGTCAGTTATTTTATAACCGACGTGATAAAGAAATCAGGAAGGGTTTATCATTTTAGTTTTTTTAATAACCGATGTGATAAACACCTGTGGCATTTTTTATCACATTGTTTATTTAATAACCAACATGATAAAAGGCCTGGGAAATTGTTTATTATGTCGGTTATTAAATAACCGATGTGATAAACCCCCCCAGGACTAGTTTAGCACATCAGTTATTATATAACCGATGTGATAAACCATTTCCCATGGTTTTATCACGTCGATTATTTAATAACTAACGTGATAAACTCCCCCTCATGTGTTTATAACGTCGGTTATTATATAACCGATGTGATAACCCCCCCCCCGGTTTATCACGACGGTTATATAATAACCGACGTTATAACCCCCCCCCCCCCCCCCGGTTTTTTCACATCGGTTACTAATTAACCGACGTTATAAACACCGCGATGTTATGTTTTTTACATCGGTTTTTAAATAACTGGTGTAAAAATGTTATTTATAAAGTCTTCCGTATTAACGTCGGCTAAAAACCGACGTAAAAAATGAAAAATAACTGACGTAAATAATGTTTTCTGCACTAGTGTGGCCTCATTAACTGCATGTATCTATGTCCTCCTGCTCTACACATCAGCCACTACATTGCCTTTCCCAGGCGTGTAGGCAAACTCGAAATCAAAAGACTGAAGGTACTCAACCCACCTTCACTATCTCAAATTAATATTGCGCTGAGTAAAGATATACTTGATACTTTTGTGGTCGGTAAAAACCACAAAATACTCTCCCAGAAGATAATGTCTCCAACAGCATAAAGCCTGAATAACTGCAGCCAACTCGAGATCGTGGGTCGAGTAATTCCACCCATGTGGCCTCAGCTACTAAGACCCATATGCAATGACTCCTCCCCCTGCATAGGCACTACTCCCATACGTATACCTGATGTACCATATTATACAGTATAGATCTTGCTTGGATCTGGAAATACTAGTTTCGGTGTGGAAGTCAACCTCCCTTTCAGCTCCTGAAAGGCTAACTCACAAGAATCTGACCAAAAGTACTTCAAACCCTTCTTAGTAAAGCCCTTCATTGGCACTAATAAGCATGAAAAGTCCTGTATGAAATGTTTTTAGTATCCATATATCCCTAGAAAACCTCATACCTCAAAGACGTTCTTCAGATGCTCCCAGGAAACTACTACTCTCACATTATCTGGGTCCATTGATACTCCTGTCTCATAGATAACATGACCCAAGAAGTGAATATGGTCCATCCAAAAGTAGTATTTTGAGAGTTTAACAAATAATTGATGCTCTCTCAGGGTACTCAAAGTGATCTCAAGATGTGTGGCATGGTCATGTCGAGTGTGATAGTCCACCAAGATATCATCCACGAAGACTGCCAAAAAAGAATACAAGTATGGATGGAACACACGGTTCATCAGTTCCATGAAAACTGTAGGCGAGTTCGTGAGATCGAATGGCAAAACCACATACTCATATAGACCATACCTTCTTCAAAAGGCTTTAAGTGGTATGTCAGATGATCTGACATATAATTGATGGTAACTAAATGTCAAGTCAATCTTCAAGAACACCCAAGCTCCTAGAAATTGATTAAATCTATCATCAATCCTTGGAAAGGGATATCGGTTCTTGACCATCAACTGGTTTAACTTCCATTAGTCCACACAAAGTCGGAGGGTATCATCCACCTTCTTCGCAAACAGGACAGGTGAACCCCAAGGAGAAGTGTTCGTTCGGATAAAACCCTTCGCCTATAACTCCTCTAACAACTTCTTGAGCACCTTTAACTCTAGTGTAGACATCCTATAGGGAGGAATGGACACTGTTGTTTCTCCTAGCACAAGATCAATAGAAAATTCTACCTCTTTC
The DNA here is from genome assembly GCA_963277665.1 of Viscum album. Classification (NCBI taxonomy): domain Eukaryota; kingdom Viridiplantae; phylum Streptophyta; class Magnoliopsida; order Santalales; family Viscaceae; genus Viscum; species Viscum album. The sequence continues at coordinate 1,360,525,615 of OY728151.1, read as the reverse complement.
TTAGGAGGAAAACCTGAAAAGTCCTCAAGAAATACATCCTTGAAATGATCGACCACTGGAGGAATGCCCGCCTATGAAGTCCCTTAGTCATCCAGATATATACTAGAAATCTGGAGTGTAATTACTCCCAACCCGTGATGATTGGGTCCTTCTCTTCTCTCCTGAACATATCATTTGCCCTTCTGTAAAAGGGATCTACCCTCTGGTGATGTAAAACTCACCCTACGGTGATATAAATCAACAAAAACCTAGAAGGGAACCAACCAGTCCATCCTTAGAATGATGTTGTATACCATCATCTCTAATAAATAAAGGTCTCATGAGAAGTAACACCCACAAACCTCAAGAGGGAACTCCTTGAACTGACATACACTATCCATTCTAGTCCCCAACAGAGTGTCCAGCATCAAGACATTAGCAAAAGTAAAGATACAAATCCCAGGGCTCTCCAAAACAGCTACAGATATGAAACTATGGGAATCCCCTGTATCAAAAAAGTGTAGAAGCATTAATTGAGGCAACTAGAATCATGCCTTGAACTGTAGAGGGTTTGGGATCCTTATCATATTGGTTCTGTTCCACTGCAAAAGTATGACATGCATCGTGGCCCTGGGACACTGCCTAACCACCCTAAGCTGATCAAACATGTAGTCACTGAAAGCCTAGAGACTGACTACCACGGTCATGACCTACACCTCAGCCTAACGGCTGGAAGAACACCAATTACCATACTGATAAAAAACTAGTGGTGCTTCTCCTGAATGAGGAGTCAAAGAGGAACCCATGTCACCTGCTGTTGGTGAGAAGATCTAACAGAATCGCTAAAGATGACTCATATTTATGCAAGATTGTCGCTCCACTAGGTCTCTCGGGAAATGGGGCCTCATATGCCTGCTCTTCCCGCACTGTTAGAACATGACTTGGCAACCAGAAGATGTATCACACTTCCTGAGATCCTCCCGCGTAGACTCCCTACAGTGCTTCCTACTATTAGTATGAGGGGTACCAACTACGGATGTCAAGACACCCTGTCTCATGGATCTACAATCCCCTAGATTACTCTTTGTGATCAGCACCTGGTTGACTACAGAGGTTATGGAATTCAACCGGAATATGTTCACCTGAGATCAGATTTCTTGCCTAAGACCATCCTCAAACATCCTCACAAGGAATAACTCATCTCCTCCTGGAATGGGTGTGAAGTGATACAGCTATGTGAATCAAGACGAACACTCCATGACTGAGAGAGTACCCTGTTCCAGACTCATGAACTCTTGAGTTGATAGGCCCTCAAAGTCTCTAGTTAGAAGTAATCATAGAAGGCACGCTAGAACTCAAACCAAGCCATAACTAGCTAGAGTCTCGCCTGTGAGATCACATCCCACCATCTCTTGGATGAATCCCATAGCATGTACATAGAGAGATTCACCCTCCTCTCTAGAAGAATCTCTGAATCCTCAAAGATTGATAGCATGGCTTCTAACCATGACTCTGCAGCCCGAGGTCCTCCATCCCTTGAGAATGTGGGAGGATTATACTGCTGAAAAAACTACGTAAACTTATCCATTAACAGGGTAGGATGCAGTACTCCTTGTATGGTCTTCATAAACCTCGTGAAGCCTTCACATAACTGTGCATTGGCACCTGTATCCAGGATAACGACTGGTGCTAGGACAGGCTTGACTGGAGGATCTTCTGGTAGTTCCCGATCCGCCATGTTCGGTGTCTGATCGTTTCCCTATAACTGGCATACAACTAGAGGACATCTCGGTGGCATGACTCTTCAAGGTAAAATGCACACCTTACATCAATATTAACAAGGACTAAAACTTAGATGTGCAATAAGGGAACAGGATAAATAAAGCATTCAAGATTTCTAAAAGGTGTTTACATGACGTGTACACCTCTACACGGTGTGTTCCCTTAAGCTTTCATATAGACGTGTAATTTTTCCATCCTTGGTCATGTAACACCCCATACACACGGCGTGTTGTCCTAACACATGGTGTGTACTTGAATCCTCTTCCCTTTACGGAGTTCTTCTACAAGACTTAACTCACATGGTTCTCCTAGAGCAAGACTACACGACATGTTTGTGCCAGACATGACATGTACTAGAAAGAACTTCACTTACCCATGTTGTTACTCACATGTTCGGTTACACGGATGACTCTACACGGCATGATTATGCTAGACACGAAATGTAATAACTACCCATAATCCACCTATGTTGTTAGTCACATGCACGGACACATGGATCCTAAGAAATGGAGTTCACATAGGGTACACGGCGTGTCCCACCAAAATTTCCCATCCCCGTGTCTCTGCTCACACTACCATTGACACGGTTAGAAACTACATGGTGTGTAATTAAAATACACAGCGTGTACTTACAAAAATAGTTCCTTCACCAATAGAAGAACACATGGCATGTATTAATCATTACACTCCTTGTATTCTGGGTTTTTCTAGACATTAAGCCTCAGAAACTACTCCAAAACCCAGAAAAACACTAAAAAACATTAAAGTTCCAAATTCTGATCTTTGGGGGCCCATACTCCCTAAGAATCAAATCTTGGAACCTTATACATGTCATATGAAATGAATAACAATACAATGATCCACCAAATTCTGATCCATGAGGGCCCATAACACCTCAAGAACCAAAGTTTGGTTCAAATTCAAATGAAATTTCCATATTAGAAAAACCCTATCGAATAGAAGTTATTCTATCAAGGCATCTATCACAACAACATGCATATCTAGCATAACATCTCTCACAACAACATGCAATTAGTAATTCACCCTAAATTTCATGGAAAGAATGCATGACATGTGATCCCTAGCAAGTGCCTATATGATGCATGAGATGGCATACCCTCATCTCATCGGGTTGTAACAAAAATAGAACCTCAATATTATCAACAATAACAACACAAAACATGTGAATCACCCAATGGTGAAATCAAATCAATTGTAATAATTTCAAAACCATAAAAATTACAATATACGAGGTAAATTGGATTTTCCCTGTACGCAGGTTAGCTACTCCCGGGAACAGCTTATTACCAAGTACATATTCCTTCTTATCCCTATCTATAGGCTCCAAATAGTAAGTTAAAAATAAAATAATACCTCTGATACCACTTTGTAACATCCCAGTTCCAGGATCCGCCCAGAGGCACCCCATACCCGGTTGGTCACATGGCCTCAAGCGCATTTCCCCAAACGCTAGAGGCTTCCGACTAGTAGAGAGGACCTTGGGTGTTATAGTGAGGAAACTATGCCCACATCGGAAGAGTAATGCAGCAGAAATAAATAGATAGCAATAGCAGAAGTAGTAATAACATGCAATAAATAAACAGCAGAAGACTGGAAGTAATAAACAACTAGAGCACACATATATAAATGATCCATGATACATATGTCTAGGAAAGCAGCCAAATATGTCACAATGCTAGAATACAGTACTAAACCAAAGTAAAAAATGAAAAGAAATAAACTCCAACAGCATCGCAAGAATCATCTTGGTCCAATGCTCTCCAACTCCACAGCAATCAGGTACCTAAAATAGAAGGGTGCTTGCCCTTATCTAAACCTACAGCAATATAATCTATTTGGGCCCAAAATCATGACCCAAATAGGGTGTGAGATGAATCCCAGTAGGCAACCACCCAAATATCAATGCATAACAGTCATTGAATATATATATGGCAGAAAATAAGCAAAATTAAGCAGTAAATAATGAAGTATTCAAAAGTAAACAATCCTACAGTTTCAATTGCATTCATTTTCATATATCAAGTAAGTAGAAATAAATACAAGTAACCCTATGGAAAGTAATCGCAGCCTAACCCCTCTGGTTCAACAAAACAAACACGAGCAAACCTCTAGGAAGTACTCAAAGTCTAACTCCTCTGGTTCAGCTTTAGAAAATACTCTCTAAGGAAGCACTCACCGTAAATTCCTCATGTGGTATCATATCGGTAACTTTTACACTCTGAAGAAGCACTCAACGTCCAATTCCTCATGTGGTCTTACAACGTGGAACTATAGACACTCTGGGGGAGCACAAATTCCACCCCCCCTATGGTCTCTCAACGTAAAAGTAAACAGACACTATGGAGAAGTCATCAGTATCCATTCCCCCTATGGTCTACTATACCAGGTTCCCACAACCCTGTGTAAGTCAATTGTGCACAATGATATTCAACATCCAAATTAAACCATAAGAACTACTTGGATAACAGCTTTCAAGAACTACTTGGCTAAACAGCTACAAGCATATAACAACATCAGAAAATATCACTCCATCTTAACAACACTAGTCATGGCAAACAAGCATCATAACCAGCAAAGCTAGACCAAAAAGTCAAAATCAAAACGAACATGGTCAACACATACATAGCATGGAAAATAACCCTATTCACATTCAAACAACCTATACTGAGGCACACAAGGCATAATAAGAAATAACATGGCTAAAATCTCCGAACATGCAATTCCCCGTTCTAGGATATTGGGCACTTTTGGACATAATATTCAAAGATTAACTACAGAAAGGCACAAAACACCTACCTCGATGTTGTACGATCAATTTACTCTGGCGTCGGCCCTTGAATAGGCCTAGAACATTATAGATCTACAAAAATGTCTAAAATGTTCAACCAAGGATATCTCACGAGAGAGGAGAAATCAAGTGATGAGGCTCTAGAGGAAGAAATAACTCACAATGGTGATTCCAACACAATCGACGGTGGTTCACTTGTAGTACAACTGATCGATCAGGGGATCCAGGAAGAATCGCGCTCCTCGGTCACTCCTGGATGAGACGTCGTTAGAAGAAGTGGTTTCTATGAACGAGACGTGACCCCGGTCTGATATAACAATTAAAAATAAAATTACACGGCGTTTTATTTAAAGATACACGACATGTACTTGCCTTAATCGACCCCCATTTTAGGTGGTCTCCAAGTCACCCCACACGGCCATGTACTCTACTGTTACATGGCTAGTACACAGTCACCTGCGGAAACTAGGTACAGAGAGTGTACTCCAAATTACATGGCGTGTACTCCTTAAATTTCCAAATTCTTCTGTTTTTCTCAAAAACACTAGAAAATAAAAACCCATACCTGAAAAAAAAGGTTTGGGTTCTTATATGCAGGTTGAAAACCCATCACATCCATAAATTATGTAAGGTTTAAACCCAAAACCAAATGGAGACAAGGGTGTATTGCCTACCCCTGACCTACATGAAGTCCTGATTAGTATGATGTTTTTTTTAGTTAAATAATTTTTTGGATTAAGAGTAAGTTGATTTTTGGAATATATGTTTTATCATATAGATAACCATTATGATTGAAAAATTATTTGGAGATTAATTAATAAATGTTATTTCAGAAGAACAACACTGTAATTTTTGAGGAACATTATAATAGTAAGGTAAATATGATATTTTTGGATTTTTATTTGAGGATTAAAATTTGAATTCTCTTTTCATAATGTGAATTTATGTTGATTTAGTTTATTTATGGAAATTATTAGAAAATCTTAGAGATTATGTGATTAGGGAAATTATATTTTGGTATGAGCCTTTAAGAGTGATTGATATTATTTAAAGATAAATGATAAAATTAATCTTGGAAGACTGTGAGATCTAATCCCTAATATTTTTCGGTTTCAATATAAGACTATATAGTTTTGAGTGATTTTAAGGTTATTTATTTATCGAATGTTCTAAGTTGAAATTTTGGAAATATTATTGAATTTTAGAGATTAAAATTATTTTTCTTAATTTGAAGGTTTATTAATTTTTGGAATTATCTTATATTGTAATACCATTTTGGTTTTTATTAATTCTTAAATAAATGAGGAATATATTTCTATCCTTTTATTGATTTTTTGATCTATATAAGTTTATTCTGATGTTTTAGACCTGAAAAATTCATCTTGAATACTCATCATTTAGGGAAAAGGATGAGTTTGTTGTAGAAATTTATTAAATGATGGAACTCTACATTTTAAGTAAGTATATTTCTATATGTTATTAGTATAATTAATAAAATGATTATTAAAATTTCGGAAAATAACTTTTTAAAAAAAATCTTATTTGTTTGCTTTTCTTATCGAGAAATCAATGGCCTTTTTAACCAAACACATGTTTAGAATTTTCAAATGGTTTACTTTCTCATGACCATGTTCTCTATCACTATATATAAGTCCTTATGAAATAGTTTTCTCTTATATATTGATGTTTTTACTTCTCGCTTATGTTCTACTACTTTGGAATATAGCACGTGTTACTTCAGATGACATTCATACATCTCTTTTCTCTCATATCCAGTGTAAGTTTTATTAATCCTGTTTCCAATGTGGGATTTCAACAAAGGTATTTTGAAAATTAAAATCCTAGTTACCAAAATCGATTTCAAATTATGAGAATTAAATTTTCTAAATGTGAGTGAATTTAACATCTTAATATTTTAAAATGAAACATAATATTCATTAGCATACAAGATAAGCCACATTGAGCTTAATCGAATAACTAAATATTATTATTTAAATATGAAATTTATAACCTAGCTGTTAAAATAGTGGGTATTAATATGAATAAATAATTTATGAAATAAATATAATTTTTTAACTCAATATTAATTTATTATTAATTTATTATAAAATAATGTAACATTTTTGTAGTAATGTCATTTTATTCTTTAAAAATATGTTTTCTTCAAAAATGAGTTTTTTTTTGTTTTATGAGTGAAGATTATAATTCCCAGAAGTTTTAAAAACTTTATTTGAAAAAACTAATCTCATTTTTTAATTCATTCTATCAATATTATCTTAAAAATAATTTTTGATAATTTTTTGAAAAATATTTATTTTTCAAGGAATAGTGAAAATATAGATTTTTATTGAAAAATGCATTCTATTTTAAAGTATTTACAAGGTGAAATTATGTTTTTTGTTAACATTAAATTTTAATTAGTTTATTTTTATTGGAAATAATCCAATTATTTGTTTTAAAAATGATTTTATACATGAATTTAGTATAAAATCATTTTATATAAAAAACTGCATTTTTTGGAAAAACTATTTTTCATTGCATTTTTGCAGTTTAATTTTAAATTAAATTATTAAAATTTTGTGATTATAATTTTTTAAAAATTGATCCCATATGTGGAATTTTTAGGTCCCTAATTTAGTAAATTGAACCCTTTTATTTTTTTAATATGAATAGTAACTTAAATAATTTTGGTTTTTACAATAAAAGGTAAATCATGTAATTTAGGTTACAAATAAAATGATAGGAACCACAAAATCACCTAGAAACGTACCTAAATCTTATTATATGATTATATCAAAAGAATAATCATCAAAGGGTAAAATTTATGACCTTTTTCACCACATGGATAAGATTATGTGCTTTCTAATATTTTATTTATGGAAATGTCAAACATGTCTCACTATTGTTTTTAATAAGTTTAATATTTTCAATATGGTACTATCTAGAGGATATGTTAGACCATAAATAGTATTTTAAAATTTAAAAGGTTTATATTCATCATGATAATTTATTATATATTTTTAGGGAATAATTAATTACCTTAAATGCTTACAGAATACTAATAAAAAAATTATCCAATTATTGGAAAAATAAAATAAATGATATTAAAAATATTAAAAGAAATATAATTTGAGAAAAATAATGTGATAATAAAATTATTAATTAACTTGACATGTTATGGATATAATAAAATATTTTTTTATAATTACAATTTTTATCTTGATATTATTACAGTCAACAAAACGAATAGTTCTAAAAATTGATATTATTGATATTTTATAATAAATAATATTTTATTAAAAAATAGAAAATTATTAAAAATATTAAATTCATCCAATTTATTATTATTTAGTTTAAAATATATAACATGTCCCATTTATGGATCTTTTTTCATTTTATAGTAACTATATTAACCCTTAAAAATTAAAAATCTATGTTTTCATGGTAAGAGTAATGGGGTCAAATAAGGGTTAAAACCAAAAGATAAGGGTATAAATATTTTCAAAACATATCTATTTTTTATTTTATGAGGTTATTTAAACCCATAATAATATTATATTATAAATAACTCACTTTTGAGTCATTTTTAATTGAAAAAAATTTATATTAATTTAATATTTTGAGAAATGCCAAGAGTGCCCCTCCCTTATCTTATAAAAGGGAGCATATTCTTCTTCTTTATTCACACTTAAAATGAATTTTATTTTATCCAATACTAACCCAAATAACATAATAAAATCCCACTTCAAATCATCGAGTTATAGTTTAGGTATAATAACAATATTAAATGTCTTAAGGTGCTAAGAAAAGGAGGATTTCCAAAGAAGAGGTGTAGATTTTATCTGCATGTCTTGTTTTTTTTTCTTCTTCCACATCCTAATTAAATTATTAAAACATGATAAAATAATAAATCCAATATCTTACATATACTTAGATATTATTATGTTAGTTTCATGACCCATATTTATCACCTCCTCCATCAAATCGGAGAAGAATTCACCATTTATGTGTATATAAGACTACCACGTTGTGAACTAATATAATTATTTTTCCATCACTGTATCTCAAGAATGGTTATAATAATGGAATTAGTGTTTATATGGTATATTAATGACATATTTATAATTCTTAAAAGATAATATATCACTTAAATTTATACATTTCCATGCATAGAAAAATGATGATGTTGTTTGTACATACATGTAGACTACCAACTCCACGAAGCGATGTGATTCTTTTTTCATCACAAAATCTCATGAATGATATATATAAGTATATTTAAATAATTAATATGATATATATTATATTATTATTATTTTATAAAGCTAAAATAATACTTACCTTCTTTTCATAATGATCGTTGAAAAATGGAAATATTACTCATGTGTACGTACAACCTACCGTCTGCATGATTGTAGCATAGTTCATTTTTCATAACCATATATAATGGTTGGATTTAAAAGTATAATTGATGTATAAAAATTATAATTATTTAATTATTATTATTCTATATATTTTTTAATTAGAGCCTATTTGAGCATAGTCAACCGACCGAATCCATTTTGGACTTAAGTACTAAATATATCGAAACATATGATGTGAACTTAGGTGATTAAGTAATTATATATAACATGGTAATAAGTGATATAAAATGAATAATAAACTTGAAAAAAAATAATTAATAAATTATAAAATTAATATAATTTTATTATTTGGGAAGATAATGAATATATGTAGCATGTTATAATCGAGTTAAGAAAATTTCTTTTCAAAATAACCATTTAATGTTTCCATTAAAACTCTATTTTTCTTCCAGATTCAATAGACTATTTTCTGAAAATTATTTAAATAATGTTTTTATTAACCTTCTATAATTTTTTATTTTCATTTTTTCCCATATTTTTCTTTTAAAAAAATGGTTTGAAAGGAATATTTTTTCATTTTCTAAATGAGGTACATTGTTACTTTTCTGGAAAAAATAATGAAGGAAAGTTTTTTAACTTATACAGAATGTGAGGCTTTTCACACCTTCATGAATAATATTTTATTTCAATCATACTTTACAATATTAAATGGTTATTTTAAAATAAAAAATTTCCCATTGTATGTGTGCATTTTTTTAAATAAGTGATTTTCCTTAATGATTTTTTATGTTGAAAACATTCATGTTTTATGATTATGTTATGGTTTTTGGGAATTATTAATGATGAAGGTTTTTTCCATTATAAACCAAATATGGGTTTCTCCTTGATATACCTTTATTAAATTGGGTATTTTTATGTTAGAATTTTACCTTGATGGATATTCTACATGTAACTGCAATGGTTACTCCAAGTATAACTGTAGTGGTTATTTTACGTATAACCGAGAGAGTTATTTCTTGTATAACTGTGAGGATTATTCCATAAGTATATAAGATAATATAATAATTCCCCAAGTTAAAGATATAATTCATTTATTATTCATATGTTTTTATAGAAATATCAGGTTTTTATAAGGTATGTTATTAAGTTCATGTTCAAAGGAAAGTATATGTTACTTCCTATGGGTGAGAAGTATAACTTTGTGAAAAAGTTTTCATGATTTTGTCATGTTTTCAAAGAAACCTATATGGGTTTTATTTTTCCTTTATGATATCTTATGAAATTTTTTACAGAATTATTTGGAAAGAAATGATGATTTATTAGGTAATAAAAGTTTTATTTTGATACCAAAATTTATTTTGAAAAAGAAAATTTTCATAAGTATTTAGGGACTAATGGTTTCTTTCATTATTTTTATGTCTCTTAATAATATTTTTTTGCTCATCCCAAGTTTTAAAATGTTTTTCATAGGGTTTAAGGATGGGTAAAGAAAATTTAAATTTAATGTTGTAAAAAAATAACATGAAAAGAAATCATGTTATGTTTTAAAAGTTTCATATTGTAAGAAAATGGATATTGAGTAGAAGTTTATAATTTTTATTATATAAGTTTTTATATATAAGTTATGACCAAATTATATAAAAATATAAATCAAAACGATCCTTGGGATTGTAAGAAAGATAATTAGAGTTCAAGGAAACGAAAATATACAATGTTTAAGTTTTGTTCCTTACAATAGAACTCTAAAAAGGACATTTAGTTCAAGATCAAAGTTGATGAACATACCAGGGTTATTGATGGTTTGAATAACATAGTATATTATCAAGTAAAATATATCAAAGAACATAAAGAGTAATTTTTGTACCTATGAATAAAATTTTAAGATCAAGATGGATTATAGACCCCCATTTTGAAATTGGGAATATAGGTCACAAAGGTGATTCAAAATAGAAAATTATAGCATGAAGATCCAGAAAAACAACCAAATAATTAATAGAAAAATCAAAAAAAACATCTAAATGACATATTTGGTATGAGACTTGAGTGTAAATTGAAATTTATAGTGATTCATGCTAGGCCAAAAGTACCCACTCTGAGGTTGAATAGTTATTTGGGTACAAATCAGAATTAGAAGATTCAGATTACCAAATAGACAACCAGTCTGGAGGTAATTACACATAAATGTGAACCTCTTTTATGGTTTTATTATTGTGTAAATATGGTACATTTTCAAAATGTTTTTTTCATAGAAAAAATATACCATAGGGAATAATAGAAATAAAGGAATCCGAATATAAGTCAATATTCCAAGCATGTGTTTGATGGATACTATTTTTGGTGTATAATATTTGGACATATGGACAAATATTTCTCATAAACAATGTAGAGGAATGTGAAAAAGCAAACCCAAATTGGAAGTACATAGTAGCTCAAGGTATCATTGAATGATATGAAATTGTAAAATCAATTTATAGCATTATAAAATGAATTTGGTCTATCCCACTCTGTAGAAGATCAAGAATGAAATTCAATATTAGGTATAAAGTCAAAGTTTTGGATCAAAAAGATGATTATTTAGAGGGTAGTAGTAGTATATATTTCCTTAAAAGAACCATATCATATTGGTTTATAGATCCTTGGCAGTGGATTCACTTCCCACATGATCTAAAATAAGGATATTGTCACATGCATAAAGTACAATAAGGATGGTGTCCTCAAATTTGGAAATGATTAATTCCTAAAGAATGTTGGCTTATGAAAATCTATGGTTAGGGGAAAAGATATGATATGTAAATATGTATTGGTTGTTGAAGGTGTCCTATACAACTTGTTGAGTGTCAGTCAACTATGTGACTTAGGGCATTAAATAAGATTTACCAAGAATATGTGTATCATCAAGGGAGAATATGGTAAATTTGTGATTATGGGAAAGAATGTAGAGGGGAATATCTAAATTGTGAGGGGAGAATAAGATGTATGATTTATATCTAAGGAGGAATATAAGAGATTATAGAATACATGACTTGGTAATTTGAGCCAACCATCCCTCAATGATCTGGTGAAATGTGATGCAGCTTGAGATCTCCCTATGTTATCACATGAATTTACTGACATTTTTGGTGATTTATAATAATGGAACATCACTCAAAATACATACAAGGATAAAGATAAAAGGTCAATAAGAGCATTATAAATGGTTCATATTGATGTGTGTATACCTATATCACCCTGAACTATTTATGGAAAGAGATATTATTTCCTTTTCATTAATGATTATAGTATTATGGAATGGATTTGGGTCATCACCCACAAGTCTAAGGTGTTCAGTTTTATAACACAATATCAGAGGGAATTTGAAAAGATTCTTGGTCTAAAAAATTGAATTTTATGAACCAATAATGAGATGGACTTTATAAATATTCAAGTAAAATATTATCTCAAGAAGCATGGTATAAGTAACCAAATCTCGGTAGTAATATATACTCAGTAATATGTTGTGGTATTAAGGAGAAAACAAATCGTAAAAATGTGTCCAAAATGATGCTTAGTGAAAAAGACAAGCCAAATAAGTTTTCAAAAGAAGAAATTTTGATATTGGTCTATATATCTAAAAGATATTTTTTGTGTTTGAGAGAAGAAAAGACTCCATATATGGTATGGTAAGAAAAAAAATCTCTCATTGAAATATATTCAATAATTATTAAGTGAGTGTTTTGTTAGAAATAAGAAGAAACATAGGATGTTTAAATCCTATAGTGATAAAAGGATATTTCTTAGCTAATAAAGAAAAATATTAGAATATAAATTCTTCAATAATTGGATTGGAATGGTTATGTATAGAAATGATATTATTGTGGTTAAAATAATTAGAATCTTCAAAAAATTAGTGAACAACTTCAAAGGGACAATGATAATGAAGTGAAAATATCAAGTGGAGTGGAAGTAGTTGAAGCATATTCAGAAGACAATTAAAATGATGAGAAGGATGAATTTAGAATTATACCTATACAGAAGTTTAAGAGATAATATAAAATTGATTGGCAGATCATAATTGGTGATCAAAAAAGACTAGTGAATATAAGGAGAATGAATTCTCTATAGTAAGTATCTTTCCTATCATAGGTAGAGAAAAAGTGTTTTGAATAAACTACAAGCGATAAGAATTTTGTTTATGAAATGAATGAAGAGAATGAACATGTCAAGATAAATAATACATGGTAGATTTTTTCAAGGCCAAATTAATATAATGTTATTAGGACAAAATGTTTTTTCTTGAACAAACTAAATGAGTACATCATGGTAATTCAAAAAAATAATGTCTCGTTTGCAAGGGATAATCCCATATCTAGAAAATAGATATGGATGATACATTTTCACCCATTTAATGGTTAAGTAAAATTTAACTCTTCTTAGCTATAGTAGAGAAAAAGAAATTCAATGTTTTCTAGATATATTTCATGTCATTTTTTTTGGATGGGGTTCTAAAAAATAATTGTATATCAAAAAGTCTGATGATTTTTTCATTCATTAAGATGAGAGTATAGTTTATCAGTTTAATATGGTGGTGTATATATCGATGCAAGAACAAATACCATGGTTTTCATAACTTCTCTAGTATTTGTAGAAGCATAGTTTATAGTGAGGTGGAGTTGATTACAATCTCTAGGTCAAAAATGGGATTAATCAAAGGATTATGGTGCTGGTGTATGTCAACAACAAAATATTTGGTGGATCGAATAAAGAAAAACGAAAACTGTTTTAAAAATTTATAAATTGCGAGTTTGAAATGTCAATGATTGGAAAGCTGATGTTTTTTCTTGGTATACAGGGATACAAAGAAGTCACTACGCTTTAGTTTTTTCAATAAAATTAAGTCATGAAGGTTATGAACAGATCTGAAATGCATGATTCCAAGGAGATAAATACTCTGGTTTATACCTATATGAAACTATCAAGGGATAATGAAGTTAAAGTGGATAATTTCATAGATTATAGGTAGATCCTTAAGATCCAAATATATTTAATGGACACATGACTCAATATTATTTTTTCCATAGGTCAAGTGGCATGGTATCAAAGTAATCCCAAGGAAATACACTTAATTTTAGAGAAAATAATACTTCATTATATCAAGGACATAGTGGATTTTGGTTTTTTGTACAATGAAAATTTACAGAAAGATTTATTTAGGTATATTGATACTGATTGGGTTGGTTCAACAGATGATAAAATTCAACATCATCTGGTGAATTCTATATTGGAGGACTATGTATTTCTTGGATAATCAAGTGGTGTTCCTTAGTATTTTGGGAACTACTGAGAAAGGGGGGTGTTGAATTATTGGATAAATTTTTAGAATTTAAATTATTTGAAATTAACCACTAAAACTTGTTAGAGTTTTTATTCTTATCAATATTTTATAAAATTATCACAAGAATGAAATGATAAGAAATTGAACTAGGTACACAAGATTAACAAGGTTTTTACTCTTTGGTAGAACTTACATCCATAACATGGAGACTCTCATTGGTCCATATAAATTCACTAATAATAAGATTTAAATTATAGTTGATCTAACTCTTATTAAACCCTTATATCTCCTGATAATAATTATTATAGTATCTCCTATCAGTTTCAAAAAAAAACAATTATTACAAAAATGATCCAAAAAAATATATATAAAACATTTTTAAATAGATTCTAGAAAGTTTTTATATAAATATTAATCTTATTTCCTCTCTTTTATTTCCTATATCTGGTATTTTTCTATATAGTGTGAATACCATCATCTGATTCTATCCATCCATTACAACTCACTGAAATTGTTCATATTCTCTCTCATGAATTTTTTCTATTGAACACAACCAATTCACCTTTAAATATACTTGAAGACTCATTAAATTATACTATATCTAGTATCTCTATTAAATACCACTACTTTATAAGAGTCTGTCTAATTTCCAAGAACCAATACTCATTCTATAAAGATTATCTATGAAAACTCTATCTGGTATCTTTATTCTACTGCCAAATTGGTTGGAAACATAGACTTTAAAAAAGACTCCAATGTGTCCACCATTCATACTCATGAATATTGATAAGTATATGTATAAATTTTACCCCCTTTATATAGGTTATCTTAAAATGGAATTTGGTGGAAGAATAATTCATTTTCACACTCATCTAAAACTCACTTGATGTTTTTTAAGACTTATGGAGTATTTTGGACCAATCATGAACCTTCATGATAACTCCATCAATTAGAAACATTCTAAAACTTCATTAAATTTAGATTTATAGAACTTATAAAATTTTCCTTATCTCGTCTAGATAACAACCCAATTTAAAAATAGTTTAACATCATCAATATTTGGGACTTTTAAAATTTATGTAATGTTTCTCCGATGAAATATAACTATAAATTATGTCCTGATAAATTTTATAGAACATCTCCATATTATTTTATATATCTTACCATATTTCCTCATTTTTTTAAATTGGTTATCTTAAAAATAATCATTTTTTGGTGTAATTTAGAAAATTATGTTCAATACAACATCTTGGAATTGTCTATTTCATGGATCTTCATCTGATGGAATCGATCCCTTAACCTTCTTATAGTAGTTAACTTAAACATCACTCTTCACATAAATTATAACATAAATATTTTTTACTAGAAAATTTTACAATTTTTTTGTTTCAAGACTTCATCAGCCACTATCCTATAATTTTGATCCATTTTAGATTTGTCACTACATTATTGTAACTTCTAAAGACCTCATTCATATGAAACTTCTCTATCCAGTGCCCTTCTTGGGTTTATTCCCATTTTTTCACAAATAAAAACTTGAACTCTGAATTATTTTTTTGTACTTCTACCAATTTTTACTTCAATTATCAAAGTTGAAAATTTTGTCCTTTTTTCTATACTCATGAAAAACTTAGAATATGTATTTATTATAAATATTTGTATCGAACATGTTATTGTAAATTTCTCCCCATGGACTTCATATACCACTATATCTTTATTTTATTTCATCTGTCTATTTTTTCATCCAAAAAGGAGCATTCAATAGGAAATTTATACTACTCTCCCTTTATAAAATCTTCATCTAATGAATATATTTTTGATGAAACATCTTAATCTTCACACAAATATTTTCCTAGAAATAATCTCTGGTCCATCTAGAGAACTATGTCTGGAACTCAACATATGGTAGAATTTATCCGATAATAAATTTTCACCTTTATCTATTTGTAAAAACACTTGTACCATGATATTTTCTTTATGTTAGGACTTTTTGAATGGTTTAAAATCATTTGAATTGGTATTAAATTTTATTAACAATGATAATTAATATTCTTAACTTGCTCAAGTTACTTTATTCAATATTTTCTTGACTTCAAAATACTTATATATCACCTATTAATAAAAAATTATTAGAAAATATATATATTAAATAAATACATAAAATTTATTATGAAAATATCACAAATAATATTCAATATCAACCTTTTATTTGTTAGAAAAATTTGTTACAAATTTTAAAAACTCAACAATTTTCATAATTTATTTTTATAAATTATATTTCTCTTGAATCTTTTATATTTTATCAAATAAAAACCTCTCACAAAGAGAATTTAATGACACCACACTACTAGGTAAATTAATTTTTAAAAGGAATTCTATGCCTTAGTTATAAGAAAATTTGTGACCATAATAAGATAAACTCACCATAATTTTTTTTCTCTCAAAATAATTTCTCTCTCATTTTTTATTCTCCCCAATTCTATGATAATAACTTCTTTAGAATCATAGTAAAAATATTTTTACATTACCTACCCCTTCCCCAAAATAGTTATACGTACTCTTAACCTTTTACAACATAATCCAAATCATAGATAGGTGTTTTATTAAGAACTTTAGGAATTCAATGGTAGAGGTTGAACATGTAATTACATCCTCAATTCCACAAAACTTTCCCTTATAATGGATTTGTGGAAAACATCTACAACATTGAACATTTATGAGATATACTCTTTTATAACATCTCCACTATTAACTTTCTCATTAATGAAGGGATACATAATATAATTTTACTTTAATATAAATTTTTTTACATGATTTCACCTATTTCTATAGGGTATGAAATATGATATATTTTCTATATACCTTTCTTTCCTCGTCGTCATGTTGATATCAGTCACTTTTTACATGTTTTGTCTTGCATTCATCTCTACTTTTTTATTATCCTTAAAATTCATCAAAAAAATTTCCATAACATTTTCAAAAAAATTGTTAATGAAGTAATATTTTTAATAAATTTCACATCATAGGAATCAGCCAAATGTTTTAGATTTATGTTCCAATATTTATAACTTCCTTTGTTTTGTTAATATCTTATGAACATTCCTTAGATTTTTCATCACACTTTCCAAGATCTTGATTTTTTATCTTTATTAAACAAGGACTCCCAAAAACTTTGAAATATTTCACTGAAGGTTTTTTATTATATCATATCTCACATGAAGTCATTTTGGATTATGACCACACACAAAAAAAATTATATGAATAAAATTACTAACTACTTCTCTCCAAAAATAATATAGAACATTTATATTATTTGGACATACTTCTTCACATTTCCACTAAACTTTTGTTTATCAATTATTCCACTTAATTTTTTTGAGAAGTGTGTGGATAAATATATTTGGGTTAGATTCCATGTTTCTTTAGATAGAGTTCAAAAGTATTGATTGTGTACTACTTTCCATTATCAGTTTTCAGCTTCAGTATATAAATACCCATCTCTCATTCAACTTCCATTTTGAAAAATCTAAACATTTCAATACCCTTTTATTTCTGCTTTATAATCATTATGTTTTTCATCAAAGTGATGTTTACAAAAAAATTGATAATGTAAAAAATTCACTTTTATTTATTGATGTCCCATAAGCCCACAAATATCAGAGTGTATAGGCTCATGTGGTCTGGTGATTTAGATTTTAACTTTCTTATTCCTTCCACTAACCATCTTCTTTTATTTTCTGAAGTTTCAAATTTATTACAACATCTACTTCAGAAAAAAAAATTACACTTTTATAGACATTATGCTCAAGTATTCGATACCACAAATTATTTTCTTCTTCATCACTCAAGTAATATGAGTTAGAAAGTTATTAAATCTAAAAGATATTCTTTTTGGTTATTTCCACCCACGTAACAACTTTTACATCTTTCTTACTTCTAATTAAACATGAATATTTTCTAATAAAAAATTCCTAACCATTTTCACAATTTTGGACAACATATAGTGGGTTATGTTTGATCCCATAAACATGTAGAACCTCCTCAAATTTAGTTTTTGAGCTTTAGTCTCAACTTTTATTCCTCTAATTTTTAGGGAACTATCATTTTTTAAAGTAATTACACCTCCTTCATGATTTTCAACATATTTCAATATATTTATATCACCTTTTTTATGAGAATAACAAACACTATCAAGAATCCATGGTTTGTTCTTTTTACTATCTTTTAGTGTTATCTCAATAATAAAATCTATCCCCTCAGCAATCTTCTTTAAGGACTCTTTCATTTCTTGGATAAAAAACATTCCTTAGAAGATTTTTTGAACATTAATAAAAAAAGCGATTTGGTTTTTCACATATTATAAAAAATTCTTCTAGACAACCAAAAAAAATTATTAGAAAATTTCTAGAATCTTGTGATTTTTCCTTTCTATCTTATTGTGGAGTAGAAAATATTATCTCTTTTATTTCACTTTTTCGCCCCTATGTTCAAGATTATTTATGTAGAGAGACATGTTTTTCCTAAAATTATAAGCATTGTACTCATATTTTCTATAGTACCACCAAAAACCATTGAGTCTTGGTTTTCCATAGAAGTAAGATATTTTTATATAGAATGTTCTTCGAGGTTCATAATATCTTTCTGTTCTTATTTCCTTATGGTATAGGGTAACTTTTTTACATAGGTTATTTTCATCTTGTGTTGATGTGGTTGATTTTCCAAATCCTCCCTCAACATAAATATTCCAAAAAAACATAATTCTTGCTTGGTTAGATTAATCAGATTAACCTTTATGTTTGGTGGATGTAGATGTCACCTGATTCTTAGAATGATTTTTATCAGTATCTTTAGATTATTAATCCTTTATCTTTAAAGCTTTATTAGATATTTTTATCATATTATTTAAGGTAATTCAACCTCAATAAATCTGAATTTAATTTCATAGACCTTATCTTCTTTAGAAACATTATTTTTACTAAGATATTTTACCATCTATCCTTGTTCAAAAACTTTTAGTTTTAGGATTATAATCTTTTGAATATGTTCATATTTCTATTTAAGGAAAACATTCCTTCCTTAATTATTCTTTTAATATTACTTCTTCAAAATTATAATCACTTTATTGAGTTTTTTGTTTTATTTAGGATATCAAATGAGTTCTAATATCATATGATACACCCTATATGTTTCTTCACCTTATTCTTCTTTACTTATATAAATATCATCGTTATTTTTAACATTATCAATGAAATTTCTAAACTTCTATATATTTTCATCTTTATATAAACTATTATCAACTGAGTCATATTAAATTTTCTAAATCAACATGATTCTTCTATTTCTTTGAAAACAATTACCTCCAATTTCACTCCTAAATTCCTTAAAAAAATTCTTCTACTTGTTACCTCATGGTTTTTCTTTAGAATGATCCTTATATTCTCAAAATTTATTCTTAAGACAATTCATTGAAAATTTTCTAATTCTAATACACTCAAAACATTTAACTGTGAGTTTTCTTATGGCCTTTCCTCTACCATTCTAATAATTTTTTGGAGATAAGAGACATGAGCCTTTGATTTTCTTCATCCTAAACTTCATTATATTTTAACTCACTAAGTTAAACCAACTAATGATCAATGATTTGGATTTTTAGATTTATAAGATCATCAAAATTCATTTCATCCTTGATCTTTTTTTGAATGCGGAAGCTTTATTAATCTCATACATAAAAAAATATGTAATTACTCAAAAGATAAATCATATTTATCTTCTAAAGATTATATTTTAGAATCAAACTTGTTAGGGAAGTTTCACATAAGTTTTTTAACAATGGTAAAATATTCCATGATATCGAAAAATTCGATAACGTTATAAAAAAATTCATTATCTGGGGTTAAGTACTCATAAATACTTTATTTATCTTCCATTATGATATCTTGAAACTTGTTACACCATATTTTTAGGTTTTCTTCCATCACTTTGGTGTTTTCCTTGAAGTTACATTTGTGTTTTTTTTAAGTTTCTTTATATTTTTTGAGACACATCCCCTTTATAAATACATTTTCTATTAAGTAAATAATAATATAATCTATAGATTTACCAAAAACCTCCATATTTCATTAATAAGTAAATGTTATGGGATTATTTTTCTCAATGGGTGGAAACCCAACTATATTTAAAACAATAACCTCCAGTAAAATAGATAGAAGATAGGGTATCATTTTGTTTTTCCAATCGTGATAATTTTTTCCATCTAATGTTAGAATATATTTGATGTTGACCGAATTGATATTGTTTCATGATAAGGATAAAACAGGGGAACCTCGACTCTAATACCAATTTTTCTTATTTAGGATCATTAGAACCACTAGGGGAGGTTGAAACAGTGGTTATATTTTTATAGATTTCATGTCTCTTAAACTAAACCCAAAAGAATGATAAAGTTATTATCCTTATTAATATTTTATAATAATATCAAACCCATGCAATGATAGGAAATTGAACAAGGTAGGACATATTTACAAGGTTTGAACTTAGTGTAAGAACTTACATCCTTTCCATGGTGACTTCTATTGGTCTATTGAGATTCACTATTAGTAATATATGAATAAAATTTGATCCAACTATGGTTAGACTCTTTCTATATATCGGTAGGAATTATTTTACTGAAT
This sequence comes from Viscum album, assembly GCA_963277665.1. Lineage (NCBI taxonomy): Eukaryota > Viridiplantae > Streptophyta > Magnoliopsida > Santalales > Viscaceae > Viscum > Viscum album. The sequence continues at coordinate 1,360,504,699 of OY728151.1, read as the reverse complement.
CCCATCAATTTATAATTTTTTTATTTCAAAATTGGGCAATCAAAAATTTATGAAACTTTTTTAAACTTCTCCCAGAAAATTCATTTGAAAATATCCATACAATTTCCTCTATCTGATTTCCTTCATCTAATAAGTGTCCATCCAGTGCACTTGAATTCATTTGGAATTATCTATCTATTTTTCCATTGTAAAACTATGCTTATTTTTTAACCTAAGTTATACCCATTAAACAAAAATACTACACCTCAAACTCTACTAAAAAACTCTATTAGTTATTCTCTTCCCAGTAGCTCTATCTGTTAACACTACTTCATAATCCTCTATTCGGTTTCTCTAAACCAAAACTCTATACATTAAAATCATCTCTAAAACTCTATTTGGTTTCTCTCTTCTTGAAATAAATTGGTTGTAAACTTAGAATATCTTAAAGACTTTAGTGTGTCAAGTTTTCATATACATGAACAGTGATACATATAGTTTTACTTTTCACCCCCTTTATATAGGTTATCTCAAAATAGAATTAGTATGAACCCAATTTCATTTTCCTAGTTATTTAATACTAAATTTAATCTTGTTTATCTTTCTATAGTTTTATAGAACAATATTAAAACTTCATGAAAACTCCAATGATTCTAACCTTCTTCAAACCTCCTTAACATTGATATTAAGGAACATATATAATTTTCCTTATCTGATATAGATAACAAACAAATTTCAAAACAAATGAAAATCATTATTTTTTGGTACTTTATGAAGTTATGTAAAGTTTCTTATTATAATTATGTCCAAAAATGTTTATCTGATAACAATGCATGAAATTCTCCATCTAATTTTTTCTTTCTGAGCATCTTGCCTTCGATTATTTTAATGGTTACTCTTCATAATAATATTCTATTCAATGTACTTTTGAAAATTATATTTAATAAAAATTCCCAAAATTTTTTACATGAAGTATATTTGTAAAATCGACTCGATCCATTCACCTTCCTTCATAAGTACAATTCACAGAGATTGTTAACATAAATCTTTGTGATATAAATTTCATACAAATTTTCTGTCATAAAACATCATCAGTTATTTTTTTGTAAGTTTGAGCCTTCGAATATGGTTGACTACATTTTTCAACTTCTAAATACTTCAGTCACAAGAAACTTCTATATTTGGCACCATTTTTGGACTTCTCTCCCTTTTTGTTTGTATTGATAAAAACTCAAATTCTGGATTCCCATTTTTCGTATTCTCCCCATTTTTACTTAAATTATCAAAGATGAACATTTTATCCTTTTGTGAATTCCCATGAAAAACTAAATGTATGGATTTATAGAAAATCATTTTCCAAAAAATGTTGTTATAAATTTCTCCACATGTACTTCATATACCACTGCATCTCTGTCTATTTACATCTATTCAATTTTCTATGTCCTAAAAAATTGTGTCCCATAAAAAGTTTCAATACTCTCCCTTTATTAACTCTTCATTTAATGACCTTCTATCTAGTGACACAACTTCAATCTTGCCAAAAATCTCTATCCATAACATCATCCTTGGTCCATCTAAGGAACACTATCCAGAACTCTGTATCTAGTATACTTTATCTGGTAACAATTCTTTTCCTTTATCCATCTATAAAAATACTTAGATCATGATATTTTATAGATTTTAGGAACTTTTTTAATGTCCTATAATCATCTGAATTAGTAATAAATATTCTTAAAAAATTAATCAAACTTATTAACTTCCTTGAAAAACATTATTCCGAAAATTCATAACTTTTAGAAACTTCTTTCTCGCGTGTTAATAAAAAAATTCTTAACAAAAATATTTTTTAAATAAAAAAAAAACTTTTTATGAAAATATAATAAAGGATATTTAGAAAGAGACAATATTTAATTAATCTGTTCACTATAGAAGCTATGTATATTTATGATTCTCAAGCATCCATATAGTTATTGTGGATAAAGCATCATCTTGAATATATGGGGATTGAGGTGAATTATCTAATCAGAATCAATTATGATACTTAAAATTCTATAAAGATTGTAAATATCAATTCTATCACTTGAGTATGAATAACTTTGAAATCAAGTATCATTTTATCAAGCGGAAGGTTGAGCATGAGTTATTAAAGTTACAGTATGTGCCCATAGAACTCCAAGTTTCAAAAAATTTGACAAAAATATTACCTAAAGAAGAAATTGAAATACACTAGCTAGCTCTCAAAGTCCATTCAAACCCCCACACATAAAAAAATGTGGATCTTTAACCCCTACTCCTTGAGGTATAGGGTATTTTTTCTTATGTGTTGATATGTGTTATTTATATTTTTTCAGACTGAAAAGTCATGAACATTGGGTTTATTGAAATAAGGAGAATTCATGTTCAATAAATGGGGATAATTTGATTATGGTATTATATAAATAAGGAGAGTTTATAAATTTTTGAATGCTAAATATTATCATAGGATATTGATGAAATATGGGTTTGAAGAAGCGGTCTTATTGAGAGCTTCACTCTATGTGAAAATGTTCAAACCATTAATATTGATGCGATTATTTTTTCTACAACATTTGATATCAATAAAGTTGAATTAAAATGAGTAAATTTTCATATGATTCTATTTTATCATGATTATCATAGCTCATGTAAGATTAGAGTATGTCTTGAGTAAATACTTGATCGCTATTAGGAGTCACATGATGCAAATTTTTGTTGAAGAAGGAAGATCACAATGTTCTATCAATGAGTTGGGAAAAGAAGTGTTGAATTAGTAATAAATGTTAAATATTTATCAACAAAGCCAAATGGGTATAACGTTGGGGAAATCCATTAAGGTTATATTGTTTTGTTTTTTGGTTGGTTGTGTTTTTTGATAAATACGGTTGAACTATTCAGTTGTGAAATTCCAATATTGTTATTGAAAAAGTATGTTGAAAAGCTCACAGATGGAAGAGACCTATATTATATTTAAGTATACATACTAATATATGTTTTTAATCTATCTATTAAAGTGTATAATTAAGTTATATAAGCATTATAAGGTGTTCATAATGTTTCATGCAAAATTTTTCATCGTTTCCTTATGTTTTCTAAATTTTTGGGGTCCAAAACTATCATGACCCGCCTTCACCTAGATGAGAAAAGGGACAATAGATTGCCCTAATCTTCCTTATTCATGTTGAAGGAGAGGTAATGACCCCCATGACCAGCCTTTAATAGGTCCTAGAGTGGAGACTAGCACCAAGGGTATAGAATCTCACAAAAAAATGGAAGGCACTACACTTTTTATTTAGTATGATTGGGAGATAAGTTAGTAAATCCCAAACAACACCAAAACTGGAAGTAAAAGTAAATCCAAAACAATCCATTCCCATATGCATGTTCCAATAATAAGTGCAACAAAAATATAATAAAACTCCAAAGGAAAGTACGAAAAGAAAAGAAAAGCAGTAACGTCAATGGTCCCAATGTCCGAACTAGTAGGGTCCATCACGGTCCTCGACATCCACCTAGAAACCTAAAAGTAGTTATATATACATACGGTGAGTATACAGGTATACCTGGTAGGGAAAACCAAAATCTCTCATGTACAAGTGGGGAGGAATTCTAATGCCATCTGAGAAATGTAGATAACCAAAGCACATAGAATGGAAACTATCCACCCAAACCTCACCAAGGCACACTCCAAAAATAACGCAAGTCAAGTAAAGTAATAGTAATAGCACATCAATGTTTGGGTACCACGCACCAATTTCCCACTAGTTATTGAAGACATCCTACGCATCATACCTCCCCCACCATTTTCAATGCAGTCCCACTACCGCCCCAAAAACAACCATATGGGCTACCACAACCACATATCCTGCCCGTAGACACCTAGGTCGCCACAACCACACATAACCACGCCCATAGACACCAGGACCAGAAAAACTACTGTCACAACCAAAGACACCTTGGCCTCATCTCGAAGACACTTGGAAAACAACCTTTCTACACACACTTGGGCCAACCACCACAACATACCATGATTGAATATTCTTGGGTTATAATGGACCTCATGCCATCACATCCTGCCCGAAGAGTCTTGGGAGACTCGGGAGAGGGAGAATAAAGGAGCTAACATCTAGCCACCCAATAGGAGTGTTGGGAAACACACCCTCCCCCGTTAAATGGGGGTGTTCAGCATGAAGTTCTCAACTTGGGTGGGGTGTAAATAAGAAACACAAAACTAAATTTATACATATAGGTAAACAATCACTCATCACAACCTAAGGGTTCCAAAACCATCCCATACACAAACACCCTCATTACTATTATTTTATAAAAAACACCACCGCCACAACCAAGTCAAAACTCCCATCCCCTTCCATGTCACCCCACAAAAGTCAAGAAGAACAACCACACATATCACCAGAACAGATAAATTATGTTTTTTACAGATTTAACCACACCATTCCTTAAGTTCCTTCTTTCTGTTTGGTTAACCACAGTGACCAGACAAGGATTATTTTTAATTGGGAATCCATTTAATCAACCGAGTTTATGTGATTAACCATTTTCCATGTTACATACATTTAATCATAGGATTAAACAAAAAACTTGAGGAACATTAGTGTACAAGGAAGGACCACTAATGGCCACGATTTTTAGTGGAAATAAGCCCATACAATCCACAACATATAATAAAGGATAAAAGAGTATAGCAGCATCATCAAATACGCCCCTTCATTTTTTTTAAAGTCAATTTATTATCTTCTTTGAGGTTTGGTTTCATCCATCCCTGAAGAAAACATTATAATACCCACCCCACATGATATAAAGTAAAGAGATATGAAGGAAGAACCTTACATAGTTTATCAAGGATCGACGTTTCCTCCTCGTTCCAAAAACTATGCTTGCGCATGTAGCAGGAAAAATTCCCCGAAGGCTGAGCAGGAAGGGCATGAGCATGGGAGCACGACTTGTCTCTTAAGGAAGGACATCAATCACATCCATAGAGAACCAAAGAGACCGTGGAAGAAGATCTTTGTGATAAAGACCCAATCCAAGAGTTATGGGATCTAAAATATTGAATTACTTTAAGGCAAATGATGGTTTCTCAACACAGTTGAGCGGTAACACACAACGGAATTAATTTTTATTTAATAATTCCACTATAAGAGATAGTGATAAAGGTTGTGTGTTAAAGGGTTTCGTTTAAATGGAAAAACCCATGTAATAGGGGTGGGGCTGAAAAGTACGGAAAAAAGGGTGACAGAAAGGAAACATCCAAACGTTTTGTTAAGTCAAGGGTTTCCCGGCTCTTGGGGGATTTTAGATATCATTTCTAGGATTTAAAAATGGCCTTGGACCACTTTAAATGGTTAAAATACATAAAAGTGGCGTTATGGGAAAAACTGGGGAAGGAAACCCCGCCACCCCTCTATGGACGATTGGTGAGATTGATCGGTGAAACCGATTGGTGGCGATGATCGGGTAAAGCTGATTGGGTGAAGCTGGTCTCGTGAAGCTGATTAGTGAAACTTATCGGGTGAAGCAGATTAGTGAAACTGATCGGGTGAAGCTGCTCGGGTGAAGCTGATCGAGTGAAGCTGATCATTAAAACTGATTGGGTGAAGCTAATCCCATGAAGCGGATCAATGAAACTGATCAAGTGAATTTGATCAATGAAACTGATCGGGTGAAATTGATCAGTGAAAATGATGGGGTGAAACTGATCGATGAAACTGATCAGGTGAAACTGATTGGGTGAAACCGATCAGTGAAATGGATCATGTGAAACTGATTGGGTGAAACTGATCGGTGAAACTGATCGGGTGAAACTGATTGGGTGAAACCAATCAGTGAAACTGATTGGGTGAAATGGATTGGGTGAAACCAATCTGTGAAACCAATCGGTGAGACCGATGAGTGAAACCAATCCATGAGACCGATCGGGGAGACACCGATCAGTGAGGCCAATGGGTGGAACTGATTGGTGAGACCAATGGGTGAAACTGATCTGTGACACCGATCAGTGACACACTGATCGGTGAGACGGATGGGTGAAACCGATCGATGAAACTGATCGGTGAGACCGATGGGTGAAATTGATCAGTGAGACTAATCGGTGAGACATCGATGGATGAAACTGGTCAGTGAGACTGATTGATGATCCACTGACCGGTGAGACCGATGGGTGAAACCAGTGGAGCTGATCACATGAAGCTGATCAGTGAAGCTAATCTGTGAAGCTAATCTATAAAGCTAATCTGTGATGCTGATCAGTAAAGCTGACCAGTCAAGCTGATCTATGAAGTGAATCTATGAAGCTGATCAGTGAGGCTAATATGTGAAGTTGATCTGTTAAGTTGGTCTATAAGATCGATGGGTTGAACTGATCGGTGAGACTGATCAGTGGCACTGACAGCTGACATGTTGCCACTGACACTAACATCCTCCTGACTCAATGATGGTGTCCAGGACAACCCAACACTTAGAATTTGGAAAATTAATGGACCAGGAGGGTCCAAGTCATTACATTAGATACCTCTTAAACTATTCTCGTCCTCGAGAATAAAGCAGTAACCAGAACAACCACATTGGAAGATACCTCTTGGGTACAAACCACCCCAAACATCCATACGAACCCCAAGGATCACATTTTCCTGACACACGGATCAGGGATTTCTTTCCTCCATGTTAAGATACAATCTGTTTTGGGTGGCACTGACTCACCCGCACATGTTTAATTGCATCTGCGCTGATGTGCCTTGATTAGGAAGTAGGTTCTACCTTCCCCACATATCTGGACTTTTCATAAACATTCACTAGGTAAAGAAACAACTCATCTCAAAACCCAACAAGGTCTACATTACATCATAGTAGGTCAAAAAAACAATAACATCAAGGAAGGCTCATAACAGAAACTCAAAACGCCTCTCGGTACTGGGTGCACATTTTATCTTCTCGCTCCCAAGTACTCTCCTTGAGGCCACCATGCCTCCACGATACACGAACCAAAGGGATGGTACATCCACAAACCACTTTCTCCTTTCGATCTTCGATCTTCGATCCTCATTGGTCACTCCACGAACGTAGTGTCGTCCCCCATATGAAACTCTTCCCAGTAAATGACATGGGATTCATCGTTTAGATATCGACGAAGCTGGGAGACATGGAAAACATCTTGTATCCTTTCCAACTGAGGTGGAAACACCAACTAATATTCCACCTCACTGAATCACCGCAGCACTTCGAAAGGCCCGATGAACCTAGAAGAGAGATTTCTCCCCTTATCAAACCTTAACTTCCCACATCGAGGGTAAACCTTCAAGAACACATGTTCTCCAGCCTCAAACTCCAAGGGCCTCATTCTATGATTGGAATACGACTTATGCTGGTCCAGGGTACCTCCATCCTCTCACGCACAAGTTGAACCTTCTCTGTTGTTCTCTTCACTACCTCTAGGCTAAGAACACCTGCCTTCCCAACCTCGGTCCAGCACATGGTAGAATGACATGGCCTCCTGTACAAGGCTTTAAATAGAGCCATGTTGATAGTAGAGTGATAACTATTATTGTAGGAAAACTCTACTAAGGGAAAATGGTGTTCCCATGATCCCTCAAAGTCCAAAACACATGCTCGTAGCATATCCTCCAATGTTATTATGATCCGCTCTGTCTACCCATCTTTCTAGGGGTGGAAAGAAGTGCTAAGGTGTAGTTGGCTTCCAAAAGCATGTTGTAATCCCCTCTAGACTCATGAGGTAAATTGTGCATCCCTATCCGAGACTATGGACCTTGAAACTCCATGCAACCGCACCACCTCATCCACATATCACTATGCTAAGGCACCCACCACAGTCGACTCCTTGATCACTAGGAAGTGATCTAATTTCTTCAGTTGGTCTACCACTACCCAGATAGCTTTGTAGCCTCCTTGAAACCAGGGTAGTAAAGGGGCGTGGTGTTCATCTTCCACCTTCTGACACACCAGGAACCTTGCGACAAACTCTACCACTGCCCATTTCACCCCAGGCCACCAAAACTGTTCCCTCAGGCCTCGGTACATCTTCGAAACTCCCGGGTGTACCGCTACAAGTGAGTTATGAAAATCACGGAGAACTACCTCACACATCATCTCTGAGACAAACAACTTCCCTCAGAAAAGCATCAGATTCTGACCATCCTCTGACCACCCTTCCGGAGCATTTTCTTAGTTAATCTGATCTCACTTCACTTCACACTCTAAGTATCCCCACTGAGACTCCTCCACCTTCAGTAACAGAGAGGATTGCACTGTCATTTGAAATAGAAAACCTCTACCACCATCCACCCTTGCATTCAGGTGTAGGGAAGACAACTCCTTCATTGCCTTCCCAACATCCACAGATACCTGAACAGCTTCCCTCTGTGACTTCCTACTAAAGGCATCAGCCACAATGATCTCATTACCTTGATTGTAAGAGATCTCGAAGTTGTTGTCTGGAAGAAACTCTACCCACCTTTGTTGTCTCAAGTTCATGTCCTGCTGGGTAATGATATTCCTCAAACTCTTGTGATCTGTGAAGACCACAAAGTGATCCCTTATGAGGTAATGCCGCCACAACTTCAAGTCGAACACTACCGCTGCAAGCTCTAGGTCATGGGTGGAATAGTTACGCTCATGTGGACGTAACTGCCTAGACCCATAAGAGTTCACTCCCCACTTCTGCATCATCACAGACCCCAGGCCAAGTCCAAAAGCATCACAAAGCACCTCAAAAAACACCCCTTCCTCTGGAAACCTGATCACTGGAGCACTGTCCAACCTTTCTTTCAGATAGCTGAAAGTTTCTCAACACTGCTCACTCCACATGAAGGCTTGGTCCTTTCTGGTCAAAGCTATCAAAGGAGCTGCAACTTGATATAATTCTAGTAAAAACCTCTGATACTAGCCTGCCAGACCTAGAAAACTACAAACCTCTATCACATTCTTGGGTGCTTCCCTAGAAACAACTGCTTCAATCATTGACGTATCAACTGCTACCCCTTACTGAGACACCACAGGTCCAAAAAATGCACTTATCGTGTCAAGAACTTGCACTTGGACAACTTACCATAGAGCTGGTGATGTCGAAGGATCTCCAAGACCATCCTGAGGTTCATATTATGTTCCTCCTCTGATCATGAGTAGATCAAAATTTCATCGATGAACACAATGAAGAACAGGTCCAGAAACTCGTAGAAAATAGAGTTCATGAACACCATGAACATAGTAGGTTTGTTTGTAACACTGAATAGTGTGACTACGAACTTAAAGTGCCCATGCCTAAAACTGGAAGTAGTATTTAAGATATCATTTCTCTTCACCTTTAAATGGTGATACCCATATTGCATATCGAAATTAGAGAACCAAGCTACTCCCCTTAGCTGGTCAAAGAGATCGTCTATCCTTGAGAGAGGGTAATGGTTCTTGACCATTACCTGATTTAGTCTTCGTTGGTCTATTCATAACCTAAGACCACCAATTGACTTCTTCATGAACAAGAACAGATCACCCCATAGAGACACGTTGGGTCAGACAAAACCCTTCTTCATCATCTTGTCAATCTGAATCTGAAACTCTTGCAACTCAAGAGGCACCATATGATAAGGAGCCATCAAAATCAGATGGGAACCAGGCTGTAAGTCTATCCTGAACTCAACATCACGTCGAGGAGGTAGAGTCACAACCTCCTTGGAAAAAACTTCTAGGAACTCTCTAACAACTCCTAGAACATCCATCATCTCAGCATCCATTGATACTGCTGAAATCTCGACCAACTTAGAAAAAAGAGGCTCCACATGTCGTCTCCCCACCTAAGAACTCTGTTCAAAAAAAATGCCACACGCTGGCCATCCTCATCGGAGAACATGACTCTTCTATGGAATAATTAAATAACATCATGCACAAAAAAACATACATTCAATGCCTAGGATGACATCGTATGGTTTCATTTCTAGTAGAAGGAGATCCCCACTAGAATGATGCGGCCTCAACATCAGTCTGCATTCTTGAAAAATATCAAACAGGATGGTATGACCCCCAAATGGTGTACTCAGCCCCAGGAGCTTGCAGAGTCTCCCTATGTCTAAGCCTAAGGCATGGGCTAGACTAGGTGTAACAAAGAAGTTTGAAGCTCCTGAATAAAACAAGGTGTAGGCAAGAGTGCTAAACAAGTTGATTGTACCTCGAATGACTTCGGGCCCTATTGTAACTGCTGCCTCTGTGGCGTGAAACATCCCACACCCAGCTCCTCTACCCCTTGTCTATCAGTCGCCTCCCCACCCATGCCCTGGTCGAGGTCCCTGAGGATCCCCTTGAGGTCGGCCTCCTCCTACAACGTCTGCTCTCAGAGGAGCGGGAGCTCGCTGTCCCTGCTACTACTGCTGAAAGGTTCTGGCTGGAAACTAATGTTACTGAGGTGGGTGCTGAAACTTCCCACCCCCACTATATTGCACTAGGTTCTAGAACTGATTATGAAGGTTCCCACAGCTGCCACAGATGAAGAACCTCGGTGATGGGCCCGAAAGGAAAGGGCGAGGACCAGGATATCAAAACTAGAACTGTTGGGGCCTACTCCCCACTAGCCAAAACCTAGAAGGCCCTGATGTTGGAGGCCTACTATTAATGGTCTTCCCCTTTGACGATATCAACTAGATCTCCTCTCACAACACACCTCCCAGTTTTTGCATCCTTTCCACCACATCATCATTCTTATAGACCTCTAAGTACGTCGGTAGGGTGAAGGGAGTAACATCATACTGAAGAGAAGGTCTAAGTGCCTCCTTTAAAAATCTTGATTGAGACCCATCATCTGGAAAAAGTTCCATAGGAAAGCGAAGGATATCCTTAAACATGATTCCCATCTCCCTCACTAATATACTCCCCTACTGAAGGGAGAGTAGCTCTTGCCTCTTCTCATCCTTCATCATAGAAGAAAATAATTCCACCCTGAATTATTTCTCGAAATCAGCCCACCAAACCTCACTCTCCATCCTCTCTCTGAGGTAGAGTGTCCACCATTGACATGTTGATCCTCTCATCTGACAGACTATTAGAGGAACCTAGTACTCTGTCGGAGCCCGGAACAAGCTGAAAGCTATCACCAGCTCCTCAAGCCAACTCTCCAACTCCATGTCTGAGACACTACCCTAGTACTTACCAAGGGTCTGCCACTGAAAGGTGCAAAGCATAATATTCCACTAGTCATCCACCTCCACTCGATTATCCCTCTACTGATCAGCCAAATCAACCCCCAGGGCCTCGATCACCCGCACTACCCATGGTCGCTGTCTGGGTGCCATAGCTGCAAGGTAAACTAGGAATGCCTAAGCCTGAGTAGTGTATACGATTTCTTTTAAATTTTGATTAGACTTTTTATTTATTTTAAATCCCCAAAATAACCAAGACACAAAATAACACAAGTCATAATGATGCATGTACCTTTCCTAGGGTCTCTACCCTACAATCATTATAGCCACACTTAGTCATTTGGTAGGTCTAGAGTCCTTGCATCGGATCACGGGGGGGACCTAAAATCTCGTGTCCTAGCTGGTCTTCCCTAGCCTATTTCTCACACTAATATTGTCTAACACTATTTCCCTACCATCCCATAAAATCCTCACTAATACTAACCCTAAGATCCATATTATCCCTCAAAAACCTCCCTTGAATATCATTATGCCATGACCCGCCTTCACCAAGATGAGGGAAGGGATAGAAGATTGCCAGACCCTTCCTTCTTCAAGTTTAAGGAGAGATAATGACCCCCGAGACCCACCTTCAATAGGTCCCAAAGTGGCGATGTCACGACCCGTCCTCGGGGCCCGTGTCGTGACTACCCCAAGCGCGCCTTCCATAGGCCAGGGGCTGGAGACTAGCACCAAAGGCGTATATCCCGATAACTGGGAAGCCATTGCCTTTAAAAAAGTAAACAAAACACCACAGAGTACAATCAGAAGTAAAACACTAAGTACAAAGAGAAGTGCTGAAAGGTAAATGGGACAGAATACAAACCCAAATGAAATTACAACTACAAATGAACAAAGTACAACAGAAAAAGACAACAGCTAGAAGAACGGAAGCGGCTCCTGGTTCGTCCTCCTCAGTTCCTACCTGAAGGGTAGGTACAGATGGCGCAGCTCCTGGATCGTCCACCACGGATCCTACCTGAAGGGTAGGTACAGATAGCCTCCACAACACTCTCGCCCGTCAACCTCCTCCGTGTGTCTTCTCGTCGCGAATTCCACCTCTGGATACTGACTCGTCGTGTGGTCCATCTCTGGGTACCATCCAGTCTTCGAACACTCGGCCTCCGTCAGCACTGTCCGTCATCTGCAACCAACACAACAAGGTGCGGGCATAGCCCGTGCAGGGGTGAGTATAACGATACTCAGTAGGGACCCCGAGACCCTCAAGGTCTCACTAAAACCAACATGGATAACCACAAATAAGATCTCAACAGATAACCTCTACTTAGGTATAGGCACATGCATATACCTAAGTTATCAAGTAACCCATCTCAATCATGAGGAAAACACCAAGATCATGAAATCAACTGAAAACCACCACCCAGGTATATGCCCATACATATACCTAAGTTATAAAGTGACCCATCTCAATCAAGAGGTAAACACAAAGGTCATAGACTAAGCTCAAACCAGGATTTTCATTATCGAAACTGTAACTGCTGAAGAGCCCTGTCTCTGGAGTGTACAGTGGTCCTGTCATGACTCCGAGGTACTGCTCACTAACCTAAGACTGCTGAGGTACTCCTCCTATCGAGTACTATGGGTCAGCCATCCAAACACAGTAGTGCTTCCCGCCGGGGTATACCACCCAAAGACAGTAGTGCACACCCCCTAGTAGCCTGCTGAGGTACTCTCCGGACGAGTACCACGGGTCTGCACTGTCACACAGGTAGTGCTCCATCCTCCATGGGTCTTCACCCAAACAAAGTAGTGCTCTGTCCACTGGGCTAGTCGACTCACTCCAAGTCGAGTCGGTCAAGCAGTCGTCAAGTCTCAGTTGGCTACACGGTCTCCGTACTCCGCACGCTCGTCTCTGGGAGGGTCCGCTCCACGATCTACAGGTCGATACTGCAAGTATCTCAAAGTCCCATGAAGAAGTATCTCAAAGGACCGCCTCGTCATAGGGGTCTCAACGCAACAGACGGTGCGTCAATCGGACGCCTGATCTGTGAGTTATTGGCCTTTTCATCCCAGGGGCCCAGTTGGTTTCGTGAGCGTACCAACCCGTCCATATCTCAACTGTACCCCTAACTCTCATAGGGTATACTCATAGGGATTGTTTCTCAACGAGATCACCAACGTCACTGACGGTTCGTCAAACGGACATCTGGTCTGAAAGATAACAGATTTTCCGTTCCAAGGGCCCGGTTGGATTTTGGGTACAATCCAACCCGGCCACTATCCAAAAGCAACCAAAACTCGGGCGAAGTATGCCTAAAGTTTCGTCTCATCAAGAGGAATTCAACGAGACAGATGGCGCGTCAATCGGACGCCCGGTCTGTGAGTTATTGGCTTTTTTGTTCCAGGGGCCCGGTTGGTTTCATGAGCGAACCAACCCGACCGCACTCCGATGGCATCCAAACCTCGAGCGGAGTAAGCCAAAAGATCTGTCTCACTTAGAGGAATCCATCAAAGTCGACGGCACGTCAATCGGACATCCGGAGCTCAAGATATAAGGGTTTCTGCTCCGAGGGCCCGGTTGGTTTCGTATCCGAACCAACCCGGCCGAACCCAGAGTGTTCCAAAACTTTGAGTGCGATATACCAAAACGACCGTCTCGATCCAAGGATCGCATCACCACTGACGGTGCGTCGATCGGAGGTCTACAGCTCAAGATAAGGGCGAAAGACCGTGAGGGGTCTGAAAACGGGGGTTTCGGGCCCGGACCGACCCTGCCCGAGACCCCCTAGGTCGGCCCGAACAGGGTCGACCCAACCCGGGTGTGGGTCCGGCCCGGCCGGGGGTTTGGCCGAACGACCGAAACGTGCGGGGGGCGCTGCCCCTGCGTGAAGAGCCGCGGCCCCGCGGTTGGGGCCGCCCGTGCCAGCGGACGCGGCAGCCGACCGCGTTCCGCCGCTCCCCTCCGGCCCCGCGCGGTCGCGGGACCGTGCTCTGCCACCGCGGCTTCAACCACGGCGGATTCTTCCGACGGCGCTCTGGGCGCCGCCGCCCCCGACCGCCGGCGCCGCCGCACCGGCGCGGCGCGCCGGTAGGGGCTTCCGCGGATCACCGGACGCGCTCCGGTGGTCCGATTCGCCTGCGGTCTTTGCCAGTGGTCACCCCGGGATCCGACCTTCGCTGCAAAGATCCCACAACGCCCGTGCGGCTTCGTTTGTTGTCGCCCATCAATCCGCACGACAATTAACAAAACGCGCCGTCTTCGGGGTTCTCCGGCGCGACGCGATGGCACCTTGCCCCTTTGTCGTGGCCCGACTCCGTCCGCGGATGTCTTCGGGTTTTCTCTGACACGGCGCGACGGCGCCACGCATTCCTTGCCGCACGTTTCCGCGCGGTGCGACGGTACCACGTCATTCCCATTTCAATCCACAAAAGAAACCCACATGGATAAGGAGGAGGGTCGGCCGTGTTTGTGCGGTCCGGCCCCCTCTCGTTAAATGATAGCAAATGGTCATATTTCATGAAAAACATCAAGGTAATTATCACGAACAAATTAAATAATAATCCTCAACATCAATCCGCATGAACGAACGATCCGCAGATCAACCTGGAATTGGTTGGTCCGCGCCCGTCGTTCTTTTCTCAAAAGATAAGAGAACACCAAAATAAATTCCCCTACCTTGATAATTAATGTCGCACGTCGGGCGTCGCGGAAAATGGCGTCGCGAGGAAAGAATTCATAGGCGACGTCGGAGTGCGTCTAATGCAACGTCTCCTCACTTATCGCGGAGAAGAGAAAAGATGGCACGTCGATCGTTCTTCGCGGAACCGGCGTTCTTCGTCGAAGAAGATGTCGTTCTTCGTCGAGAAGGAAGTCCTCTTCTTCTTCACAAGAATTCTCTCCCAATCTTCCTTAGCACAACAAAAGCCCTCCCAAAATAAAATAATAAGCTACCCTCGTTATTTTATTAAAACAAGCCATTTCAAATTTCAAAACTCAAAACACTTAATTAATTAATTGAGTAGGTTCAATTAATTAATTTGTGTATGTTGGAAAGATTTAAGAGAGGGAGAGAGAAGGTCCTCTTAAATGTTGGGAGAGTTTAAGAGGGGTTTCTTTTGAGAGTTACAAATTAATGAGGGGGGGAAAGGTTATGAGAGTTATGGGAAGTTGTAAGGTTGGGGCTCGTGTGGGCCCCACCTCACTATTATCCTCACATGGGTAGTTAGGTGCCCCACCCCAACTCCCCCATGTAGGATATAGCCACTTAGATACAAAAATAAAATTGTTCCACAATTTTATTCACTTCATATATAACCCACAAATTTTAACTTCTCCTCCCGAGGAAACACAATTGTGGTAAAGGTCCCCTTAAGAAATTATCGGCGTTGCGAGTTCATCGGTACCCTCAGATTTCAATTCCGAGCATCGGTTCAAAAGTTAGAAAAACCCGCTCGTTGGTTCACTGAACGTACCCGAGCTGAACTTCGGAAAATGATTCCGGGCACACCGGGCCTCGGAATCAGGCACCGTCAGAAACTACGTTCTTGTAAAATTCTAAATAAAATTAGCAAAAAAATTTCCTTGAAATTTCTGGGTCTTTACATTACTCCCACCTCAGGTCTTTACGTCCCCGTAAAGATTCAACACAAACTAGGGTCACAAAAGCGGTATTGAGCACGCATCTGAGCCTTCCGCTCCCATGTGCTTACCTGGAGATTCCCATACTGCCAAAGAAAGCGCACCCGAGGAATCGGCCATCCTTGTAGGATCCAATCCTGTCGATCCTCAATCCCCACTGGAACCTCCGTGGAAGTAACCCCATCACCATCGTCCTGCTCCTCATGGTTGATGATATGCAAAGGGTCGAGCACGTATCTCCTCAGTTGAGATACCTGGAAATCGTCATGCACCTGGTGAAACTGAGGTGGACGGGTCAAGCGGTAAACCACCCCGCCTACCCAGCTAAGGACCTAAGAAGGTCCGCTGAACCTCGGAGATAACTTGCCGCCTTGGCCACATCTCTGTAAACTTCGTCGAGGTGAGACCGTATAAGGACGTGATCGTCATCCTCGAACTCCAGAGGTCTCCAATTCCAGTTAGAACTGAAACTCAAATGACTTATGCCACGAGGGTATGGTTTACCGACTCAAGAGTGATCGGTAACACCCTCCTGTGCATGAGTTACCCTGTGCTGCCTGGGGTTTCCTTTTTCGCCGACCAAGGAAACCCCATTCCGACGTCGTAGTTAAACCACAACCTTTTTTCCTAAAACAGTCAATCCGTGTATAAACTGTGGATCCAATCCATACTCAGACCAATGTCGTAAGGCCTCGACGCTGCCACCAAGAGATTCAAACCGAAACTCTCGCCTCGAGGGTCTGACCACACTGTCGGCGTAAGTGTGATTATCGAGTCTCCTCCCAAGGTATCTCCAGACGTAAGGGTCAAGTCCACGGCTTACCGGAAACTCTAGGTCTGGAACAAGATTTTTGAAAGCAAGGAATGATTCATATCGACGTCTGTTACTACAGAAGCTAGTAGTGGACACAGACTGTCCCTTGAATCATTTTTAGAGCCATTGGGTCACACTCCTTGACCGCGTGCAGCTACTCTCTTCCTCTGCCCTCCAGCTTCCTGAGCCTGGCAGGGATAACTAATGTGGGTGGTTGTAGCATGTTAAGATGTACACCACCTCATGCTGCTCTCCTAGCTCTGCCTCCACATCTGTTGCTCCGCAGACTCATCTCTCCTTAAAGCTTCCTCTTATTTAAACATTTAACACGCTCGAGTCTCTAAGACTAGAGTCGGTTTCCTGTTTCTTACTGCACTGTGCAGTCTTCATCTGCTCCTGGATGATATGTACCTTCTTTGCATATGATCTGAAGGAGCTACTAAAATTTCTCCTTTGTCGAAAAGAGAAACTCAATCTCATCCCCTAGATGAACCACGCCCATTTCCTAATACATTCAATCCTGACATGAATGACGCATTCACGCCATGGATGACGTCATAAGGCCTCGACGTAACTACTAAGAGATCCAACTGTCACTCTCGCCTCCAAGGGTCGAGTCACACTATCGGCATCAGTGTGAGGTCACTGGGTCTCCTCTAGTAGAAATCTCGAAAGTGAGGGTCAAGTCAACAGTTTTAACCGGGACCACTCAGTATCAACCAAACAAAAGGACAGGAAAGAAAACAAAGATAAGTGTCTTTTTTATTATTGCAGGTCATAGTACAAAGACACGAATACAACAGCAACATGGAACTAGAAGTACAAGGGATGCATCCACTAGTTCCGCTCCTGTCTACCTGCTCCTAGAGCTCTACTGCCTTTTCCACTACTCGGTTGTTGCTCAAGAACCCGCCGCTGCTTCTGCCTCAGTGGCTCCTCCAAACCCTGCGGATCAACTGTACGAGGAGTCAGACAGTCACGTGCCAGGAGACCCTTTCCTTCACATGAGTAACACTATCTGTTTCTGGAACGCCTAGCTCTGTCCCCACCCCGGGTGCCCCACACCACCGATCCTAAAACCCGAGATCGCCCAACTGCTGGTCTGGTCCTCCTGGACCTCTGCATCATCTGTCTACTACCCACAGATGACTCGGCTACTGATCGAATAACACGCGGCAAAGGCAGTAGCTCCTGAACACGTTTGGGGTGTAGAGCTACTGGCACAAACTCCACTCTGAAGAAGGTCTTGAAGTCTTCCCATGCGAAGGTCATCCCGTCGCAAAACTGGAACAAGTGGCTCCACCACCTGCCTGCTGCTGCCTGAAGAAGGCTGGCAGAAAAGATCACCATGAAGTCTACCGGCGTCCCCACTAGCCTGAAGACTCTCACCACAGCCTCCAGCCAAACCTCAGCCGCCTGTGGGTCTGTCTCTCCCCAGAACCTAGGTGGCCTCTGGTGCTGGAACTCGTGTAGCGCGCTCAAGTGGCGTGCATCGCCTACTACTGGGGCTGGTGGCATCGGTGGCCCAACGTATGGTAGTACCTCTGGTGACTCCGCTAGTGCCTCAACTGCAAGAGGGCCATGTACTGAAGCCTCATCGCTCGACAGGCTGTCAGTATGCACATCCCTCTGGGCTCTAGCTAGTCGTCCGAGAAAAAGCATCCTGAAAGGAACAACGTGACATGGTCAAATGATTATACCTGGTGAGCTGACCTGGTTTGAGATGATATTTAAATAAAACTTCTGGAAACACACATGCAATCAGTGTTTTCGTGCACAAATTCAGAATTCAGTTTTCAGGTTCCTGGTGTATGGATATGTCGGCCGCCCGCACCAATACTGGACTCCCTGAACTGAAGACCACACTCGGTACCCTTAACATTATTGCTTCACAGAAAGAAAATATCAGAGTTATAAGTTCTGTGGTAGAACCGACTCCTTTGATACCAATTTGTCATGACCCATCCTCGGGGCCCGTGTCGTGACTACCCCAAGCCCACCTTCCATAGGCCAGGGGCTGGCGACTAGCACCAAAGGGATATATCCCGATAACTGGGAAGGCATTGCCTTTAAAAAAGTAAACAAAACACCACAGAGTACAAGCGGAAGTAAAACACTAAGTACAAAGAGAAGTGCTGAAAGGTAAATGGGCCAGAATACAAACCCAAATGAAAGTACAACTACAACTAAAATAAGTACAACAGAAAAAGACAACAGCTGGAAGAATGGAAGCGGCTCCAGGGTCATCCTCCTCGGATCCTACCTGAAGGGTAGGTACAGATGGCGCAGCTCCTGGATCGTCCACCACAGATCCTACTTGAAGGGTAGGTACAGATAGCCTCCACAACGCTCTCGCCCGTCAACCTCCTCCATGTGTCGTCTCGTGGCGAAGTCCACCTCCGGATACTGACTCGTCGTGTGGTCCACCTCTGGGTACCATCCAGTCTTCGAAAACTCGGCCTCCGTCAGCACTGTCCGTCGTCTGCAACCAACACAACAAGGTGCGGGCATAGCCCGTGCAGGGGTGAGTATAACGATACTCAGTAGGGACCCCGAGACCCTCAAGGTCTCACTAAAACCAACATGGATAACCACAAAGAATATCTCAACAGATAACCTCTACTTAGGTATAGGCCCATGCATATACCTAAGTTATCAAGTAACCCATCTCAATCATGAGGAAAACACCAAGATCGTGAAATCAACGGAAAACCACCACCCAGGTATATGCCCATACATATACCTAAGTTATCAAGTGACCCATCTCAATCAAGAGGTAAACACAAAGGTCATAGACTCAGCTCAAACTAGGATTTTCATTATCGAAACCGTAACTACTGAAGAGCCCCGTCTCTGGAGTGTACAGTGGTCCTGTCACGACTCCGAGGTACTGCTCCCTAACCTAAGACCGCTGAGGTACTCCTCTTGTCGAGTACCGCGGGCCAGCCACCCAAACACAGTAGTGCATCCCGTCGGGGTATTCCACCCAAACACAGTAGTGCACACCCCCTAGTAGCCTGCTGAGGTACTCTCTGGACGAGTACCACAGGTCTGCACTGTCACACAGGTAGTGCTCCGTCCGCCATGGGTCTGCACCCAAACAAAGTAGTGCTCCTTCCATTGGGCTAGTCGACTCACTCCAAGTCGAGTCGGTCAAGCAGTCGTTAGGTCTCAGTCGGCTACACGGTCTGCATACTCCGCACGCTCATCTCTGGGAGGGTCCGCTCCATGAGCTACAGTTCGATACTCCAAGTATCTCAAATTCCCAAGAAGAAGTATTTCAAAGGACCACCTCGTCATAGGGGTCTCAACGCAATAGACGGCGCGTCAATCGGACGCCCGGTCTGTGAGTTATTAGCCTTTTCGTCCCAGGGGCCCAGTTGGTTTCGTGAGCGTACCAACCCGGCCATATCTCAACTGTACCCCGAACTCTCATAGGGTATACTCATAGGGACCGTTTCTCAACGAGATCACCAACGCCGCTGACGGTTCGTCAAACAGACGTCTGGTCTGAAAGATAACAGCTTTTCCGTTCCAAGGGTCCGGTTGGATTTCGGGTAAAATCCAACCCGGCCACTATCCAACAGCAACCAAAACTCGGGCGAAGTATTCCAAAAGTTCCGTCTCATCAAGAAGAATTCAACGAGACAGACGGCGCGTCAATCGGACCCTCGGTCTGTGAGTTATTGGCATTTTCGTTCCAGGGGCCCGGTTGGTTTCCTGAGCGAACCAACCCGACCACACTCCAATGGCATCCAAACCTTGAGCGGAGTAAGCCAAAAGATCCGTCTCAATTAGAGGAATCCATCAAAGTCGACGACACGTTAATCGGACATCCGGAGCTCAAGATATAAGCGTTTCCGCTCCGAGGGCCCGGTTGGTTTCGTATTCGAACCAACCCGGCCGAACCCAAAGTGTTCCGAAACTTTGAGTGCAATATACCGAAACGACCGTCTCAATCCAAGGATCGCATCGCCGCTGACGGTGCATCGACCGGAGGTCTACAGCTCAAGATAAGGGCGAAAGATCGTGAGGGGTCCGAAAACGGGGGTTTCGGGCCCAGACCGACCCGGCCCGAGACCCCCTGTGTCGGCCCGGCTGGGCGCAGCCCGGCCCGGTCTGCCCAAGCCGGCCCGGCTCAACCGGGGGTTCGGCCGAATGGCCGAACCGTGTGTGGGGCGCTGCCCCCGCGTGAAGAGTCGCGGCCCCGCGGTTGGGGTCGCCCGTGCCAGCGGACGCGGCAGCCGGCCGCGTCCCGCCGCTCCCCTCCGGTCCCGCATGATCGCGGGCCCTTGCGGCTTTGTTTGTCGCCGCCCATCAATCCGCACGTCAATTAACAAAACGCGCCGTTTTGGTGGTTCCCTGGCGCGACGCGATGGCGCCGCGCCCTTTCGCCATGGCCCGACTCCGTCCGCGGATGTCTTCGGGTTTTCTCCGACGCGGCGCGATGACGTCGCGTCCTTGTTCGTTTTCACGGCGCGGCGTGACGGCGCCGCGCATTCCTTGCCGCACGTTTCCGCGCAATGCGACGGTACCGCGCCATTCTCGTTTCAATCCACAAAAGAAACCCACATGGATAAGGAGGAGGGTCGGCCGTGTTTGTGCGGTTCGGCCCCCTCTCGTTAAATGATAGCAAATGGTCATATTTCATGAAGAACGTCAAGGTAATTATCACGAACAAATTAAATAATAATCATCAACATCAATCCGCTTGAACGAACGATCCGCGGATCAATCTGGAATTGGTTGGTCCACGCTCGTCGTTCTTTTCTCAAAAGATAAGAGAACACCAAAATAAATTCCCCTACCTTGATAATTGATGTCGCACGTCGGGCGTCGCGGAAAACTGTGTCGCGAGGAAAGAATTCGTAGGCGACGTCGGAGTGCGTCTGATGCGGCGTCTCCTCACTTGTCAGGGAGAAGAGAAAAGATGGCACGTCGATCGTTCTTCACGGAACCGGTGTTCTTCGTCGAAGAAGATGTCGTTCTTCGTCGAGAAGGAAGTCCTCTTCTTCTTCATAAGAATTCTCTCCCGATCTTCCTTAGCACAACGAAAGCCCTCCCAAAATAAAATAATAAGCTACCCTCGTTATTTTATTAACACAAGCCATTTCAAATTTCAAAACTCAAAACACTTAGTTAATTAATTGAGTAGGTTCAATTAATTAATTTGTGTATGTTGGCAAGAGTTAAGAGAGGGAGAGAGAAGGTCCTCTTAAATGTTGGGAGAGTTTAAGAGGGGTTTTTTTTTAGAGTTACAAATTAATGAGGGGGGAAAGGTTATAAGAGTTATGGGAAGTTGTAAGGCTGGGGCTCGTGTGGGCCCCACCTCACTATTATCCTCACATGGGTAGTTAGGTGCCCCACCCTAACTCCCCCATATAGGATATAGCCACTTAGATACAAAAATAAAATTGTCCCACAATTTTATTCACTTCATATATAACCCACAAATTTTAACTTCTCCTCCCAAGAAAATGCAACTGCGGTAAAGGTCCCCTTAAGCAATTACCGGCGTTGCGAGTTCATCGGTGCCCTCGGATTTCAATTCTGAGCACCGGTTCAAAAGTTAGAAAAACTTGCTCGTTGGTTCACTGAACGTAGCCGAGCTAAACTTCGGAAAATGATTCCGGGAACACCGGGCCTCGGAATCAGGCGCCGTCAGAAACTGCGTTCTTGTAAAATTCTAAAGAAAATTAACAAAAACATTTCCTTGAAATTTCCGGGTCTTTACAGGTGACTAGCACGAAGGGTATAGAATCACACACAAAATGGAAGGAATTTCCCTTTTTATTTTGTAGGATCGGGAGATAAGATAGTAAATCCCAAACAACACCAAAACTGGAAGTAAAATTAAAGACAAAAAAATCTATTCCCATTTGCATGTTCCAATAATAAGTGATAAAAAATACAAGAAAACTCCAATGGAAATTACCAAAAGAAAAGAAAATAAGCAAGTTCAACGGTCCCAACTTCTGAACTAATCGGGTCTGGCACGGTCCTCAAAGTCCTCTTGGAAACTTGAAACCAGTTTTATATACGTAGGGTGAGTATATAGGTATACCCAAAAAGGAAAACCAAAATCTCTCGTGCACAAGTGGGGAGGCATTCTAATTCACTATGAGAAATGGAGGTAAACAAAACACCTAGTAGGAAAACTATGCACCCAAACCTCACCTGTAACGACCCAAAGTTTCATTAATGGAAAATCCCTCTTGATCCAGTTAAATGTTTCTTTATGAAAAAAATGTTTTTATAAGATGTCAACTTCTTTAGTTTTATGTTAAGATTTGTGACCGTTACTTTTATAGTCGTTGAACAGTGATCATCTGAGAAGTATAAATATAAGGCTTTAACGAAACCATTTCTACTCAGACAAAGGAACCGATGGCCTCATCCAGTAGAATTGCCCGTTACGAAGCCCATTTTTCGGAGCTCGGAAAAGAAGTGGCGTCTTTGGGCTTTTCCCTTGACCAAGCCCAAGCTGATCTTCATCAAGTCAAGCTCGAACGTGATCTTCTACGGGAAAAATGGAAGTTGATAGAGATTACCACTCGAGCGATGTTATCCGAGCAACCCCAAGAGTCTGTCACCATCGCACACCTTACCCTTAGGTCTTATGTGGCTATTTTAAGGGGTTATGTAACAAATAAGTAGCACCATGTTCATGTACATTATTTTTTGTATATAATAATGAATATAATTTTTTTTGATACATTGTAATTAGTTTTTAAAGTACAAATGGTGTTTTTGGTAATTATTTAATTAAGAATTATATTTTATTAAATTAAAGGATTTTTGAATTAAATAATATTTTAATAAAATATTATTATTAATATTAAATTAATTTTTATTAAATATAAATGATCTTATAATTTTATGAATGCAATTAAAATTTTTATTAAGGTTTGAAGGCCATTTCTGTCAAAACCCGTGAATTTTTTATAAATGTCAGTTTTTATTTTAAAAGTGAAAATTAACATATTTAGAAAATTATTTAGATAAAATAAATATTATTTTTGGAATCGGGACGTCGAAATTATCCAACGGTGAATTTTTCATAATTTTCTGAGACAGTCAAATTTTTGGGTAAAAATTAAATACCATTTAAATATATAATGTGTTTTATGACATCATAATGACCCAATGGTGATGTAATAAAATACCATAATCCTTATGTTCGGCCAATATGTGTTTTATCATTAAAATAATGAGGTTTTGGGTTTGTTTGACTTACTTTTCAAAGCATTAATGGAGCCCTCAAGACTTATTCAACACTTTGCCTTTTTAAATTAATTTCCATGGGAGTGTGACTCACCTCCACATAAGCAACCCTAATTTTTTAATAAGTTCGGACCTTGGACTTGTAAAATATTGTTTTCCTCTTTCCTTTTCCAGAAACCATGGCCAAATACCATGGGATGGTTTGTGGTTTGGATTATTTTAATATAAGGGGTCCCAAACCAAAATAATAAAGAATTCTCTCACCTTTCCTATATAAACCCACCCAAGCTCCCACTTCCTCCTCACTCAAAGCCCTTGAAGTTCGTCCAACCTCTGCCCTAATCTCTCTATAATCCTCTCAAGGTTCCCCAAGCTCCCAAGAAGCCTCTCACAAGCCTCTCTCTAGCCTTTGGAAGCACACTTCCAAGTAAGGGGTTTTCTTCCTTTCTCATTTTTGTCAATTTTATTTAAGTTGTATTGCCTTTTTTTATTTCAATTATGAATGTTGGGGTATGGTTTCGCACCTCCCCCATACTGCCCTCTTATTGTTTGAATGATGGTAGAACCCTTTCTCTCTCATTAAATGCCTCCCATGTACACCCGTTACTATGCTGAAATTCCGAAAGGAACTTCTCTCTCTTCTTTTACATTCAAGCAATACTTTTGTATCATGAATCTAAATTCCATTTCTATTGTTGGGACATGTATATATATGATCTCCTTACTGTCAATTACATGTAAATGTGATGAGGAACCCCTTTCTCTCTCATCAACCTTTTTTATGAATTCTTATGTCACGCCGTTACGCTGCCGAAATCGCACCGATTTTCTAAGCCAATGTCTTTGTGTAGTGAATACCATGCCCATTTCTCCATCAAGGGTATTCAACTTTATGCACATTTACATATTGATTATAAATTTTCATGTATGAATTCCACATTCCTTTATCGTGGAAGAAATTATTATGTTTTATGAATCCATGTTTTATGATCCATGTGGCACACTTATGCATGAAATGAAATTTTTAAGAAGGGTGCGCCCTTTATAGCGCTCCAATGCATTGGGTAAAGTATAGTATCATGATACGTCATGTGCAATGAGTGTTTACTCATGCTAATTCAAGTGCAACGAGGGTTTACTCGTGCTTCAAGTGCAATGAGGGTTTACTCATGCTCCATGTGCAATGAGCCTTGGCTCATGCTAATTCAATGTTAAGTGTTGTTGCCACATTTCCATGTTATGATTATCATACTTTATCATTCCTTTATGATCATGTTTCTATTATGATCTATTGATATGCCTATTGCCTAACATGTATTTCACTCCTCATGTTATTCATTGTTTACTCCCTTACTGGGCTTTATAGCTCACCCTTTTCTTATGCATGTCCTCAGGTTATCCCATGCAATGCTAAGTACGAAGGAATGTAGTGGTCATGTAAAGGAAGTTTTCAATAAAGATGTTGTATTTCAAGTTTAAAGTTTTTATGTAATGATCCTAATCCCCAAAGACACTAAACCTCTCGATCTTCTTTGTTGTATCAAGTGAAGTTTTATGTAATAAAGCATGTTTAAGTTGTAATAAAAATCAGGGTTGTCAGAGTTGGTATCAGAGGATAGGTTTAGTTATTTTTGGGATTAGGAAACCCTAGTAAAGCCTTAGATACAAGACTAAGTATAATAAAAACATCCCTAAGTTTTGGTAAATACTAAGTATGTGGTTTATCAAACAAATACATCCCTGTCTGGATACGAGCAGGTAGAGGCGGCTCTGGCACAGATGTATCCTAGGGGTAAAACCCGAAAACACCGCTTTGAGCTAGACTCGAATGGGAACTGGTGCACGACAACGGGCCTTGCTGCACTCTTGGTTACGACACTCCTGGGGGATATGTTGTGATAAATTCACAATCTTAGTATGAACCCTTATTAAGGGAAAAAATGCCCCTAAGAATTTATGTTAGAAGGTAGATCATGAAAATCCTGGATTGAATCCTATAGACTCATGAGTTAAGGAGATTAAAGTTTATTTATAAGTCATTAACTTTTTTCTTTGGATTACCCTTTATGTGTTACCCCTAACTTTCCTTTTATTCTAGCCAATGGCCGGTAATAGGAGAACTCGGGCTAACAACCGTTGTGAAGATCAGTGTGATGATTGTACTTATGAGATGCCCAATCCAATGGGAGCGGGAATCGCGAACTTTGTCACGCTTCATGAGACAAAGGCCTCCTACTTTTAGTGGATCATCCGATCCCACGATCGCTGAACAATGGATCAACTCCATTGAAAAGATATTCTCCATCCTCCAATGCTCTGAAAAAGAGAAGGTTCTCCTGGCGGCTTATCGTATGGAGGGTGAAGCTAATCAATGGTGGACATTGATCAAAAATATGAAGCCTGAGGAGGAGATCGAGGCTTTGGAATGGAAGGTATTCCGGAAGATGTTTTTCGATAAATATTTTCCACGCACCCTCCGTCTTAAGATGGAAAGGGACTTCCTTTCCCTCAAACAGAAAGATGAAGAATCTGTGGGAGCGTACGAGGCAAACTTAACAAGGCTTTCACGATACGCTTTCGGCTTTGTCGTTACCCCCGAATGCAAGGTTGACCGCTTCTTTGGTGGGCTGAAGCCTAGCTGGCGGAAAGCATTAGCGATCCGTGACTTCGACAGCTATGAGGAAATTGTCCGATGTGCCCTCAAGGTTGAAATGGAGATCGGAGAATCACAGGGGTATCATGGGGACAAGAAGCGTAAGGTGGACTTCAATTCTGGTGGTCCGATGGATAAATCCAACGGCACTAAGAAATTCCAGCACCCCACTTGCCAAAAGTGTGGAAAGAAGCACCCTGGAAATTGCCTTAGGGGGACAAGAAAATGCTTCAAGTGTGGAAGAGAAGGGCACCTAGCTATTAACTGTCAGCAAGAAGGACCCGCGGCTGCGATAGAGGAGAGGAACGCTCCGTTCGAACCTCAACGTGTTGTTCAATTCTTCAAATTCAAAGAACTGGGTCATTTTGCGAATCAGTGCCCTAATCCAAGGGTTATCGGAGGCAATCAACAACCTCCAAGACAGCAAGGAAGAGCTTTTGCCATCACTTCTGCCGTAGTGAACCCCGAAAACGAAGTGGTGATAGGTACGCTAGTTATTCATTCAAGAATAGCGAACGTACTTTTTGATTTAGGTTCTACGCATTCTTTTATATCTCAAAAGTTTAGTAGAACAATCCCTGCACCACCACAAATCATGGAAGTAAAGATGTCGGTGAGTACGGAAAATGGGGCAATCATTGCATCCCATGAGTATAAATCCTCCCCTGTTATAATTTGTGGATTGAATTTCCCAGCGAACCTCATCATACTCCCTTTGGTGGAATTTGATGCAATTCTTGGCATGGATTGGCTTTCCTTATATAGAGCCAACATAAATTGTCGGGAGTGGGAAATCACACTCCATATGGAGAATCGACCCCTGATTCTTTACAAGTGTCAGGAGGAAGATGAATCTCCTTTAGCTCCATCATCTCAAGCATGGATATTACTGCCTTATGAGCACGCATATCTGGCTCAGATGATTAAGTCCAAGGAAGAAACCACCCTTGAAGAAATGTCTATTGTGAGGGAATTCGCTGAAGTATTTCCTGAGGAACTTCCTGGTCTTCCTCCAAGAAGAGATGTTGAGTTCTCAATTGAACTTATACCTGGGGCGCTACCAATATCCAAGACTCCATATAGAATGGCTGTTGTTGAGCTTGAAGAGCTGAAGAAACAACTACAGGAGAATCTGGATAAAGGGTTTATACGCCCAAGTGCATCACCATGGGGTGCACCAGTCCTCTTCGTCAAGAAGAAGGATGGGTCAATGCGGATTTGCATCGATTATCGTGAACTTAACAAAATCATGATAAAAAACAAGTATCCTCTCCCAAGAATCGATGACTTGTTTGATCAGCTGCGTGGAGCACAATACTTCTCCAAGGTCGACTTGCGGTCGGGATATTATCAAGTATGGGTGAAGAAGGAAGATATCCCCAAGACTGCTTTTCGTACAAGGTACGGGCACTATGAATTCATATTAATGCCTTTTGGACTCACCAATGCTCCAGCAATATTCATGGACTTGATGAATAGAGTCTTTAGAGATTACCTAGACAAATTTTTGGTAGTCTTTATAGATGATATTCTAATATACTCCAAAACCAAGGAGGACCATGAGGAGCATTTAAAAACTGTACTAGAGACTTTGCGCAAGGAGAAACTCTATGCAAAGTACAGCAAGTGTGAGTTTTGGTTGAAGGAAGTCTCATTCTTGGGTCATATCATCACAAGCAATGGGATATCTGTGGACCCCTCCAAAACAGATGCAATTGAGGGATGGCTGAGGCCAACATCGGTAACTGATATCCGTAGCTTCTTGGGGTTAGCTGGATATTATCGACGATTTGTGAGAAATTTATCACGATTGTCCAACCCTCTTACCAAGCTAACTCGAAAGGGAGTAAAGTTTTCTTGGAGTGATGAATGCGAAGAAAGCTTCAAGGAGTTGAAAAGGAGGCTTATCACTGCACTCGTGCTCACTTTACCCACAAGTGGGGAGCTTTTTGTGGTATTCAGTGATGCTTCGAAGAAGGGCTTAGGATGTGTGCTGATGCAGAATGATAAAGTGATATCCTATGCCTCAAGGCAGTTGAAAATCCATGAGCGAAACTATCCAACGCATGATCTGGAGTTGGCGGCGGTGATCTTTGCCTTGAAAATCTGGCGACATTATCTCTATGGTGAGAAATGTGAGATATATACTGACCACAAGAGTCTTAAATATATATTCGCACAGAAAGAGCTTAATATGCACCAGAGAAGATGGATAGAGCTCATCAAGGATTATGATTGTTCAATACATTACCACCCTGGGAAGGCGAACAAGGTGGCGGATGCCCTAAGTAGAAAGGATCCAGCAATTCTATCAATGATGAGAATTGAGAAGGATCCAATCTTCTTAGACTTGATGAAGATGGACGTGGGAATCATAAAGAAGGGAACATCATCAATCCTTTCACAAATGATTGCTCAACCATCTCTTTTGGAAAGGTTAAAGGATGATCAAAAGGATGATGTGGGAATCCAAGAAAAATTGGAAGCTATCAAAAAGGGAAAATCCTCAGAGTTTTATGTTAATGAAGAAGGAATTGTGCGGTTTGGGAAAAGACTATGTGTTCCATCAAGTTCGGAGCTGAAGAAGGAACTTTTGGATGATGCACATAGTTCAAATTTCTCTATTCACCCAGGGAGCACAAAGATGTATCGAGATCTCTGAGAAACCTTTTGGTGGGATAATATGAAGAAGGAGATCGTTGAATATACATCAAAGTGTCTGGTGTGTCAGCAAGTGAAGGCAGAGAGGCAGAAGTCTAAGGGGATGATGCAACCATTGCCCATACCAGAATGGAAATGGGAGAACATCACCATGGACTTCGTCACTGGACTTCCAAGGACATCCAAAGGCAACAATGCAATCTGGGTTGTTGTGGATCGTCTTACAAAGACTGCACACTTCATTGCTATTCGAGAGGATTTATCTTTGGATCAACTGGCACAGATATATATCAGGGAAGTGGTACGGTTGCATGGAGTACCACTATCTATTGTGTCTGACCGAGATCCAAGATTTACCTCTAAGTTTTGGAAGAGTCTTCAACATGCTCTGAACACTGAACTAAACTTCAGTACGACCTATCATCCTCAAACTGATGGCCAATCTGAGCGGACTATCCAAACACTTGAGGATATGTTGAGAGCGTGCTCAATGGACTTTAAAGGAGGATGGGATCAACATCTTCCTCTGGTTGAGTTCTCTTATAATAATAGTTTCCACTCGAGCATCCAAATGGCACCATATGAAGCCCTGTATGGGAAAAGGTGTAGAACACTGGCATGTTGGGATGAGGTCGGTGAACGTAAGCTGCTTGGACCAGAAATGGTCGAAGAAATGGTGGAGAAGGTGAAAACCATTCAGCAGCATATCAAGGCAGCCCAAAGTCGACAGAAGAGTTATGCAGATAATCGTCGACGAGACCTTGAGTTTAAAGTTGGAGACATGGTGTTTTTACGCATATCTCCGTGGAAGAAGGTCATGAGGTTTGGAAAGAAAGGGAAGTTAAGTCCAAGGTACATCAGCCCCTTCGAGATTCTTGATCGTGTTGGGGCTGTGGCCTATCGACTAGAACTTCCACCTATTATGGCCAAGGTGCATGATTTCTTCCATGTATCCCTCTTAAGGAAGTACATACCAGACCCTTCACATGTACTCTCTTCCGAGGTGGTACAATTAGAAGACGATCTTTCTTATGAGGAGCAACTAGTGAAGATCTTAGATCGTAGAGAAAAAGTTCTACGAAATAAGACAATGCCCCTCGTCAAGGTGTTGTGGAGAAACCAAAAGTTTGAAGAAGCAACTTGGGAGTCGGAGGATATGATGAAGCTAAGTTACCCACATTTGTTTTAGTGTGGGAAAAGGAAAATTTTGAGGGTGAAATTTCTTAAGGGGGGAATGTTGTAACGACCCAAAGTTTCATTAATGGAAAATCCCTCTTGATCCAGTTAAATGTTTCTTTATGAAAAAAATGTTTTTATAAGATGTCAACTTCTTTAGTTTTATGTTAAGATTTGTGACCGTTACTTTTATAGCCGTTGAACAGTGATCATCTGAGTAGTATAAATATAAGGCTTTAACGAAACCATTTCTACTCAGACAAAGGAAGCGATGGCATCATCCAGTAGAATTGCCCCTTACGAAGCCCATTTGTCGGAGCTCGGAAAAGAGGTGGCATCTTTGGGCTTTGCCCTTGACCAAGCCCAAGCTGAGCTTCATCAAGTCAAGCTCGAACGTGATCGTCTACGGGAAAAATGGAAGTTGATAGAGATTACCACTCGAGCGATATTATCTGAGCAACCCCAAGAGTCTGTCACCATCGCACACCTTACCCTTAGGTCTTATGCGGCTATTTTAAGGGGTTATGTAACAAATAAGTAGCACCATGTTCATGTACATTATTTTTTGTATATAATAATGAATATAATTTTTTTGATACATTGTAATTAGTTTTTAAAGTACAAATGGTGTTTTTGGTTATTATTTAATTAAGAATTATATTTTATTAAATTAAAGGATTTTTGAATTAAATAATATTTTAATAAAATATTATTATTAATATTAAATTAATTTTTATTAAATATAAATGATCTTATAATTTTATGAATGCAATTAAAATTTTTATTAAGGTTTGAAGGCCATTTCTGTCAAAACCCGTGAATTTTTTATAAATGTCGGTTTTTATTTTAAAAGTGAAAATTAACATATTTAGAAAATTATTTAGATAAAATAAATATTATTTTTGGAATCAGGACGTCGAAATTATCCAACGGTGAATTTTTCATAATTTTCTGAGACAGTCAAATTTTTGGGTAAAAATTAAATACCATTTAAATATATAATGTGTTTTATGACATCATAATGACCCAATGGTGATGTAATAAAATACCATAATCCTTATGTTCGGACAATATGGGTTTTATCATTAAAATAATGAGGTTTTGGGTTTGTTTGACTTACTTTTCAAAGCATTAATGGAGCCCTCAAGACTTATTCAACACTTTGCCTTTTTAAATTAATTTCCATCAGAGTGTGACTCACCTCCACATAAGCAACCCTAATTTTTTAATAAGTTCGGACCTTGGACTTGTAAAATATTTTTTTCCTCTTTCCTTTTCCAGAAACCATGGGCAAATACCATGGGATGGTTTGTGGTTTGGATTATTTTAATATAAGGGGTCCCAAACCTAAATAATAAAGAATTCTCTCACCTTTCCTATATAAACCCACCCAAGCTCCCACATCCTCCTCACTCAAAGCCCTTGAAGTTCGTCCAACCTCTGCCCTAATCTCTCTAGAATCCTCTCAAGGTGCCCCAATCTCCCAAGAAGCCTCTCACAAGCCTCTCTCTAGCCTTTGGAAGCACACTTCCAAGTAAGGGGTTTTCTTCCTTTCTCATTTTTGTCAATTTTATTTAAGTTGTATTGCCTTTTTTTATTTCAATTATGAATGTTGGGGTATGGTTTCGCACCTCCCCCATACTGCCCTCTTATTGTTTGAATGATGGGAGAACCCTTTCTCTCTCATTAAATGCCTCCCATGTACACCCGTTACTATGCCGAAATTCCGAAAGGAACTTCTCTCTCTTCTTTTACATTCAAGCAATACTTTTGTATCATGAATCTAAATTCCATTTCTATTGTTGGGACATGTATATATATGATCTCCTTACTGTCCATTACATGTAAATATGATGAGGAACCCCTTTCTCTCTCATCAACCTTTTTTATGAATTCTTATGTCACGCCGTTACGCTGCCGAAATCGCACCGATTTTCTAAGCCAATGTCTTTGTGTAGTGAATACCATGCCCATTTCTCCATCAAGGGTATTCACCTTTATGCACATTTACATATTGATTATAAATTTTCATGTATGAATTCCACATTCCTTTATCGTGGAAGAAATGATTATGTTTTATGAATCCATGTTTTATGATCCATGTGGCACACTTATGCATGAAATGAAATTTTTAAGAAGGGTGTGCCCTTTATAGCGCTCCAATGCATTGGGTAAAGTATAGTATCATGATACGTCATGTGCAATGAGTGTTTACTCTTGATAATTCAAGTGCAACGAGGGTTTACTCGTGCTTCAAGTGCAATGAGGGTTTACTCATGCTCCATGTGCAATGAGCCTTGGCTCATGCTAATTCAATGTTAAGTGTTGTTGCCACATTTCCATGTTATGATTATCATACTTTATCATGCCTTTATGATCCTGTTTATATTATGCTCTATTGATATGCCTATTTCCTAACATGTATTTCACTCCTCATGTTATTCATTGTTTACTCCCTTACTGGGCTTTATGGCTCACCCTTTTCTTATGCATGTCCTTAGGTTATCCCATGCAATGCTAAGTACGAAGGAATGTAGTGGTCATGTAAAGGAAGTTTTCAATAAAGATGTTGTATTTCAAGTTTAAAGTTTTTATGTAATGATCCTAATCCCCAAATACACTAAACCTCTCGATCTTCTTTGTTGGATCAAGTGAAGTTTTATGTAATAAAGCATGTTTAAGTTGTAATAAAAAGCAGGGTTGTCATATCACCAATGCACACTCCCCAAATAACACAACTCAAGTAAAGTAATAGTAATAACACATCAATGTTTGGGTACCCTGCCCCACTTTCCCACTGGTTATTGACGACATCCTACGTATCATACCTCCCCCTCCATTTTCACTACATTCCCACTTCCACCCCTACAACAACCTTATGTTCCACCACAACCATGTATCATGCCTGCAGACACTGGGGCCACCACAACCATACGTAACCACACCCTCAAACACCTGTTCCAGAATAACTGTCGCCACACACGAAGACACCTAGGCCTCTTCCCAAAGGCACTTGGGAAAAAACATGTGTAACGACCAAAAGATTCATTAATGGAAATCCCTCTTGATCTAATTAAATGTCTCTTTATGTAAAATGTTTATATAAAATGTCAACTTCTTTGGTTTTATGTTAAGAATTTTCATTGTTTCTTTTATATCTGTTGAACAGTGATCACATGATTAGTATAAATATAGGGATTTAACAAACCCAATTTACTCAGACAAAGGAAGCGATGGCCTCATCCAGTAGAATTTCTCCATACAAAGACCATTTGTCGGAGCTCAGAAAAGAGGTGGCATCTTTGGGCTTCGCTCTTGACCAAGCCCAAGCTGAGCTTCATCATGTCAAGCTCGAACGGGACCGTCTATGGTAAATGTGGAAGTTGATAGAGATTACCACTCGAGCGATGTTATCCGAGCCACCCCAATAGTCTGTCACCATCGCACACCTTACCCTTAGGTCTTATGCGGCTGTTTTAAGGGGTTATGTAATAAATCGCTAGTACTATGTTCATGTACATTTTTTTTGTATATAATAATGAATATACTTTCTTTTCATTATTGATACATTGTAAATAGTCTTTTTAAAGTACAAATAGTGTTTTTAGTTATTATTTAATTTAGAAATCTATTTTATTAAATTAAGTGATTTTTGAATTAAATAATATTTTATTAAAATATTATTATTATTATTAAATTTATTTTTATTAAATATAAATGATCTTATAATCTTATGAATGCAATTCTAATTTTTATTAAGGTTTGAAAGCCATTTTTGTCAAAACCTGTGAATTTTCGATAAATTTCAGTTTTTATTTTAAAAGTGAAAATTAAAATATTTAGAAAATTATTTAGATAAAATAAAGGTTACTTTTGGAATCATGACATCCAAATTATCCAACGGTGAATTTTTCATAATTTTCTGAGACAGTCAAATTTTTGGGAAAAAATTAAATACCGTTTAAATATATAATGTATTTTATGACATCATAATGATCCAATAGTGATGTAATAAAATAATATAATCTTTATTTTCGGCCAATATATGTTTTTCCATTAAAATAATGTGATTAGGGGTTTTTTTGACTTATTTTACAAAGCATTAATGGACCCCTCAAGACTTATTAAACATCTTGTCTTTTTAAATTATTTTCCATGGGAGTGTGACTCACCTCCACATAAGCAAACCCATTATTTTAAGAAGTTCGGAATTTGGACTTATAAAATATTGTTTTACTATTCCCTTTTTCCAAAAACCATGGGCAAAAACCATGGTATGGTTTGTGGTTTGGATTAATTTAATATAAGGGGTCCCAAACCTAAATAATAAAGAATTTCCGCACCTTTCCAATGTAAACCCACCCAAGCTCCAACTTCCTCCTCACTCAAAGCCTTTGGAGTTCATCCACCCTCTTCCCTACTCTCTCTATAATCCTACCAAGGTGACCCAATCTCCCAAGAAGCCTCTCTCAAGCCTCTCTCAATCCATTGGATGCACACATCCAAGTAAGGGTTTTTTCTTCCTCTCTCATTTTTGTACAATTTTCTTTAAGTTATTTTGCCCTTTTAATTTCAATTATGAATGTTGGGGTATGGTTTTGCACCTCCCTCATACTTACCTCTTTATGTTTTAATGATGGTAGACCCTGTTCTCCCTCATTAAATTCCTCCCATGTACACCCATTACTATGCCAAAATTCCGAAAGGAACTTCTCTCTCCTCATTTACATTCAAGAAATACTTTTGTATCATGAATATAAATTACATTACAATTGTTGGGACATGTATCTATATGACCTCATTACTGTCCATTACATGTAAATATGATAATGAACCCCTTTCTCTCTTATAAACCATTTTTATGAATTCTTATGTCACTCCGTTACACTGCCGAAATCACACCGATTTTCTAAGCCAATGCCATTGTGTAGTGAATACCATGCCCATTTTCCATCAAGGGTATTCACCTTTATGCACATTTACTTATTTATTATAAAGTTTCATGTATTAATTTCACATTCCTCTATCGTGGAATAAATGATTATGTTTTATTAATCCATGTTTTATGTTCCATGTCGCACACTCATGCATGAAATGAAATGTTTAAGAAGGGTGCACCCTTATAGTGCTCCAATGCATTGGGTAAAGTATAGTATCATGATACTTCATGTGCAATGAGGATTTACTCATGCTCTACGTGCAATGATCCTTGGCTCATGCTAATTCCATGTTAAGTGTTGTTTCCACATTTCCATGTTATGATTATCATGCTTTATCATGCCTATATGTTCATGTTTCTCTTGTACTCTATTGATATTTCTATTGTCTAAAATGTATTGTACTCCTCGTGTATTCCATGTTTATTCCCTTACTAGGTTTTATTGCTCACCCCTTTTCTTATTCATGTCCTCAGGTTATCCCATGCAATACTAAGTGCGAGGGAATGTAGTGGTCATGTAAAGGAAGTTTTCAATAAAGATATTGTACTTCATGTTTTAAGTTGTTATTTAATGATC
The DNA here is from genome assembly GCA_963277665.1 of Viscum album. Taxonomy (NCBI): domain Eukaryota; kingdom Viridiplantae; phylum Streptophyta; class Magnoliopsida; order Santalales; family Viscaceae; genus Viscum; species Viscum album. The sequence goes on along the minus strand of OY728151.1, from coordinate 1,360,468,863 downwards.
CTAAGCCCCAAAGACACTAGACCTCTCGATCATACATGTTGTATCAATTGAATGGTTTATTTAATAAATCATGTTTAAATTGGTAATAAAATCAGGGTTTCCATAGTTGGTATGAGAGGATAGGTTTAGTTATTTTTGAGATTATGATTAGAAAACCCTAGTAAATCCTTAGAGACAAGACTAAGTATAATAAAAACATACCTATGTTTTGGTAAGTATAGAGTAAGTGGTTTATCAAAAAAATACATCCCTATCTGGATATGATCACGTAGAGGTCGATCTAGCACAGATGTATCCTAAGGGTAAAACCCGAAAACACCGCTTTGAGCTAGACTCGAATGGGAACTGGTGCACGACAACAGGCCTTACTGCACTCTTGGTTACGACACTCCTGGTGGATATGTTTTGATAAATTCACAAGATTAGTATGAACCCTTATTAAGGGAATTAAAATAATTCCCCTAAGAATATATGTTATAAAGTAGATCATGAAAAGCCTAGATTGAAGCCTATAGACTCATGAGTTAAGGAAATAAAAGTTTATTTATAAGTCATAAACTTTTGTTTTTGGATTACCCTTTATGTGTTACCCCCTAATGTTCCTTTTATTCCAGCCAATGGCCGGTAATAGGAGGACTCGGGCTAACAACCGGTGTGGAGATCAGTGTGATGACTGTACTAATGAGATGCCCAATCCAATGGGAGTGGGAATCATGAACTTTGTCACGCTTCTCTCTCAGCTAACTAAAGATTTGAATAGAAACACGGGTCAAGAAGAACGTCCAAACCCCCCTAAGAAGGAACAAGTCGCTATCGAGAGCTTCATGAGACAAAGGCCTCCTACTTTTAGTGGATCATCTGATCCCACGATCGCTGAACAATGTATCCACTCCATTGAAAAGATCTTATCCATCCTTCAATGTTCTGAACAAGAGAAGGTTCTCCTGGTGCCTTATCGAATGGAGGGTGAAGCTGATCAATGGTGGACGTTGATCAAAAATAAGAATCCTGAGGAGGACATCGAGGCATTGGAATGGAAGGATTTCTAGAAGATGTTTTTCAATAAATATTTTCCACGCACCCTCCGGCTTAAGATGGAAAGGGGCTTCTTTTCCCTAAAGCAAAAAAGAAGAAGAATCTATTGGAGCGTATGAGGTAAACTTCAAAAGGCTTGCACGATACGCTTCCGGATTTGTCGTTACCCCTGAATGCAAGGTTGACCGCTTCTTTGGTGGGCTGAAGCCTATCCTGTGGAAAGCATTATCGATCTGTGACTTCGACAGCTATGAGGAAATTGTCCGATGTGCCTTCAAGTTCGAAATGGAGATCGGGGAATCATAGGGGTATCATGGGGACATGAATCATAAGGTGTACTTCAATACTGGCGGTCCGATGGATAAATCCAACGGTACTAAGAAGATACAGCACCCCACTTGCCAAAAGTGCGGAAAGAAGCACCCTAGAAATTGCCTCAAGGGGACGAGGAAATGCTTTAGGTGTGGAAGAGAAGGGTACCTAGCTGTTAACTGTCGGCAAGAAATACCCGCGGTTGTGGAAGAGGAGAGGAACGCTCCGTTCGAACCTCAACGCATTGTTCATTGCTACAAATGCAAAGAACTGGGGCATGTTGCAAATCAGTGCCCTAATCCAAAGGTTTTCGGAGGCAACCAACAACCTCCAAGGTAGCAAGGAAGAGCTTTTTCCATCACTTCTGCTGAAGTGAACCCTGACAACGAAGTGGTGACAGGTACGCTAGTTATTCATTCAAGAATAGAAAACTTTCTTTTTTATTCAGGTTCTATGAATTATTTTATATCTCGAAAGTTTAGTACAACAATCCCATCACCACCACAAATCATGGAAGTGAAGATGTCGGTAAGTACGGAAAATGGGGCAATCATTGCATCCCATGAATATAAGTCATCCCGAATTATAATCTGGGGATTGAATTTCCCGGTGAACCTTGTCATACTCCATCTGGTGGAATTTGATGCAATTCTTGGAATGGATTGGCTTTCCTTATATAGAGCCAACATAAATTGTCGGGAGAGGGAAATCACACTCCATATAAAGAATCGACCCCCGATTCTTTACAAGTGTAAGGAGGAAGATGAATATACTTTAGCTCCATCATCTCAAGCATGGATATTAATGCCCTATGAGCATGCGTATCTGGCTCATATGATTGAGTCCAAGGAAGAAACCATCCTTGAAGAAATTCCTATTGTGAGGAAATTCGCTGAAGTGTTTCCTGAGGAACTTCTTGGTCTTCCTCCTAGAAGAGATGTTGAATTCTCAATTGAACTTATACCAGGGGAGCTACAAATATCCAAGACTCCATTTAGAATGGCTATTGTGGAGCTTGAAGAGCTTAAGAAACAACTACAGGAGAATCTGGATAAAGGGTTTATATGCCCAAGTGCTTCAACATGGGGTGCACCAGTCCTCTTCGTCAAGAAGAAGGATGGTTCAATGCGGCTTTGCATCGATTATCGTGAACTTAAAAAAATCACGATAAAGAACAAGTATCCTCTGCCATGGATCAATGACTTGTTTCATCAGCTGTGTGGAGCACAATACTTCTCCAAGGAAGATTTGAAGTCGGAATATTATCAAGTAAGGGTGAAGAAGGAAGATGTACCCAAGACTGCTTTTCGTACAAGATACGAGCACTATGAATTCATAGTAATGCCTTTCAGACTCACCAATGCTCCATCAATATTCATGTAATTGATAAATAGAGTCTTTATATATTACCTAGACAAATTTGCAGTAGTCTTTATAAATGATATTCTAATATAATCCAAAACCAAGGAGGATCATGAGGAGCATTTAAGAACTGTACTGGAGACTTTGTGCAAGGAGAATCTCTATGCAAAGTAAATCAAGTGTGAGTTCTAGTTGAAGGAAGTCTCATTCTTGGGCCATATCATCATAAGAAATGGGATATCTATGGATCCCTCCAAAACAGATGCAATTGAGGGATGGTCGAGGCCAACATCGGTAATGGATATTTGTAGCTTCTTGGGGTTAGCTGGATATTATCGACGATTTGTGAGAAATTTCTCACGATTGTCCAACCCTCTTACCAAGCTAACTTGAAAGGGAGTAAAGTTTTCTTGGAGTGATTAATGTGAAGAAAGCTTCAAGGAGTTGAAAATGAGGCTTATCACTGCGCTCGTGCTCACGTTACCCACAAGTGGAGAACTTTTGTGGTATTCAGTGATGCTTCAAAGAAGGTCTTAGGCTGTGTGCTGATACAGAATGATAAAGTGATATCTTATGCCTCAAGGCAGTTGAAAATCCATGAGCGAAACTATCCAACACATGATCTGGAGTTTTCGGAAGTGATCTTTGCCTTGAAAATCTGGAGGCATTATCTCTATGGGGAGAAATGTGAGATATATACTGACCACAAGAGTCTTAAATATATATTCACACAGAAAGAGCTTAATATGTGCCAGAGAAGATAGATAGATCTCATCAAGGATTATGACTGTTCAATACATTACCACCCTCAGAAAGTGAACAAGGTGGAAGATGCCCTAAGTAGAAAGGACCCAGTGATTCTATCAATGATGAGAATTGAGAAGGATCCAATCTTCTTAGACTTGATGAAGATGGACATGGGAATCATAAAGAAGGGAACATCATCAATACTTTCACAAATGATTACTCAACCGTCTCTTTTGGAAAGGTTAAAGGATGATCAAAAGGATGATGTGGGAATTCAGGAAAAAGTGGAAGCTAATAGAAAAGGGAAAACCTCGGAGTTTAATGTTAATGAAGAAGGAATTGTGCAATTTGGGAAAAGGATATGTGTTCCATCACGTCCAGAGCTAAATAATGAACTTTTGGATGATGCACATAGTTCAAATTTATTTATTCGCCCAGGGAGCACAAAGATGTATAGAGATCTCTGAGAAAACTTTTGGTGGGATAATATGAAAAAGGAGATAACTGAATATACATCAAAGTGTCTGGTGTTTTAGAAAGTGAAGGCAGAGAGGCAGAAGACTAAGGGGATGATGAAACCATTGCCCATACCAGAATGGAAATGGGAGAATATCACCATGGACTTTGTCACCATACTTCCAAGGACATCCAAAGGCAACAATGCAATCTAGGTTGTTTTGGATCGTCTTACAAAGACTGCACACTTCATTTTTATTCGGGAGGATTTTTCATTGGATAAACTGGAACGGATATATATCAGGGAAGTGGTAAGGCTGCATGGAGATCCACTATATATTGTGTCTGACTGAGATCCAAGATTCACCTATAAGTTTTGGAAGAGTCTTTAAAAATCTCTGAATACTGAACTGAACTTTAGTACGGCCTATAATCCTCAAACTGATGCCCAATTTGAGCGGACTATCCAAACACTTGAGGATATGTTGAGAGCATGTTCAATGGACTTTAAAGGAGGATTTTATCAACATCTTCCTCTGGTTGAGTTCTCTTATAATAACAGTTTCCACTCGAGCATCCAACTGGCTCCATATGAAGCCCTGTATAGAAAAAGGTGCAGAACACCGACATGTTGGGATGAGGTCAGTGAACGTAAGCTTCTTGGACCAGAAATGGTTGAGGAAATGGTGGAGAAGGTGAAAACCATTAAACAGCGTATCAAGGTAGCCCAGAGTCGACAGAAGAGTTATGCAGATAATCTTCGACGAGACCTTGAGTTTAAAGTTGGAGACATGGTGTTTCTACGCATATCTCTGTGGAAGAAGGTCATGAGGTTTAAGTCCAAGGTACATAGTCCCCTTCGAGATTCTTGATCGTGTTAGGGCTGTGGCCTATCGACTAGCACTTCCACCTACCATGGCCAAAGTACATGATGTATTTCATGTATCCCTCTTAAGGAAGTACATACCGGACCCTTCACATGTACTCTCTTCTGAGGTGGTACAGTTGGAGGATAATCTTTCTTATGAGGAGCAACCAGTGAAGATCTTAGATCGTAGAGAAAAAGTTCTACGAAATAAGACAATGCCCCTCATCAAGGTGTTGTGGCGAAACCAAAAGTTTGCAGAAGCGACTTGGGAGTTGGAGGAAATAATGAAGCTGAGTTACCCACATCTGTTTTAGTGTGGGAAAAGGAAATTTCGAGGGTGAAAATTTCTTAAGGGGGAATATTGTAACAACCCAAAGTTTCATTAATGGAAATACCTCTTGATATAATTAAATGTCTCTTTATGTAAAATGTTTATATAAAATGTCAAATTATTTGGTTTTATGTTACGAATTTTGACCGTTGCTTTTATAACCATTGAACAGTGATCACATGATTAGTATAAATATAGGGTTTTAACAAACCCAATTTACTCAGACAAAGGAAGTGATGGCCTCATCCAGTAGAATTTCTCCATATGAAGCCCATTTGTCGGAGCTCAGAAAAGAGGTGGCATCTTTGGGCTTTGCTCTTGACCAAGCCCAAACTGGGCTTCATCATGTTAAGCTCGAACGGGACCATCTATGGGAAAAGTGGAAGTTGATAGAGATTTCCACTCGAGCGATGTTATCTGAGCCACCCCAAGAGTCTGTCACCATCACACACCTTACCCTTAGGTCTTATGCGGCTATTTTAAGGGGTTATGTAACAAATAGCTAGTACTATGTTCATGCACATTTTTTTGTATATAATAAGGAATATACTTTCTTGTCATTATTGATACATTTTAAATAGTTTTTTAAGTACAAATAATGTTTTTAGTTATTATTTAATTAAGAAATCTATTTTATTAAATTATGGGATTTTTGAATTAAATAATATTTTAATAAAATAATATTATTATTATTATTAAATTAATTTTTATTAAATATAAATGATCTTATAAGCTTATGAATGCAATTGTAATTTTTATTAGGGTTTGAAAGCCATTTTTGTCAAAACCCGTGAATTTTTTATAAATGTCAGTTTTTATTTTAAAAGTGAAAATTCACATATTTAGAAAATTATTTAGATAAAATAAATGTTATTTATGAAATCAGGACGTCTAAATTATCCAACGGTGAATTTTTCATAATTTTCTGAGACAGTCAAATTTTTGGGTAAAAATTAAATATCGTTTAAATATATAATGTGTTTTATGACATCATAATGATCCAATAGTGATATAAAAAAATACTATAAGCTTTATGTTCGGCCAATATATGTTTTCCCATTAAAATAATGTGATTTTGGGTTTGTTTTATTTATTTTAAAAAGCATTAATGGACCCCTCAAGACTTATTAAACATCTTGTCTTTTTAAATTATTTTCCATGGGAGTGTGACTCACCTCCACATAAGCAACCCCATTATTTTAAGAAGTTAGGACTTTGGACTTATAAATTTTTTTTCCTCTTCCCTTTTACAAAAACCATGGGCAAAATCTATGGTATGGTTTGTGGTTTGGATTAATTTAATATAAGGGGTCCCAAACCTAAATAATAAAGAATTTCCTCACCTTTCCTATGTAAACCCACCCAAGCTCCCACTTCCTCCACAATCAAAGCCTTTGGAGTTCATCCAACCTCTTCCCTAATCTCTCTAGAAACCTCCCAAGGTGACCCAAGCTCCCAATAAGCCTCTCTCAAGCCTCTCTCAAGCCTTTGGAAGCATACTTCCATGTAAGGGTTTTTTCTTCCTTTCTCATTTTTGTCCAATTTTCTTTAAGTTTTTTTCCCTTTTAATTTCAATTATGAATGTTGGGGTATGGTTTCTCACCTCCCTAATAATTCCCTCTTTATGTTTTAATGATGTTATACCCCTTTCACCCTCATTAAATTCCTCCCATGAACACCCGTTACTATGCCCAAATTCCGAAAGGAACTTCTCTCTCCTCATTTACATTCAAGCAATACTTTTGTATCATGAATCTAAATTCCATTACAATTGTTGGGACATGTATCTATATGACCTCCTTACTTTCCATTATATATAAATATGATGAGGAACCCCTTTCTCTCTCATCATCCATTTTTATGAATTCTTATGTCACGCCATTACGCTGCCGAAATCGCACCGATTTTCTAAGCCAATGCCATTGTGTAGTGAATACCATGCCCTTTTCTCCATCAAGGGTATTCACCTTTATGCACATTTACTTATTGATTATAAAGTTTCATGTATGAATTCCACATTACTTTATCATGGAATAAATGATTATGTTTTATGAATCCATGTTTTATGATCCATGTGGAACACTTATGCATGAAATGAAAAGTTTATGAAGGGTGCGCCCTTATAGCGCTCCAATGCAGTGGGTAAAGTATAGTATCATGATACTTCATGTGCAATGAGTGTTGACTCATGATAATTCAAGTGCAACGAGGGTTTACTCGTGCTTCATGTGCAATGAGGATTTACTCATGCTCTATGTGCAATGAGCCTTGGCTCATGCTAATTCCATGTTAAGTGTTGTTGCCACATTTCCATGTTATGATTATCATGCTTTATCATGCCTATATGTTCATGTTTCTCTTGTACTCTATTGATATGCCTATTTTCTAATATGTATTTTACTCCTCATGTATTCCATGTTTATTCCCTTACTGGGTTTTATAGCTCACCCCTTTTCTTATGCATGTCCTCAGGTTATCCCATGCAATTCTAAGTACGAGGGAATGTAGTGGTCATGTAAAGAAAGTTTTCAATAAAGATATTGGACTTCATGTTTTAAGTTGTTATGTAATTATCCTAAGCCCTAAAGACACTAAACCTCTCGATCAACCACGTTGTATCAAGTGAATGGTTTATTTAATAAATCATGTTTAAGTTTGTAATAAAAGCAGGGTTTCCATAGTTTTTATTAGAGGATAGGTTTAGTTATTTTTGGGATTAGGATTAGAAAACCCTAGTAAATCCTTAGAGACAAGACTAAGTATAATAAAAACATACCTATGTTTTGGTAAGTACAGAGTAAGTGGTTTATCAAACAAATACATCCCTATCTGGATACGAGCAGGTAGCGGCAGATCTAGCAGAGATGTATCCTAGGGGTAAAACCCGAAAACACCGCTTTGAGCTAGACTCGAACGGGAACTGGTGCATAAAAATGGGCCTTGATGCACTCTTGTTTATGATACTCCCGGGGGATATGTTTTGATAAATTCACAATCTTAGTATGAACCCTTATTAAGGGAATTAAAAAAATTCCCCTAAGAATATATGTTAGAAAGTAGATCATGAAAAGCCTAGATTAAAGCCTATAGACTCATGAGTTAAGGAAATAAAATTTTATTTATAAGTCATCAACTTTTGTTTTTGGATTACCCTTTATGTGTTACCCCTAACTTTCCTTTTATTCCAGCCAATGGCCGATAATAGGAGGACTCAGGCTAACAACCGGTGTGAAGATCAGTCTGATGACTGTACTAATGAGATGCCCAATCCAATGGGAGTGAGAATCGTGAACTTTGTCACGCTTCTCTCTCAGCTAACTCAAGATTTGAATAGAAACACAGGTCAAGAAGAACGTCCAAACCCCCCTAAGAAGTAAAAAGTCACTATTGAGAGCTTCATGAGACAAAGGCCTCCTACTTTTAGTGGATCATCTGATCCCACAGTCTCTGAACAATGGATCAACTCCATTGAAAAGTTCTTCTCTATCCTTCAATGTTCTGAACAAGAGAAGGTTCTCCTGGAGGCTTATCGTATGGAGGGTGAAGCTGATCAATGGTGGACGTTGATAAAAAATATGAAGCCTGAGGAGGAGATCGAGGCATTGGAATGGAAGTATTTCGAGAAGATGTCTTTCGATAAATATTTTACGCGCACCCTCCAGCTTAAGATGGAAAGGGACTTCTTTTCCCTCAAGAAAAAAGATGAAGAATCTGTTGGAGCGTATGAGGAAAACTTCACAAGGCTTGCACGATACGCTTCCATCTTTGTCGTTACCCTCGAATGCAAGGTTGACCGCTTATTTGGTGGGATGAAGCCTAGCCTGTGGAAAGCATTAGCGATCCGTGACTTCGACAGCTATGAGTAAATTTTCCGATGTGCCCTCAAGGTCGAAAGGGATATCGGGGAATCACAGGGGTATCATGGGGACAAGAAGCGTAAGGTGGAATTAAATGCTGGCGGTCCGATGGATAAATCTAATGGTGCTAAGAAGATCCAGCACCCAACTTTCCAAAAGTTAGGAAAGAAGAACCCTAGAAATTGCCTCAGGGGGACGAGGAAATGATTTAGGTGTGGAAGAGAAGGGCACCTAGCTGTTAACTGTCGGCAAGAAAAACCTATGGCTACGGCAGAGGAGATGAATGCTTCATTCGAACCTCAATGCGTTTTTCATTTCTACAAATGCAAAGAACCAGGGCATCTTGCAAATCAGTTCCCATATCCAAAGGTTTTTGGAGGGAACCAACAACCTCCAAGGCAGCAAGGAATATCTTTTGCCATCACTTCTGCCAAAGTGAACCCCGAAAACGAAGTGGTGATAGCTATGCTAGTTATTCATTCAATAATAGTGAACATACTTTTTTATTCAGGTTTTACACATTATTTTATATCTCTAAAGTTTAGTAGAACAATCCCAGCACCACCACAAATCATGGAAGTGAAGATGTCGGTAAGTACGGAAAATGGGGAAATCCTTGCATCCCATGAATATAAGTCCTCCCCTGTTATAATCTGTGGATTGAATTTCCCAGTGAACCTCATCATACTCCCTCTGGTGGAATTTGATGCAATTCTTGGCATGGATTTTCTTTCCTTATATAGAGCAAACATAAATTGTCGGGAGAGGGAAATCACATTCCATATAGAGAATCAAACGCCGATTCTTTATAAGTGTAAGGAGGAAGATGAATCTCCTTTAGATCCATCATCTCAAGCATGGATATTACTGCCCTATGAGCACGCGTATCTTGCTTAGATGATTGATTCCTAGGAAGAAACCATCTTTGAAGAAATGCCTATTTTGAGGAAATTCGCTGAAGTGTTTCCCGAGGAACTGCTTGATCTTCCTCCTAGAAGAGATGTTGAATTCTCAATTGAACTTATACCAGGGGAGCTACCAAAATCCAAGACTCTATATAGAATGGCTGTCGTGGAGCTTGAAGAGCTGAAGAAACAACTACAGGAGAATCTGGATAAAGGGTTTATATGCCCAAGTGCTTCACCATGGGGTGCACCAGTCCTCTTCGTCAAGAAGAAGGATGGGTCAATGCGGCTTTTCATCGATTATAGTGAACTTAACAAAATCACAATGAAGAAAAAGTATCCTCTACCATGGATCGATGACTTGTTTGATCATCTACGTGGAGCACAATACTTCTCCAAGGTATATTTGCAGTCGGGATATTATCATGTAAGGGTGAAGAAGGAAGATGTACCCAAGACTGCTTTTTGTACAAGATACGGGCACTATGAATTCATAGTAATGCCTTTCAGACTCACCAAGGCTCCATAAATCATCATGGAATTGATGAATAGAGTCTTTAGAGATTACCTAGAAAAATATGTGGTAGTATTTATAGATGGTATTCTAATATACTCCAAAACCAAGGAGGATCATGAGGAGAATTTAAGAACTGTACTGGAGACTTTGCGCAAGGAAAATCTCTATGCAAAGTAAGGAAAGTGTGAGTTATGGTTGAAGTAAGTATCATTATTGGGACATATCATCACAAGCAATGGGATATCTGTGGATCCCTCCAAAACAGATGCAATTGAGGGATGGTCGAGGCCAACATCGGTAACGGATATCCGTAGCTTCTTGGGGTTAGCTGGATATTATCGACGATTTGTGATAAATTTTTCACGATTGTCCAACCCTTTTACCAAGCTAACTCGAAAGGGAGTAAAGTTTTCTTGGAGTGATGAATGCGAAGAAAGCTTCAAGGAGTTGAAAATGAGGCTTATCACTGTGCCTGTGCTCAATTTACCAACAAGTGGAGAACTTTTGGTGGTATTCAGTGATGCTTCAGAGAAGGGCTTAGGCTATGTGCTGATGCAGAATGATAAAGTGATATCTTATGCCTCAAGGCAATTGAAAATCCATTTGTGAAACTATCCAACGCATGATCTGGAGTTGGCGGTGGTGATCTTTGCCTTGAAAATCTGGCGGCATTATCTCTATGGGGAGAAATGTGAGATATATACTAACCACAAGAGTCTTAAATATATATTCACACAGAAAGAGCTTAATATTTTCTAGAGAAGATGGATAGATCTCATCAAGGATTATGATTGTTCAATACATTACCACCCTGGGAAATTGAACAAGGTGGTAGATGCCCTAAGTATAAAGGACCTAGTGATTCTATCAATGATGAGAATTGAGAAGGATCCAATCTTCTTAGACTTGATGAAGATGGACATGGGAATCATAAAGAAGGTAACATCATCAATACTTTCACAAATTATTGCTCAACTGTTTCTTTTGGAAAGGTTAAAGGATGCTCAAAAGGATGATGTAGGAATTCAGGAAAAAGTGGAAGCTATCAAAAAAGGTAAATCCCCAGAGATTAATGTTAATGAAGAAGGAATTTTGCGATTTGGGAAAAGGCTATGTGTTCCATCACGTCCGGAGTTGAAGAAGGAACTTTTGGATGATGCACATAATTCAAATTTCTCTATTCATCTAGGGAGCACAAATATGTATAGAGATCTCTGAGAAAACTTTTGGTGGGATAATATGAAAAAGGAGATTGCTGGATATACATCAAAGTGCCCGGTGTTCCAGAAAGTGAAGGCAGAGAGGTAGAAGTCTAAGGGGATGATGCAACTATTGCCCATACCAGAATGGAAATGGGAAAACATCACCATGAACTTTGTCACCAGACTTCCAAGGACATCCAAAGGCAACAATGCAATTTGGGTTATTGTAGATCGTCTTACAAAGACTGCACACTTCATTGCTATTTGGGAGGATTTTTTATTGGATCAACTGGCACGGATATATATCAGAGAATTGGTAAGGCTGCATGGAGAGACACTATCTATTGTGTCTGACCGAGATCCAAGATTCACCTCTATGTTTTGGACGAGTCTTCAAAAATCTCTGAATACTGAACTAAACTTCAGTACGGCCTATCATCCTCAAACTGATGGCTAGTCTGAGCGGACTATCTAAACACTTGAGGATTTGTTGAGAGCGTTCTCAATGGACTTTAAAGGAGGATGGGATCAACATCTTCCTCTGGTTGAGTTCTCTTATAATAACAGTTTCCACTCGAGCATCCAAATGGCTCCATATGAAGCCCTATATGGAAAAAGGTGCAGAACATCGACATGTTGGGATGAGTTCGGTGAACGTAAGCTGCTTGGACCAGAAATGGTTAAGGAAATGGTGGAGAAGGTGAAAACCATTCAGTAGCATATCAAGGCCGCCCAGAGTTGACAGAAGAGTTATGTAGATAATCATCGATGAGACCTTGAGTTTAAAGTTAGAGACATGGTTTTTCTACGCATATCTCTATGGAAGAAGGTCATGAGGTTTAAGTCCAAGGTACATCGTCCCCTTAGAGATTCTTGATCATGTTGGGTTTGTGGCCTATCGACTATCACTTCCGCCTACCATGGCCAAAGTACATGATGTATTTCATGTATCCCTCTAAAGGAAGTACATACCGGACCCTTCACATGTACTCTCTTCTGAGGTGGTACAGTTAGAGGATGATCTTTCTTATGAGGATCAACCAGTGAAGATCTTAGATCGTAGAGAAAAATTTGTATGAAATAATACAATGCCCCTCTTCAAGGTGTTGTGGAAAAACCACAAGTTTTAAGAAGCGACTTGGGAATCAGAGGAAATGATGAAGCTGAGTTACCCACATCTGTTTTAGTGTGGGAAAAGGAAATTTCGAGGGCGGAATTTCTTAAGGGGGGAATATTGTAACGACCCAAAGTTTCATTAATGGAAATCCCTCTTGATCTAATTAAATGTCTCTATATGTAAAATGTTTATATAAAATTTCAACTTCTTTGGTTTTATGTTACGAATTATGATCATTTCTTTTATAGTCGTTGAACAGTGATCACATGATTCATATAAATATAGGGCTTTAACAAAACCAATTTACTCAGACAAAGGAAGCGATGGCCTCATCCAGTAGAATTTCTCCATACAAAGCCCATTTGTCGGAGCTTGGAAAAGAGGTGGAATCTTTGGGCTTTGCACTTGACCAAGCCCAAGCTGGGCTTCATCATGTCAAGCTCGAACGGGACCGTCTGTGGGAAAAGAGGAATTTGATATAGATTACCACTCGAGCGATGTTATCCGAGCCACCCCAAGAGTCTGTCACCATCGCACACCTTACCCTTAGGTCTTATGCGGCTGTTTTAAGGGGTTATGTAACAAATCTCTAGTACTATATTCATGTACATTTTTTTTGTATAAAATAATGAATATAGTTTCTTGTCATTATTGATACATTGTAAATAGTTTTTTTTAAAGTACAAATAGTGTTTTTAGTTATTATTTAATTAAGAAATATATTTTATTAAATTAAGGGATTTTTGAATTAAATAATATTTTAATAAAATATTATTATTATTATTTAATTAATTTTTATTAAATATAAATGATCTTATAATCTAATGAATGCAATTGTAATTTTTATTAAGGTTTGAAAGCCATTTTTGTCAAAACCCGTGAATTTTTTATTAATGTCAGTTTTTATTTTAAAAGTGAAAATTAACATATTTAGAAAATTATTTAGATAAAATAAATGTTATTTCTGGAATCAGGACGTTGAAATTATCCAACAATGAATTTTTCATAATTTTCTGAGACAGTCAAATTTTTGGGTAAAAATTAAATACCGTTTAAATATATAATGTGTTTTATGACATCATAAAGACCCAATAGTGATGTAATAAAATACTATAAGCTTTATGTTCGGACAATATATGTTTTTCCATTAAAATAATGTGATTTTGGTTTTTTTTGACTTATTTTACAAAGCATTAATGGACCCCTCAAGACTTATTAAACATCTTGTCTTTTTAAATTATTTTCCATGGGAGTGTGACTCACCTCCACATAAGCAACCCCATTATTTTAAGAAGTTAAGACTTTGGCCTTATAAAATATTTTTTTCCTATTCCCTTTTCCAAAAACCATGGGCAAAAACCCTTGGATGGTTTTTGGTTTGGATTAATTTAATATAAGGGGTCCCAAACCTAAATAATAAAGAATTTCCTCACCTTTCCTATATAAACCCCCCCAATCTCCCACTTCCTCCTCACTCAAATCCTTTGGAGTTAGTCTAAGCTATTCCCTAATCTCTCTAGAATCCTCCCAAGGTTCCCCAATCTCCCAAGAAGCCTCTCTCAATCCTCTCTTAAGCCTTTGGAAGCACACTTCCAAGTAAGGGTGTTTTCTTCCTTTCTCATTTTTGTCCAATTTTCTTTAAGTTGTTTTTCCCTTTTAATTTCAATTATGAATGTTGGGGTATGGTTTCAAACCTCCCTCATACTTACTTCTTTATGTTTGAATGATGTTATACCCCTTTCTCCCTCATTAAATTCCTCCCATGTACACCTGTTACTATGCCAAAATTCCAAAAGGAACTTCTCTCTCCTCATTTACATTCAAGCAATACTTTTGTATCATTAATCTAAATTACATTAAAATTGTTGGGACATGTATCTATATGACCTCCTTACTTTACATTACATTTAAATATGATTAGGAACCCCTTTATATCTCATTAACCATTTTTATGAATTCTTATGTCACGTCGTTATGCTGCCGAAATCGCATCTATTTTCTAAGACAATGCCATTGTGTAGTGAATACCATGCCCATTTCTCCATCAAGGGTATTCACCTTTATGCACATTTACTTATTGATTATAAATTTTCATGTATTTATTCCAAATTCATTTATCTTGGAATAAATGATTATGTTTTATGAATCCATGTTTTATGATCCATGTGGCACACTTATGCATGAAATGAAATGTTTAAGAAGGGTGTGCCCTTATAGCGCTCTAATGCATTGGGTAAAGTATAGTATCATGATACATCATGTGTAATGAGTGTTGACTCATTCTAATTCAAGTGAAACTAGGGTTTACTCGTGCTTCATGTGCAATTAGGATTTACTCATGCTCTATGTGCAATGAGCCTTGGCTCATGCTAATTCCATGTTAAGTGTTGTTGCCACATTTCCATGTTATGATTATCATGATTTATCATGCCTATATGTTCATGTTTCTCTTTTTCTCTATTGATATGCCTATTGTCTAACATATATTGTACTCATCATGTATTCTATGTTTATTTCCTTACTGGGCTTTATAGCTCACCCCTTTTCTTATGCATGTCCTCAGGTTATCCCGTGCAATGCTAAGTACGAGGGAATGTAGTGGTCATGTAAAAGAAGTTTTCAATAAAGATGTTGTACTTCATGTTTTAAGTTGTTATATAATTATCATAATCCCCAAAGACACTATACCTCTCTATAATCCATGTTGTATCAAGTGAATGGTTTATGTAATAAATCATGTTTATGTTTGTAATAAAAGCAGGGTTGCCATAACCTGCATGCACACACCTGGGCCAACCACCACAACATACCCTACCTAAAGAATCTTGGGCTATAATGGACCTCATGCCCTCATATCCTACCCAAAGAGTCTTGGGATACTTGGGAGAGATAGGAAAAAGTAGCTAATATCTAGCCACCTAATATAAGTGTTGGGAAAAACACCATCCCCCATGAAATGTGGGTGTTCGGCACAAAGTTCTCAACTTGGGTGGGGTTCGAATAAGAAACACAAAACTAAATTTATACGTATAGGTAAACAAGAACTCATCCCAACCTAAGGGTTACAAATCCATCCCATACACAAACACCCTCATTTCTATTCATTCATAAGAAGCACCACAGCCACAACCAAGTCACAACTCCCATCCCCTTCCACATCACCCCAAAAGCGTCAAGAAGAACAACCACACATATCACCAGAATATAGTAAGGATGTTTTTTTCTAGATTTAACCACATCGTTAATTAAGTTATTTATTTCTATTTGGTAAAACAGGGTGATCACACAATGATTATTGTTAATTGGGAATCCATTTAATCAATCGAGTTTACATGATTAACCGTTTTCCATGTTATAGCCATTCAATCATAGGATTAACCAGAAAAACTGAGGATCATTAGTGCACAAGGAAGGATGACCAATGGCCATGATTTTCAGTGGACATAAGACCATACAATCCACAACATATAATAAATGATAAAAGAGTACAACAACATCATCAAACACACCCCTTCATTTTTTAAAAGTTTATTTATTATCTTCTTTAAGGTTTGGTTTCATCCATCCCCAAAGGAAACATTATCATACCCACCCCACATGATACACAGTAAAGGGAGATGAAGGAATAACCCTACCTAGTTGATCAAGGATTGACGTTTCCTCCTCATGCCAAAAATTGTGGTTGTGCAAGTAGCAGGACAAACTTCTTGAAGACTGATCAAGAAGGGCTTAAGAACGGGCGCACGACTCGTCTCTTGATTAAGGACTTCAAGCGCATCCAGAGGGAACCAAAGAGACCATGGAATAACATCTTGGTGATAAAGGCCCGATCCAAGAGTTACGGGATATGAAATATTGAATGCCTTTAAGGTGGATTGTGGTTTCTCAACACGGTTAAGCAGTTACACACGATGGAATTAATTTTTATTTAATAATTCCACTTAGAGAGGTGGTGATAAAGGCTATGAGTTAAAGGGTTTCCTTTAAATGGAAAAATCACATAATAGGGGTGGGTCTGAAAAGTAGAGGTAAAAGGGTGAAAGTGAGGAAAAATCCACACGTTTTGGTAATTCAAGGGTCACCCAGCTCTTAGGGGATTTTAGATATAATTTATGGGCTTTAAAAAAGGCCTTATACCACTTTAAAAGGTAAAAATACTTAAAATTAATGTTATAGGAAAAACTGGTGAAGGAAACCCCATCACCCCTCTATGGACGATTGGTGAGACTGATCGGTGAAACTGATTGGTGGAGCTGATCAGGTGAAGCTAATCCCATGAAGCTGACTAGTGAAACTGATCGGGTGAGGCTGATCAGTGAAATTGATTGGGTGAAGTTGATCGGGTGAAGTTTATCGGGTGAAGCTGATCAGTGAAACTGATTGGGTGAAGCTGATACTGTGAAGCTGATCAATGAAACTGATTGGGTGAAACAGATTGATGAAACTGATCGGATGAAACTGATAGGGTGAAATCGATTGGTGAAACTGGTCGAGTGAAACTGATTGGGTGAAACGGATTGGAGAAACCGATCAGGTGAAACAGAATGGGTGAAACAAATCGGTGAAAATGATCAGGTGAAACGGATTTGGTGAAACTGGTCAATGAAACCAACCAGTGAGACCGGTGGGTGAAACCGATCGGTGATACCGAAGGGTGAAACCGGTGGGTGAGACACTGCGGTGAGACTAGTGGGTGAAACCAATCAGTGAGACTGATCGGTGAGACACCGATCGGTGAGACCGATGGATGAAACCGATCAGTGAGACTGCTCATTGAGACACCGATCAGTGAGACTGATGGGTGAAATCGATCATTGAGATGGATTGGTGACACACCGACTGGTGAGACTGATGGGTGAAACCGGTGGAGTTGATCTGTGAAGCTGATAACGTGAAGATGATCAGTGAAGCTGATCTGTGAAGCTGATCTGTGAAGTTGGTCTATGAAGCTAATCTATGAAGCTGATCTGTGAAGCTGATCAGTCAAGCTGATCTATGAAGCTAATATGTGAAGATAATCAGTGAGGCTGATCTATGAAGCTGATCTGTGAATCTGATCTGTGAGATCGATGAGTGTAATTGGTCGGTGAGACCGATTAGTGACACTGATAGCTGACACGTTACCACTGACACCGACATCCTCCTGACTCACCGATGGCATTCAGAACACCCCAACACTTAGAATTTGGAAAAGTAATGGACCAGGAGGGTCTGGGACATTACAAAAACTTATAGGAAGGGGAGATTTTTTTTTAAGTATAGGAGGGTTTTTCATGCTAGTTCAAAAGCTGAATGAATAGGTGATAATTTTTTATGGAGTTCCATGATAGTGAATATTTTAGGTTGCTTCAACAAAATTCATCAAAGGAAAGTGTTTTAAGAAATTTTTATAGTTTCAAAAAATTAAAAGTTACAAAATGAAGATATATTTATTCAAACATAAGAAATCTATATGAAAATCTAGTGATGTAAGTGAGTATTATATTAATTGAGACTTAAAATAATTAAAGTTGAAAGTCGCACAAAAAGTTGGTGGTAGATGAGGAAGTTATAAAAGGGTTGAAAACGATTATAAATGGGTCCTTACCCCCTCATTTGGAGTTTTCAACCCTTATATAATATCAAGGTTCTAAAATTATGTAAGAGTTATGTGAATTCATTTCCTCGTAACAAAAATTATGAAAACATTAGTTTCACAAAGATAAGGTACTTGGGTCTATATGACCATGTGATTTCTATGAAAAACTATAATGTTGTGAAAAAGTTGGGAGTTCCATAAAAAACTAAATTTTTTTGAAAAACATGGTAGTTCCACAAAAAATTAGAATGTTCTATGAATGGTTTAGAAGATTCACAAAAAAAATGTGAAAAGTTTTCACAAAATTATATGTTTCATGAACTAGTGAAGAATTGCCCAAAAATTCTATTATAAATTGATATTCATCATGTGGATGAAAGTAGATCTTTTTTAAACACCAAATGTGGTGTAAATATAATGGATTTGAGAAATCAATAAGAGAATATTTTGGGGGGATCAATGTGCATACTTTTGTTGAGAGACCAGTGAGCTTTCAAAATGTGACTAGTAGTGAACCATGAGGGATTGTGATTCATCTCCAAACATTATAACAATAGTTCACTATAGTGGATTTCATACACTGTCACATTGATTTTTATGCTCCTTGGACTATCCCAGTTAAGGGTGAATGAAGTAAAATTTTCATGGATCATGCATGTTTTCATTTCTACTTATACATTTATATGGTAAGGTCAAAAAAGAGTGTCTTGTTTAATGATGAAACAAGATACAACCTAGGAAGTGTTTTAATCTACCATGCCATGATTCACCCCCCCCCCCACCTCATTAGTGTATTTAACCTAGTGGGGCTAACACCTGGGGTGTTACATTCTCCCCCCTAAATAAAATTCATCACCATTATTTAAATTATCCCTAACTAATGAAAATATCTAAGGGTATCGATAATATATTCATGAACCATGAAATAATTAATAATGAGATATAAATATCACTATCTAAGGGGAGGCTAAAAAAACCCATTTTTCATTCAAAATGTAAATATATTTACCTCGGCCATTTATACCAAATATGATTCATTATAGAATATGAATACTTATAATTTTGAATGATTGTTCATAGTAATACCTTGAATCTATTTTTATAGATAAATGTACATCATTAAGACACTTAAATGACCAAATGGTAGATGGATGGGAAAAAATTTCATGCATTAATCCTCAAACTATATATTTTCTTTCATGTTGATCCATTTTCAAGAATTAATTTATGGAAAAACTTAATGAATTATAGTAGTCATCGTAATGTGATGAATTAAATGATGAGGTTCTCTTTTTTTCTAGCCATTAATTAAAAGTAAAGTTGTTAGATTCAAACATCATATGAAAATGGAAACTAATTTTATAGTTTCATAACCAATGAAACATTTTTCATGTCTTCCATGTTTATTTCCTTCTTAACTATTTGAGTGAATTATCTTACATTATGGGGTATCAAGATCAGTATTATATAATTTGTTTCTAAAGGAATTTTATCATAATACTTGCAATGAGATGTGGTCATGGGACAATTTGATATGTGAAATGATATTTCCCTATCCTGAAAATTGATATGATGCCTTTATAAATAGAGTTAATTCACTCATAATATCACATCAAATTCTACCAAGGGAAGAATAGAAATATTAATATGTAGTAACTTCCCACAAACCTTGAAGAATATATTTATTCCTTGGACACAGTCACCATGATTTTTTATTGATAATTCAATATCCAATGTTTGAGGTGATGAATCAACATTCCTAAAAAATTCATGCCATGAGAATATAAAATTCATAGATCTGAAGTTAAATATAGATGTACCTTTCACCACTTGATTATCATGATACACTTCAGTGGTTTTCATTTCATTGGATCTTATTTGTTCCCTTAGTTTTTGAGGTTATTGATTCATATTATCCTCATTATATCTTATATTATGGAATTTATTTTTATATTTCTCTAATTTATTGCATTTGAATAATTGAAGTGTTGGTGATATATTAATAGTGTCTCTCTTACCACCTACTATATTATTTGGCATGGTTGTCCCTCTTTGATACTCATTAGCTTTATGGGAAACATTCCCACACTTATAAAATTTTCTTGTTCCTTTTCATAAATTTATTGGGTGATTCCTCTTATAGGTTTGACATGATAGAAATTTAATCTTATTTCCTCTATGGTCTTTAATACCTAAATATGCATGAAACTAAATTTTTATCTTATCTGGTGTATTTTGATATTCAACTAGCTTCATGTTTTTAATCATAACACAAGATAGATTGTTAGGAATAACTACAATATTTTTCACTCCATATCATATCCTGTTTGGATTCTCATTGGAACAATCATCGCATTTTCCATCACATTCATTGTTAACATTATTTATACTAGCTCAATCTACTACTTTTAATAAAGGAAAGTTGAGGTATGAGAAAACTTAAATAAATAAAATTATTAAAGGAAAAATATAATCATATAAGAAGTGACTCATAAATAACACATATAACATAAAATATGAATTTATAGGTTTTAATTTAGGTTGTATCACCTCAAAATTATAAAATAAGAACACTATGTTCGATATCATATACGCCAAACAACACCGATCTTAAATGACGAGTGAAATATATATTTTTTAAATTTGATCATTATAACCTAGTTCTTGAATTGATGGGTATCAATAGGATTAAGTGAATTATGAAATTTATATATATATATATATATATATATATATACTAATCAATACAAATTTATTGATAATAATCACTCAATTTTTAGTAATGTTGATTTATTCTTTAAAAAAATACATTTTCGTCATAAATAATTTTTACTGAATTTGTGAGAAAAAAATATAATTAATTTTTACCACATTTAGAAAAACTATTTAATAAAATGAATATAATTTTTTAAATAATCATATCTAAATTATATTAGGGTGAACTTTTGGGATTTTTTTGAAAAGAGCAATTTTAAGTGAATAGTAAAAAATGCCGCTTTTTGTAAAACTGTTATTTCTTTTCTATAAATTAAAAATTTTAAAAGTAACATTACAATTTGGATTTGATTTAAAAGTAACACAGGTATTATTTAGTTATATTTAAAATAATTAGTTTCATCTAAATCATCTTTATACACAATTTTTGTGTAAGTTTATTTTTAGACTTAAAATGTATCTCTCCGAAAACTATTTTTAAGTACATAATGTTCTTCCATTTTAATTAATTAAAATAACCACTACTAATTAAATATTTAACTCATAGTTATAGATTATATATATAACTATACGAATTTAAATCCATACAATGAGGATTGTTATTCCTATAGTTAATATTATATCATATTATGCTTGGAAAATAAATTTCTTGAAAACTCGGTTTTGACATGAATTACGGGTTTATTTTTAAATTAAATTATACCTCACATGTGAATTTAATTACATAAAATGGATTACATATTTTTAATCATAATAGTTAATATTATATATTAAGTTCAATTTAAATCTTGATCCTAATTATTATTAAATACATTAAAATTTATTTACCATGATTAAGGTTAAAACAGGGTTTTTGCACGTTACATACGGTTTTGTTAAAATTAATTTTCAACACACATATAATTTTTAATTGATAAATTGGTTTTTATATTAATAATTATTGATTATAAATTATCCAATAAGGATCATTTTATTTTATTCTTAAATTATAAATTATCTAAGTTATGAAACTAATTACCATGGTGAAAAATAAAATAGTAAAAGTAAGTAAACATAGAAAATAAGGGAATAACATATTTAAAACAAGTTTACTTTCAAGTTTTGAAGGTAATTATTGAACTTAAATTTATTCCACTCCATTATTTATCAATTTTGTAGGCACTTGGGGGAGAGTGACTTCCCATTATTGAATAGTTTTGGGTATTGACAAAAATGCAACTCCTCTTAAATTATAAAAGTGCACTCCCCCCGCCCACTTATTAACACCTAAAATACCATTTTTCATAATAAATAACTACCAAAATATCTCAAAAACACCATTTATTACATTCTAGAGCTTTTAGTCTACCAAAAATACCAACCCTAGTGTTCTTAATATTATATCCAAAGGAGGTTTCTCTAAGGGAAGGTAATTGTCTTGACAAAGCTCTTTCTATTTGTTTCTTCTTTTAAAACCATCAGTAATGTATTAAAAATTAAAATTTAATAGAACTAGTATATCCAATATAATTATATTTAATTATGTTTATGTAATAATATTTATCCATCTCCACCTCTATCAAATGGGAAACAAATCCACCGCTCATGTGTAAAACGAACTATTGCCTTGCAAACTGATGTAATTTTTTTTCCATTATAGAATAAAATGGATAATCATAATTATGGAAATAATTAATTTATATAATAAATACTAAATGATATTAATTATATGAAATTAATATACCATCCAATTCATTACCCTTTCTCTCATTAAGGGAATGATATTTCCGCTCATGCGTACGTATGGCCTACCATCTCCACGAAGAAATGTGACTCATTTTCCATGTATAAAATTAAATAATGGTTTTAAAAATGTATAAAATGAAAAAATATTTTATTTTTAACATTAATATAATTCTGTATATTATGTATCTATATACTATTCATAAGAACTGGAACTTCTGTGACAAAACATGCATGAGAAAACCAAACAATTAGCACCCAAAATAGTAGTAATAATAAAAGATTGTTAATTAACAGGATGTAAGATGTCATTAGAGGATAATATATGACATTATAAATATTAATATGGTTCTATTATAAATTAATAACATGTTTAAAACCATTATACATTAGTTTAAATCATGTTCAACTAAAGGGAAATGTGAGGTGATAGATTTTGTCTCAATTTTCTTTCATTCTGGCATATTGTAATGTTATGCACCTAATTTCTTTTTATGTTGTATATAATTATCCTTTTGAATTTAATATCATGAATACCTCATAATTCATGGTATTTTATGTTTTAATTTTAATTATTTTATCCAAGGGTACTTGACATGAAAATTACCATGTGGTAAATAATTTCATGCCTCAATTTCATTTAATTAGGTTATATTACTTATTCATTGTATTTAATATTAAAATATTATGTGTGTAATGAATTTTGAATGTATTTTTTATAGTTAAAATTGATTTATGTGGTTTAAATTTGATACAAAAAAATAAATTCATTGATTAATTTTCACTTCAACGTTAAGATTATTGTAAGGGTTTCTCATCTCAAATTGTCTTTTTTGGGGCATATATCATGTTATACAACTCTATTATTTTATGAGGTGTATATAATTACCATTTTATACAATATATAATGAATATATTTAAATTTATTTTATTTAATGTTTCATTTCATGTTATTCATTTCATGGGGCTTATGATTAAGAAGGTGCCAAAGTAGTAAGATATTTATATTTCAATCTCATTTCAATCGGGACTGTTTATGCTTGAATTTACATTGAAGGGAATTATTTAATAATTTTTAAATAAAACCCTTAAATAAAATAATAATCTGTTTATTCATTATTTTTTCATACAATAGTGCCATTTTCCTATCTTTGGTACTTAAAATGATTAAGAAAATGCTTTTAATAAAATCTGACTTCATTTCTCTCTTCAGTCAAAAATCCTTTTATTCTAAATCCATGTTTTCTAAAATAAATAATGATTTTTTCTAATTTTATCCTATGATAGTTTAAATCCATTTTTCCCATTATTATGTTTTATAAAAAAAATGAATCTTCTAATTTATTTCGAAACACGTCACTTTTTAACTTTTCTTATAAAAATGTGAAAGGAATCTTTGTTTTTATGTTCTCAACATGAATAGAACTTCCCCACCATCATGAAAAATATTTAATTAGAATATTTATTTACATGTTTACAAAGTTATTTTAAAATAAATTTTTTTCATAACATTTTGAAAATGTTTATTTTAAAAAAATGATTTTCAAAGTGAAAATTTAATTTTTTTTCTCAAGAATGTTTTTAATTATATTTTTATGGTATTTCTATTTATCAATGAAAAAAACATTTATTTTATATATACTTAACTAAGTATATGTTATCTTTATACCATCCTTATTCTTTATTTGTATGTTTTGTAACGCCCTGACCTTAGTTACCCAGAGTCAGTGCATTATTACATAACATTGGCATGATCACAAAAGATCAGGTCTTGAAAGACCGATTAGTTTAGTTGCCTTGGAAACTCTAGATACATTCATAAGTCTTACATTAAATCATAAAGTGAAAAACTACAACAACATAGTATCCATATTCCACACTCATATCCCCTCAGACTATCCCTGTAGGTCAGTCATAAAATACTTCTTCACATCCTTGGAAAAATAAAACATAGAAAGGGGTGAGCTCAGATGCTCAGTAAGGATAAAAATATAGCAGAAACATTCATAAATAAGAATAAACATTTAAGGAAATTTATAAGACTAAAACAAAAGCCTTTTAATCTTGAACTTCATCATAATATGGAAATGATAAAATCAAATAATTTCATTTAATTACTCACATGGATTTTCTAATAGTCGAATAATCATATGCAATATCAATAGTCACTTTCATAATGATGGAATGCATAATGCCAGACTTTCATAACCACATAGTCAACGCCTTGTGCCAATACTAAAAATAAGATTTTGTCAAGGCCTTGTTCCAAGACACTAGTTTGTCTCATGAGACCTACTGATGCATCAAGGAGCTATAGCGGGCTCCACTCATCACTTACTAAGTCCAATGCATTCCTCATATGAACAGGTTTAAACCTACATAAACATTTGTATTAAAACTTGCATACGAAATGTCAATACATTATCCATAAACCATGAATGGTATAAAAATAACATATCCACAGTCAAACATATCACAAAACTTTCAATACAATATGGAATTTTTGTATCATAATAAATCAACTTCAAATAAGCTTAAAATCCATCAAAGGATGTTGACATAGATGAAATCAAAACTATTTGAGAGAAATATCTCTTTTTGAAATCATTTAAAAGTCACATAATTATAAAATAAAACATTTACATTGAAAATATTCTTATAAGATTGTAAGGGAAGCTTTTAGGATTTTATAACGGCGTAAAATAGCCGCACCCGCCGTATAAGTTAAAAAAAGACATTCTTACCTTAATTCTATCAAAAAGGTTAAAAGGACCTTGTTTGGAAAACGACAGAAATATTCCTTTATAAAAATCTTATAAAAAGTCAAGAAATGGTATAAATGACTTTGACACATATTATATAAAATATTAAGTATGTTTTGTAATACATTTTTAAGAAACATGGATGTGGATGATAAAGAGGTCCTAATAAGTAATTACATATAAACAACCTCAGATAAAGTAGAGATTGTGAAATAAACCATTACCTTGTACTTTTCCTTGTTCGAGGGTATGTTAAACTCATGTATAATGGTGAAATAATTGTTATTAAATTATACAATAATCATATACATTAATATGATATCATATATGACCTTTTAACATTGCTTTGTTAATAATATCTTAGTATTATCGTCATTTCAGGTGTTAACTGATTTGTTTTCCATTATATTCTTTGCTATGAAAGTAATGTTTGTTATGGATAGGATGTATCTTATTCATATTCAGAATTATATTAAGTATTTAAACCATATTTTTAATCATCTAATGAAAATTAGTCTTGAATGGATACGATGGGGAATGAATCTCATCACGTTCGTGGAGACGGTAATCTGTACGTACGCACGAGGGACAATATCATTCTTTTAAAATAATATATAATTGGATGGAACATAATATATATAGAATCATTATAATTTTATATTTATTATTTACATGAATTAAACATCATTATTATACTCATCCAAAATAAAAATGTATTGAATAACAATTACACCACGATGTGGAGACGGTAATCTGTACGTACGCACGTATGGTGACATGTCATTCAAAGGATGGATAGAATAATGAATATGGTTGTACCATATTTATAATAACATCACATTATATATAATATACTGGAGTTATTATTTTATAATGGAAATAACAAAGAAATAATAAGTGGAAGAAGAAAAGAACTTGAAAGTGGGTGGTGAAATTATTACCTCTTCTTGGGGTTCTTGCTTTTGATTTGATCAAAAGGGATCCTTAAGATGGCTTTTTGACTAAAGTAATTCCTCTGAGATGAATTGAGGGAAGTTTAGCAGATATTTGTCAGGTTTTATCTGATCCAAAAGTCTTTGAAGGTGTGAATTAGAGAGAAGGGGAGTGCCCTTTTATAAGAGGGGTGAGGGGCACCTTAGGAAAAGCTAGAAATATTATTTTATAATAAAATCATTTTCGGTTTCTAATGGATCAAAAATATATTATTTAAAGTATAAGGTGGGGATTGGTATAAAATCACTCAACCAATAGGTTTTAGACATGTTTGGGTCACGATATTAACTTTATCGTTTAGATTTAACTCTTAGTTAAATAGTTTGACATTTACCATGTCACTTTATATTTTTATATTATATGGTTAATAAACTTACTATATACTTACAAGAGAACCTAAATTGGTTCATTATTAATATATATAACCTTATCTAAGTCATTTTCCCAAACCTTAGATTTTTTGGAATATAATATCAATTAATAATATAATTTTTTTTAAAACTCTTTTATGTCAATTCTGACACTATTTGGTATTTTGTTTTTGTTAAATTCATAACAGCATTATTACTTCAAAAAAATTCATTAAATAAACCCTAAAATGTAATATTAACCTATAAAATTATTGGAATTCATTAAAAGTTTCAAATTACATTTATTTTGGTATTTAAAATATCAATTATTTTAATATTTCATTAATAAGGTAATTACTACATCACCATTGTGTCATAAATAAATTAAGTTATTTAAAGTCTAAAAAATATAAATAACATACCATTATGTAGGAAATATTTTTATATTTATAATGAATATTTATAGTTGAATTTATCTTACGTGTAACCCTATATTAAAATGTTTTAGTTATTAAACTTTGATTTTAACTCTTTTAACTCTTCTTTGGATTAAATAATAATAAGTGTCCTAATCTAATCCAAGTGGACCAAAGAGGTTAATATTTTATTCCTAAGGTTGTTTTTGGTTGAATTATACATATCTAATAGAATTAGGACATGTGTTAGGGTAATAAAAATATCTTTTTTACCTTTAATTACCCTATTTACTTTTAACCGTTGTAAATAAAAGTAAAAAGTTACTATTAACCAAAAATTATTTTTATCTTATTGAACCACATTTTACTTACTAATATCAACTGTGTCTCTTGGATTTTTGAAATTCCACTCACAGAAACGGTAAAATTAAGTTTTATGTGAATTTTCAAATTCTCCTATGAGGTGGGTAAAAGACGGTGAAAAGTTCTATAAAATTTATATATATCTAAAATTATTATAAACTAACTCTAATGAATTACATTGAACTTATATAGGTATTATGTATATATTTTGACCTAAAATAAATTTAAATAAAATAAATAATTATTTAAATAAAATTTCAGTTTTAAACTATAACTTAGTGTTTTTTTCACTATTCATCAAAAATTGAACATTTTCAGAAAAATAACATAAAATCACCCTAGGTTAATTTCGATATTATGACTCCAAAAATGAAGTCCATTTTGAAAGATAAAATTTATAAAATTTCAAAAATTGGGTATTACTATTTATAACGGCTAGTTTGATTGGTTGTGGTTTGTGTTAGAACTCGAAGTTGCGTACAACACGCGCTATTGTATTATTCAAAGAGAAGTGTAACATGGAAGCTTGGGGTGTTACATTATCCCCTCATTCAAATAATTTCTTCCTCAAAATTTCTATAATATTACTTCATAAAAAGAATCGGTTGGTTCTTCATCATAAGTTCCTCAGGTTCCCACGTTGCCTATTCCATCTTATGGTTTCTCCATAGAACTTTTACCAGATGAGTCGCCCGGTTTCTCAACACCTGTTCTCTGGTATCAAGAATCCTGACGGGCTCTTCACAATAAGACAGATTGGGTTCTAGTTCTACTTCCTCATAGGTGAGTACATGCATTGGGTCAGGGATGTATTTTCACAATAGTGATACGTGGAATACATCATGAATTTTGGAGATATTTGGTGGCATTGACAAACGATAAGCTAAAACTCCACTTCGTTCTAGAATTTTGAAAGGTCCTACGTACCTGGGACTCAATTTAACTTTCTTACCGAAACGTATATCTCCCTTCCATAGAGATACCTTCAAGAAAACATAATCTCCTATCTGAAATTCCAAATCCTTCCTTGGGTTATTGGCATAGCTCTTCTGCCTACTTTGAGCTACTTTGATGTGGGTTTGGATTACCTTCCCATTTTCCATCATTTCCTCAATAGGTTCTGGGCCTACAAGTTTTCTTTCACCAACATCATCCCAAAAAGTTGGTGTGCGACATCTCTTTCCGTATAATGCTTCATATGGTGCCATCTGAATACTTTAATGGAAGCTATTGTTATAGGAAAATTATAACAAAGGTAAATATTGATCCCACATAACCTGAATGTCAAGTGAGAAGAATCTCAACATGTCTTCTAAGGTTTGAATAGTTCGTTCTGATTGTCCTTCTGTTTGATGGTGGTAGGCAGTGCTCAAACGAAGTTTAGTATCCAGGGACTTCTGAATACTTTTCCATAATCTTGATGTAAAACATGGATCACAATCAGAAACAATCAATAGTGGTACTCCATGAAGTCTCACTACTTCATTAATATATAGCCTTTCTAGATGTTCAATTGGTAAATCTTATCTAATAGCAAGAAAATGTGCTGACTTGGTAAGATGATCAACAATGACCCATATTTCATCGCTCCTTCTATGAGTCTTTGGTATCCCCATGATAAAGTCCATCGTAATATTATCCCATTTCCACTCAGGTATGGGAAGAGGTTTCAAGACTTCTCTAGGCTATTTCCTTCCAGCTTTCACTTGTTGACAAACCATACATCTTGACACAAAATCAGAAATCACTCTCTTCATGTTAACCACCCAAAAATGTTGCTTCAAATCTCTATACATTTTGGTACTACTAGGGTGTGTATAGAAATTGGAACTATGAGCATCATTCAACAATTCTCTTTTTAGATCAGGTATATCAGGAACAGAAAGTCTCTTCCCAAATTTCAAAATCCCATCTTCATACACAAATTCACTCAATCTCCTATCATTCATAGCTTTAATCTTATTTTGAAACTATTCATCACTGGTCTGAGAACACTTTAACCTTTCTAGTAAAGATGGTTTGGCAACCATTTGAAAAGGCATTGATGTTTCACCTTCCATGGTTATTCCCTTATCCATCTTTACTAGATCCATGTATATAGGATCCCTTTCAACTCTCATCTTGTTCAAAAATCTATGATCCTTTCTACTCAAAGCATATGCCACCTTATTTTCCTTCCCTAAGTGGTAGTGTATGGTGCAATCATAATCCTTGAGTAGTTCAAGCCATCTCATTTGCCTCATGTTGAGTTCTTTTTATGAGAAAATATACTTCAAACTCTTGTGAACAGTATATATCTCACATCTTTCACCATAGAGAGTGTCTCCAAATATTCAAAGAAAATATTATAGATACTAACTCAAGATCATGAGTAGGACATTTTTTCTCATGAATATTTAGTTGTCATGATGAATGGGCAATAACCATATCATTCTACATAAGGACACAACCAAGTCCTTTCTTCGATGCATCACTATAAATAACAAACACATCATTACCTGATGGTAGAGTCAAGATAAGAGCATTTACTAATATTATCATCAATTCTTAAAAACATTCTTCACACTCTTTTTTCCAAACAAATTTAACCCCTTTTCGTGTGAGCTTTGTTAATGGGTTAGCCAATCGGGAAAAATTCAAGACAAAACATTGATAATAACCTGTTAAACAAATAAAACTACATACCTCAGTTATACTCGTCGGTGTTTTACATTATTGGATTGATCTTTTATTAGAAGGATCAACATAGATTTCATCCTTAGAGACAATATGGCCAAGAAAAGAAATCTCCTGAAGCCAGAATTCACACTTGCTAAACTTCCCATGTAATTCATGTCTTCTAAGAGTCTTCAGGATAATGTGCAAGTGATTTTCATGATCTTTGTATCTTTTGGATTATACCAAGATATAATTAGTAAATACCACTAAAAAATCATCGAGATATTCCTTGAAAACTCTATTCATTAGATCCATGAAGACATAGGGTGAATTAGTCAATCCAAAAGTCATTACTGTAAACTCGTAATGCCCATACCTGGTTCAAAATGCTGTTTTCGGAATGTCTTCCTTTTTCACACACAACTGATGATATCCAGATCGAAGTTCAATCTTTGAAAAGTATTGAGCTCCTTGAATTTGGTCGAATAAATCATCAATACGAGGTAGGGGATACTTGTTCTTTATTGTTATAGCATCGATCTCCCTGTAGTCAATGCACAACCTCATAGATCCATCTTTCTTTTTAACAAAAAGAATAGGGGCTCCCCATGGAGAAACACTAGGTCGAATAAATCCCTTATTACTCAATTCCTCTAGTTTTTTCTTTAGTTCCAATAATTCCACAGTGGCCATTCTATAAGGGGTCTTCGATATGGGTCTTGAACCAGGAATTAAATCAATGGAAAACTCAATTTCTCGTTCTAGAGGATGCCTAGGTAAATCTTCTGGAAACACATCAACATATTCTTTCACAGTAGGTACATCCTCTATTTGAAAATTCCTTTCCTCACCCACAGTCATTTAATTCTCTTCCTCCCCAATAATTGAATTTAGTTGAGCTACTGGGGGTGGATCTGGATAAGAATTAGGTGGTGACGATTCTGCTCTAAAGATAAGGTGTTCTTTATCATCATCATAAAAAATAGTAACCTCCTTCTTCTTATAATAAATTTTTGCATCATGGTCCGAAATCCAATCCATACCAAGGATTATATCAGATTCAATCATGGGTATAACGATGAGATTGGTAGATAAAGAACATTTATATGCCCTAATGGGGACAGATTCACAAAATTTTGTAGCAATGATACTTCCCTTAAGAGTTTTGACTGACAACTCCCTTGTTAAATAAAATTGGAAATATCTAATTTTCTTAGAAAACTAGGAAGATATGAAACAATGTGATGATCCAAAATCAAATAAATCATTGGCTAAACTTGAGGAAACCATTAAATTACCTGCAACCACGTCTTTCAGAGCTTCAGCCTTAGAAGTAGTGATCGCATAAGCTTGGCATTGATCCCTTGTCCTTTTTTGAGGTAAGTTTCCCAAACAATTAGGACATTCATTCACATAATGAACCCTTTCTCTACAATTGTATCATTAAACATATACAACCTCTTTCTTCCCCTTACAATCACGAGCTTGGTGGCCTTTTTCACCACACTTGTAACAGACTCTCATTCCCTTCAGGCATGTACCAGGGTGTTTCTTCCCACATTTACTATAGGATAGATATTCAACTTTTCCATTCTTCCCCTTATTTACATTTATAGAGTGTTCAGCAGATCTCTTCTTCTCTTGATTTTCTTTAAAGTCATAAGACTTAGAGAATTATTTTTCTGTCTTGATAGCACATGAGACAATATCTTTGTACGATGAGAAGGATTGTGAGACTAATGCTCGATGGAGAAACTATTTTAACCCATCAAGAAAATGATCAATCTTACTTCTTGGGTTATGTATATAATCTACAGCATGCCTTGTTAACCTTGTAAAGTTAGACTCATACTTTGCAACATTATCGTTCTCCTTTTGCCTCAAACTCAGAAATTGTCTTTCCATATCCGATCGACAGTCATGAGGAAAGTATTTTTCTAAGAAAATATATTTTAACTCCCTCCATTCCATATTTGATACTTAATCATCTTCATTCATGTTTTGAATCAATGACCACCATTGATCAGCATCTCCAGTGAGGTGGTAAACTGCCATGACAACTTTTTACCTTTCGCTACTCCCCAAGGCATGGAATATTTTCTCTAAGGAATTTATCCATTGCTCAGATACTAGTGGATTTTTACCCCCATTGAATGTTGGTCGTTGTTTTCTCATGAAGAGATCTAACATTGTTCCTCCATGCTGTAGATCAGGGTGCTCCATATGGGTAAGGTTATTATTCATAACCTGAGTGATTTTTTTCAGTATGGTGATTAGCTGATCAGCACCAGTTGTATCACCAGCTCCACTATAATTATCTTGAGTGGGAGGTAAATCCCTACATAGAGTGTGTGAATTGATATGGTTTCTATTCCTTCCACTAGTCACCATTTCTAAACAATGGAATAAACTAGATTACTTTATGAATTGCAATACATAAATCAAAACTTCTAAAACAGTTAACATAAATTGAACAGTTTATGGATATAATCCATAATCATAAAAATGTTTTCCTTGATAAAGTATATACTTATAAACCCTTCATAATTTTTTGTAAAGAAAATGAGAATTATCATAAGCATATCCCTCAGGAGTGTCGTAACCAAGAGTGCAGCAAGGCCCATTGTCGTGTACTCGTTCCTGTTCGAGTCTAGATCAAAGCGGTGTTTTTGGGTTTTACCCCTAGGAACATCTGTGCCCGAGCCGCCTCTACCTGCTCATATCTAGACAGAGATGTGTTGCTTGGAAAACTCACAAAATCTCTACAATACCGAAATTCTAGGAAGTTCTTCTATACTAATCTGTAAAGTCTATCTTAGGGCTATGTGCTCTAATCAGATTTTATCTAAATATAGTTTCCAAGGTTTGTACTAAACTTCCTCTGATACCAAATGTAATTCCCCAACCCCAATTTCCCAGAGTTGGTGCATTATTACAAAACATTGGCATGATCAAAAAAGATCAAGTCTCTAAAGACTGATTAGTTTAGTAGCCTTGGAAACACTAGATACATTCATAAGTCTTACATTACATCATAAAGTGAAAAACTACAACAACATAGTCTCCATAGTCCACACTCATATCCCCTCAGACTATCCCTGCAGGTCAGTCATAAAATACTTCTTCACATCCTGGGAAAAATAAAACATAGAAAGGGGTGATCTCAGATGCTCAGTAAGGATAACAATATAGAGGAAACTTTCATAAATAAGCATAAACATTTAAGGAAATGTAGAATACTAAAACAAAAACTTTTAAACTTGAACTTCAGCATAATATGGAAAATATAAAATCAAATAATTCTATTTACTTACTCACATGGATATTCAACTAGTCGAATAATCACATGCAATATCAATAGCCACTTTCATAATGATGGAATGCATAATTCCAGACTTTCATAACCACATTGTCAAGGCATTTTGACAAGAATAAAAATGAGATTTTGTCAAGGCCTTGTTCCAAGACACTAGTTTGTCTCATGAGACCTACCGATGCATCAATGAGCTATAGCAGGCTCCACCCGTCACTTACTAATTCCAATGCTTTCCTCAAATGAACAGGTTTAAACATTACATAAACATTCATATTAAAACTAGCATATGAAATGTCAATACATTATCCATAAACCATGAATGGTATAAAAATAATACATCCACAATCAAACATATCACAAAACCTTCAATACAATATGTAAGTTTTGTATCATAATAAATCAACTTCAAATAATCTTAAAATCCATCAAAGGATGTTGACATAGATGAAATCAAAACTATTTGAGAGAAATATCTCTTTTTGAAATCATTTAAAATTCACATAATTATAAAATAAAACATTTAATTTGAAAATATTCTTATAATCTTGTAAGGGAAGCTTCGACGATTTTATAATGGTGGAAAATAGCTACAGCCACCGTATAAGTTAAAAAAATACATTCTTACCTTAATTCTGTCGAAAAGGTTAAAAAGGACCTTGTTTGGAAAACGACAGAAAAATTCTTTTATAAACATCTTATAAAAAGTCAAACAAGGGTATAAACTACTTTAACACATAGTCTATAAAATAGTAAGAATATTTTGTAATACATTTTTAAGAAACATGGATGTGGATGATAAAGAGGTCCCATACGATAATTACATATAAACAACCTCGGATAATGTAGAGATTGTGAAATAAACCCTTAACTTGTACTTTTACTTGTTCAAGGGTAGGTTAACCTCTTGTATAATTGTGAAATAGTTGTTATTAAATTATAAAATAATAATATACATTAATATGATATCATATGTGATCTTTTAACATTTCTTTTTTAATAATATCTTAGTATTATCGTCATTTCAGGTTTTAACTGATTCGTTTTCCTTTACATTATTTGCTACGTAAGTAAAGTTTGTTATGGATAGGATGTATCTTATTCATATTCCAAATGATATTAAGTCTTTAAACATTATTTTTAATCATATAATGAAAATTATTCTTGAATGGATATGATGGGGAATGAATCTCATCGCGTTCATGGAGACGGTAATCCGTACGTACGCACGAGGGACAATATCATTATCTTAAAATAATATATAATTGGATGGTACATCATATATAAAGAATCATTATAATATTATATTTATTATTTACACGAATTACACATCATTATTATACTCATCCAAAATAAAAATGTATTTAATAACAATTACACCACGATGTGGAGACGGTAATTTGTACGTACGCACGTATGGTGCCATGTAATTCAAAGGATGGATAGAATAATGAATATGGTTGTACCATATTTATAATAACATCACAGTATATATAATATACTGGAGTTATTATTTTATAATGTAAATAAAAAAGAAAGAAGAAGTGGAAGAAGAAAAGAACTTGAAAGAGGGTGGTGAAATTATTACCTCTTCTTGGGGTTCTTCCTTTTGATTTGATCAAAATGGCTCCTTAATATGGCTTTCTGACTAAATTAATGACTCTAGGATTAAGTGAGGGAAGTTGAGAGGATATTTTGGTAGGGTTTGTCCGATCCAAAAGGCTTTGAAGGTTTTAAATAGAGATAAGGGTGAGTTCCCTTTTATAACAGGGGTGAGGGGCACCTTAGAAAAAGCTAGAAATATTGTTTTATAATAAAATCATTTCTAGTTTCTAATGGATCCAAAATGTATTATTTAAAGTCTAAGTTGGGGAAGGGTTGAAAAACACTAAACCAATAGTTTTTAGATAGGTTTGGGTCACTATATTAACATTATCTTTTAGATTTAACTCTTAGTTAAATAGTTTGACATTTACCTTATCACTTTGTATTTTTATATTATATGGTTAATAAACTTACTATATACTTCCAAGATAATCCCAAGTGGTTCATTATTAATATATATAACCTTATCCAATTCATTTGGCCTCACCTTATATTTTTATGAATAGAATATCAATTAATAATATAATATTTTTTTTAAAAACTCTTTTATATCAATTTTTACTCTATTTGGTATTTTGTTTTTGTTAAATTTATAACAGAATTGTTACTTCAAAAAACTCATTTAATAAACCCTAACATGTCATATTAACCTATAAAATAATTTTAATTCATTAAAATTCTCAAATTAAATTTATTTGGGTATTTAAAATGTCAGTTATTTTAATATTTCATTAATAAGGTAATTATTGCATCACCATTGTGTCATAAATAAATTAAATTATTTAATGTCTAAAAACAATAAATAAAATACCATTATGTAGGAAATATTTTTAGCTTTCTAATTAATATTTATAGTCTAATTTATTTTATGTTTAACCCTATATTAAAATGTTTTAGTTATTAAACATTGATTTTAACTCTTTTAACTTTTCTTTGAATTAAATAATAATAAATATCTTAATGTAATCCAAGTGGACCTAAGAGGTTAAAATTTTATTCCTAAGGATTTTTTTTTCGAATTATACTTATCCAATAGAATTAAGACATGTGTTAGGGGAATAACAATATCATTTTTACCTTTAATTACCCTATTTACTTTTAACCGTGGTAAATAAAAGTAAAAAGCTACTATCCACCAAAAAATATTTTTATCTTGTTGAACCACATTTTATTTACTGATATCAACCATGTCTCTCTGATTTTTGAAATTTCACTCATAGAAGCGGTAAAATTAAGTTTTCTGTGAATTTGAAAATTCTCCTAGGAGGTGGGTAAAAGACGGTGAAAAGTTCTATAAAATTTTTATACATCTAAAATTATTATAAACTGACTCCAATGAATTAAATTGAACTTATATAGGTATTATGTATCTATTTTGACCGAAAATAAATTTAAATAAAATAAATAATTATTTAAATAAAATTTTGGTTTTAAACTATAACTCAGTGTTTTTTTCACTATTCATCAAAAATTGAACATTTTTAGAAAAATACCAAAAATTTACCCTAGGATAATTTAAATATTCCGAATCCAAAAATGAAGTCCATTTTGAAAGATAAAATTTATAAAATTCTAAAAGGTGGGTATTACTATTCATAACGGCTAGTTTGATTGGTTGTGGTATGTGTTAGAACTCGAAGTTGCGTACAACACACGCTATTGTATTATTCAAAGAGAAGCGTATCATGGAAGCATGGGGTGTTACATGTTTCATTATCAGTTTGACCACATAAAGTATTGAAATTCAATTTCTTATTTAATTTTGTAGTCATTAACTTTCCCTTAAAACATTTACTTTTTTGTGATCATTGTTACATATTATTTGTATGATGGATATAATTATTTCCTAAATAGTATATCGTTTTTACATACGGTGTTTAACTATGAATGTTATATGACTGATTGGGTAAATATTGAAATTTTTTATTCTTTGTTCAATATGAACATTTATTGATAAGGCATATTAATCATGAATTAAATCACTGATTTGATGTATGAAGGATGCATTGGAAATAATGTTATGGGTGGGAAAACAATTATATATCCCCTTGATACAACAATAATATCATGCGGTGAATTATTAAGGTAGCATTTAATGGGTTTTTACCTATAGTTTTAAACCATCTTGTGAAAGGCCTCGACGGTATGGATACTGTGATGCCTGAGATCCTAGAATCTAATATTAAGAATTAGATTCATTACAAATTTAGTTATTATTATCCATGAGATTATTGTATTGATATTATCCATGGATTCATTTTTTTTTCTAAATTTATTGATTAAATGGAATGTGTGTTCAGTTATTTACCTTTTTATATTGATTATTCCTTAAATAATCATGATAGTAAAGTTATTGATTAAATGGAATGTGTGCTCATATATTAACCTTTCTATATCAATTATTCCTTATTGATTATGATTTCGTTATTCATGATAGCTTTTGGTTTATGTAACTCTTACTGGGCATATAATCTCACCCTTATTTTTTCATTCCCAACGATATGAAGAAGGAATCTTTGAATGAGTTTAAGGATTCATAATTTTTACTTTATCTATGTTTTATTTCATGTTTTATAATTTAATGTAATATTTAAGTATGTACCTAGTTTACCAAGACTACTAAACAATTTGGTCCTTTGGGATGCGATCACTTGTATCTTTTTAAAAAGAAAAAAAAAATAACCACTAGCTATGGGCTACTGGGGATGAGGGCTTTATAGTTTATATCAGAGGATGTTCAGTAGAAACCTTTAGAACTAGGTTTATACAAACATATACCAAGAAATATAACCATATGATAGACATTGATGATAATTAGATAATAACATCCTAAATTCTTGGTAAGGAAGAGGTTATATGGTTTTTCCTAGAAATACAAACCTTTTTGGATACTAAAATGGATGTGGTTATATAATAGTTGTAACTAGAGGTAATATCTCTAAAAAAGGTAACATTGGGATTTAACTCAATTGTCACTTGGTACATGACAATGGGCCTCACTGTTCACCTTGATTGATAATCCTGGTGGATATGTTTTGGATAATTCACGGTTTCTTTATAAACCATTATGAATAATTTGAATTGATGGTGACCATGAATAACCATGTTCAAACCTAAAGTTTCTTAGCATGATAAGTGTAAGTTTTATCATAATTTTAACGATTTAAATACCCATTTTTAGATTTTATGTGATGGGAGTTTAAGAATATTTAGGATATTTTTGGAAACATTTATGGGACCCTTTGATTTAGTATATTTTTTAGTGAAAATGTTATTTTAGGAATAATTATTTTTTATTTTTTGCTCATAAGTTTAAGTTTATTTATAACCTTTTTGGTTAATATGATCATTGATGTCAAATTAATAATATTCAATTATGATTATTAGATTTTGTGGAAATAATAAGTTATTTAGAAATCATTAGTGGTTAAAAAGTGATTTAAAAATTAATGATATTTTTTAGGATGTTCATAATATTTTTTGGAAAATTATAACAATTATATTAATATAGTTTTATAAAAATGACAGCCTATATGTTGTGTAAAAGCTCATCACATCCGGTAAGGCCATAGGGATTGAACCCATTACCGAAGGGTGACAAGGGTGTTGTTCCTACCACTGGCCTACACGATGTACTGGTTAGTATGAAATTGTTTTTACTTACAATGTTTTAGGGTTAAATATTAATTTGAATTTGGGAAACATATTATAGGATACAATATATATGATTTTGAGATAATTAATGATATTATTGGGAGATTTTTTATTGGTTTTAGGTATATATAACCATTGGGATTAACATAAATTATTATTTTGAAAGAATGCAACTAAATTTTTAGGGATGTAAGTTAAAAGTTATGAGATCACCTTTATGGTGAAGACATTCTCTAATATTGAGAATATTGAGGTTAATTGGTTTGTAGGGTTATTTTTTTTTTTGAATAATATTTTATGAACCTTTGCAGAAAATTTGGAATTAAAATGTATTATTTCTATATATAAAGGATTATACATTTTTTTATTATCTTAAATTGTGGTAACCATTTCAATTTTGGTTAATATAAAAATATAATAGGAATATCTTGTTATTATTTTATGGATATTAAAACCCATTAAAAGTTAATTTTAGTGCTTCTAGCATAATAAAATATTATTGGAAATTCATTTCTTAGAGTAGGAAAGGAAGTGGAAATTGATCGAAGCATAATAAAAGGATATTATACTTGAAATATATCAAGTATATTTTATGTTGTCCTTGATATTAGTGAAATAATTCATCAAAATTAGGAAAAGGATCTTGAAAATATATATATCCTATTACCTTCATTTCTAATGAATCAATAGTATTTTAACTCATCACAGATTTATAGTTTAGTGGTCATTAACTTTATCTTGACCATTAATTTTCTTGTGATCAATGATCCATATCACTCTCCGTAATTATTTATTATTTTCTTCCATGTACACATGTCACAAACTAGGTCTGGATGACATCTAACTCAACACCCTACCCAATCTACGGCATGGCCCGAAGGGAATTCCCAATCTCCCCAGGCTGGAAAATAGTGTTGGGAATCAAATATAATACAAGGGGAATGATTTTAGCCCAATAAAATAGGATCAAATAAACTAAACTAAACAAACTGAATGACTAACAATAACTGAATCTCAAATAATTATAATAAACTGATTCAGTTAAAAGATACAACTAAACAAAAACAAAATTGAAACGGAGAACAAAATTAAAGCTAAACCATGCTACCATGATGTCCATGTGACCTTTTGGTCACCTCCAACCAAAAAAACAAATCGATACTTGAGTAGCCGAACCAAGAACTTGAACCTGTAAAATCAATCGGTTTTACCAATACTTAGTGGTATAAGTAGGGTTTGAGCTAAATATCTCACTAGGAAACCACCAAAGAATCCATATGTTTCCTTTACCGAAAATAGTCCATCAATACTGGTTTAAAAGTACATTTAAAAAAATAGGGTTTTCACATTTTAATTAACAATCACATTTCCCATTTTTAAAATATAATACAACGCCCATTTTATTTTCAAAGAAGCTGTAATTTTAGAAACCAAATCCCAAAAATCCCACTAGGTGTTACCAAGCAAGGCTGAAAGTAAATAGATAAATAGTACAATCAACCAAGTTAAATATAAATTAAACAAGAAAATATTGATAATAACCATGGGATATCCTAAACATCCCTAGAGCGATCCCTAGAAAAACTCGGTTCAGAACCACCTATCGGCGTATGGTGAATCTCCATATTCTATAACCAACAAGCCTCCCTGAACTGAACAATCTAGTGACACATCCCACTTGGCCTCTCAGAAAATCAAGGGGGTACCAACCTGTCTAATCGGGGTTGATTAGAAACTATCACTCAACCCTCTAAAAGATGTCCAGGAACCCATGGTAAAAGTATATTGTGTAAGTATAAGGCCCTCACACGAGTGACTCATCTTACCTATCATCACCGCACTTGCCTTCCCCAAACATAGACACCACCTATACGATAACCCAAAAAAGGTAAATCCCTCATATAGAGGTGACCACTATATATATATATATATATATATATATATTATCATCAAAGGTTATAACCGGGCCATCATATCGCCTAATAATTTAAAAAAATTATCAAAAAAATTCAAATATTCCAACCAGTCATTTACACATTTAAAACCACATTCCATATCCAAAACAACATAAAGTTCCAATAGGTACTTCAACACTATCAATTATATCATATCACACAATTAATTCCAAACTATTTCCAAAACATCACTTTCATGCACACAATACCAAACAGGCCCTTTAGTTCCAAATCCAATTTCACTTCCAATTCCATTTCAAGAACCAAGTTAAAGTATACAAATTTATTTAAAGGTTCCAAATGGGATTCACTCTATTTGGAAGCCAACCATCCTTTATAAAGTAATAAAACAGTCCATGGGTTCAAGTATAACATTTTAAATCACATTAGTGTCACCTATGACAAAGAGTCTTTTAATAGAAGAGCAAGAGTTTGGAAGAGGAAGACAAGTATAAAGGGGAAATGTTTTGAAATTTGTGTTTTTAGATTAAGCAAAGCCATCATCCTTTGTGGTCCCATCCATGTGTGCATACCATGCACACGTGGATGTGCCCACAACCAATGTAACACCACAAGTATCCACGACATAGCTCCAAAAAACTATTTTAATGAAACCCAACATTTTTTTCAACCCATACAACAATCCATACATAACCGTCGTGCCTTAAAATCGCCAATTTAACACACCCAATGTTAATCCCACGGTCCAAAAATGTTATTATAACATAAATGAGGCTCTAAACTTCCCAAAACACAAAATATCATTTTAAAATAATACATGGCATTTTAATAAACACTAAAAGTGTGTATTTACTTCGGTAAAATTCTAATATCACTTGAAATCCTATTGGTAACAAAACCTCAGAATCTAAAAACATCATAATAGGCAATTAAAAGGCCTCATAATCATGAAAACAAATTTTAAAAATTATTTAAAAGAACCCAAGCACCAATGGAATAAATTAGAAAAGAAAAATAAGGATCCACCTACCTCAATGGAATGTGAATGTGATGAGACCCTCGGAGAAGGAAGAACTTAACCCCACAAATGATATTTACA
The DNA here is from genome assembly GCA_963277665.1 of Viscum album. Lineage (NCBI taxonomy): Eukaryota > Viridiplantae > Streptophyta > Magnoliopsida > Santalales > Viscaceae > Viscum > Viscum album. The sequence goes on along the minus strand of OY728151.1, from coordinate 1,360,427,010 downwards.
CCGTAGATCCAAAGGAAATAGAATCACATAAAATACCTAACCTATAGGGTTTATCTAGGAGGGAAAACCCACAAGGAGAACCCTAGAAACTGAAAGAGAAGAGAAAGGGAAGGGGTAAATGCATAAAAAACCCTAAAATCTTACCTTGAAACATAAAGGATGGATTCATGGGGGAAGAGAATCCAAAGAGAAGGAGTAGGGGGCACCCTTCATGCACAAAAAATGTCCCAAGAGGAGGTGGTTTGAGTTTGGGTTAAAAAGGGGGAAGGGTATAATAGGGTTTTTTTAATTTTTAATGACTTGAACTGATCGCACGGTTTGGTTGCATGGTTTTAAAAACCGTGCATCAACCTTGTTGTAGCCACTGCCCAAACAGGTACCGACTAACACTATTGAAAATACGGCCTTTATCAGCGCTAGAAAAGGGAATTAATAGTGCTAAAAAGTGTTGTTAATCGAGGTGAAGATAATGGGGGGTCCCCTTTATTAGCACTCCAAAAAGCGCTGATAAAGGCCCCTATTATCAGTACTCAACAAAAGCACTGATAAAAGGGTCCTTTATCAGTGCTTTTTTTAGTGATGATAAAAGGCCCCTTTTATCGGTACTTTTGTTGAGAACTGATAAAAGTTTAAAAATCATTAAAAAAAATTCAATTCGGGGAGGCTTCAACAGCGTCCCCCACCCCCCTTTAACAGTGCCCCGAGCACCACACCACATGCCCCCTAGCCACCACCCTCGTCTGCACCCTTTAAAAGTGCCATCACCCCACTTTAACAGCACTAATTGTTATTCCACCCACACACGTGACCTGCCTCCCCCTAGATTTGAACTTGGGACCTGTTGCCTACGCACCCTAAGCCTTTACCACTCCACCATATTGTTTTGCTCTTCATTTATTAATATATCTTTTTATTTATATATATATTTCGTTATATTTACTCCTATATTAATATATATATATATATTAACATATATATATTTATATTAATATTTATATATATAGTTATATTAATATATATATATATATATGTAGTTATATTAATATATATATATATAGATATATTAATATATATATATATATATAGTTATATTAATATATATATATATATGTAGTTATATTAATATATATATATTTCCATATAAATATATATATAGTTATATTAATATATATATATATATATCTGTATATTAATATATATATATATATATATGTAGTTGTATTTATATATTAATATATTTATTCGTATGTTAATATATATTTATAAGATCAGTTTTGAATGCATTTATAAAATATGATTTTTATGTATGTTTATAAATAAATACATACATATATACCGCACACACACACATACACATATATATTATATGTATATTTATACAAATTTATATATATTTACAAATATTATATATTAATATGTATATACATATGTTTAGAATATATAGATAATATATATCAGTATTTTAATATAGAATCACACAAATATATATATATATATATATATATATACATACACGTACACATTATATGGGTAAAAAATGTAGAAACCCTCAAAGCCCATAAATATAGTCAGAAAGTCAAATAAACCATAAACTCAGGGTAACGATGAAAACTTCTTATCTGAGAGTTTGTTCCAGCTCTGTTACCAGTCAAATAAAATATCATCAAATGATATTCGATTTGATAGGTGTTGGAGACCGAATGGACAGGTATATCATAAGTTACAACTGTTTGAAAAAATAGCAGACAGGTCAAAAGTGCTAGAAATGGGGGTTGAAAAACCTAACAAACTATAGAGTCACTAAAACAGGAAAAACTTATGATCTGGGTGTCCATTTCAGCTCTGTGACCTGTCAAACCAAATCTCAAGTAATGAAATACGATATAACAGGTGGAGGATTCCAAATAGGCACAAGCATCGAGAGTTATTGCCGTTTTTAGAAAAATTTGACAGGGCACCGGACATGGAAACGACGTTTTGGAGGCCTTATGATAGTTTTTTGGGTTTTTAGTTTCCCAAACTTGACTTGAACTATGTTCCAGTTAATATTCTAGGTATATATTTTCGCTACCTTCGATTTTATATGTGGTAGAGCAAAAAATGGACCCCCGGAGCAAAAGTTATGGTCATTTGAAGTTGGAGTTTTTTGTGGAGTGGTATAACTAATATATCTTCCATTTCTTTGATCTTGTCATGGTTTCAATTGGACTTGGTCCTCACTCATCTCATGATCTTATATTTGACTGGTTGTGGCACTCAAATGGACATCTGGAGTAGATGTTATGCCCGTTTTAGTGAGTTGCGAGTTTCTTAGGTTTTTAGGCGCTATGAGGGTTGCTAAATTTCAAATTATAATAACTTTTTCTCAAGGTTTCCATTTTGGCTCTACCACATATCAAATAAAAAATTGTAAAAATATACACACTCTGATTACCACTATAATCCCTTCTCATGTTCTTTATAGCCCAAAAAGGCCCAAAATCCCTCCGGATGGGCATAAGTTTGGCTCCGGGTGTCCGTTTTTCCATAACTTCTTCTTCGGGTGTCCGTTTTTCCTCAACCACATATCAAATGGAATCTTACGACTATACCTACACTATGGTGACCACTGTAACACCTTCTCATATTCTTCAAGGCACAAAAATGACTTTAATCCCTCCAAATGGCCATAATTTCTGCTTCGGGTGTCCATTTTGCGTCTACCATGTATCAAATCGATATAAAACATATTTAAAAAATAATTATTATATTTATATGAATATAAATATACTTATATATCAATATATTATTTTTTAAGAAATATAATTTTTTTTAAATATACACTTTGTCAGTGCTAGGAAAAAACCGCTGATAAAGCCCCCTCTTTATCAGCGCTACTAAAAAAGTGATGATAAAGGGGGGCCCTTTAACGGCGCTAAAAAAGTGATGATAAATGGTGGGTCTTTATCAGCGCTAAAAAGCACTGATAAAGGGTTACTTTTAATAGTGCTTTTTTTAGCGTTGTTAAAATTTCCCTTTATCAGCCCTTTTTTTAGCGCTGATAAAGGGTGGCGCTGTAGAAACCCAGTTTTGTGGTAGTGTGAATAACCAACCCACATGGTTTGTCCGACCCTGCACCAACCATGAGGTTGCTTTTGTCTAATTCTCAGACCTACCATATGGTTATCCTGTACGGTTTGACCGACTGTTCTCGAACCATGTGGTAGCTTCTATTGACTTCCAAAACATACCGCACAGGTACCTGGGCTGATTCACACAGTTTCTACTTAGTGTGTGGTGCATGTGTTATGCCAACAACCCACCCAGACTTCGAAAATTTTGAAAATTTAAACCAGGACTCAACCTAAACCTCAACCATAGATATCTAAGACTAAGAAAGGATAAAATAAAAAAATTTCCAAGGTGGGGTTGTGACAATTCTCCCCACCACAAACACTTTCTTCCCCAATAAAGTCACCCAGTCAAACTATGATCAAAACTCATGTCCATACCCAACCAAACCTGAGGAAAAGAAAGGATCTCAGGGTGACCTCTTACTCCATAAGTCACACTCGACCGATAAAATTTAAACAACCACATAAGAATGTGGGGAGAACATGAGAGGGTTCTCCCAACCACAAGAACTCAGCTAACATGGAAACTTCAGAACCTAACCAACACCACCAAAAATTAAATAGGAACTCACTACCTGGTTACCTGACAAATCGGGGCCTTGATAACCAACTCTACATTGCAACACCAACCAAAAAATACCCTCACCACAACCATTAACTCGGGAACTCCCAACACAAACTATAAATATCCCACAAAATCCGAACCCCCAACACTAGGGGAGACCCACGAAAGAAACAATGGAAAACTAGAACCAAAAAATCCAAACATCACCAACGATGCAGAAAAAAACTGGAATCAACCCACACAAGGGTTAAACACACTCAAAGGAAAACGAACGATTCAAAAAATTCACATTCAGATGAACACAAGCATTTAGATCATGAAAGAAGAATTTCAAAAAACTTTAACAATTAAAGATAAACTTACAATAGTTGTAAAATAAGAACAACAGAACTTTAAATGTCTCCATCCCAACATGGGAGAAAAAACTAGGTCATGTTCTTCCACATCCCTTGGAAACTCCTGAATGTGCGTGAGATTCACTCTGAGGCATGTGGCTGGAGCCTTGATGACTGAAGCATATCTTACCTCATAGTTAGACACTAACATCCTCTAATCATAAAATCTTCTTTAGGAAATTCTTCCTACATAACTTCTCTAGATGACCCTAGAAGTCTCAATGATGGTTGGTCTTTAGGGGGATGTAACAAGACTTCTTTGAATGCCCCAACTGGCCAAATTGATGGCACACAAGTGAATGGTCCGATGAACTAGAAGACAGAACCAATGAAAGAGACTTTTTATGAACAAGCTTCTCAAGAAAACACCTCTCGCTAGATAGGAAACCTTCATGAGATACAAGAGACACCGGATTGTCAACCGCCAGTGCTCTAGAAACCAACTCAGCTAAAAATGATTCATCCACCAACTTCTCAAAATGAAGATCCTTGGAGGAGAGGACTCTCTCCTTGATCTCTGGATGAATACCCCTAATGAAAATAGAATCCCTGAATAGATCCAATGACACCACCTCTAAAGAACCTTCTTGAAATGGTCAATATAGGCCTTCACTGTTCTCTGGCCATGCTAAATACTTGTGAGATCTCCCCTTTTATTAATATCCACCTCCTAATATATAAACAATTGGATAAAGATGGATTTAAACACTTCCCACGTCATCCCAACTTGTATTTATGGTCGGGAAAAAACTCCCACTTTTCACAAAACAAAACTCACTTTCTAAAAAAAAACCAATTTCCAAATTCATTTTCCTCTTTCAAAATCTCTTTAGAAAAACAAGGCCAAGCCTTTGATTTCAAATACTCACCCATGAAATCCCATAAACCATCGCACATGTGTTAATCTACTTACATCCACACATTCTAACATGCACTTTCCACATACATACCCTCACACATGCAAACATTCCTAAATAACGCCATGGGTACACCCTTTCCACTTCTTTACCAATTCCAAACATGCACCAAATTTTCAAACCAAATCAATTTCTCTTCAAAAAGTAACCTTCCAATCCCAACCCATTGAAAAGAAATAATTTCCATTTCAAAAACAATTTTTATTTCAAAAAACTACTCACAACAACCAGAACTAGAATAAAACTGAACTTACACCACACTATCAGAAGGAGAAACTAGTAGTCATTAATAACCTGAAGACATGGTAGTGGGCCATGCCCTAAGTTGGAAATAACAACTAAGAGGACCTTGAACCATGAACTTGGACTCCACATGGGTCACTACTCCACAAAAAATAACAACATAACACAATCTCACCTTCATTTTCATCCCTCAATCCAAAACAAAGACAAAAGACTCAAATACCAAAATACCCCTAGCAACACGATGATCAGAATGAGTAAGAGTCTGCAATGATCTCCCCACACCTAACTCCAAAGTCCTGAAAGTACTAATATCTAATCTACCTAACACCCAAAATAAAAAAGGGTCTCCCTTGATACCATTTTATCATGAACCATGCCAAGATTCCATCTAACCTGACACATGTCCCAGTCCACAGCATGGCCCAAAGGGAATTCCCAATCCCCATGGGATGGAAACTAGTTTTGGGAATCAAATATAATACAAGGGGAAGGATTTAATCCCAAAAAACTAGGATCAAATAATCTAAACTAAAAAAACTAAATGACTAACAATAACTTAATCTCAAATAAATATAATAAATAGATTTAGTTACAAGATACAAATGAACGAAAACAAAACTGAAATGGAGAAAAAAAAAGAAGTTAAACCACGCTAACATGATCTATATGTGACCTCTTGGTCACCTCCAACCACAAAACTAAACCACTACTTGAGCAGACGAACCAATAACCTAAACCTACAAAACCAATCGGGTCTACCGACACTGAGTGGTATAAGCAGGGTGTGAGCTAAATATCATAGTACACAACCACCAAAGAATCCATATATTTCCTTGCCCCAAAATAGCCCATTAACACTAGTTTTAAAATACATTTAAAAAATAGGGTTTTCACACTTTAATAAACAATCGCATTTCCCCTTTTAAAAATATAACACAACACCCTTTTTATTTTTAAAGAATACATTATTTTAGAAACCAAATACCAAAACTAAAATCTCACTAGGTGTTACCAAGAAAGGATGAAAGTAAATAGATAAATAGTAATAGAAACTAATTCAAATGGAAATTAAAAAAGAAAATACATATAGTAATCTTGGGATTTCCTAAACATCCCTAGAGAGATCCCTGGATGTACTCAGTTTGGAACCACCTACCAGAATATGGTGAATATCCCTAGTCTATAACCAATTGGTTGCCCTCAACTAACCAATCCAGTGACACATACCACCTGGACTCTCAGAAAATCTTGGTGGTACCAACCCATTTATTTCGGGTTGCTAAGCAACCATCACTCGAACCTCTAAAAGACACACAAGAACCCGTGATAAAAGTATAATATGTTGGTATTAGTCCCTCACATGAGTGAATCATGTAACCTCGCATCACTACACTTTCCTACCCCTAAAACGAACACCACCTATATAATAAACCATAAAATATAAATCCATCCTATAGAGTTTCCCACCATATATATATATATATATCACATCATTAAAGGTTCTAATTGGTCTATCATATCACATAATCATATAAAAAATTTCTCAAAAAAATCAAAGATGCCAATAGAGAATTTACACATTTAAAACCACATTCCCTTTCCAAAACAACATTAAGTAAAAATTGGACCTTCAGCATTATCAATTCTATTATATCACACAGTTAATTATAAACCATTTCCAAATCATCACTTTCAAACAGAAAATTCAAAATGGTCTCTTTAGTTCCAAATCTAATTTCACTTCTAATGTTATTTCAAGAACTAAGTTAAATCATACAAAATGTTTTAAAGGTTCCAAAACAGGCATCACTCTATTTAGAAACCAACCATACTTTCTAAAGTACCAAATGGACCATGGGTTCAATAATAACATTGGAAATCAAATTGGAGTCACTTGTGACAAAGAGTCTTTTAATTAAATACCAAGAGTTTGGAAGATGTAGAGAAAGAGAATGTGGAAATGTTTTTAAATCCAAGTTTTTATATTAAGAAAAAACCATCATTATTTGTATACCCATCCAATGTCACACCAAAAGTATCTATGACATAGCTCTAAAAAACAATTTTAAAGAAACACAACATGTTTTCCAACCCATAAAATAATCCATACATAAATATAATGCCTTAAAATCACCAATTTCACACACCCAATAAGATTTACATGGAAGTTAATAAGGATGGTTTTAATGAAAATATGTTATACATATAAAATAAGATTTATTTTTTAATGGTAATATATTATTTACCTTTATTTATTTCAATCCTTCAAGAAAATAGAAATAATTTTCATGTGTACGTACGACCTACTGTCTCTATAAAAAGTGTATTGCATTATCTATCTCTAACTTTTATGGATTACTATAAATGTATATATAATAAATATATATGATATTTACACCATTTTTAATATTATTTATATGATGGAACCAAGATAAAATTAATAGGACAAAAAATAAAAAATCAAAACATACACAAAAAACAAAGCAATTATAGCTTGAAACATGACTTTAACCTGGAATTGTTAACAAATAGGTAATAAAGGGTCATAAGTAAATCAAATATTGTATGGTATATATAATTATTTGTATATAATAGATATATAATAAACTTATATTTAATATATTTTAGGTTTGAACTTGTACAAAGGAGTCGATATTTAAGGTGATGGATTTTTGTCTCACTTTTTACTTATGTGAGACACATGCCATATTCACCACCAATTTCTCTTATGTGGTGTATATACTAAACATGAATATATTTTATGATTATTAACCTGAAAATTATTTAGATTTAAATATCTATTTTAGGATTTCTCTTTCATTGGCTTTATGATTTAAAGAATTACCATAGTAGTAAGGTATTTTTGAGTCAATTTTCTTTTGAGACATATGTTGTGTTAGACCCTAATAATATTTTATAAGGTGTATATACTGCCCCTTTGAAATGTAATATCATAAATTTATTTATTCTCACGATATTTTAATTTTAATTTAATTTTATTCATTTATGGGACTTATAATTCAAAGTTACCAAAGTGGAAATGGTTTTACGATATAATCTCATCATTTATTGGGATTATTTATGTTTAGGTTTTCGATGATGAAATATTATGATCCATATATCAAGAAAATCATGGATTTTCTTATTCTATTGTCGTGATAATAAATTGTTTCCCTCATTTTTCCCTCTTTATACACTCAAAATTTCAAAATAATGTTTTTATAGAAAATCAACTTTATTTCTCTCTTCGGTCAAAATACCCTTTTTCTTCATTATCCATGTTTTAATAAAATATTTTAAAAAAAAGTTTTATCATTCTCTAAAGTATCTATTAATGAATTTTTTACCCATTGTTTACTTTAAAAAAGATATTTAAAAGTAATCTTTGTGTTTTTTTCCAAATAGGGAAAGTTTATCTTTTATTGAAAATGTGAAAGAAATCTTTATTTTTATTGTTTATGACATGAATATAATATTATGCCATAATTAATACTCAATGTTATAAATATTCATTTATATGTTTCTATGTTTATTTTAAAAGAAAATTATTTTGAAATTTTTAATGTTATAAAAAGTTTTTTTCAATGCAGTAATGAATGTTTCCTCAAGAATTGTTTTAAATGGGTTTTAATGCTTCCTTTATAAATTTACAAGGTTATTTTTAAAGAAAATGTTTTTTAAAATGTTTTATGTTCTAAAAATATTATAATTGGAAAGCCTATTTTACTCAAAAAAATATTTTATATTATTTTTAAATATTCTTTTATAGCTTTCTAGGGTTATTTTCAAAGAAAATGATTTTGAAAATGTTTTATATTTTAAAAAGTGCTTTTTAAAGTGGAAATGATAATTACTTCAATAAATGTTCCAAGTAATATTTCAAATTCATTTTCCATCTAAGATGACATCCTTTGATTTTACTTATTCTTTATTGGGGATATGATCCAAGGATACCATTCTTATTCTTTATCTTAATGGTTTATTTTTGTGATGATAATGTGTATATGAAACCCATTTATTTTAAATAGGTTATACCATGAAAAATTATTATGAAACCATATTCTTTTTCTATGGGTTATGATATAATGAAATGATTATGAAACTTATTTATTTTCTATAGGTTATAATACAATGAGTTATTTATAAAACACATTTATTTTCATGGGTTTTTATATGATGAATGTTTTATGATCTTATGGAACACATATGCATGATTTTCATTATGTAATGAGTGGGACCTATATCTCCCTAAAGTGAATTGGGAAAATATTAACATCTCATGAGATAAACCAGAATAGAATGGGGAGTGATCTTAATTCATTAATGGAATATGTTCACTATAATATTCTTCCATGTGACCTTGACTAATATGATGGTTTGGGTAGTGAGCCTATTACACTAGAATATTATCAGTAATAATCATTGAACTGCTAAGAAAATTATTTTCTATGCTTATGTGTATGCCACAAATTTACTCCTTAAGCTAATGTTATATTCTCATGGTTCATGTTCATTGATTCCATTATGATTCATGTCTTATGAACTGTCAATATTTATTCCATGAATCAATTTTATAATCTATGATATGAAGGGTATGGTTTTAAAATTTCATTCTCATGTTCTCATGCCCTTATGTTGATGATATTTTGATATCTCCCCTATTTACACTTACTAAGAATCTAATCTATTCCTTTCTTATGTTTCCTTTCTCTAGGTTATGATAAAAGGTATTATGTATGATATGACTAAGAAGGGTTCTATTTATGAAGAACATAGTGGGAGATGACGTAGCTCATTTATGGACCAATTGTCCATGTGTCTAAGTTTTCAAAGGCACTAGACCTGAATGATTCTACCATGGATAGTTATATTATCTAATGAATATTCCTCTATTAAATTTAAATATTTATGTAAGAGAATTTTGGATTTTTACGCATACCCACCAATCCAACCGCTAAAATTTAATCGTCATGCTTAAATAATAATATTTTAGTGTTTGTTTAAGCTCGGTGTTGTGTGTCGTGTTTGCTATTGATCAAAGTATTTATTTTAAAATATCTACATATTAAAATTGTGTCCATGTTTATTTATTTTAATTTTAAAATTATTACTAAAATATTTCATTGTACAATATTATTTTATCATTCACCATACTTTATCAAAAAATATGTTAATAGGTTTTTTAGGTGATGATAATATATATTTACTGAAATGAGTTCTAAAATAATGAAATCATTTCAAACAAAATTTATGGTGGATATAAGAATTCAAAAAATTCACGCAAGAATTAAATATCAATGTAAAGTAAAAGTTTTAAATCATTTCACACTTTCATAACTCTACTGAATTAAAATCATGACACAATTTCACACTTTTCATGAAGTGGAAAAGCCAAAAGCATGAATTAATTTCATGCTTTAGGAAAAGGCAGCCCCTCATGCCCCATTTCTTCACACTTACCCCTCTATAAATAATATTTAAAAGGGTTAAAAATATAACATTCAGTAGTCCGGTTCAATTGGTCTTTTAAATTTGAGGTATTTCTCTAGTTTTTTTAAAAAAATTATTAGATTAGTTTTCAGTATAAATAATTTTTTAAATAAATTATTAAATTAATTAGTTTAATTAATTTTTTAGTCATTAGTATTATAACACATGTGAAATTATTCAAAATTATGTTTTAATAATAATTAGATATGTTATAATAATAATATTCAAATTAAGTTAGTTTAAATTTACATAGTTTTGTAAGATGTTAATTTTAATTGTAATAATAAAAATAAAATTTATATTTAAAATATTTTTTAGATAGTGTTAAAAAAATAAAAACTATTATTTTAATTCACAATATATTTATATTTTTTTATGAGAACTCTGGGTTATGAGACATCACTTTGGACCTCTCTTTTGGCAATATAGAGTATTTTCCCTGACAAAGGTCCGCAGGATGTCTAGTAATAACTCCTCCAGAATAACACTAAGTAATATCTCTAGAGACTATTAATTCTATGACTAAAATTATTCATGAAATATTAAAATATATTTAAATTTTTAAATTTTTGACTGACCAAATATAATTAATTGAAAAATTGAGGATACTGTTATTAATTTCATTAGTGACTCAAATTATCAAAAATTTATTAAGGCTAGAATTAGGACATATAATGTAGATAAATAGATGTATTTATATATTATTTTAATAGTGAAGTAATTAATTATAGACAAGGGATTTTTTATATTAGAAAAGTAGAATGGGTTTTCCTCCTTAATGATTGCACATCCTTAGAAGTTGTTCGTAGAAAAATTCAACAAGGGTTAAACCTCACGGATAACCAAGTGATACAGCCTATCATATATAGGAATATTAAATAAATAAATAGGTTTTGGAATATATCATATCCTATTATTGATGATGAGGGATCATAATAAGTATTATCATTGGTTATGAATCAATCTAATGGTAAAATTTTGAAGTTGTAGGACAATATATCTACTTTAGAATAATCTCACTCTCTTGTTGAAGATTTTACATCACAACAACATGATACTATATTGTATCATCAAACCATGACTTTTCCAAGAGTGAGTACATATTTTAGGGAAATGTTTCCCAAAATATAGATATTATGGAAGAGAAATCACAGATGATCAAGATTAATATTATGATATAGACTTGGGTGATAAGGATATAGAGTAATAAGAATATGTGTGAGAACATTCTAAACGAGCCACTGTTCTATTACATCAAACATTTAATCAACCTCTAATTTTGGATCCACGGTTGATGGAAGTTATATAACAGTTAATAAAATATGATTGGTCTATCATTACTCCTAACATAGAATTTCCATGAATTATTGGTGGCATGCATTGAGTAGGGGACAACAGTGTTTTGTATATTGAGAGATGATTTGAAAGAAAATAAGAAATGATGAGTGTGATCAAATGGTATAACATCTAGAGTAATTATAGTTATGACTTGGAAGAATCAATGATAGGTCGCTATATAATTAAGTGTGACAAGTATGATTTTGATCGCTAGATGTCATTGTGAGATGAACTGGATAAAAACTTTTACTATTAGAGGATATTTAGACATACTTGGACCATGTGTGTAAACCTAAACCTACCACAGGGACACACTACCTTAGATGTTGGATTCATTTCAATAGTTATTGTTGAAAGGATAATAGATTATCAACATGTTCCATTCATTCTTGTGAAGGAGATAATTCAATAACTTTTTGAATGTACAATATTTTCCAAAAAAATGGGTGACAAGAAAAAAAAATCATTTTTGAAATTGTATGAAAAATGGGATGAATACAATAAAGTTTTATCTCAACTTTTTATTAAGTCAATAAGGTTTCCTTAGGAGTTTTTCATTCCTTTACGTTTTAAAAATCAAAAACACTTTATCTTAAGCAAAATTGTTTTCCCTAAGAATTATCTTAATAAGGAAAATTTTCCTTCTCCAAGTAAATTTTATCCTTACCTATGTTTTCATTGTTCATTTTATAGTTTCTCTAAATATAACTCATTTTATTCCTAAGTCTGAAAATTGGTTTCACATTTAAAACCTCGGAATCCTATAAATCATTGGTTATAGAGTATTCTATTTTCAGACTCTAAATTTTCTAAAATTCAGTTTCTGAACTCTCTGAAATTCAAACTTTGAATTTTCTAAAATTAAGATTCTGAATTTTCTGAAATTCAGATTTCGAATTCTCTGAAATTCAGAATCCAAATTCTTTGAAATTATGATTCTGAATCCTCTAAAATTCAGACTCTGAATTCCTCAAAATTCAGACTCCGAATTCCTCAAAATTCAGACTCCGAATTCCTCAAAATTCAGACTCTAAATTCCTCATAATTCCGACTCTGAATTCTTCAGAATTCCGATTCCTAATTCATTGGAATTCAAACTCTGAAATCTATAGAATTCATGTTCTGAATTCGTTGAAAAATAGAATCTGAATATCCATGAGTTATAGTCTCTGAATGTTTATTTGGTTATACTCTAAACTTTATTTTGTCTTAGACTCTAAAAATTAGATTTGGTTAAGCAACCTTATTTTTCTTACTCTTGTTATAGTTATGAAATGATGTCGTACAATCTATTTCTAACTAACTATTGTTTGAGTGACATGTGTATAGGTCCCTCTAAGATTCAAGGAAAAATATGACTATTGGAGGAGGGAGATGACCGTTGGTGAAGGGACGATAAATAGGAGCTCATTTGAATGAGCTCAACATTGAGAATTACCTGTTGATCACTCTAGAGATTGCATACTGCAGAAGTGATTTCTAGAGAGAGAGACTCTCATGACTTGTGCGTACTTAAAATCTTGTTCAGATTGCTTCGTGCGACTCTGATTGTTGTTATTTACAATCAAGGACTTCTGGGGATAGGAAGACAGAGGTACCAACTACCTTAAAGTTCAATGACTTCTGTGGATAGGAAGACAGAGGTGCTAACTACCTTAAATTTCGAGGGCTTGTGGGGATAGCAAGACAGATTCTGATATTCCTATCAAGGGATTACCCTAGTGTGGTCAAGATAGAATTTCTTGAAACTATAAATCAAGATACCTTTATCCAAGGTTGTTAGATACCCTTCTCTTTAGGTTAAAATATTTCATACTTGTTACTTGTTTTGTTTCAAGTTTATTTCTGGTGTATTTTGATAAAAGAAGAAAGTATTACCTTTTTATACTTTCTTGTACTTTTTTATACTTTGATAAGTAAGATTATATACACTTTAAGGTAGAATATTTTCCTTGTAAACTTTCCTTAAGTTTTGTTTTTAGAACCATATTTCCAGAACCTAGTAAGTTTATAGAACTAAAAGAGATCTTGTAAATTTACCTTGTTTAAAATTGTTAAAAATAGTTTTCAATAAGGTTAAAAATGAAAGTTTTTATACTTAAATTTCACCCCTCCTCTTGTAATTGAGCATCTATATTCATATTTTGATCCTACAATTGGTATCATAGGGAGGTATTTAAAATACTTATACACACATATAATTTTTCATGGTCAGGTTTTCATTGTTCTAATTTTTTTTCCTTGCTTAGGAATTTGTATCCTTGTTTACAAACTTTTACTATTAATAAGTTTTTGTGGAAAGATATTTTCTTAGAATGGAAGGAATGAATGTCGGTTTGATTGAAAATATAAATCCTACCAGACCACCTATATTTGATGGTAATGATTATGAATATTGGATAGATCATATGAAGACTTTTTTTATTAATACTGGAGTGGAAAATTTTGTTATGCTTACTTGAGATTACAAGATTCTTGACTAGGAAGTCAAAACTTTTACCAATCAAGAAAAGTTAGAATATCAACTAAAATACAAGGTATAAAATACTTTGTTGTGTTCCATGACCAGGAAGATATATAGTCGAATTTCTTCTTGTGAAGATGCTAACTATATCTGGAATAAATTGGAAGTTATTTATTTTAGTACATCCAAAGTTATAGAAACTAGAAGAGTTATTCTTAGAACAGAATTTCATGGATTTATATTTCTTTATGGATAACATGTATATAAAGTGCAATAAAGGTTTATGAAAATTTTAACAGTTTACAGTCTATGGGTGAGAAAGGCCTTGATGATGAATCCATTGTGGACAAGATTATATATATCATGCCTTATGAGTGGGAATCCAAGAGAAAATCTTTTGATGAGAATAGAAAAGTATCTCAAATTACTCTTGATGAACTTTTTGGAACTCTTCTTCAACATGAGACAAGAATGAAAAGAGATGACGATATGAATAAGAAGAAAAATGTCAATGGAACTTTAGCCTTTACTACTACTAAAGTTAAGACTTCTAAAAGGGTTATAAGATCCATGTCTAAGAAAGTAACTATTTTATTTGAATCTAGAAATGTGAACATTCTGAGAATGAGCTGGCTAATCTTGCTTGAAGGATGAACAAGATAGTTGGAAAGGAAGACTTTCAGTATAGATATAAGAAGAAAGAAGTAAAAGACAAGAAAGACTCAGAAGTCACTTGTTGTGAATGAAAAAGAGCAGGGAATATCAAGACGGATTATCCTATGCTTAAGAAAAAGGATAAAAAGGAAAATAATTATGAGAGGAATATAAATAAGTATTACAATACTAAAGGTAAGAAAGTTTTGAAATCCAATGACACCTGGAGTGCCAATGCTGGTGATTCTTCTAATGAATCCTCAGAATATAAATCTTCTGGTCAAAATAATCTTGGTCGAATAGTCAGACTACCCATTGAAAATTATTATCTAATGGCCAAGGTACAAAAAGTTGAATCTATCACTAATGTATCATTGAATGAAAATTATACTAATGATAAATACTATAAGTCTTTATATGAAGAATCATCCTTTGATGAAGATAATACATTACCTTCTTATGAAGAAGTGTCTAGGTTTTCTAATCTTCTTGTGAATGAAAATTCTAAACTCAAGAAAAAGCTAGATAAGGAAAATTAAAGAATTTATATTCTAACTAAATAATTATTAGATCTTTTTAAAGATCTTGATAATAAAAATTATGATTTTTAAAGTACTTCAAAAAACCTTGAGGAAGTTAATTCCGAGAAGGATAAAATTTCTAAGGATCTTGAAATTGTAATTTTTAAGAAAAATATTTTAGAGACTAACTCTAGTTCTAAAACTAATGTTTTTTAGGATAAAAACTTGTTTATTAAACTAAAGTCAAAAATATTTTCCTTGAGTAAGTTTTTTTCAAACTTTACCTCTGGTAAGAAAAATTTTAACAATATGTATTCCCAAATTCAACCCATAAAGAATAGTTCTAGATTTGGTTATACTAATTCTAAACTAGTTTTTAGTAATAATTATTTTTTCCCTCAAAGTGCTCTATTATGCATTAAATTCCAGTGTGGTGGACATTGGGCGAAAAATTATTCCTTAAACAAAACTCAATCATTAGGTTTTCATAATTCTTATTTTTCCAAGAAAATGTGGATTCCTAAAACCTTACTTTCTGAAATTTCTAGATCCAAGAAAAATTGGATTCCAAAAGTTTAACACTCTTATTTTCTAGAAACTAAAGATAGTACCAACAAAAATACATGGTACATGGATATTGGATATTCCCAGAATATGACTGGTAACAAAAACTTCTTTGAAAAGACTATCAATACAAAAGGAGGAAAAGTAAATTTTAGAGATAATGCTCAGAGATAAATTATTGGTATAGGTAACATTGTTCTTATTGGAAAAACTATGATTTCAAATGTATTTTTTATTAAAGGTATTAATCACAACCTCATTAGTATAAGTCAATTATCTGATGAAGGTTACCTTGTGAATTTTAGTAATGATAAGTGTTTAGTACACAATTCCAAGGAAGAGTTTATTCATTCTACCCAAAGGCAAGAGAATTTATACAAACTAAAATTAGAAGGCATTAGGAGACAAGATCCACCTTGTCTTAGTGCAATGGAAGATCAATCTTTGTTATGGAATAGAAGGTTAGGACATTATAACCTTAAGAACCTATGTAAACTCTCTAAGAAAAGACTTGTTAAAGATCTACTGGAGCATAGATTTGATTCTTCAAAAGTTTTTGATCCTTGTCAATATGGAAAGAAACATAAATCATGTTTTAAATCAATCAGTGAAGTCTCAAATAATGATACATTACAGTTGGTGCATATGGATCTTTTCAGTCCAACACAAACGAGAAGCATTGGAGACAAATATTATGTGTTTTTCTTAGTTGATGATTACACTAGATTTACGTGTGTCTATTTTCTAGCAAAGAAATCTGAAGATTTTTCTTATTTCAAAATTTTTAGAGCCCAAGTTAAAAATGAGAAAAACCTTCCATTAATAACCATTCATAGTGATCATGGAGGATAATTTCAAAATTCTTATTTCGAAACATTTTGTAGTAAAAAATGCATTACTCATAACTTCTCAGCACCAAGAACTCCTCAATGGAATGATGTTATTGAAAGAATTAATCAAATTCTTTATGAAATAACAAGAACCATGTTGAGTGAATATTCGATAGCAAAACACTTTTGGGATAAAGCTATAAGCACTGCTTTTTATACTATAAATTGAGTTTCAATTAGGACTTTTCTTAATAAAAACCCCTATGAGTTATGGAATGGTTGAAAACCTAGACTTTCCTACTTCAAAGTATTTTGTTGAAAAGTGTTCATTATGAATACTAAAGATAATTTACATAATTTCACACCCAAATCTGATGATGGAATTTTCTTAGGCTACTCCACAACTTCTAAGGCTTATATAGTTTTTAATAAAAAATCTTGTGTTGTTGAAGAAACAATGCATGTAAAATTTGATGAAATTGATCCATTTGTTTTTAAACAACCCCAACCTTCATCTTCATATGTGTTTTCAAAAACTGATTATCAACCCTTGATAGAAGAACCTTCTGATAAGGAAAATGTTAAATAAGATATTTTTGAAGAATTTACCCTATAATATTTCCTACCATATGTTGATGAACAGGTATTACAAAACCCAAATTATTTGATTCTTAAGAATCATCCCAGTGATAGTATCATTGGTGATGTAAATCAACCTGTAAGAACTAGGAGTTACTTAAGAAATGAAGTAGAACATCTAGTATTATGTTCCCAATTAGAACCAAAAATCACTGATGAAGCTTTAGATGATGATTATTGGATTAAATCCATCCAAGATGAGATAAATAAATTTTAAAGGAATAGATACCGGACCTTGGTTGAAAGACCTAAGGAAACTTCTATTATTGGAGTAAAATGGGTCTTCAGAAATAAGTGTGATTAAAATGGAATTATTCTAAGAAATAAAGCTAGATTAGTTGCTAAAGTCTATAATCAAAAATAAGGAATATACTATAAAGAAACCTATTCTCTAGTATCTAGACTTGAATCTATTAATATTTTACTTGCCTTTGCGGAATTCTTTAATTTCAAACTATTTCAAATGGATGTAAAATGTGCTTTCCTTAATGGATATGTTTGAGAGGAAGTTTTTGTTGAACATCCTTCTGGTTTTGAAGACACAAAACATCGTGAACATGTTTTCAAACATACCAAAGATTAATATGAACATAAACAATCCCCTAGAGTCCGGTATGATAGACTTACAGGATTTTTGTTACAAAACAACTATGTTAAGGGAAATGTTGATCCAACCCATTTTATAAATAAAGATAATAAAAATGTTTTAATTGTTCAAATTTATGTTGATGACATTATATTTGGTTCAACTTAGCAATATTTAACTGATTCGTTTTTGAATCTAATGAAATATGAGTTCGAAATGAGTATGATGAGTGAGTAAACATTTTTCCTAGGTTTTCAAATTTCTCAAAAAGTAGAAGGAACTTATATATCTCAACATAATTATATTAAATATCTTCTTAAAAAGTATGGATATGATGACACTAATAGTATAATTACTCCCATTGGTACCTCAAATTCACTTGATCTTGATGAAGATGGGAAACCAGTAGATCAAGCATCATTTAGAGGTATGATAGGAAGTTTACTATACTTGACCACTTGTCATCCATACATAATGTTTTCAGTATGATTATGTGAAATATATCAATCCAATCCTAAGAAATCTCAGTTAAAAGTAGTGAAAATAATTTTTCTCTATTTAAAGGGAACCATAGATTTAGGACACTTTTATACTTATAGAAATGATTTTTTTTAAAAAAGTTTTTTAGATTCTGACTTTGGAGGATGTAGAATGGATAGGAAAATTACATCCAAAACTTTTTATTTCTTATGAGATTCATTAGTTTCTAGGTCATGCAAAAAGTGACACTTAGTAGCACTTTCCACTACTGAAGCTGAATATGTTGCAGTTGGAAGTTGTTGTGCCCAAGTGTTGTGGATGTAACACACACTCACAGACTAGGGTACGAGTTTTACCAAAACACATATATTGTGTGATAACACTAGTGCCATTTCCCTAAGAAAAAACCTTTCACATAACTCTCATGAAAAACACATAGATATTAGGCATCACTTTCTTATGGATCACACACAAAATTGAGATATCATTCTTCAATTTATCAGAACGCAAGATCAACTTGCTGATATTTTCACAAAATCTTTACCCACCGATAGATTTGAATACATTAAACAAAAGTTAGTAATGATAACTATAAGATGATATTCCATATTAAATTTATGTTCAAAGCTATCTTCTTATATTAATAAACTCCTTTTCATAGGGGGGGTGCATTTTCTTGTTAATCAAAAATTTTCGTAATCAATTTTTTTTTGTAATCAAAATTTTTTTGTAATAAAATTTTTTAGTAGTCAAAATATTTTTTCATAATAAAATTTTTTCGTAAATTAAAATGTTTCGTAATCAAATTTCCTAGTAGGTAAAATTTTTCATAGCTAGAAAACTCTCAACTTAAAAAAATTTCCTTACAGAAGAAAATTTTCTGGAATCTAAAGTTCTTCAAGAAGAATTTTCTTTATTACTATTTTTTTTCCCTAAAATTCTAGAAGGAATGTTTCCTTTATTAAATTTTTGTAATCACATTTTTACATGTTGGTATTTTCATCTTGTTTAAGAAAATTTTTTAGATTCACTTTTCCTTAAATCCGAATTTTTATCTTAAAAAAATCAAAAAATCGGAACCTACCATATTCCTTCTTCAACTATCATCTCAACCATCAGATCTGATCAAAAGTGTTTCCACTATTGGATCTCTTTGGGAAGATGAAATGTCACCTAAAACACCTATATAAAGACCCCCTGATGGTTATGCCACCTCAATTTTCAAAGCATTGGAATGCTGAAGATCTGCTCCTCTTCTTAAGGCCCATTCTGAATTTCCTAGTTTTCCTCAATTATGAATGTATGTGGAAGCTTCTCCTTAGAATAAAATGTCGTCAGTAAATGAAATATTTGAGTGGAAGATATACAGAGAAAGGTTAGTAGATCTGAAATTCTTTAATAATTATTATTCTATTATATCAAAAAATATCAATTTGAATGGCTGGGAGAGATTATGTGTATCCAAACTGAAGGCACAAGATCCAGTTTATCTGGAGTTGTTGGTAGAATTATATGAATCCATGAGTTTCTTCAATGAAGGAGGGAGAGACATGTTTTCATTTAAGAGCTATGGAAAGAACTATTCTCTTTCCTATAGTAAGTCTGTCAATATAATTGGAATTTCGTATGAAGGGGAAGCTGAATTCTGTACCCATAAGCTACCAGGTGTATCGGGATCGTTCGATAAGGAGAAGGATATGGAATGCCTTGGTTTGAAATAAGTGAAGACTCCAAAGATTATCCATCTCTCTATAAATCTTTGGATTAAGGAGTTATGGGTTCACGTATTTCTCATTCTGAGAAAAGGTGACAAGGATATCCTGAAGAAGAGTGATATTTATGCTTTAGACTTTCTGGTGAATCTCAAAAAGATTAATTTTCTAAAGTATATTTTACTTAAAATTATGAATATCAAGAATGGGACTCTGAAATATCAAATCACCATGTATTCAGTTATTCTCTCCAAGATTATAGTCCTTCGTCTAGAATTTTTTAAAATCCCTTGTAGTTATAAGCTAAGGAATTTCAAGGTCGTGTGTCTTAATTTTGACACCCTTAGAAAGATGAAGGTTTGATTCAATGGTGAATTTGGAGATATTTATGATTTATTCAAAGATGAAATAGAATCCTTATCAAATAAACTAGAAGTGGCTGAGACTTCAAATATGGATGGAAAGAATAGAAAGGTGAAGGAATAAGAAATGAAAGAAAAATCTCCTACTATTAAGGAAACACAATCAGAACCACCTAAGCCAAAGAAGAAAATGACTTATCTGGATGAAGTGGTTTCCATGTGGAGTGAAGACAAGAAGAATAGGAAGGGGAGCCTAGTTTTGTCTTGGACCCTATTGAGGAAAAAACATTAAAGTTGAAGGCTTCTGAGGATCTTGAGAAGCAAGAAAGGGAAAATAAGAAAAATAAGAAAATTTCTGAAGCTGAGATTGTTCAATCTCTTCTCAAGGTTACTAAAAATTCTTCTGAACAAGTCAAGGTTCTGGAATCGTTTTTGAAAGAATCACTTCCATTGACTCTAGGAAAGAAGATGGTGATTCTAGGACGATAAGAAGAAGAAGAAACAGTTCAGGGAGAAGAAGTCGAATAAGAATAATAAGAAGGAAGTGATGATACAATTGACATGATAAAACAAGTTGAAGAATATCATGAGAATGAGATTCCCACTGAAAAATTTTCAATCCGAACTTCTGAAGTTGAATCTTCAAAACTTGCTACCCCAGGAAAAGAAGAAAAGGGTCATGAAGAAGTGAATAAACCATCTGAAGAAGATAGTAGTAATCATGATTTTGTTCAACCAGAGGATCTTGTGGTAGGTGCTGAGAAAGAAAATCTTAAGCAAGATCAAATAGTTCGACTATCAGATAGTGAGCATGAATCACCAAAAGTAACAGAAAGCATTCTGAAAGCTAATAAGGGAAAATATGTATTGGTTGATACACCAAGAAAATTCATAGTGACAAATAAATGTGTTGGTGTTTTGTTCAAGAGAAAATATGAAAAGATAGAAAAAGAATCCCCACCAACCAAACAATCTGATTCAGAATCATCCACTCTTGGACATGAATTTGTATTCCAATCTTAGAAGAAGTTAGTTGATACAATTCTGTTGTTTCCGAGTATAGATTTGAGGTTCCAAATGCTTCATCACTCGTTTAATCCGAAATCGTATTCACTTACCATGATTATGGATATGTTTTTTAGGATTGATACAGATTTCAAATCTTTCTTCACTGGATATGAAGCTCACCAAAGATCATGCAAGGAAATCACAAAGTGGTTAAGGAAAAAAATTGAAGAGATGAGAATCCTTGATGATTTTCAAGAAAGTGTGAAAGATATTTTTGACACCGAGGATGGAAAGTTCAATGATCTCACTAAAATTTTTGAGGAAAAGCTAAGCCTCGAACAAACAACTCGAAAGCAGGAAGTCAAATATCTGAATGGGAAGCTTAATTCAGTTTCTTTATATTGGAAAAGGTAAAGGGATCTTAGAATAGATTTTGAAGAAAAACTCAATAAGTAAGAAGAAGTTTTGAAAGCTCAAGCAGAAATTCTTAAGGCTCAGGAAGAAAAGATCAAATCCTTAGAGAAGAAAAATGAAGATCAGGATCAGATGCTCAAGTGTGTGGAAGAAGATCACAAGGAGATTAAGAAGCTAAAAACCATTGTGAAGAAGTTTATGCCAAAAGAAAAAAGAAGGATAATTTTTCTCTCAATACAATATTTTTTTTATTTTCTTCTTTGTACAAATCCTTTCAATAATAATGAAATTTTTTTGTTGTTCTTCATATATTTTGTTTTATAGTTATATTATTTCATGTACCAAATTTTTTTTCCATTCCCTTTATTCCTTTTTGAAAATCAAAAAGGGGGAGAAAGGAATGATAAAAAGAATACTAAGTAAAGAATTGAATTCTCTATGTAAGGGGGAGTTTCATCAAAAAATATTTCCCTGCTTAGGAAAAAGAAAAATATATTTAAGGAATTCAAGAATAATATCCTTAGGGATTTCCAAACCTAAGGGGGGTTTATTCATATTCACCATGATTCATAAGTAATGGGAGATAAGTTTTTTATTTTCAAGTCTATAAAGAAAAACTCTAAGTTCTTCTATTCATTTTTGTAAGGATGTTTGTGATTTCCAAAACGGGGGGAGATTATTGAGTCAATAAGGCTTCCTTATGACTTTTCCATTCATTTACATTTTGAAAATCACAAACACTTTATCTTAAGGAAAAAAAATTTCCCTAAGAATTATCTTAATAGGGAAGATTTTCCTTCTCCAAGGAAATTTTATCCTTACCTATGTTTTCATTGTTCATTTTATAGTTTCTATAAATCTAACTCATTTTATTACTAAGTCAAAAATTTGGTTTCACATCTAAAACCTAATAATTCTATAAATACTTGATTATAGAGTATTCTGTTTTCAGACTCCAAATTTTATGAAATTTAGATTCCGAACTCTCTGAAATTCAGACTCCGAATTTTCAAAAATTCAACTTCTGAATTCTCTAAAATTCAGATTCCTAATTCTCTGAAATTCAGACTTCAAATTCTCTGAAATTCTGATTCCAAATTCTCTGAAATTCCAACACTGAATTCCTCATAATTCAGACTCTGAATTCCTCAGAATTTGGACTCTGAACTCCTCAAAATTTAGACTTGGAATTCCTCCAAATTCCTCCAAATTCTGACTCTTAATTCCTCGTAATTATTCAGAATTCAGACTCTCAATTCTTTAGAATTTGGATTCCAAATTAATTGGAATTCAGACTCTGAAATCTATAGAATTCAGGTTCCAAATTACTTGAAAAATAGAATCTGAATATTCATGAGTTATAGTATCCAAATGTTTAATTGGTTAGACTCTGAACTTTATTTTTTCTTAGAATCCAAAAATTAGATTTGGATAAGCAAACTTATTTTTCTTACACTTGTTATAGTTATGAAAAGATGTCGTACAATCTGTTTCTAAATAACCATTGTTTGAGAGGCACATGTACAGGTCCCTCCGAGATTCAAGGAAAAATATGATTGTTGGAGGAGGGAGTTGACCGTTGGAGAAGTGCCTATAAATAAGAGCTCATTTGAACAAGCTCAATACTGAGAATTACCTATTGATCACTCTAGAGATTGCATGTTGTTGAAGAGATTTATAGAGAGAGAGGATCTCATTTCTTGTCCATACTGAACATCTTGTTCTGATTACTTCGTGTGACTCCGATTGTTACTATGTACAATCAAGGACTTCAGTGGATAGGAAGACATAGGTACCGACTACCTTAAAGTTCAAGGAATTCTGTGGATAGGAAGATAGAGGATATGAATACCTTAAAGTTTGAGGGCTTGCGGGGATAGCAAGATAGATTCTGATATTCATATCGAGGGCTTACCCTGGTGTGGGTAAGATAGACTTTCTTGAAAGTATAAATCAAGAGACCTTTATCCATGGTTTTTGGATACCCTTATCTTTGGGTTAAAAGATTTCATAATTGTTACTTATTTTGTTCCAAGTTTATTTTCGTTGTATTTTGATAAAGGAAGAAAATATAACCTTCTTATACTTTATTGTACTTTTGTATACTCTGATAAGTAAGATTATATATGCTTTAAGGTAGAATATTTTCCTTGTAAACTTTTCTTAAGTTTCGTTTATGGAACCACATTTCTGGAACCTAGTAAGTTTGTAGAACTAAAAGAGATCTTTTGAATTTACCTTGTTTAACCTTATTAAACAGAGTTTTCATTACGGTTAAAAACGAAAGTTTTTAAACTTAAAATTCACCCCCTATTGTAATTGAGCATCTACATTCATATTTCGATCCTACACTTATATATTTTTTCTAACATAAAAATCAAGTTGTATACTTATTATATATTGTGGAATATGTTAGCTAAAAAACTGAGTTGACTGGTCAAAGTTGGTGTTTAATAGAAGGTTGTGGGAATTATTACCATTGTGGTTATGTTCTCGCATTGAATAAAATTTATCCAGAACAAAGGAATATTTATATATAGAAAGTATACTATAAAGATACTAATTTCTTCAACATGGGATGAAATGTGTGCCCTAATATTGAATCACCCCAAACCCATACACCTAGATCCAGTTCTAGCAATAAAAATTTACACGTATTATTTGATACCAAGTGAGATGAACCAAATATAACACACATATATTTTATATAATTTCCATAATTTATATATTTTATCTCACAAACTTACACAATCCTAAAACCTATAGGTTTAGTTTCTATATAGATTATTGACATGATATTCCTATTTTATAATTAGTATTTAACATTTACCATAAATAGTCTTCTCACATGATATCGTTTTAGACACATCATACATAATAATATTATTTATAACCTTGGAAAATTAAAAATAAGAAAATTTTGAGCTCATATTCTTTATAAGGTCATACATAAGAGATAACAATTGAAGATCATAAGTGAGAATATGATGAGATAAAGTCAGTCTCACTTACAAGCATCATGTCAAGTGAATTCTGATTCAAAGTGAGGTAAAATGGTAAGAAGACTTATGAACCCCAGAAATAACCATGGTAGGAGGAAATAGGATGGGTTTTAGAGAGAAATAATATAAAATATCACCCAATTAAAGTTTAAATATAAATAATCATAATTTCAAAGTAAGATTGGAAAATTAACTCGTACAACTATAGTATCTTTTGAATAAAAATCCATTGAACAAAAGAACATGAAATAAATTTTTAAATATGATAAAAAATATGAAAATTATGGTAAAATTAATTTATGCTTTGG
Source organism: Viscum album (assembly GCA_963277665.1). NCBI lineage: Eukaryota > Viridiplantae > Streptophyta > Magnoliopsida > Santalales > Viscaceae > Viscum > Viscum album. The sequence continues at coordinate 1,360,401,402 of OY728151.1, read as the reverse complement.
AATATAAATAAAACAAAGAAATATTTTGGTGTATGGAAAATACATCTCAATGAGAGAAATTTTAGATGAGAAAACCCTTACCTTTACTCCTAACATCAAAAAAGAGCATTAAAATTATGTATAATAAACATATAAATTTTAATAAATTATTTAATAACCTTAAATATATATATTAAATTTTATATTATTCAATTATTATCATTCATTTCACATATATTTGTTAGTTATTGTTTTTTTTATCATTGGATGTTAGTAATATTGATCATTTTTTATATATTTCATAATAGTGATGTTGATAGCTATTGTTTAATACCAATTTAATCATTCCTATATTATTAAATGTATGTTAATATAATTTTCATACTAGGTTATGAAGTTAAATTTTCATTACATGGGAGTTTCAGGTATGGTTATTCAAGATGGAATTCATAACATGCATGTTTCGGCAATTTTTAACAAACTAAAGAAAGTGTGTTTATAATGAGTTAGATATTAATATTAAAATTCAAGAACAAAAAACATGTTATTTAATTACTAATATTATATATTATAAATATAAATTTCATGATAATTTTTCATTTTTTAAACATATAATATAGTATATCATTGTTCATGTTGGTGGTTGAGCTGACCCAAACAACAACATGTATCACTAGTGAATGAGAAAGAGTATAGAGTTATGTAACAGTAATAATATTTTATTAGAAGAATAAATGCATTAATATAATATAATTATAGTTTATAATGAGGTTTATAAATTATTTATATAATATTTAAATTTAAAAATATTATGAAGAACTATAAACTTTAATGAATTATCTCATTGATATAAGTTCCTTCAAAATGACGGATTTAAACTTATTTCTTGGAATCTGAATCCATGAAATGTATTGGAATGAATTCATAGAGGTAAAATTGTTAGATATTTAAGATATAACCAAATTTTTTAAATGGTTTGGGAATGGTAGAGGAGGGGTTCATTTACATGTGATTTTTTTGTTGCATTTCCACAAATATCCATTCCTTAATGTACAAGGTTCGCATTTTAAAAAGAGAGAATATAGATAGTGGAAAGTTACTAAATTTTTGATAATTTTTGGTTGATAAATCCCTCATTTTCAAATTTTTGTGATATGTTTTTATATTCTATGTTCTTACAACTTAGTTTTAACCACTTTTACCTTATTTTACCTTTACCATGGTAACTCATTTTTTCCCTCAGTAAATAATTTGTGTACCTACAAATGAAATTGAACTAATAAACTAAATTATAGGATATTGTTAAATATTTTTACACCATTTAATATCATTTAACTTATAAATTTCAGAAATTTAAATTTTAAATGAAAATTTAAAATATATAGAAGAAAAATATTTTTTATTGAAAATAAATTTTTAAACATTATGTGTTCTTAATCCTATTTCATATCAATTACTAATTAAATGGGTGTTAATATATTTGTTTATACATTGAAATATTTTATTATAATAAACCTTTAAAATGATCAATTTAAATTATAAGGACAAAATTACACAATACTTAAAAAATAATCCTTTGAAAAATATAAATTAACATTAAATGATTTTATCTTTCTTTATAACCAATTAATAAAAAATACATGGATGATTATTACATTATTTCTATTTATTAATAACACATTTAATTAAATTCTATAATCCACATATGATAAATTTAACCTTTAAACATATATAATAAAAAAAATTAAATAAAACATATTTGTTTAGACATTAATAATTAGATTAGTATTTATTATATTTTATTAATTATTTAATAAATTTTATTAATTTATTTTTCTAATAATTCATTTTAATTATTTTGATACATTTTATAGATATCATTCTTTAGTTTAATAATGTAAAAAAATTAAACATTTTATAAAAAGATAATTTCTTTAAAATAAAAGGTATATTCACAAATGAATTAGTATCCTTTAATTATATTAAAAAATCATTTATTTTATTTCAAATAAATTATATTTAATTAAATTATATCTATTTTACATCTAAATAAACTTTATGTATGTAAAATATATACCAAAAATTCTTAAACTACTTGAGAAAGCATGCTTCTCTTTCGCAAGGATGCAAATGATCAAGGGGATTTCCAAGTTTTGAAAATATTATTTTATCTAATTTATTAACCCCTTTTCTTCCTTGTGTGTGTGCTGCTTTCGCGGTTGTACCCAATTTTTAAAATAATACATGGTAAATAATTCTTATTTTATTTTCTTTTATTGTGATGTAATATTATGAATGAATAAAATTTTGTTTGTTTGATTTATATCTCGTATGACTTATTTTATACTCATGTTAAATTATTTCAAAATAGAAATAAACAAAATTATGAATGATAAACATATAATTTAAGGAATGTACATTTATTCTAAATCCTCAGGTGTTACATTCCCCCCCCCCAAATAAATTATATCATCATAATTTTAATTATCTCCTACTGATAAAAATATCTAAGGGTATCCATAAGATAGAAATGACTTAATATATAATTTATAATGGGATACTAACATCACTATATTAAGTAATACTATGAAATTCATATTTTATTTCATCATAGGCATATCCCTAATCTTAAGTTTCACTAAAACCATTTGAGCTAAAAATGATTCATGGTTGGGTATTAAGACCCATGTATTGGAAGTAATTCCCTTATGAAGTCTATAAAAAATCTGACATTGATAGAGGACCATGTGTTGGTCAGGAATATGAAATTTGATTTCCTTATTTTGGTAATCCATACATCTTCAATGTATAGAGAGAAAATACATGCCGAAATAACATCAAATTTGACCAAAGGGATACTAATATGATTGGTAAGAATTATATTCCCACAAACATCAATCAAAGGATAGTTATAGACTATAGATTCAATAGAACTAGAAGTTTTCATTGATAGTTAAATATCTAGTTATTGGGGTGGTGATTCGATTCCCTTATAAAACATTCTATATGTAAAGGTATGAGTAAAACCGGAATCAAATAAGAAATCTATAGTTTATGAGTGTTTGAGAATTGTACCATTCCCCGATTCATTTTTGTGATCCACTTCAAAAGTTTTGACTGCATAGTATTTACCTTTGTGCCTTGGCTTGTAAGGTTGTTGAAATATATTATCCTTATTAACCCTTAGGTTGGTGCATTTTTTTCATAATTTCTAAATTCCTCACATTTAAAACATTGAATAATTAGTGATTTTTTAAGAATAAAATTATTTTTCCCTGTCATTTTGACCAGAATATTCTTTTTTCCTTTGTGGTTTCCTTCTTTATTCCCTCCTTTACCACACATAAAACATCTAACAGTTCCTTTTAGACATTCTCCTAGTACTTCTTCCCAAGAAGTTGAATCTTCTTTCCTCCATGGTTTTTATCACCCAAACATCCATGAAACTCAATTTTTATCTTATTTAGTGTGTTGGGAAGCATAGAAATGAGACACCCACTGAGTCATTAGCATTTATTTAATTGATTTTTTATTTTCATTTTATTTATTTCTTTAGTTTAAAATATTTGGGGGTTTATTTTTTTAAATTTGGAGGAAATAGGATTGGGTGCATGGTTAAAATTTGGTTTGGGATAACTATATATCCAACCATATAGAATAGGAGGAGAGGCTTCCAGTTCCATTTTTCATGGTTACCACATAGTTTTAAAAACTATTTCGGATCTCTAGGGAAACTATGTAACCGATTTTGTAAAGGGGGGTTACCTTCATGGTTGGCACATGGTTTTACTAAGCATGAAACAAAGTCGTGCAGGCTGTCTGGAATTCATAAAATTTTGGAATTCATATTTTTCCCTTACAATTTTTATGACCCATTAAATGAGTCCCTCCTCCAAATAAGAGCCTTTTCCACCTTTTCTCCTTGGTGTATTTCCTTTATTCTTGGAGTATTTCTTTTAGATAAGTATTAATTTATAGTGTTTTTTGTTAGATCGAAATAATGAATGAAGATACTAATTGTAGTATCTAATGATGCTCAATATACAAGAGGGGGTGAATTGTATACTTTAAAAATTCTTTAGGATCTTTTAAATTTTGTTAGAAACCTTTCTATTTTTTAACAAGGTTAAACAAGGTAAATTCACAAAACCCATAAGTTCTACAAACTTCCTTGATTCCAGAAATAGGATTCCGAGAATGAAATTCTGGAAAGATGGTTCCATAAATGAAACTTAATGAAATTTTTGAAAGATAATGATTCTACCTTAAAGCGTATAAAATTTTACTAAATCAGCGTACAAGTATAAGGAAGTATAAGATAGTTATACTTTCCTCAACAATATAAATGCAGCGGAAAACTTGAAATAAACCAAGAAACAAGTAGAAAATATTTTAACCCAAAGAGTAGGGTATCCGACAACCTTGGATAAAGGTCCCTTGATTTATACTTTCAGGAAAGTCTGTCTTACCCACACCAGGGTAAGCCCTCAATACGAAGATCGGAGTCTATCTTGCTATCTCAGCAAGCCCTCAACTTCAAGGTAGTCGGAACCTCTTTCTTCCTCAGCAAGGAAGCCCTCAACTTCAAGGTAGTCAGCACCTCTGTCTTCCTATCCCCGGAATCCCTCAATAGTACTCAGCAACAATCGGAGTCACACAAAGAAAATCTGAACAATAAGTTCAGTATGCACTAAGCATGAGAGTATCTCTCTAGAAATCACTTCAACAACATGTAATCTCTATAGTAATAGAAAATATCATAAAATTTATGAGCTCTTTCAAATGAGCTCCTATTTATAGGCATGACTTCAACGGTCGGCTCCCTCCTCCAACAGTCATATTTTTCCTTGAATTTCAGAGGTACCTGTACACGTGTCACTCAAACAACGGTTGGTTGGTAATTGAATGCACGACATCATTTTATAATAAAAAAACAACTGTAAGAAAAAACATGGTTACATAACCAAAATCCAATATTCGAAATGTAAGAAAATGTAAGTTCATAGTCTAACCAAAAATGAATTTAGAGTCTGTAATAGAAGGATATTCGGATTCTGTTTTCTAAGAATTTAGAACCTGAACTCTATAGAATTTCGGAGTCTGGATTTCAAGGAAATTCGTAATATGGATTCACAAGAATTCATAACATTAACTTACAAAGTTTGGAGTCAGAGTTCATGAGAATTTGGAGTTTGAACTTACAATGTTTGGAGTCAGAGTTCATGAAAATTCGGAGTCTAAACTTACAATGATCGGAGTCAGAATTCAGGAGAATTTAGAGTCAGAACTCATAAGAATTTGGAGTCTGAATTCATGAGAATTCGGAGTAAGAAATCATAAGATTTTGGAGTCTGAATTCAGAGAACTCGGAGTTAGAACTCGGAGTCAGAACTCAGAAGAGTTTGGAGTCTGAATTCATAGAACTCAGAGTTAGAATTCAGAAGATTTCGGAGTCTGAAATCAGAGAACTTAGAGTCAGAACTCGGATCCTGAAAATAAAATGCTCTTTATCTAAGTATTATATGATTCCGAGGTTTTAGAATTGAAACCTAATTTTACACTTATACAAGATAATGAAAAATGAAAAACATGGTAAGTAAAAATTTCCTTGGGGAAGGAATGTTTTCCTTATAGAAGTAAAACACAGGGTAAAATGAAATTTGCCTTGAGATAAGGTGTTTGTGATTTTCAAAACAACAAGGAATGGTAAAGTCATAAGGAAACCTCATTGACTCAACAATCTCCCCCAATTATAAAGGAATGGAAAAGTCATAAGGAAAACCTTATTGACTCAACAATCTCCCCATTTGTGGAAAGCACAAACAACTTCATGAAAAAGAATAAAAGGACTTAGAAATAAAACTTATCTCCCTTTACACATGAGAAAAAATGAATAAGACTAACTCCCCCTTAGGCTATGGAACACTAAGGATCGTATACTAGATTTCTAGAATGATATTTTTCAATATCTTGAGTACGGAAATCTCTGTAATGAAAAATCCCCCTTAGATAAACTCCCCCTTACTTTGGGATATTTCTTCTTTACTTAGTATTCTTTTTCCTTCTCCCCCTTTGTGATTTTCAAAAAAAAATTGAGAGAATGGAAAAGAAATTATGGTACCTGAAATATTAGTAAAAATGTCCAAACAAAAACAAGAAACCAAAATTTCATTAAGATATGAATAATTTGTATGAGTAGGAAAATATAACAAAATATCGGATTGAATATATTTTCCTTCCTTCTCCTTGGGTATCAAATTCTTCATAATGATTTTTAGCTTTTTGATTTCCTTGTGGTCTTCCTCTGCTTGCTTAAGGAGTTGATCCTGATCCTTGGCTTTCTTCTCTAAATCTATGATTCTGTGATCCTGAGACTTGGGAGCTTCTTCCCGAGCCTTCATCAGTTAATCTTGCTTGACTAGATTCTCTTCGATCTTGATCTGAAGATCCCTTTCCTTCTTCAAACTTTGGGAAACAGAATACTACTTCCCATTCAGATCCTTGACCTCCTGAATCCGAGTATTCTTCTCAAGAGTTAGCTTTTCCTCAAAGCTAGTTGTGAGGTCCTTGATTTTACCATCTTCAGTATCAAAATCTTCCTTAACATCATCTTGAAACATATCAAGCTCTCTCAAATCTTCAACTATATTCTTTGACCAGTTAACCACTTTCTTACAAGATTTTTTGTGGGCATCATAGTTGATGAAGAAGTTCTTGTAATCAGCCTCAATATTTACACACTTCTCTATTACCATGGATACATAATCCTATTTTTGATTCAAGATGTGTTAGAGCATCTGACATTTAGATTCAATGCTTGGAAAGATCGGAATGGCGTCAACAAGCTTATTTAGTGATTGAATGACGAAATCATTTCCTAGAGCTGATGATTCTGAATCTGAGACTTTTCTTGGTGATGATTCTTCCTCTACCTCGACAAGATTCCTCTTAGAAGATCCACCAGCTTCCTTCTTTCTTAAAACAACTTTAGTTGGTTTATCGACAACCACCTGTTTTCCTTTATTGGTTCTCAGAATAGCTTCATCATTCAAAGATTCATGTTCACTATCAGATAGGTGAACAACTTTATCTTCATCTATCTTCTCCTTCTCAGCTCTAGCCTCAGTATCTTCAGGATGTATGAAATCATGGTTTGAACTTTCTTCCTCAGAAAATTTACTAACTTTTTTTTCACCCTTCTCATCTTCACCTTCCCCATCCTTCCTAGGAGTTGGGAGATTTAAAGACTCTACTTCAGAAGTTCATATTGATATTTTCTCGGAAGGGGTTTCTTTTTCATGATAATCTTCAACTTTCTTTATAAGATCTTCAGTGCCACCACTAATTTCTTCTTTTTCCACTTCTTCGATAGCTTCCTTATCTTCAATAATATTTTCTTGGACTTTTTCCGAAGTGAGATATTTCTCCCCCGGTGTCTTAGGTAAGGCTTCAACCAAGAAATATTTTGGTATAGGAATATTCTTGGATTCTATTTCAATGGCCTTCAAAAGAGATTGGACAATTTCAGCCTCAGACATTTTCTTCTTCTACTTCTTTTCTTTGGCTTGCTTCTCAAGCTCATCAGCTGCCTTCTCTTTTAAAGCTTTGGTCTCTATAGGATCCAATCTAAATTGTGTATCTCCTTCCTTATGATTCTTTTTTTCTTCCCTCCATTTAGCTACAACCTCATCCGGATAATATTTATGCTTCTTGGGATTTTGAGGTGGGGATTGAGTTTCCTTAGCTTTAGGGGTTTCCTCTACTTCTTCTACCTCTTTCAATTTCCTCTTATTTCCAGCCTTTTTCGATGGTTCAGCCACTTCTTTTTCTTTCGGAACAGCTTCATCTTCCTCCTCTGGTAGATTATAGAATTCTCCTGATTCCTTAGAAAAACCAACTTTCATCCTTTTGAGGGTATCATCACTAATCAGCATGACTTTTCAATTCCTCGACTTTGAACTACAAGGGATTTTGAAAGACTCCAAGAACTGAACAATAAGCTTGGAAGGAATGGTCGGGTGCATGATAATCCAAGCTTTCAAGTTTCCATTCCTAATATTCTCAATCTTAATGAGAATATGCTCCATCAAGTTGATCTTCCTTAGATTTACCAAAAAATATAGGATATTCATATCACCCTTCTTTAGCGTGTCCTTGTCACCCTTCCTTGGAATGATAAACCCTTGAACCCACAATTCAAGGATCTGATTATTTGTAGAGAGGTGAGAAATATTCACAGTCTTGAAATCTATAAGTCCAAGACACTCCATATCTTTTACCTTTACAAACCTTCCTTGAACATCGAACAACTTATGGGAACAAAATTTAGCTTCCCCTTCAAATGGAACTCCAACTAAAATAGCTGCCTTTGAATTAGATAGAGAATAGGTCTTTCCATAGCTTTTGAATGAAAACTTATCTCTACCTTCTTCCTTAAAGAAACTAACTGACTCATAAAACTCGATAATTAGATCAGGATACACCAAGTCTTGAGCCCTTGGCTTCGATATATAAACACTTTCCCATCCATTAATCTTAATGTTCTTGGAGATTATAGAATCATATTTATTGAAGAAATTTGGATGCACCAACCTTTCTCTATATACTTGCCACTCCAAAATCGGCTTGATAGTAGACATATCTTTCTGAGAGGATTCATATACAAACATTCGTACTTGAGAAAACTTTGAGAATTTTGGAATGGGATTTTGTATGTGGGTAGAGTTTCGACACGCAAAGGCTTGAAATCGATGTCGAAAAACCATTCAGGGGTCCTTTATATAGGTATTTGATGTGACGGTTCATCTTCCCATCTCAATCCAATGGATAAGAATTCTTCTGATCAGATCTGACGGTTGAAATGATAGCCACAAGGAAAATTTGGTGGGATCTGATCTTTTGAGGTTTTTAATGGAAAACATTCAGATTTAAGGAAACTAGAATCTGAGAGAATTTAAAAAAAAAAGAAACTACCATAAAGTAAAAGGTGATTATGAAAACTCAATAAAGAATCATACCTTTCATATTGCTAGGAATATTATTCGTAATAGTTAATATTCTTCTTGAAGAACTTTAGATTCAAAAAAAACTATGAAACCTCCATTACGAAAAACAATTTGAGCACGCAAATCTGCATTACGAAAATTTCAAGTACGAAAATATTCATTACGAAATTTTCTAGTACGAAAATCCTCATTATGAAAATTTTAAGTACGAAAACCTTCATTATGAAAATTTCAAGTACGAAAATCTTCATTACAAAAATTTCAAGTACGAAAACCTTGAGTACGAAAATTTTAAGAACTACATTTTCATTACGAAAATTTGAATGATTAACTACAAAAATTTTCATTACGAAAAGTTTAAACTCACTGTGAAAATTTTTATTACGAAAAATTTGAAAAACTAACTATGAAAATTTTTATTATGAAAAATTTGAAAAACTAACTACGAAAATTTTCATTACGAAAAATTTGAAAAACTAACTACAAAAATTTTTATTACGAAAAATTTGAAAAACTGAATATGAATTTTTTAAATAAAAAAACTAACAAACAAATGCACTCCCCCTATGAAAAAGAGTTTATTACTGTGAGTATATTGGTTCAACAGGAAGTTAACATAGAAGATTACCTTACGGTTATCATTCTTAACTTCTGTTTAATGTATTCAAATCTATCGGAGGGTAATGATTTTGTGAAAATATCAGAAAGTTGGTCTTGAGTTCCGATAAATTGAAGAATGATATCTCCTTTTTGTGTGTGATCCCTAAGAAAGTGATGCCTAATATCTATGTGCTTTGCACAAGAGTGATGTGCAGGGTTTTTACTAAAGTAAATGACACTTGTATTATCACACAAAATTTTTGTTTTGGTAAAACTCATACCATAGTCTGTGAGTGTGTGTTGCATCCACAACACCTGAGCACAACAACTTTCAGCTACAACATATTCAGCTTCAGCAGTGGAAATTGCTACTGATTGTTGCTTTTTTTCAAGACCAAGAAACTAATGAATCTCCTAATAAATGAAAAGTTCCGGATGTACTTTTTCTATCCACTATACAACTACCAAAGTCAGCATCTGAAAAACTTTTTAAAATAAAATCATTTCCATAAGTATAAAAGAGTCCTAAATTCATGGTTCCCTTTAAGTAGCGAAAAATTCTTTTCACTGCCTTTAAATGAGATTCCATAGGATTGGATTGATATCTTGCACATAAGCATACTAAAAACATTAAGTCTAGACGACTAGCTGTCAAGTAAAGTAGACTTCCTATCATACCTCTAAAAGATGTTTGATCTACTGTTTTCCCAGCTTCATCAAGATCAAGTGTGTTTGAGGTACCAATGGGAGTACTAATACTCTTAGTGTTGTCATATCCATACTTTTTAAGAAGATATTTAATATACTTATGTTGGGATATATAGATTCCTTCTGGTTTTTAAGAAATTTGAAAACCATGGAAAAATGTTAACTCACCCATCATACTCATTTTAAACTCAAATTTTATTAGATCCGAAAAGGAATCAGTTAAAGATTGTTGAGTTGAACCAAATATAATGTCATCAATATAAATTTGAACAATCAAAACATTTTTCTTATATTTCTTTATAAAAAAGGTTAGATCTACATTTCCCTTAGCATAGATATTTTGAAGAAAAAGTCATGTAAGTCTATCATACCAAGCTCTAGGTTCTTGTTTAAGTCTATATAATGATTGGGTCTATTTAAAAACATGATCAGGATGTTTTGTATCTTTAAAACCATGAGGTTGTTCAACAAAGACTTCCTCTTGAACATAACCATTAAGTAAATCACATTTCACATCCATTTTAAAAAGTTTGAAATTAAAGAATGTTGCAAAGGCGAGTAAAATATGAATTGATTCAAGCCTAGATACTGGATAATAGGTTTCTTCATAGTCTATTCCTTCTTGTTGATTATATCCTTTAGCAACTAGTCTATCTTTATTTCTTAAAATGATTCCATTTTCATCACACTTATTCCTGAAGACCCATTTTACTCCAATAACAGAAGTTTTATTAGGTCTTTCAACCAAGTTCCAGACTTTATTCCTTTCAAATTCATTTAGTTCATCATGCATGGATTTAACCCAATCATCATCACCTAAAGCTTCATTAGTGATTTTTGGTTATAATTGAGAAAGTAATGCTAGATGTTCTACTTCATTTCTTAAGGAACTTCTAGTCCTTACAGGTTGATTTACATCACCAATGATGCTATCAGTAGGATGATTCTTTAGAAACAATTGATTTGGGTTTTGTAAAACTTGTTCATCAACATAGGGTAGGAAATCTTCTGGGATAAATGTTTCATAAGTATCTTCTTGGAAATTTTCCTTATCAGAAGGATCTTCTATCAAATATTTATAATAAGTTTTTGAAAAACAAATCTGAAGATTTAGGTTGGGGTTGTTTAAAAACAAAAGGATCAGTTTCATCAAATTTGACATGTACTGTCTCTTCAACAGTACAAGTGTTTTTATTGAAAACTCTATAAGCCTTAGAAGTTGTGGAGTAGCCTAAGAAAATTCCTTCATCATATTTTGGTGTGAATTTGTGTATATTATCTTTAGTATTCAGGATGAATACCTTGCAACCAAAAACCATGAAGTAGGAAAGTTTAGGTTTTCTACCATTCCATAACTCATAAGGGGTTTTATTAAGAAAAGGTCTAATCAAAAATCGATTTATTGTATAACAAATAGTACTTAAACCTTCAGCCCAAAAATGTTAGGATATAGAATACTCACTCAATATGGTTCTAGTTATCTCTTGAATAATTCTATTTCTTCTTTCAACAACACAATTTTGTTAAGGTGTACTGGGTGCTGAGAAGTTATGAGTAATGCCTTTTCTACTACAAAAAGTTTCAAAATCAAAATTTTGAAATTATCCATCATGATCACTATGAATAGTTATCAAGGGAAAGTTTTTCTCATTTTTAACTTGGGCTCTAAAACTTTTAAAATAAGAAAAATCTTCAGACTTCTTTGCTAGAAAATAGACACAAGTAAATCTAGTGTAGTCATCAACTAAGACAAATACATAATACTTGCCTCCAATGCTTCCAGTTTGTGTTGGTCCAAAAAGATCCATATGCACTAACTGTAATGAATTAGTAGTTGTGACTTCACCGATTGATTTAAAACTTGATTTATGTTGCTTTCCATATTGAAAAATATCACAAACTTTTGAAGAATCAAATCTAAGCTCCAGTAGATCCTTAACTAATCTTTTCTTAGAAAGTTTTCATAAGTTCCTAAGGTTACAGTGTCCTAACCTTTTATTCCATAACCAAGAATGATCTTCCATTATACTAAGGCAAGTTAGTTCTTGGCTCCTAAGGTCTTCTATGTTTAGTGTGTAAACATTTTCTTGCCTATGGGAAGAAAGAATAAACTTTTCCTTGGAATTGTGTACTAAGCACTTGTCATTCCTAAAATTCACAAGGTAACCTTTATCACATAATTAGCTTATGCTAATGAGATTGTGCTTAATACCCTTAACAAACAAAAACATTTGAAATAAAATTTCTTCCTAGAAGAACTATGTTACCTATAACAATAATTTCTCCCTGAGCATTATCTCTGAAATTTACTTTTCCTCCTTTCATCTTGATAATCTTTTCAAAGTAGTTTTTGTTACCAGTCATATACCAGGAACATCCATTATCCATGTACCATGTATTTTTATTGGTACCTTCTATATTTTTCTGAAAATAAGAAAAAGTTAGGTTTTCAGAATCCAAACTTGCTTGGATCCGGAAATCTCAGAAAGCAAAATCTTAGGCACCCACATTTTCTTAGAAAAATAGGATTTATGAAATCCTAAAGACTGAGTTTTGTTTAGGGAACAATTTTTTGTCCAATTCCCACCACACTGACACTTAGTGTAGAATGGAGAACTTTGAGGAACAAAGTAATTGTTACTAAAAACCAGTTTAGAAGTAGTATAACCAAATCCAGAACTATTCCTTAGAGGTCGGATTTGAGAATACATCTTATCAAAATTTTTCTTACCTAAGGTAAAGTTTGACAAACACTTCCCCAAGGAAAATATTTCGGATTTCAGTTTGATAACTAAGTTCTTTTCTTCCAAAACATTTTATTTTGAGTTAGAGTTAGGCTCGAAAACTTTTTTCTTAGAAATTACATTTTCTAGATCCTTAGAAAGTTTATTCTTCTCAGAATTTACTTCCTTAATATTTTTTGAAATACTTTCAAAATCAACATTTTTCTTATCAAGATCTTTAGAAAGATATGATATTTCCTTAGTAAGAATAGTATTCCTAGAATTTTATTTATCAATCTTTTTCATGAGTTTTGAATTCTCAATATCAAGAAGTTTGGAAAACCTAGAAACATTTTTATAGGAAGTTAAAGTATTATCTTCATCAGAATAAGATTCTTCATTAGAAGAGTTATAGTATTTACTATCACTATAATTAGCATTTAAAGAAACATTGGTTATAGATTCGGTATTGTGTACCTTATCCATTTAACAATGATTTTTAATACGTAGTCTGGTTATTAGAGCAAGATTCTTCTGTCCAAAAGATTCGTAATCTAAAGATTCATCTGAAGAGTCTCCACCAATGGCACTTCAGGTGTCATTAGATTTCAAGACTTTCTTATCTTTATCCTTGTAGTACTTCTTTCTATTTCTCTCAGAATGATTTTCCTTTATTTCTTTTCTCTTGAGCATAGGACAATTAGGTCTTATATGTCCATCTCTCTTGAATTAATAACATGTGACTTCTAAGTCTTTCTTATCTTTCCTTTCTTTCTTCTTGTATCTAGATTGAAAATTCCTTTGTCCAGCTATCTTGTTCATCCTTCGAGAAATATTTTGTAATTCATTCTCTAAGGATTCACTTCCACTAGATTCAGATTGGATAACAACCTTCTTATATTTGGATTTGGCAACTCTCTCAGGAGTCTTATCTTTCATATGATTTGAAGTTGTAGAAAAATCAACACTACCATTTTCATTCTTCTTCTTAATATTATCAGCATCTCTCTTCATTCTAGTCTAATATTGAAGAAGGGTTCCAAAAAGTTCATCAAGAGAAATCTGAGTAACCTTTTTGTTCTCATCGATAGTTGTTCTCTTGGATTCCCACTCATTTGGCATGATGTCTATGATCTTATCAACAAGAGCTTCATCATCTAAGACTTTCTCACCCATAGATTGTAAATTATTCACAATAGTCATGAAATTTTTTTGCACCTTACATATGGTTTATCCATAAGGAAAGAAAAAACCATGATATTCAGCTCTGAGCATGGCTCTTCTAGTTTCAATAACTTTTGAAGTCCCAAAGTGAGTAACTTCATGTTTCTTCAAAATACAATTTTTTGCTTCACAAGATGAAATTTGTCTATATATATTTCTAGTCATGGAGCAAAGAAAAGTATTGTGTACCTTATAATTCAGTTGATATTCATGCTTTTCTTGATTGGTGAAGGTACTAACTTCCTTGTAAGGGATTTTATATCCTCCAGTAAGCATAAAAAAGTTATCAACTCTAGTATTGATAATGAAAGTATTCATACGATCTCTCTAATATTCATAATCGTTTCCATCAAAAATAGGTGGTCTAGTTGGATTGAGATTGCCTATGGAACCAACGTTGATTCCTGCCATCTTAAAGAAAAAAACTTTCCAGAAAAACTTGTTAATAGAAAAAGTTCAGATTCAAGGAAAATATTCCTAAGTAAGGAAAATATAGAACAATGAAAACTGAGAAAGGAAAACTTATATGTGAGTATAAGTATTTCAGAGACCTCCTTTGATACCAATTGTTGGATCGAAATAATGAATGAAGATACTAATTTTAGTATCTAATGATGCTCAATATACAAGAGGGGGTGAATTTTATACTTTAAAATTTCTTTAGGAGCTTTTAAAGTTAGTTAGAAACCTTTATATTATTTAACAAGGTTAAACAAGGTAAATTCACAAATCCTCTAAGTTGTACAAACTTTCTTGATTACAGAAATACGATTCTGAGAATGCAATTCTGGAAATATGGTTCTGGAAATGAAACTTAATGAAAGTTTACAAAGATAAATATTCTACCTTAAATTTTATAGAATCTTACTAAATCAGAGTACAAGTATAAGGAAGTATAAGATAGTTATACTTTCCTCAACAATATAAATGCAGCGGAAAACATGAAACAAACCAAGTAACAAGTAGTAAATCTTTTAACCTAAAGAGTAGGGTATCCAATAAACTTGGATAAAGGTCCCTTGATTTATACTTTCAAGAAAGTCTGTCTTACCCACACCAGGGTAAGACCTTGATATGGAGATCAGATTCTGTCTTGCTATCCCCTCAAGACATCAACCCTAGGGTAGTCGGCACCTCTGTCTTCCTCAGCAAGGAAGCCCTTAACTTCAAGGTAGTCAGAACCTCTATCTTCCTATCCCTGGAAGCCCTCAATTGTATTCAGCAACAATTGAAGTCACATAAAGCAAATATGAACAAGAAGTTCAGTACACACTGATCATGAGAGTCTCTCTCTAGAAATCACTTCAACAGCATTTAATATCTAGCTTCATAGAACAGATCATCAAAGTTATGAGCTCCTTCAAATGATCTCCTATTTATTGGCACGATTTCAACAGTCAGTTCCCTCCTCTAATGGTCATATTTTTCCTTGAATTTTGGAGGGACTTGTACACGTGTCACTCAAACAATGGTTGGTTAGTAACTGAATGCACGACATCATTTTATAAGAAAAAAACAAGTGTAAGAAAAAAACATGGTTACATAACCAAAATCAAATATTCGGAATGTGATAAAATGTATGTTTGGAGTCTAACCAAAAATAAATTCAAAGTCTGTAATACAAGGATATTCGGATTCTGTTTTCTAGGAATTCAGAACCTGAACTTTATAGAATTTTGGAGTCTTAATTTCAAGGAAATTTGGAATCTGGATTCACAAGAATTCGGAACCTGAACTTACAAATTTCGGAGTCAGAGTTCATGATAATTTGGAGTCTGAACTTACAAAGTTCTGAGTCAGGGTTCATGATAATTCGGAGTCTGAACTTACAATGTTCGGAGTCAGAATTCATGAGAATTCGGAGTTAGAACTCATAAGATTTTAGAGTCTGAATTCATGATAATTCGGAGTTAGAACTCATAAGAGTTCGGAGTTTGAATTCAGAGAACTCAGAGTCAGATCTTGGAGTCATAACTCAGAAGAGTTTGGAGTCCGAATTCATAGAACTCGGAGTCATAACTCAGAAGAGTTCGGAGTCTGAATTTAGAGAACTCGGAGTCAGAACTCAGAACCTAGAAACAGAATTCTCTTTATCTATGTATTATATGATTTTGAGGTTTTAGACTTGAAACCCAATTTTACACTTAGACAAGAAAATGAACAATGAAAAACATGGTAAGGAAAATTTTCCTTGGGGAAGGAAAGTTTTCCTTATAGAAGTAAAACACAGGGTAAAATGAAATTTTCCTTGATATAAGGTGTTTGTGATTTTCAAAAAAAGAAGGAATGGTAAAGTCATAAGGAAACCTCATTGACTCAACAATCTCTCCCAAGTATGAAGGAATGGAAAATTCATAAGCAAAACCTTATTGACTGAACATTTTTCTCCTCTCTTCTAAATCCCTTCATTTTTTTTCTCCTATCTTTTTCAAGTATTGAAACCCTAGTTCTCCATGGAGACTAGACCTAGGGTTTGTTATGAGGGTTCAATGGAAATTATTATTTTTAAAAGCTTATGGGGATCTCTCTATGCAATTTTCTAGTGATATTAGATGAAGGTGGTGAGATTCAATTGATTTTTGAGGTGGGTTTTCCTACCTGATGGGACTTTCCAATAGAACAACTTTAGTTATTGGTTTTCCTTTTGTTTAAATTGAATGATTATGATTGTTATGATTTATTGGGGGATAATGTTTTATTTTTTAGTAAGATTGTTGGGATGTGTTGGATTTAATTTCATTTTCAGAGGAAGCTCCCTTAAAATCAATTTTGTGCCTAAATGGGGTTTGAAAAAATTATTTAAAGAATAAAATAATTTCAAATGAGTTTTAAAATGATGGTTTAAAAAGAAATTTATCATGAAAATAGAGATTTATTATTTATGATCTCTTGGGAAAGATACTATATATATGTTTTATTCTAGCTTTCACATGGGGGACCTTGGGTGAGTGGGTAACCTAGACAAATGCATCCTCTTGTATAGATTGTGCATTGTCTAGGGTTCATAGACAAGTTAGATTGAGTGTGATAATATGATAGATTAGTTTCCTTGTGAGATGAATGATATCATAGGAATGGATAACTAGGTTCATGTATGTTGTCTAGTGTTACATTCATTTTGGTGGCAACCTTCCTTGGCATGGTGGTGGTGGTGACCATAGGTCACGAGGAGCTAAGGTTTGTGCGGCGATTTTTTTGATCCTTGATGATTTCGGATTATTTTTTATTATCCACCTTAGCCTTGAATACATTTATGTTATCCTTATACAGGTATTTTGTTCCCATTAGTTTTATTTTGATACCCCAGTGCTTGTCTTCAAACTATAGAGATCGAGAATGTGCTTCAAAACTTATAGTGAGTAGGATCGGTTGATGGGTCAGGTCCACCCTGATCAGTTCATTACAAAATGGTATCAAATCCCTCTTGTTAATATGCTAGTATAGGTATAATGAATATAGTACCATCAGATATCAATAGTTAAATAAAATGGAGTGTCTAGATATCTCTTCTTCATGTCAAACCTCTAGCTACCATAGGTTTTTTGGAGTTGTGTCTCAGATTTAGCCCTAATTTTTTGGTCATTTTGGTGGGATTTGATGTTTTTTTATATTGATTATTATTTTTGGGTAATTGACCATTTATTTTTTTGAAAATAATGGGTTATGGGGAGATATAAGGAAAAATCCATATGTTTACAGTATTGGCACAAAGTATAGCAGACATGTGGAACCCATGAATCCATATATGGATCTCTTCTAATGAAATATTGCACAATTGTCTCCTGGTTTTGCAGACCATGTAACCAAACCATGCATAATGATGAAATGATTTATTTTAATTGATCACGACCCATTTTCCATTTAAAATTATTTTGATTGTTGTTATCACCTATTTAAGAGTAATTAAATGAGTTTTTCTAATTGGATTCATCATTTTGGAATTGATATTTTGTATTGATTGAGTTTATACTACGTATTTTGTGGCCATGTATCTCAGAAAGGCATCTAAGAACCAAATAGAAGAAGTTGTGGAGTGTTTCTCATAGGCTAATCCTCTCATAGATCTTTATATTATTGAATCTGTTATCCAAACTATTCACACATTGGTTCAAGAGGGTTGAAGATATCAAGAATGAAGGTTGGAACATACTCAATAGTTTATGAATAAAACCCCATAATATTTTCATGGTGATAAAGGCCTCAAGATCTTAAGGAATTGATTGAAAATATTGAGATTATATTCTATTTTTTATGACTCCAGATACTTTTAAAGTTGGTTTATTCATCGCTATGTTATAAGTACCTAGTATAAAATAGTGTGAATCTATGTTTCAAGCCAAGTTTCATGAGGAACTCACTTGGGATATGTTTAAAAATATGTTCAATCAATAATTTTACCTAGAGAGATTAAGGTTGGTGGATGTATGATATTTTTTACCCAAGAGAAAGGGATTCATACTGTAATGAAATATACTACCCATTTTTTTAAACTGGTTCATCTTTTTTATGAGCTCATCATGAAAAATTATCTCAAGGATAGACAGTTTGAAATGGTGTTGATGCATGAGATTAGGTTAAGAAACATTATCCTATTATTTATAACCTATATTGAGGTAATGTATAATGTTGTGATGATTTATCTAGATATTTCATGTTTTATAGGCCTCTGTGGTTCCCCTTCTGCAGTAGGAGGAATTTAGAGATCGTCATTTAGCCAGAAGAGGAAACAAGAGGAGACCCACCAGGGTATCTATGAAGGAAATCATTATTCCTAAAATTCATCAAATGTGGAATCTCGTGTTAATAATAAAGTTTCCTATTTTTAGTGTGGGATAGTAGTACACACTAATGCAAATTGTCAAGAGGCATGCAAGATGTGTAACTAGTGTTGATGTCTAGGTCATCTTTAATGATTTTTCAGGAACCCTCTGTAGGGTAGTAGGGTTGTTTTTTATTTTACATGAGGTTCTAAAATCCAATATGGTGTATATATGGGTGAGGTGTCTCGTCATCAAGATAAAGTGGGTTTTCACTCAGCTAAGAGGGTACATAGTGGGACTAAGATTGGGAATCTATGTGTAGTTGAGCATGTTCCTAAGGACTCTGAGGTTGGCCCAACTATCGTGTGAGGTACATTATTTATTACATATTCTATAGATTTGGATTTGATAGATAGAAGTTCATATCAATATTTTACATCATCAAATTCAAATAAGGCATTGGGAATAGAATTACAGTTGATTCCATTTATGATAGATCTCTCCACTCCATTAGGAAAGAAGAAGGAGAAAGTCTTTAAGTGTCTAGAGTTCAATGTTGTAACTTTTTATTATATGATTATATGGTATTCCTTAGTCCTTGACTTGGATGTTTTTTATCTTATTATTAGAATAGACTGTATGATTAGTTTCATGTCCTATATTGATTGTTATCATAATCATGTTAAATTATTTTCTCCTAATGGGAACACCCATATCTTCAAGGGTGATTGGGATCCTAGGACATATAAATAATTACCTATCATTCTATATATTATGTGGATCTCATGGTAGTTATCTATATTTTTCTTTGAGGTGTTTGAGCATAGTTCTTTCAGTCGGATTTTGGTGATGGTAAAATGGTATCTTAAGGCCTTTCTTGAGTATTTTTCAGATTTACTACCCCAACACAAGGTAGAGTTATCTATTGAATTACTTCCAAGGAGAAATATGATTTCATTTCCATCTTATCAAATGGATTAAACAATGATTAAAATGTTTAAAATTAATTTGTAAGATCATGAAGTTAAGGGGTTTATTTAACCAATCATATCAGTGTGGGAATTATTGGTTCTCTTTGAAAAGAAGATGGATGGAAGACTTAAAATTTTAATTGATTATCATAAGATAAATAGAGTGATCGTCAAGAATAAATACATGTTTCTCCATATTAAGGACTACTTTGAATAACTGCGGTGAGACTAGTGGTTTTCAAATGTTCAATTGAGATTGGTTTACCATAATTTGAGTATTTGGGGGTGGTCATTCACAAGACCTATTTCGGGAGCATGTATGGGTACTATGTGTATTTTTTTATTCCATGCAGAATTACTAATGATATAGTATTTTTCATAGACTTGATTAATTTGATTTTACATTAATATATTGATGCCTTCATGGTTGTTTTCATGGATTATATTTTGGTATACTCCGAGATGAAGGGGTAGTATAAGGACCACCTAGTATTTGTTTTGGAAACATTAAAGGAACATCTCCTCTATGAAAAAATTTCTATATTTAAGTTTTGGATTCAGGAAGTGGGGTTTTTTGGTTATTTTGTATCTCAAAAGGTAATATTGGTTGATCTTGAGAAAATAAAGGTAGTGATATCTCTATAGTGTCCCAATAATGTGTTTAACTAGTACTCACCTGTGTGTATGCATGGTATATTGAATTAATGGTTTTTATTTAATAATATAATGCTATTTGTAAAAGTTACTAAGAAATTGTAATGTTTAATATTTTTTAATAACAAAGTTTTGGTGCATAAAAATGAAATAGGAGTACATAAAATATAGACATAATTAAATTACTAGAAAAAATTGATGTATAAAATACATATTCCAATGATCTAAAAAAAATACATTGGTCATATTAAAAAGTTCCAGAGTACATGTTCCAGTTTTCAAAAACGTGTATCACAAGTATTAAAAGAAAATAATAACTAAGAGAAAAGAAAATGATCCACTAATCATGAAATCTCCATATGCTTCACTGTTCTATGATTCTGTGTACATCACCAAAATCCAATTATATTAAACCTTATCACATTGAATGCATGAATGAAACCACGCATTAGTATTGAATATATTTAAAGGAACTCTTAATAAAAGATACAATGTTCATGCTCATGCAAGGAGGAATAGATATAGAAAACTCTATAACTCTAAAAACCCAACATAAACTATCATTATATTCCTCCCCATGAAGTGATCCCTTGACCACATTCAATCCACAACATTTGAAAAAGGAAAAAGCATCAGCATGAGGTCACAATTGATCATGCCAAATGAAAAAAATTCCATGGTTTGATGAGGATGAAGATTATGGGATATAATATTACCCAGCAATGAGACCACTCTAGGTGCATAGATTCACATGCATACAATCCTCTTTTGAACAACGGAGATGCTCTCATTATGGTCTGGAAAGAATTGTTTCACCACATACACTTTGCTCTTCCTTCCATCTCTTCTCCCTGTTTTGAGTGGAGTATGGCGACCTCCAAGCTGATTTCACTATCACATATGATGTGCTTTTCCTTGAATCTCTTCTCCCTATTTTGAGTGGAATATGGGTCCCTCCTAGCTGCATAAAACAAAACAAAAAAAGGCATTACGTCACAAAGATGAAGGATATTTAATTTAAGTATGGTTTTTTTAGGTGCAGTTTTTTCTATGACATCTGTGACAAACAATGGGGTTAGACCGGATTCCCCTAAGAGGCCTATTTGAGTACAAAAAGAAATTCACCTAGGAGAAAATCCATAGATTCCGAATATTTGAAAGATATTTTATTAGAATATGGTTTTTTTACATGTTGTTTTTGGAATGCCATATGTGTAGATCATTGTGATTGGGCCATATCATGATCAGTAGACTGTTAGGGAACAAAGAAAAAATCATCTAGGAAACCCCCTTAAAAGGTAAAATATTTTAATGAGATTTTTGTAAAATATGGTTATTTTAGGTACAGTATTTCATATTCAATATGGATACAATTATGCATAAGAAATATTTTAAAACACTATGTATGAGAAATTAGGAAACAATTGTACAAACAATCAAAAAAAGAGATAGTTTGGAAGAAAGTTAACATAACATATTGTGTATAGAAAATGTTTTAATTAAGAAAATAAGATTGAGTTTTTCTAAAATAGAATATTTTCTTAATGGTTTTTTAGTGTGTCTTTCAGATAGAGTGTCATCCACATCCTGCTTAGAAAAAGACTGCATGTCCTTGTTAGTAAAAGGCTGATATTAGTCGGTTGATTCATTGCTATAGTGAATTCCAAATTTTGGATGTTGGGTTGACATCATTGTGGATCCCTACGGTAGTTAATATGGGGGTTTTGGGACTTCTGTTGTATATAGTGGATAGTCATATGTAAAAAAATTGAAACTTGTTGAACCAAAATAAAAAAATTAAAGGAGATGTGTCAGATGTTACCTTTGAAAGTTGAACAGTATTCTGAAATTCTGATATTTTTTATTTCATTGGTCTAGATTTAAGATAGTCAAATCAATTTAATCTTGTAATTCATATCAAAATACATAAAGTAGAATGAAATTGAATAATTACCTGAATAGGTTTTTCTCTTACCTCGTATGCAGGTCTTTATATGAATTGAAATAGAACAATAGAGATAGAGAGACAATTCCTGGACACATCCGGCTCTCATGTTTCGGGGACTGTGGAAGCTGGTGTGGAGATCTAAGGTTGAATTCTATAACTAATCTGGTAGGTTCAGTCAATCTGGTCTTACAAAATAGAATCTAATTATAAGGAATTATAATCATTGGGAAAAAAACAAATTAAAATGGTACAGAAGTTTTGGTTTTCTTGAAATTGATGGGGACTTATAAGAATGGTTATAGATACATTTTCCTGCAATATACCCATAACAGGAAGAACATATGAAAAAAAATTCACCTATTTGATGCAAATCCCTATATTTATCCTTTGGTTACATATAGATAGAAAAAATACTAAATTTCAGCAGTTGAGAATAATCTGAAACAACAAACAAATTCATGAGATAAAGACTATACAGTAGCTTCAAAATATTGAAATAGTTGTCAAAAAATAGTGGTTATTAGATATAAGAACACAAACAATGGTCAGTAATGTCTAGTATGTCTAGCACCTTAAAGACTATAAATATATATATTATATGTTACTATAGTAGGTTTCATGACACTGCTTTCCAATTATTTCAAAATCTCAAATGCTTGTGCATGATCAATTTCAAACTGCCTTATATGTCGCTTATAATAAATGTTCATCATAATGTTATAGGTATAAACATTCAGTGACGGTCCAGATATCTCTAATTTTTTAAATATATTTTTTGTGAATTTTATTTCATTTTTGATAGCCAAATACTTCAATAAAAAGTTCCAGGACCTTATACTTGGGTAAAACCCCCATTCATATCCTAGAAAAACAAATTAGTTGCATACTTTATCATTACATTTTCTTGGGGACCTTAATAGGCTCACTGATTACAACATACCCCTATATAATTGGGTGGTTCTAATAAAATAGAAAAGATCAAAAAAATTCAATATGAATGAATTGTGAATAGAACATATGTGAACATCTACAGAAAACATCTTAGAAATATGTGATCAGATGAGATACAGATTCCTTCAATCAATAATTATGTAGGTTTAAGCATCCAGGGGTATTCCACTACTTTTAACTTATTCCCTAGTTGTTTCTTATAATAAAAGTGCATCATACCTAGCTGTAAACATTCAAAGATAGTTCAGACATCTTTAATTCCTTGAAAACAAATTATACGAATTCTATTTAATTTTTGGTAGCCAAACACTTCAGTAAAAAGTTACAGGACCTGATGAATTGGTAAAAAACTGCTTCCATAGACTGGAAAAACACATCAGTTTCATCTGTGATCATTAAATTAGCTTTGAGGACCTTAATAGGCTCACTGATTACAACATTTGACCCCTCTATAATTGGGTTGTTCCAATAAAATAGGAAAGATATCACACAATTCAATATGAATGAATTGAAATATATATAGTATGAAAATAGAAAATAAAACATCAGAGGAAACATTCAAATGATTATAGAAAATAAATAAGATGAACTTCAAATTGCAAACCATTACCAGCAAATCTAAATAAGGGGGAAAAATTTTTCATGCTCTAAAAGTTCGGCCCAGTGCGGACAGAAACCTCAAATAGAAAACCTGAATGGATAGTTGACAAAAAATACAATAGAAAAATTTCAGTACAGGAACAACTATTTTGATTCCCCACCATTATTTAAACCATAGTTAAAATTTATAATGACTTTTTTGATAATTAATTTACCTACTCCATATTATACATAAAAAATTCAAGGGGAACACATAGACAACATGTTAACATGTAAGATAAAATTATTGGGTGCAGTGGAGGGGGTTGACTACAATACTATAAAACAGAGGTGTGATATTATTATATTCATACCCTAAATCTTTGAAGCTAGTAAAGATCCAAGGCAGTATGAAATAGTTATTGATAACTAACACCATAGGACAACTGATGTATCTGAAATGAAATAAGGACAAGTTAAAAGTGCATGAAACAATGATAACAAAACAAAAAAAATTAAGCTATGCAAACCTGTACAAATAAGAACATCACAATGAGCAGTGTAATGTGAGGAACTAAAACATCATACTACCACTGAATCTCACTCATTACATGAGAAGCAGAAAAACCACTCTCTGAGAACACCTTCACAAAATATCCATGTTATACATGATATAATTGAATGGAAACACATAGACAATATGTTAACATATATGATAAAATTGTTGGTTGCGGTGAAGGGGTTGAATAGAATACTATAAAATAGAGGTGTGATCTAATTATATTCATTTCCTAAATCGTTGTTTCTAGTATAGATCTGAGGTAGTGTGAAACAATTCTTGATAACTAACATCATAGAAAAACTGGTGAGTCTGAAATGAAATAAGGACCAGTTAAAAGTTCATGAAATAATGATAACAAAAAACAATAGTTGAAGACATGCAGTCTTACACACATAAGAACATCACCATGAGCAGTGTAATGTGAGGAATAAAAACATCATACTTCCAATGAATCTTAGCCATACCATCAGAAGAAAAAAAACCACTTTCAAAGAACACCTACACAGACTATCCATATTATGCATAATAAAATTGAAGGTAAACACATAGACAAAATGTTAACATATATGATAAAATTGTTGGTTGCAATGGAAGGTGTTGACTACAATACTATAAAATAGAGGTGTGATCTTATTATATTAATTTCATAAAGCATTTAAGGTATTATAGATCCAAGGTATTATGAAACAATATTGATAACTAACATTATATGACAACTACTATATCTGAAATGAAATAAGGACCAGTTAAATGTCCATGAAACAGTGATAACAAAACACAAAAGGTTAAGCCATGAAAACTTTACAAATAATAACATCACCATGATGAGTGTAATGAGAGAAAGAAAAACATCATACTACCACTGGATCTAACTGATACCATGAGAAGCAGAAAAACCAATGTCTGAGAACACCTTCACAAAATATCCATTTATACATAATAAAATTTAATGTAAATACATAGAAAACATGTTAACATATATGATAAAATTGTTGGTTGCAGTGAAGGGGTTGACTGGAATACTATAAAACAGAGGTTTGACCTTATTATATTCATTTCCTAAAGAATTTATGCAAGTATATATCTAAGGTAGTATGAAAAAATTTTTGATAACTAACATTATAGAACAACTAGTGAGTCTGAAATGAAATAAGGACCAGTTAAAAGTTCAGGAAACAATGATAAAAAAAACAACAGTTTAAGCCATGAAAACCTACACACATAAGAACATCACCATGAGTAGTGTAATGTGAGGAACAAAAGCATCATACTACCAATGAATCTTAGTGTAGAGACCCCAAGCTTGATGTACATGGACATTACATTACTTTTGCGGAATACTTAATACATAACAAAAACAGACACACAAGGATCGTAATAGTTTAGTGTCTTTGGAAACTTGGAATATAAACTTCTAATCATGTTGAAAGATCTTCAACAACTCCCATAAAGATCTTATCCTTTTTGTTTCCTTACCTAAAACCTTTCTTTATTTCCTGGGGAAAATAAAACATAAAAAGGGTGAGCTCAAATGCTCTGTAAGGTCAAACATAGAGAACATAAAACAATCCATAAACTTTTGAAAGAAAAAAACTTGAACATGAAATTTAAACATCAAAATCTTGAGCAAAGACATAAATCGTGGAAGTATGTAATGAATATATCATAATGGAACATCAAACATGATAAAATATAATGGTAATAAAACATGTAATTGTGGCAACCATTCAGCACATGTTATGATTTCCATAGTAGCCAAGGCATTGCTGCCAAGACCATCTTAGTGGAAAAAGTCCCTTTCTGAATCGATTTCATTCCTCATTTCAGTCCTGTAACACTGAACCAGATTAACTTACTGTTCCGGACATGTCTATCTCATGAGATATAAATCTTTACCCAATGAATTGGAGGGAGATATAGTTCCCACCCATCTCATAATTAAATCATTCTTACTTGTGCCACAAAATAAACATACATCATTCATAATAACCCAACGAATAAAATGGGTTTCATAAACATCATCCCATCATCACATAATACATATAAAAGAAATGGATATCATTTCATAAAAATAAAATTGAAACCATTTAAATCATGGAGACTTTATACTTGAACCATACACAAATGAAATAATTTCATCTTAGATGGAAAATGGTTTTGATAAGACACTTGAAATGAATTCTTGAGGAAAATATCCTTTCTTCTTCAAAATCAATTTATTTTCACAAAACCTCATCCAATTTTAAAAGAAAAATATTTTGTTGAAAATATTCATGAAATCTTTTGGAGGAAGATTCATGAAAATAAGTCTTTATAAAACCGTAAAAATCCTTTCATTACGTATAAGTTAAAAAAACATTCTTCTTGTACTTTTGCCGAAAAAGTCAAAAAAGTACCTCGTAACGTAAACAAAAGAAATATTCCTTACATAACATGTAGTAAAAGTAAAAAATGGGTAAAAAGGACTTTAAACATACATTAAAACACTTTTATAAAACATGGACATGGATAATAGAAATAACCCCAGTAAATACTTACGAATAAGCAATCTCGGATAAAAATGAGATTTGCAAAATTATCCCTTACCTTAGGTCCGATATGCTTCGTATGGATCCGAACATCCTGTATAATGATTTAAATAATGTCATTGACTTATTACATAATCATATTCATTTTTATTATATCATATATGTTTCAATTATGACTTTATATTACCCGTTCTTTTGTAAATTCCATGTTAAAGCAGCGTTTTGGGTAAAATCATTTCATTTATCGTATGTGTTTCGACTTGTCGTTCTTGATATTATTACTTATATCCTGATTTACATAATTCCAGAATTTAAAACATGATTTATATATAATATATATTCATCATATACATATATATTATAGATCGATAAAAGGAATGAAATACACCGTTCATGGAGACGGTAGGCCGTACGTACGCATGAACGTTGTTTTTGTTTCCTTATTGAATTGAATGAAACTAAATACATGAAATACATATATATATATATACATATATCAAGTAGCATTATTATTTCATATATTTCATTATTATTTATTATATAAACTTTATGATCATTCAAGTATGGTTAACATGGAGAATGAATCTCATCGCGTCGTGGAGACGGTAGTCCATACGTACGCACGAGCGATGATATCATTCCCATAATTATTGAATAGAATTGGAGTGGATGGTATAATATATCACAATAAGTATTATGGTATAATAACCATATATATTTATTCTTTACACCATTATACCCATCCATGTAAGGTGTTGGTGGAAAAACAGATTACACCACGACGTGGAGACGGTATTCC
Organism: Viscum album; assembly: GCA_963277665.1. NCBI lineage: Eukaryota > Viridiplantae > Streptophyta > Magnoliopsida > Santalales > Viscaceae > Viscum > Viscum album. The sequence goes on along the minus strand of OY728151.1, from coordinate 1,360,373,411 downwards.
GTACGTACGCACGCGCGGTGATTTTGTTTTCCGTAGGATTTATTGAAGGTGAAATAGGGTTGTTTCATATTTATAATAACATATCAGTATATTAGGGATACTGATTTTATTACTTCATAATGAAAAAACTAAATAAGATGGAGTAGAAAAACGATGGAACTTGAAGAAAACGGTAGAAGGTATTACCTCTTCCTCGAAGTGCCTCCTTTAAACTTTCTCTTAGGGCACTAGAGTTGGTATTTTGAGAAGACCAGTACCTCTAGTAGGTTTATAAGGATGTGGGGAAGTTAAATGGTCAGGTTTTAGCTGGGATTGAAGGCTCAATGTGGTATAAGGAGGAGAGGGAGGAGGTGCCCTTTTATAAGGGAGGAGAGGGGCACCTTTGGAATCCTCAAAAATATTAGTTTAATATAAATTCAAACCCCACATAAAAACCTAAAAAAATGACTCAATTAGAATATTAGATGAGATAGGGTTGTAATCTCATCCACCAATCAAATTTAGACATGTTTTGATCTTATTTTAATCCTTATCATTTTGATTTATCCTTATTTAATCTATTTAAGTTTATTTGTGGTAATAAAATTCTAAATTTTAAATGGTTATAAATAATCACTTATGTTTTGTTAATTTTACATAATTGGATACTTTATACCATTTTAGACTATATAAATTTCAATTTATAATTTTTAAATATTTTTGTGATTTTTAAACAATTTAATAATATGTTATTTTTATAAAATAACAATAGTGTCAATTTTAAAACTATTCATTTATTTGAATTTAAATAAAATTGACACAGAGGATATATTCGAACTAAAATATTTAATAGATTCCTAACATGTCAAATCTGTCTAGAAAATTCGTTGATCACATTAAACAGTTCATATAATATTTATTTTAATATTTTTAAAACCATTTATTTGGTATATCTCTTAATAAAATAATTAGTACAACATTTTTGTATAATTATTTAATATACTTATTTGTTGCATAAAATTTAAAAATAAAATACTTTGATGAATATAAATATCAAATATTTTATAATAATAATTTTACTCGAACTTATCATCTTAAAATAAAAACATGTAAATTGTTATCTTTACTAAATTATGAAAGAGACAACTTTGGAATCATTTAAAATAAAATATTATAAGTGTCATAATCGCCTTAATAAGGATCCAAATGGGAAAAAATTCAGACAGTGGATGATTAGGGTTTATATATACACTAATAATAAGTTTTTTGCAGATTTTTAAGCCTTTTGATATGTATTACTATTTCAATAAAAACTATATTATTGATTTTTCACTAAATAAATAATTCCTGCATCATTAATGTATAAGATAATAAGGTAATTAAATAACTCTTAAAAATTACAAATAAATTACCATGAAAAATAAAAACATTTTATCTTTCAAATGAGTATTTATAACCTAATTTATTTTCTGTATAAATTTATATTAAAAATACTTTAATTATTAAAGTTAAGTGAGACATATTTCACTTTCATTTAAATAAAATAAACTAAAGGTCTTAATCACCTCCAAGTGGGTTCCAATGGATTCCATTTTGACCCAAATATGCCTTAGGACAAAATATAATCATCCAATTATATTAAGAAAAGTGTTAAGGTAATTTTATAATATTATATTTACAATTAATTACCCGATTTATCTTTTACTATGGTAAATAAAATTTACCGTAGTTAATATTCATAATGCCCAAAAATAAAAAGTAGCTTATTAACACAATTTTGACCCACTGATTCCAAATATGGAATCCATTTTTCTAAATTTAATACACAAAAGTTACAGAAATTAATTTAAAATTAATCATGTTGTTAAGAAAACGTGTTTTAAAAGTTATAACAATGCAAAAGATTGAAATGTTTTTACCTGTGAATTCAATGTAAAATTAATGTTAATGACATACATTATATTAAATGGTAAAAATATATTCTATTTATACTTTAAAACCATTCAATATTATAATTTAACCACATAAATTATTGTGATGAAAAAATTTGTTTTTAATTAAAATATAGCATGTTTTTACTATTCATCAAAATATGAAAGTTATCAGAATAATATGAAAATTTTGTCCAAAGTCAATTTTTATTTCTTGATTCCAAAGAATAATTTTATTTTGTCAAATTGAACTTATAAACATGTAAAAAACTAGATTTAAAGTGGGTGCGCCATCAAAAGGCGGCAAAACTGCAGTTTTTGAAAAATACTTATTTTACCCGAAAATTTTACTTTGTTTTTATACCATGTTCTAGAAAATGTGTAAGATGAATAATAATGTTATAAAATTCGACAGATAGTTAATACTATTTATAACGACTAGTTCGTAATAATATTATAACATTATATCGTTGTTTAGTAAAACCCGGTATTGCGTACAACACATGCTATTGAGGAAGGTCGTGATTGCGTGTAATGCAAGTCAAGTCAGGGTTGCGTGTAGTGCAAGACTTCTTTGTTGTTTTGTATAAAAGAATCCAACCATATTTCATTTATACATTGAATATATATATATATATACATATATATATTCACTCAATTTTGCGAACTTGAAATTGTGTGTAACACGATCCAAGAATAATGTTACGTATACTACAAGCTAATGCAGTGTTGCGTATAGTACAAGCTAATCTTGGTGTAGTGTATAATAGAAGATAAAAGAAATTAAAAATAATATATCTCATAAAATCTTGGGGTGTTACATTCTACCCCCCTTAAAATGAATTTTTTCCTCGAAATTCGTCGGGGTTATAAATCATTTACTATTCATAGAAACCCACATCGTAAAAAAGAATACTAAAACTTAATTTTAAAAACTAAAGTAATAAATGTAACGATTACCCAAAGTAACTCATCACTGGGTTTCCATATAGAAGAACATAGGTGAAAATATGGATATGGAAGAAAAATCTAACCATCAAGTTCTGAAAGATAGTGGTAGAGAACATGGCTATGAAAAAGCCATCAATCACAAAGCCATAAATTTGTGATGATCTAAGGTACCATCTGATTCATCAGATATAAGAGCACTAGGACAACATTTTTGGTTTTCAATATCATTTCCCTAAAGTTGAAAATTTTTAATCAGAAGAAATACTTGCTTGATTTTGGTACAATATCACTGTTTTTCGTGCTTTGAACAATTTCCACTTCATCTCTTAAAGAAATGAAGTTGAATTTTTCATTCGTGAATTGTTAACAGATCATGTGATAGAATGATGGGTCATTCCATTTGTTTCAAACAAAAGGTTTTCAAAAGTTATAAAATATACATAAGTCCATCTATGGTGAGGTTAATCGTATACGATTCCAAAAATGAACTTATACTTCATCTATCATGCCGCTTAGTAAAATAAAACTAGTTTCTACTAACCAGGGACTTCCTATGGGCCATTGGTATGCGATAAAGGCCAGTCGCACTTCAGTTGTGGGTTCGATTCCCACAGCCTTGTCCAACGCGATGGGCTATCGCCCGTCCTGCAGGTTGTCCTTTTTCTAAAACTACATTACTATAACATCCCATCAATAATATCGAAAAAAGTTCTATCCTTAAACAATACTAACTTACGTCCAATATAATCCATTCCAATCTTTAGGATTATCTAAAATACTTCGGTCCAACCTCATAGTATAAAGAAGACAATTACTAGAAAGGTTATCTACCAAGAATGTGAATACAAGCATTTATCCCACATATATCATAAGATATATCTTGTTGGTTTTATTCCAAACACATGAATCCCTTAGTCATATATTCTCTTGAAACATAAATTACCATAGAACCTTAGTGAAAACATGAATACTATCAAAAGGTAACTCTTTCAACATACCAAAATCCAAAAAAAATCTATATAATCAAACCATAATATCACTTAGTCCTTATATCAGTCATGAGCTCATTAATACAATCAAACATCTCATTATCTTTTTATCCCTTCATTATGCGCATATCATCTACTTTCCAAAAATATCTGAATAACCTTCCATGGTTACTGGTACCATTCAACATATACTTTCAAATACTTTAGGAAAAACAATAGTGTAACAATCCTTAGATGATTCTTTATTCCATAGTAACATACATTATTCTTTATAAACATACAATCATTCAACTAACTTCTTAAACCACTGACTCAGATTTATCATTTCTTTCATCTCATATTTCATTTTTAGTCTCTTCATCATCATCCACATAAATACTACTCATATGACCATGCTGATTCTCTTCATGAGATTTTCCCTTAGGGCATTGGTTTTCATAATGCCCATACATTCCACATTTAAAACATCTAATCATTATTGATGTCGTAGAAATACCATTATCTTGGTTCATGGTGTTAATTGAACCTTTTCCTTTGCACTTACTGGCTTTGTGTCCTTCTTTTCCACACCCAAAGAATCTTCCAGTTCCTTTGAAACAATCTCCCTGATGCCTCTTCCCACATGATTTACATGAGGGAAATTGAACTTTCTTTCCTCTATGATCATCATGAAACTCCATCTTTCTCTTATTATCTGAGTCGGGAAACTTATCAAAGTTGAGATTATTGATCATATTATGAGATTGATGATTAGGCATAATAACTATGTTTGGACTTCCAAATCCCGTTTCATTTGGTTGCTTATGAAGAATATCATTCCATTGTCCGTCATATTCTCCATTATCATGAATCTTCCTATTTCCAGCCATTTTCTAAAACCCAAAAAGAATAGTGTGAGTGGAAAAAATCATGCTAGGGAAAAAAACATATTAAAGGGGGAGTACCCTCAATATCTAACATCTTAGGTTAAATTCTAATATCGTTACCGTAGTTCTAGGACTATATCCTATACGTATACTTATCCTTAGGGACATTCCTAGACATACCTTAGAAATATCTCTAGGGATCTCACTAACATTTTCGCATCCTAGTTTCCAAAGGTTGACTAAACCTTTCCTCTGATACCAACTGTAGAGACCCTAAGCTTAACGTACATGGACATTACATTAATTTTGTGGAATACTTAATACATAACAAAAACAGACACACAAGGATCGAAAAAGTTTAGTGTCTTTGGAAACTTGGAATATAAACTTCTAATCAGGTTGAAAGATCTTCAACAACTCCCATAACGATCTTCCCCTTTTTGTTTCCTTACCTAAAACCTTTCTTTATTTCCTGGAGAAAATAAAACATAAAAAGGGTGATCTCAAATGCTCCGTAAGGGCAAACATAGAGAACATAAAACAATCCATAAACATTTGAAAGCAAAAAGCTTGAACATGAAATTTAAACATCAAAATCTTGAGAAAAGACATAAATCATGGAATTACATAAGGCATATATCATAATGGAACATCAACCATGATAAAATATAATGGTAATAAAACATATAATTGTGGAAACCATTTAGCACATGTTATGATTTCCATAGTATCCAAGACATTGCTGCCAAGACCATCTTAGGGGACAAAGTCCCTTTCTGAATCGAGTTCATTCCTTGTTTCAGTCCTGTAACACTGAACCAGATTAACTTACTATTCCATCCATGTCTATCTCATGAGATATAAATCTTTATCCAATTCATTGTAGGTAGATATAGTTCCCACCCATCTCATAATTAAATCATTCTTACTTGTGCCACAAAATAAACATACATCATTCATAATAACCCAACGAATAAAATGGGTTTCATAAACATCATCCCATCATCACATAATCCATATAAAAGAAATGGATATCATTTCATAATAAGAAAAGTGAAACCATGTAAATCATATAGAATTTATACTTTAACCATACACATATGAAATAATTTCATCTTAGATGGAAAATGGTTTGGGTAAGACACTTGAAATGAATTCTTGAGGAAAATATCCTTTCTTCTTCAAAATCAATTTTTTTCACAAAACATCAACCAATTTTAAAAGAAAAATATTTTTTTTTAAATAGTCATGAAATCTTTTGGAGGAAGCTTCATGAAAATAAGGTTTTATAAAACCGTAAAAATCCTTTCATGACGTATAAGTTAAAAAAAACATTCTTCTCGTACTTTTGCCGGAAAAGTCAAAAAAGTACCTCGTAACGTAAACAAAAGAAATATCCCTTACATACCATGTAGTAAAAGTAAAAAATGGGTAAAAAGGACTTTAAAAATACATGAAAACACTTTTATAAAAGATGTACATGGATAATATAAATAACCCCAGTAAATACTTACGAATAAGAAATCTCGGATAAAAATGAGATTTGAAAAATTATCCCTTACCTTAGGTCCGATATGCTTCATATGGATCCGAACCTCCTGTATAATGATTTAAATAATTCCATTGACTTATTAAATAATCATATTCATTGTTATGATATCATATATGTTTCACTTATGACTTTATATTACCCGTTCTTTTTTAAATTCCATGTTAAAGCAGCGTTTTGGGTAAAATCATTTCATCTATCATATGTGTTTCGACTTGTCGTTCTTGATATTATTACTTATATCCTGATTTAAATAATTCAAGAATGTAAAACATGATTTATATATAATATATATTCATCATATACATATATATTATAGATCGATAAAAGGAATGAAATACACCGTTCATGGAGATGGTAGGTCGTACGTACGCATGAACGTTGTTTTCATTTCCTTATTGAATTGAATGAAACTAAATAGATGAAATACATATATATATACATAAATAAAGTAGAATTATTATTTCATATATTTCATTATTATTCATTATATAAACTTTATGATCATTCATGTATGGTTAACATGGAGAATGAATCTCATCGCGTCATGGAGACAGTAGTCCGTACGTACGCACGAGTGATGATATTGTTCCCATAATTATTGAATAGGATTGGAGTGGATGGTATAATATATCAGAATAAGTATGATGTTATAATAACCATATATAGTTATTCTTTACACCATTATACCCATCCATGTAAGGTGTTGGTGGAAAAACAGATTACACCACGGCGTGGAGACGGTATTCCGTACGTACGCACGTGCGGTGATTTTGTTTTCTGTAGGATTGATAGAAGGTTAAATAGGGTTGTTTCATATTTATAATAACATATAAGTATATTAGGGATACTGATGCTATTACTTCATAATTAAACAACTAAATAATAGGGAGTATAAGAAGAATGGATCTTGAAGAAAACAGTAAAGGTATTACCTCTTTCTCGAACTGCCTCCTGTAAACTTTCTCTTAGGGCACTAGAGTTGGTCTTTTGAGAAGACCAGTACCTCTAGTAGGTTTATAAGGAAGTGGGGAAGTGAAATGGGCAGAGGTTTTCTGGGCTTGAAGGCTCAAAGTGGTGTAAGGAGGAGAGGGAGTAGGTGCCCTTTTATAAGGTAGGAGAGGGGCACCTTTGGAATCCTCAAAAAAATTAGTTTAATATAAATTCAAAATCCACATAAAAACCTACAAAAATTACTCAATTCGAATATTAGATGAGATAGGGTTGTAATCTCATCAACCAATCAAATTTAGACATGTTTTGATCTTATTTTAATCCTTATCATTTTGATTTATCCTTATTTAATCTATTTAAGTTTATTTGTGGTAATAAAATTATAAATTTTAAATGGTTATAAATAATCACTTATGTTTTTTTAATTTTCAATAATTGGATACTTAATTCACTTTTCGAATATATAAATTTCAATTTATAATTTTTAAATATTTTTTGTGATTTTTAAACAATTTAATAATATGTTATTTTTATAAAATAACAATAGTGTCAATTTTGACACTATTCATTTATTTGAATTTAAATAAAATCTAAAGAGAGGATATATTCTAACTAAAATATTTAATAGATTCCTAACATGTCAAATTTGTCTAGAAAATTCGTGGAGCACATTAAACAGTTTATATAATATTTATTTTAATATTTTTAAAACCATTTATTTGGTATATCTCTTAATAAAATAATTAGTACAACATTTTTGTATAATTATTTAATATACTTATTTGTAGCATAAAAATTAAAAATAAAATCCTTTTATGAGGATAAATATCAAATATTTTATAATAGTAATTTTACTCGAATTTATCATCTTAAAATAACAACATGTAAATTGTTATCTTTACTAAATTATGAAAGTGAAAACTTTGGAATCATTTAAAATAAAATATTATAAGTGCCATAATCGCCTTAATAAGGATCCAAATGGTCAAAAATTAGTCCCGTGGATGATTAGGGTTTATATATACACTAATAATGAGTTTTTTGCAGATTTTTGGGCCTTTTGATATGTATTACTATTTCAATAAAAACTATATTATTGATTTTTCACTAAATAAATAATTTCTGCATCATTAATGTTTAAGATAATAAGGTAATTAAATAACTCTTAAAAATTAAAAATAAATTACCATGATAAAGAAAAACATTTTATCTTTCAAATGATAATTTATAACCAAATTTATATTCTGTATAAATTTATATTAAAAATACTTTAATTATTAAAGTTGAGTGAGACATATTTCACTTTCCTTTAAATAAAATAAACTAAAGGTCTTAATCACCTCCAAGTGGGTTCCAATGGATTCCATTTCGACCCAAATATGTCTTAGGACAAAATATAAGCATCCAATTATATTAAGACAAGTTTTAGGGTAATTTTATAATATTATATTTACCCTTAATTACCCGATTTATCTTTTACTATGATAAATAAAATTTACCGTAGTTACTATTCATAATGCCCAGAAATAAAAAGTAGCTTATTAACACAATTTGGACCCACTGATTACAAATATGGAATCCATTTTTCTAAATTCAATACACAAAATTTGCAGAAATTAATTTAAAATTAATCTCATTCTTAAGAAAACGTGTTTTAAAAGTTATAACATTGCAAAAGATTGAAATGTTTTTACCTATGAATTCAATGTAAAATTAATGTTAATGACATACATTATATTAAATGGTAAAAATATATTCTATTTATACTTTAAAACCATTCAATATTATAATTTAACCATATAAATTATTGTGATGAAAAAAGTTGTTTTTAATTAAAATATAGCATGTTTTTTCTATTCATCAAAATATGAAAGTTACCAGAATAATATGAAAAATTTATCCAAAGTCAATTTTTATTTCTTTATTCCAAAGAAGAATTTTATTTTGTCAAATTTAACTTATAAACATGTCAAAAACAAGATTTAAATTGGGTGCGCCATCAAAAGGAGGCAAAACTGCATTTTTTGAAAAATACTTATTTTACCCGAAAATTTTATTTTGTTCTTATACCATGTTCTAGAAAATGTGTAAGATGGATAATAATGTTATAAAATTGAAAATATAGTTAATACTATTTATAACGGCTAGTTCATAATAATATTATAACAATATATCGTTGTTTAGCAAAACCCGGTATTGCGTACAACACACGCTATCGAGGAAGGTCGTGATTGCGTGTAATGCAAGCCAAGTCAGGGTTGCGTGTAGTGCAAGACTTCTTTGTTGTTTTGTATAAAAGAATCCAACCGTATTTCATTTATACATTTAATATATATATATATATACATATATATATTCACTCAATTTTGCGAACTTGAAATTGTGTGTAACACGATCCAAGAATAGTGTTACGTATACTACAATCTAATGCGGTGTTGCATATAGTACAAGCTAATCTTGATGTAGTGTATAATACAAGATCAAAGAAATTAAAAATGATATATCTCATAAAATCTTGGGGTGTTACATTCTACCCCCCTTAAAATGAATTTCATCCTCGAAATTCGTCGGGGTTATAAATCATTTACTATTCATAGAAACCCACATCGTAAAAAAGAATAATAAAACTTAATTTTAAAAACTAAAGTAATAAATGTAACGATTACCCAAAGTAACTCATCACTAGGTTTCCATATATAAGAACATAGGTGAAAATATGGATATGGAAAAAAAATATAACTATCATGTTCTGATGGAGAGTGGTAGAGAACATAGCTATGAAAAATCCATCAATCACAAAGCCATAAATTTGTGATGATCTAAGGTACCATCTGATTCATCGGATATAAGAGCACTAGGACAACATTTTTGGTTTTCAATATCATTACCCTAAAGTTGAAAATTTTGAATTAGAAGAAATACTTGCTTGATTTTGGTACAATCTCACTGTTGTTCGTGCTTTGAACAATTTCCACTTCATCTCTTAAAGAAATGAAGTTGAATTTGTTATTCGTGAAGTGTTAACAGATCATGTGATAGAATGATGGGTCATTCCATTTGTTTCAAAAAAAAATTTATCAAAAGTTATCAAATATACATAAGTCCATCTATGGTGAGGTTAATCATATACGATTCCAAAAATGAACTTATACTTCATCTATCATGCTGCTTAATAAAATAAAACTAGTTTCTACTAACCAGGGACTTCCTGTAGGCCATTGGTATGCGATAAAGTCCAGTCGCACTTCAGTTGTGGGTTAGATTCCCACAGCCTTATCCGACGTGATGGGTTGTCGCCCGTCCTGTAGGTTGTCCTTTTTCTAAAACTACATTACTATAACATCCCATCAATAATATTGAAAAAAGTTCTATCCTTAAACAATACTAACTTAAGTCCAACATAATTCATTCCAATATTTAGGCTTATCTAAAATACTTCGGTCCAAGATCATAGTATAAAGAAGACAATTACTAGAAATGTTATCTACCAAGAATGTGAATACAAGCATTTATCCCACATATATCATAAGATATATCTTGTTGGTTGTATTCCAAACACATGAATCCCTTAGTCATATATTCTATTGAAACATAAATTACCATAGAACCTTAGTGAAAACATGAATACTGTCAAAAGGTAACTCTTTCCACATACAAAAATCCCAAGAAAATCTATATAATCAAACCATAATATCACTTAGTCCTTATATCAGTCATGAGCTCATGAATACAATCAAACATCTCATTTTCTTCTTATCCCTTCATTATGCGCATATCATCTACTTTCCAAAAATATCTGAATAAACTTCCATGGTTACCGGTACCATTCAACATATACTTTAAAATAATTTCAAAAAAACAATAGTGTAACAATCCTTAGATGATTCTTTATTCCATAGTACCATACATTATTCTTTATAAACATACAATCATTCCACTAACTTCTTAAACCACTGACTGAGCTTTATCATTTCTTTCATCTCATATTTCATTTGTAGTCTCTTCATCATCATCCGCATAAATACTACTCATATGACCATACTGATTCTCTTTATGAGATTTTCCCTTAGGTCATTGGTTTGCATAATGCCTATACATTCCACATTTAAAACATCTAATCATTGTTGATGTCATAGAAATACCATTATCCTGGTCCATGGTGTTAACTGAACCTTTTCCTTTGCACTTACTAGCTTTGTGTCCTTCTTTTCCACACCCAAAGCATCTTCCAATTCCTTTGAAACAATCTCCCAGATTCCTCTTCCCACATGATTTACATGAGGGAAATTGAACTTTATTTCCTCTATGATCATCATGAAACTCCATCTTTCTCTTATTATATGAGTCGGGAAACTTACCAAAGTTGAGATTATTGATCATATTATGAGATGGATGATTAGGCATAATAACAATGTTTGGACTTCCAAATCCCGTTTCATTTGGTTTCTCATGAATAATATCATTCCATTGTCCGTCATATCCTCCATTATCGTGAATCTTCCTTTTTCCAGCCATTTTCTAAAACCCAAAAAGAATAGTGTGAGTGGAAAAAATCTTGCTAGGGAAAACAACATAGTAAAGGGGGAGTACCCTCAATATCTAACATCTTAGGTTAAATTATAAGATCGTTACCGTAGTTCTAGGACTATATCCTATACGTATACTTATCCTTAGGGACATCCCTAGACATACCTTAGAAATATCTCTAGGGATCTCACTAACTTTTTGGAATCCTAGTTTCTAAAGGTTGACTAAACCTTTCCTCTGATACCAACTGTAGAGACCCGAAGCTTTACGTACATGCACATTACATTACATTTGTGGAATACTTAATACATAACAAAAACAGACACACAAGGATCGTAATAGTTTAGTGTCTCTGGAAACTTGGAATATAAACTTCTAATCATGTTGAAAGATCTTCAACAACTCCCATAATGATCTTACCCTTTTTGTTTCCTTACCTAAAACCTTTCTTTGTTTCCTGGGGAAAATAAAACATAAAAAGGGTGAGCTCAAATGCTCCGTAAGGGAAAACATAGAGAACATAAAACAATCCATAAACATTTGAAAGCAAAAAACTTGAACATGAAATGTAAACATCAAAATCTTGAGCAAAGACATAAATCATGGAAGTACGTAAGGAATATATCATAATGGAACATCAACCAAGATAAAATATAATGGGAATAAAACATGTAATTATCAAAACCATTCAGCACATGTTATTATTTCCATAATATCCAAGGCATTACTACCAAGACCATCTTAGTGGACAAAGTCCCTTTCTGAATTGAGTTCATTCCTCGTTTCAGTCTTGTAACACTGAACCCTATTAACTTACTATTCCATCCATGTCTATCTCATGAGATATAAATATTTACCCAATGCATTGGAGGGAGATATAGGTCCCACCCATCTCATAATGAAATCATTCTTACTTGTGCCACAAAATAAACATACATCATTCATAATAACCCAACGAATAAAATGGGTTTCATAAACATCATCTCATCATCACATAATCCATATAAAAGAAATAGATATCATTTCATAATAAGAAAAGTGAAACCATTTAAATCATGGAGACTTTATACTTGAACCATACACATATGAAATAATTTCATCTTAGATGGAAAATGGTTTTGATAAGACACTTGAAATGAATTCTTGAGGAAAATATCCTTTCTTCTTCAAAATCAATTTCTTTTCACAAAACATCATGCAATTTTAAAAGAAAAATATTTTTTTTAAAATATTCAGGAAATATTTTGGAGGAAGATTCATGAAAATAAGGCTTTATAAAACCGTAAAAATCCTTTCATGACGTATAAGTTAAAAAAACATTCTTCTCATACTTTTGCCGGAAAAGTCAAAAAAGTACCTCGTAACGTAAAAAAAAGAAATATCCCTTACATACCATGTAGTAAAAGTAAAAAATGGGTAAAAAGGACTTTAAAAATACATGAAAACACTTTTATAAAACATGGACATGGAAAATAGAAATAACCCCAGTAAATACTTACGAATAAGCAATCTCGGATAAAAATGAGATTTGAAAAATTATCCCTTACCTTAGGTCCGATATGCTTCTTATGGATATGAACCTCTTGTATAATGATTTAAATAATGTCATTGCCTTATTAAATATTAATATTCATTGTTATTATATCATATAAGTTTCACTTATGACTTTATATTACCCGTTCTTTTGTAAATTCCATGTTAAAGCAGCGTTTTGGGTAAAATCATTTCATTTATTGTATGTGTTTCGACTTGTCATTCTTGATATAATTACTTATATCCTGATTTAAATAATTCCAGAATGTAAAACATAATTTATATATAATATATATTAATCATATACATATATATTATAGATCGATAAAAGGAATGAAATACACCGTTCATGGAGATGGTAGGTCGTACGTAGGCATGAACGTTGTTTTCGTTTCCTTATTGAATTGAATGAAACTAAATAGATGACATAAATATATATATACATAAATTCAGTAGAATTATTATTTCATATATTTCATTATTATTCATTATATAAACTATATGATCATTCATGTATGGTTAACATGGAGAATGAATCTCATCACGTCGTGGAGACGGTAGTCCGTACGTACGCACAAGCGATGATATCGTTCCCATAATTATTGAATAGAATTGGAGTGGATGGTATAATATATCATAATAAGTATGATATTATAATAACCATATATATTTATTCTTTACACCATTATACCCATCCATGTAAGGTGTTGGTGGAAAACATATTACACCACGGCGTGGAGACGGTATTCCGTACGTACGCACGCGCGGTGATTTTGTTTTCCATAGGATTGATAGAAGGTGAAATAGGTTTGTTTCATATTTATAATAACATATCAGTATATGAGGGATACTTATGTTATTACTTCATAATGAAACAACTAAATAAGAGGGAGTAGAAGAAGAATGGAACTTGAAGAAAACGGTAGAATGTATTACCTCTTTCTCGATGTGCCTCTTTTAAACTTTCTCTTAGGGCACTAGAGTTTGTCTTTTGAGAAGACCAGTACCTCTAATAGGTTTCTAAGGAAGTGGGGAAGTGAAATGGGTAGGGGTTTTCCAGGCTTGAAGGATCAAAGTGCTGTAAGGAGGAGAGGAAGGAGGTGCCCTTTTATAAGGGAGGAGAGGGGCACCTTTGGAATCCTCAAAAATATTAGTTTAATATAAATTCAAACCCCACATAAAAACCTACAAAAATGACTCAATTCGAAGATTAGATGATATAGGGTTGTAATCTCATCAACCAATCAAATGTAGACATCTTTTGATCTTATTTTAATCCTTATCATTTTGATTTATCCTTATTTAATCTATTTAAGTTTATTTGTGGTAATAAAATTGTAAATTTTAAAAGGTTATAAATAATCACTTATGTTTTGTTAATTTTCCATAATTGGATACTTTATGCCATTTTAGACAATATAAATTTAAATTTATAATTTTTAAATATTTTTGTGATTTTTAAACAATTTAATAATATGTTATTTTTATAAAATAACAATAGTGTCAATTTTGACACTATTTATTTATTTGAATTTAAATAAAATCTAAAAAGAGGATATATTCGAACTAAAATATTTAATAGATTCCTAACATGTCAAATTTGTCTAGAAAATTCGTGGAGCACATTAAACAGTTCATATAATATTTATTTTAATATTTTTAAAACCATTTATTTGGTATATCTCTTAATAAAATAATTAGTACAACATTTTTGTATAATTATTTAATATACTTATTTGTTGCATAAAAATTAAAAATAAAATTCTTTGATGAAGATAAATATCAAATCTTTTATAATAATAATTTTAATCGAATTTATCATCCTAAAATAACTACATGTAAATTGTTATCTTTACTAAATTATGAAAGTGACAACTTTGGAATCATTTAAAATAAAATATTATAAGTGTCATAATCACCTTAATAAGGATCAAAATGGTCAACAATTAGGCCAGTGGATGATTAGGGTTTATATATACACTAATAATAAGTTTTCTGCAGATTTTTGGGCCTTTTGATATGTATTACTATTTCAATAAATACTATATTATTGATTTTTCACTAAATAAATAATTTTTGCATCATTAATGTATAAGATAATAAGGTAATTAAATAACTCTTAAAAATTACAAATAAATTACCATGATAAATAAAAACATTTTATCTTTCAAATGAATATTTATAACCGAATTTATATTTTATGTAAATTTATATTAAAAATACTTTAATTATTAAAGTTGAGTGAGACATATTTCACTTTCCTTTAAATAAAATAAACTAAAGGTCTTAATCACCTCCAAGTGGGTTCCAATGGATTCCATTTCGACCCAAATATTCCTTAGGAAAAAATATAATCATCCAATTATATTAAGACATCTGTTAGGGTAATTTTATAATATTATATTTACCCTTAATTACCCGATTTATCTTTTACTATGGTAAATAAAATTTACCGTAGTTACTATTCATAATGCCCAAAAATAAAAAGTAGCTTATTAACACAATTTAGACCCACTGATTCCAAATATGGAATCCATTTTTCTAAATTAAATACACAAAATTTGCAGAAATTAATTTAAAATTAATCCCTTTGTTAAGAAAACGTGTTTTAAAAGTTATAACATTGCAAAAGATTGAAATGTTTTTACCTATGAATTCAATGTAAAATTATTTTTAATGACATACATTATATTAAATGGTAAAAATATATTCTATTTATACTTTAAAACCATTCAATATTATAATTTAACCATATAAATTATTGTGATGAAAAGAGTTGTTTTTAATTAAAATGTAGTGTGTTTGTACTATTCATCAAAATATGAAAGTTACCAGAATAATATGAAAAATTTATCCAAAGCCAATTTTTATTTCTTGATTCCAAAGAAGAATTTTATTTTGTCAAATTGAACTTATAAACATGTCAAAAACTAGATTTAAAGTGGGTGCACCATCAAAAGGCGGCAAAACTACATTTTTTGAAAAATACTTATTTTACCCAAAAAATTTATTTTGTTCTTATACCATGTTCTAGAAAATGTGTAAGATGAATAATAATGTTATAAAATTAAAAAGATAGTTAATAATATTTATGACGGCTATTTCATAATAATATTATAATAATATATCATTGTTTAGCAAAACCCGGTATTGCGTACAACACACGCTATCGAGGAGGGTCGTGATTGCATGTAATGCAAGCCAAGTCAGGGTTGCGTGTAGTGAAAGACTTCTTTGTTGTTTTATATAACAGAATCCAACCATATTTCATTTATACATTGAATATATATATATATACATATATATATATTCACTCAATGTTGCGAACTTGAAATTGTGTGCAACACGATCCAAGAATAGTGTTACGTATACTACAAGCTAATGCGGTGTTGCGTATAGTACAAGCTAATCTTGGTGTAGTGTATAATAGAAGATCAAAGAAATTAAAAATAATATATCTCATAAAATCTTGGGGTGTTACACTTAGCCATACCATGAGAAGAAAAAAACCATTGTCGAAGAACACATTCACAGATTATCCATATTATACAAAATAAAATTGAAGGTAAACACATAAACAATATGTTAACATATATGATTAAATTGGTGGTTTCAGTGGAAGGGGTTGACTGCAATACTATAAAATAGAGGTGTGATCGTATTATGTTAATTTCCTAAAGCATTGATGCTATTATAGATCCAAGGTAGTATACAATATTGATAACTAACATCATATGACAACTATTGTGTCTGAAATTAAATAAGGACCAGTTACAAGTTCATGAAACAATGATAAAAAAACACAGAAGTTTAAGCCATGAAAACCTGCACAAATAAGTAAATCACCATGAGAAGTGTAATTTGAGGAACCAAAACATCATACCTCCATTGAATCTCACCCATACCATGAGAAGCAGAAAAACCACTGTCGAATAACACCTTCATGGATAATCCAAGAATTAATTTTTCATAATGAAACTCCTTGGAATGATGCGAGAACATTCCTGTTGCAGAATCTAGATCTGTAGATATATAGGTGAATAAATAGTAAAACATTATAGTTTTATGTAGTCATAATGAAACTGTACATTAATGGGGATACTAAATGCATAATATATCTATATAGTTTGATTGAAACTACTTAGTACATTATAATTAACTAATACATAATAATTTATAAGAAAATTCATATTTTACATGAGTTGGGAAGTTTAAAATTTCAATGTTACTTCAAACTATATATGAAAAAGACTACTGAATCAAACATATAATAACATTTTTATTGTATATTATTTATAAGAATGAAGATTGAATTCATTTTTAAGCTGCATATAAATTCAAAGTGACACAATATTCATTTTTTTTAAACTGTATAATTATTTTCATATTTTTTTATTACTTCACATAATTATATCATCGACCATAATATTAAGAAATATAATATTTCATAATCATTTAATATTAATCATATTGAATAATAATAATCATATAAAAATGAATAAAAAAATGGAAGAATATGGTTTAATGGAAGACGAAAATAAATAGAGAAAGAAGGATTACACTACTTGTAAATGGTCCTAGTGAATATTGTACATGTGAAAATCTGCAGTGTGGTTGATCCAGAGCCCCATCTTTTTCTCCCAGTTCCCTTATTCTGACTCCCCGCTGGAGGTCCCTAAAAACACAAAATTAAACTCTTCATGATTTTAGTTTTCCATGGAATCTAACACTTTAAATACAATACTTGTTAGAATATTAGGTGGTGTAGGAGCCGGATGCGGTGGAGTCGAATGTGGGGGAGCTAGATGCAGATGAGTCAGACGCAGAGGATCCAGACATGGAGGATCTGTGCTGTGCAGTTGATCCAGAGCCCCATCTTTTTCTCCCAGTTCCCTTATTCCGGCTCCCAGCTGGAGTTCCCTAAAAACACAAAATCAAACTCTTCATGATTTTAGTTTTCCAGGGCATCTACCTCTTTAAATACAATACTTGTTAGCCACTCTAAATAAAAAATCAATGAACCCATCCTATAGTTCTATTCAATGATTGTACAGTTAACAAAAAATTGATTTAAATCCATTTATATCCATGCATAATAGAAAATTGATGGTAATTCTTATAGGCCACAAGACTATAATGTCTCCAGGAGGCCGAATAAAGTGAAACACAATGTTATATTCGACCAATATTGAAAATAAGACATTAAAAGGATAATATTCCAAACCATGAATTCACAGAACTAAGTAAAGAGCCATCCCACTTGCCCAAACATGAACAACATGATTAAATCTAGCGCAATGAGAGATGAAAATATCAAACAAATAATATGTTTGTTAAATTTAATAAGATTACATACAAAGAAGTCCAGGATTTCCATGTAAATACATCAACTGAAACGTCAGTTTCCCAATATCCTGAAATCAATAGAATCCAGATATTAGAAACTAGAAAAAGGAAAAAATCACAGTAATTCCACATATGCATTTACATATAAAACCACGTACAAAGCAAATAGAGGTGGTGGCCAGCCTTATCTTTTGAGAGAAGCTTGAAAACAGATAAGGGAAGGTATCTGTTGAAAGGGAAATCATTTTTTGAACCAATTGAGTACAATAAATATAATGTATGATGATAAACTATGTTGAAGTTCTCTGAATGAATTGATTTCATACACAACATGAAATTTTAATCACTGATGTTACGATTTCCGAGGATGAAGGTTCTATTGACCAAGAACATTGTTCTTGGGTTTGTATATCGATGGAGAACATAGACCAAGCATGTTTTGAAAAGGAATAACCTGAATAAAGAAACACTATTTATGTGATCTATTTCAATTGAGATTCCTAGCTGTTAGCTGATACATATCTCCTCACACACCAATTGAGAGACACTGAAACCCATGATTTTCTATGAACCCCGAGTAAATGCCAACAATAGATTCATGAATAATGTTGAGGTCCAATATGATTCGTCATTAGTGTTGTAGAATATTAGGTGGTATAGGAGCCAGATGCGGAGGATCTAGATGCAGAGGAGCCGGATGCAGAGGATCCGGATGCGGAGGAGTTGGATGCGGATGAGCCGAACGCGGAGGATCCAGACATATAGGATCTGTACGTGGAGGAGCTGGACGTGGAGGAATCGAATGTGTAGGATCCAGACATGTTGGAGCTGGAGGCAGCCAAGGAAGAGCAGGCGGAGGCGTAGGAGGTAGAGATGGAGCTGGTGGAGGTGGATAATCTGAAGGCATAGAGGGTAGTCGATGAGGTTGAGGGAGACGATGATGGAGGCGGGAACCCTAGGTTTAGAGGAAATGCGATTGATTTTGGAGGAAATAAGATGGAAGATGCAGACCAGGCGGAGGTGAGGGAGATGGAGGAATAGTATCCATACATATCACAGATGGATACCGAGCAGTTGGAGGCAAAGGACTCGATGGCGGAGCAATAGGAGTTGAAGATTACAGAGGCAGAAGAGTTGGAGGAAGAGAAGTTTGAGGTGGGGAAGCGTGATTCAGAGTAGGGAGATGCGGAAAAGGAGGAGGCTGTGAAGGAAGAAATTGATACAGGAGGAAGAAGATGGATGAATGTAACCCTAAGATAGAAGATGGGTCACGATATTATGGTGGTGGTAGTCAAAATGGGAGGGCTAAATGGTAATTGGAGAGGTGGTATAAGGTGACGTGGGGCTTTGAGGAGGTGACACATAGGCTTGGATACACCTAGGATTAGTAGATATAGTAGATGTTGTAAGATTCTTGGGTTTAACAAATTATTATAGGTGATTCATTTAGAACTTATTTATGTCAGATACATCATTAATAGATATGACATAGAAAGGGGTGAAGTTTTACTACAATGATAAATATCAGAGGTATTTTGAGTAATTGAATGAAATATTGACTTCAGATAATGTTATGGTCCTTCCTGAGTTAGGCATGGAATATGTTGTGTATTTTGGTGCTTCAGGTGTGGGTTTTGGGTGTTTTTTGAGGCAAAGAGATCATGTAGTGGTCTATAGCTCTTTTCATCTACTCTATTATGAGAAATATTACCCCACTTATGAATTTTAGTTCGTAGCTATGATGAATTCCCTAAATAATTCCCACCACTATCTTTTGAGAGAGTGATTTTTTGTGTATTTAGATCAAAAAAGTATGAATTATTTCATTACTCAAGGGTATATAAATTTTTTATAGATATGGTTGGTTCAATACCTCCAAACTTTTGATTTTGATATAGATTATACCCTCATAAAGAGAAATGTGTTATCCAATAATTTGAGTGGGAGGTTTCCCTACCATAAAGTTTGGTAATCAGTGGATGAATGGAACTTTATGGGTCTGTTTATTGAGATACATTTGAATGTGGAAGAGGAACACAATCATGGGTTCTTGGATTGTATACAAGACACCTCTTACATGGATGATCAGATTTTTATTGAGTCGATAGAGGATTATAATTATCAGTTTATTATCAGTTTTTTAAATAGTGGGGATACCTTGGATGATTGGCCTCAGTATCCTGATGATAATATTATCTTTCAAAATAGTCTTTTCATTTATTTATCCTTATGTAAAAAGTTGATGTAAAATATAAAATAGTCTAGTTGGGTTGTTCACCCCAGGGATACAATGATGTTTATGATTTGAAACACCATTATTGGTGGTCGAGGATTAGGTGGTCAATTTGAAATTGTATGTTTAGATGCCTTACCTATCATAGGATCAAGTATGAGAATCAAAGACTTATCAATATATTTCATCCCCTTTAAAACCTAGTGTTGAAGTGGGATAATATCTCCATATATTTCTTTATTGGATTTCCTAAAACTTTACGTGGGAAGGATGATATTTGGGTGTTTATTGATCATTTGAGAAAATCAGATTACTTACGACCTATAAGGGAGTCAATAAAGGTGGAAGAGATCAACCACCTTTATGTTCAAGAGATTATGAGAATTCATGGTGTGACTTCATCCATATCATCCGATCATGATCCAAGTTTCACATCTCTATTTTGGAGAATTATTCAGGAATAAATGGTCTCTCACCTAAAATTAAGCATGATGTATCATCCATATATGGATGGACAGACCGACCAGTCCATCCAAATTCTTAAAGATATGATTTAGGAATGTATACATAATTTTGATATCTCTTGGGAGAAACATTGATTAGTTGAATTTTCTTATAATAATAGTTATTAAGAATCAATTAATAATTATCCCTTTGAATCCTTGTATGGGAAGTCATGTTGATCTCCTCTCTGGTGGGAAGAGTTGGGTGTGTACTATTTATTAGGGTTGAGTCTTATTCAGGAGACAATAGAGAAGTTTTAGTTAATCCAAAATAGATTAGAGAAATCTCAGAGTCCTTAGAAATATTACTCTAATTATAATTGACATCCATTGGAATTTCAAGTTGATGATCAGGTTTTTCTAATGGTTTCCCCCCATTTAGTACATTGTTAATTTGGGAGAAAGGGTAAGCTGGTTCCATGTAATGTCAGGCCATTTGAGATCATGGAATGTATAGAAAATGTGGCATAATAGTTGGTCCTACTAACTTAGATGACATACATTCATTATTTATTTCATGTCTCCCAAATGAAGAAGTATCATCTGAACTCATCCCATGAGATTGAGTGGTATGATCTTGAAGTGGATCTTGAAACCTCTGTTGCTGAGAAACTAGTTCATATTATAGTTCATTAGAACAAGGTGATTCATGGTAAATAAATTCAATATTTTTTTTCTATGTAAGTTTAGTTGGGATATCCATGAATCTGTGAGTGTAATACATTTTTGAGGGGGTAGTGGCCTCATGTTTTTTAGATTCAAGACCTTGAAGACTTTCTAGGGTAATAAATTAGTATAGTGGGGATAATTTTGTAACCATTCATGTCATTGGTATGTATTTATTATATTTTTTCATTTTCATTTTATTTATTTCTAGATTTTATAAGATTTGGGGGATGAAATCATGAAATTTTGTGGAAATGTGCATGGGTTCACGGTTAGTTCATGGTTAGTGCTAACTATTCACCCAACCATGCAACTGGGATGTAGGGGATTCTAGTTCCATTTTTCTTTATTATCATATGGTTTTTTAAATCATGTAGGATCTCTATGGAAACAATAAAGCCTATTTTTTAAAGGGGTGACCCATACAAATGGAACATGATTTCCTAAGAGTGCATCCAAACCATTCGTCCTTCCCATAAATATTATAATTTTAGAATTTATCATTTTCCCTTACTATTTTATAACCCATTTATCCTCATCTCCCTACTTTTTTTACTCATCCCTACTCCATATAATAGACTCTTACTACCCTTACAACATGGTGTATTTCCTTCATTATTGGTGTGTTTATTTAAGGTAAGTCTTGATTTCTAGTAGTTTTCTTCTTTCTTCTTCCCTCATTCTCTTATTCTCTCATCTTATTCAAGTATTAAAGCCCAATATTTCCATGGGGTCCAAACCAAGGGTTGGGTATGATTATTTAACAAATTTTATTATTGTTATAGGATTTTTTTGAATCCCTTTATTCTATTTATAGTGCTCTTATATGAAGGTGATGGTCTTCACTCAATTTTGAGATATGTGTCTCTACCTGATGGGACTTTCCAATGGAACACCTTTAGTTATAAGTTTTCCTTTAGTTAAAATTGATTAAATGTGATTATTATAAGTCATTAAGGTCTAATTTTTTATTTCTTAGTGATATCATTGGCTTGTGTTGGATTTAATGGAATTTTCAAATGAATTTCCTTGAAAATTTGTTTTTGTTCCTAGAATGTGTCTATCAAAAATATTTAAAGAATAAAATGGTTTCAAATGAGTTTTAAAAGGATTTTTTATAAATAAATTTATTATAGAATTGGTTATTTATTATTTATGATATCATGGGAAAGAGATTACATGTATTTCTTATGCATGTTTTCACATGGTGGACCTTGTAACACCTAGATTTTCTATGATTTTTTCGATTAAATTAAATTTATATGATGATTTTTGTTATATGAAACACCAATTTAATGTTGTGTTATACAAAAAAACAAGTTAATATTGTGTTATGTTCAACACCAAGTTAATATTTTTCTATATGAAACACCAAGTTAAGCTTACATTACACACAACACTTTCTTAGCTTTAGTTACATGCAACATTTAGTTTTAACAAAACCATGATATATTACTAATATAGTTATTTAGATGAAACCATTATAACATATAAATTAAACATATATATTTCAATATTAATAAATACTTTCTAAATATTAATTACAATGGCTTTATATAAATGAAACGTATTTTTCAAAAAAGGAACTTAATTTTTGGTAAATTCTTTATATGTTCGAAAATGTTATTTTCTCAAAAAATGTTTTTTATAAAAAAATAATTTTTGATACTTTTAGAAAATTAATTTGAAAAAATAAACATAATATTTTAATTTATAATGTTAAATTTATCTTAGGGTGGATTTTTGGGATTTTTTCTGAAATGTTTCATTTTTTGATGAATAGTAAAAAATACTGAATTTTAATTGAAATTATTATTTCATTTAATTTATTTTTTAAATTAATTTATGTATTAATTTTTTTTAAAGTATAATTAGTTTTATTATACATATAATAATCCAATTTAGTTCATTTTGATCATCTTTATATTAAATTTACATATAAATTTTTTTTAAACTTCTAAACATTTTCACTTTAAAAAAACCCACTTTCTCATCACGTCTGCATAATTAATTTTAAATTAAATTTTTCCAATTATAAGATTTGAATTTGGAAAAAATAATTAAATATATTTAATCATCATAATTTATAATTTATAATAAGGTAAACATAATTTTTTACCAAAAATTAATAGTGAATGGAGTAAAAAATAATTACTATGATTAAAGTAAAAAATGGGTTTACTGGGAGTTAAACTAGAATGATAAGAGTGAAAATTACCTAAAATATTGAATTAATTTTATATAATTTATTTATTTAGTACTTTTAAATAAAATTATATGAAATATAGAAATTTCTTTCCACTATCTTTTGAATATGTCCCATATAATAAGTTAAGTAAAGAAGAGGTCAAAAAAGATAATTTTCTTAAGTTTAATTTCTATAAAGATTTAGACAAGGACAAAAACAATATAGTTTAGTTTATAAATATTACATTGAAATATGAATGATTTTTTTATATCATGATAATTTATTTTAATTTTTAGATATAAATTAATTACATTAAATTCTTAATAAATGCCAGCACCATAATTACTTAGTTGATAATAAAATAAAATAAAAGATATTAAAGATATTAAAAGTGATGTAAATAGAATGAATGTCTTCCATTAATTTTTTAGATTAATATATCATGTTACATAGGTTTTAGAATAATATATTCTAATTCAATCATTGTCCTGATATTTTTAAATTCAAAATAAATGAATAATGTCCAAATTGACAATAATGTTATTTTATAATAAGTGATATTTTATTAAATGATTTAAAATTACTAAAAATATTATATTCTATCTTGTAATTTTTTAAATTTTTATAAATATAATATATGTCTCATTCATGGACCAATTTTTCTATTATAATGACTATATTAACAATTAATTTGTAAAAACTCGGTTAGTATAGTTAAGGTTAAAGCGGTGTTTTTCCGCGTTACATGCACCTGTGTTAAAATTAATTTATAACACACAAATGATTTATATTTTATAAATTAGATATAATATTTATAATCAGTGGTTCCAAATTATATAATAAGTTTCACACTAATTTAGACTTAAAGGATAAATTACCAAGGTTAGAAACCTTGTTACTGTAGTAAAAAAGTAAAATAGTAAAAAAATGAAAACTTAGAAGTTGAGAAATTAACTATTTAAAACATGTGTTTAAATATGTTTTGGAGGTGTGTATATACCATATCATCCTTCCAAACCTTTAATTTTCATATTTGGAGCCACTATAGGTAATATTGACCTCCCAATAGTGAATACTTTTCAATATTTACAAGAATGTCACTCCTCCTCAACCATAAAAGGGCACTCACTCCCCCCAGTACTTAACACCTCTAAAGAAATTTGTCTCAACTAGGATCTACACAAATAAATTCCTAAATTCCCTCCCATAATCATATTAGCCTTATTTTGGACATAAACCCAACTAAGAAAGGATTTAGGACAAACCTAAGGTAGATACCCAAAGAAGAGGTAACATTCATCAATAAGTGTTTTCATTTTATTTCTTCTTCCACCCACTTAAATTATTATTATAACATGATTATATAATAACCTTAGTATATTTTATATACTGAGATTTTTTTATGTATTTTTAAAACCTACAACTGTACACACTTCTATCAAATGGGTTATGAAATCATCATTTGTGTGCACAGCGGACTACCAACTCGTGAACCAATGTTGTTCGTTTTTCCATTACCACCTTTCAAGTTTGGTAATAATGGAATATTTATAGTTTATAAATGATATATATGATTTGTATGATATTATTATGATTCTATAATTATTATACCATATATACCATCATTCTTTCTATTTTTTTGGAATAAGATAACATCGTTCGTGTGTACGGTGGACTACCACCTCATGAAGCGGTTTGATTCATTCATGCTCTACATAGAATGTATTGAGGATGGGTTTAATAAAAATATGTGATATATATGACATAAATTATACTAGAATGATAATATATATATATATATATATATCATTTACTTTTCTTTATTTCAATATGATAAGAAAATGGATACAACGTTCATGCGTACGTATGACCTACCATCTCCATAAGTAGTGTATTTCATTTCCTATCACTAAATATTATGGATTAATCTAAATACATATTATATTAAATATAATAACCCTGCACTTTATTTCATTTTTTAAACATGATTTATTACATAAAATTGAACTTAATACAACTCAGAAGATCGAGATGTATAGTGTATTCAGGAAGTTAAGTAGACTGCATAACAACTTAAAACATGAAAAGAAATATCTTTATTGAAAACTTCTTTAACATGACCAAAACATTCCTTCGTACTTAACACTGAATGGGATAACCTAAGGAGATACATAATAAAGTGGTGAGATATAAATCCCAGTAAGGTAATAAACATGGAATAACATGAGGATAATAGCAAATGTTATAAAATTCATATCAACAAGGCATAAAGGAACATGAATAATAAGTCATGATATAGCATGATTATCATAACATGGAAAAAGTAGCAACAACTTAAAACATTACATCATAAATAGATCAAGGGTAAATCCTAAAACACCCCATGTTGGATAAAGTCCCATAAGTAATCATGTAAATCCCCTATCCCAACATTATGTATCATGATACTACCTATTACCCAATGCATTGGAGTTCGATCAGGGTGCACCCTTCATAATCATTCCATTCTCATGTTTAAGTGTGTCACATAGATTATATAACATGGTTTCATTCAACATCATAATTTATTCCATAATCTAAGAATCTGTAATAACTAC
Source organism: Viscum album (assembly GCA_963277665.1). Taxonomy (NCBI): domain Eukaryota; kingdom Viridiplantae; phylum Streptophyta; class Magnoliopsida; order Santalales; family Viscaceae; genus Viscum; species Viscum album. The sequence continues at coordinate 1,360,346,599 of OY728151.1, read as the reverse complement.
ATATAATTCCCAAATAAATAAGTATATTTCCATGAAGATGAATACCCTTTATAGATAAATGGGTATGGTATTCACTACATGATGATTTTGGCATGGAAAATCATGGTACAATTTCGGAAGCATAACGGCGTCATATAGAAATTCATAAAATGGGTTGATGAGAGAGAAAGAGGTCTATCATCATTTAGACATAAAATGTACATTAAGAGTCATATTTAATAACATATCATAACATAAGAAAAAGGAATTTAGATGACATAACATAAAAGGAGTGCATGGTAAAAGAGGAGGGTGGAAAATTCCTTAAAAAATTTTAGCATAGTAATGGGTGTACATAAGGGTTCCTAAGAGGGATAAATGATATTTAAATGAATTACATAATTTAAAAATAAAATGTAAATTAAGGTGGATAGGTAATAATTTATCCCAACTTAAGAAAATGGAAATCAAAAGGGCATATCATTAATGAAGTGCTTGATAAAAAGAGGAGACAGAGAATCCCTTACTTGGATGTGTGACTCCAAAGGCTTAGGATAGGCTTCTTGGGATCTAAGTGAACCTTAGGAGGACTCTAGTGAGTAGAAGGAAGAGTTTGGATGAGATTCAAGGAGTTTTAGTGAAGATAAATGCGTGCTTGGGTGGGTTTATATAGGAAAGGAGGGGAATTTCATTATTATTTTGGTTTTGGACACTACATAATAAAATATTCAAAACCACAAACTATCCCATGGTTTTTGACCATGTTTTCTACAAAAGGGTAGTGGAATAAATTATTTTATTAGTCCAAGGGGCGAATATAATAAAATGTTTCCCTTTCTTATGTGGAGGTGAGCCACACATTCAAAGAAATGATTTTAAAATCTTAAAATATTTTATAAGTCTTGGAGGATTCACTAAGGATTTATAAAATAAATAAAATAAACTTAAAATCACATTATTTTAAAATAAAACATATATTTGGCCAATTATACCATTTATAGTATTTATTAAATCACTATTGGGATATTATGATGTCATAAAACAAACCGTATATTTATACGGTATTTATTTTTTACGCAAAAATTTGATTGTCTTAAAAAATTATGAAAAATTCACCATTGGATAATTTTTATGTCCTTCTTAAAAAAATTATATTCACTTTATCTGAAAAAATTTTAAATATTTTAATTTTCACTTTTAAAATAATAACCGATATTTATTGAAAATGATGGGTTTTTAATGAATAATAGTTTTTCAAACCCTTATAAAAATTATATTTGACATAATAAAAATTATATGATCATTTATATTTGATAAATATAATTTAATAACAATATTCCACTAAAATATTATTTATTTAAGAAATACATTAATTCATAAATTCATTAATTGAATTTGAATATTAACCAAAAATACAATTTGTGCTTTAAAAATCATTTACAAATTAATAATAATATAATTAAAATATATTCACTATTATATAAAAAAATAATGTATATAATATTATTTATAGGTTATTGATACATATCCCTTAGTACACCAGCATAATCCCTAAGATTAAGGTGTGTGATGGTGTGACTTTCATGGGTTCATTCGGTGAACATAGTTTGGGTCGTGATCTTAATGATCTTGAACTTCTCCCATAAATGGTTTCGATCATGCTTAAGTTATTGGATATAAGCTTGGTCTTGGTCTAGGTCAAATTCCAGAAATGTTATCTCCCTCAAAAGCTCCGATAAATGGGATTCAAAGGGTATGATCCTACTGGTTGAGGTCCTAAATTTCTTTGTCTATTCCAAAAGGATTTATTAAAACCCTATATTTATACTAGTCATGTGATCACTTTTCAATAGTTATATTATCAATTGTAAATATACTTAATGGTAATTTAAATCCAATTGGATATAATAAAACAAAATAAGTGAATGTGTTTTCTATATCCATAAGACATTTAATTAAATGAAAAAGGGTAATTTTATTCATAAAAGTTTGGGTCGTTACATATATGGTATGATATATATATGAGTACAGTTTTGTAATAGAATTATAATAAAATAATATTTATTATATAGGAGGTTATAACATGTATGAAGGAAGTCAAGACTTAAGTTAAGGGTATTTCTAGTCTCGCTTTAATTTCTAAGAGACTTATTACATATTTACCACTCGTTTATTTTGTGTGGTATATATACTTCCCTGTGATATGGTATATCACGAATATAACTCATTTAATGATAATTAATATTTCTATTGATGTTATTATTTCATGGGGATTATGATTCAAAAGTTACTCAAGCAGTAAGGTATTTCTATCTCACTTTTATTTTTCGGTGAGACACATACCATGTTCACCACATGTTTCTTTTATGTGGTTTATATACTTCCCATGAATGCATTTTATGGTTTTTATACATAAAATTATTATTATTTACAAATAAATTTTATTATATCACTTTCATGGGGTTTACGGTTCAAAAGCTAGTAAATTTGTAAGGGGTTTTAGTCTCATTTTTCCTTCTTTGAGATGTATGTTATGTTGTGCACCTATATACTTTAAAGATGTATACATCAAACCACTTTGACATGTAATATCATGAATTTATTCAGAATAATTATATTTTAAGTTACATTTTATGTATTTCCTTTATGTTTATAATGATTTAATGTTACCAAAGTGTTAAATATTTTTTTCATAGTCTCGTCATTTATCATGATTATTCATGATTAAGTATCCAATGTTAAAGTCTCATGGTCTACCTCTCAAGAATTATAATAAATTTAATTTTCCTATGGTTATTAATGTTATCTTTAAGTAATGGTGCCATTTTTACAATATTTTTTACTTAAGATACTTAAAAAAATGTTTTTAAGAAAATCTGACATTATTTATCTCTTTGGTTGGAAATCTATGTTATTTTAAAAAAAATGTTTTATAAAATGTTTAAAAAAAATTTCAAACGATATTTTTATAAAACTTTCAAGGAAATAGATTTTTAAAATGTTTGGTGATTTAAAAAAGTGTTTATATGATTTTTAAAAGCTTTAATAATAAGTTTTCAAGGTTATTTTTTAAGAAAAGGATATTCATAATGTTTTATGTTTTAAAAAATTATTTCCAAAGAAAAGTTATCTTCCTCAAGAAATGTCCCAAGTAGTAATTCAAAATTATTTTACATCTAAGATGACATTATTTGAGGTGAATTATTCTTTACTGGGGATGTAATCCAGGGATACCATTCTTATTCTTTCTATTAATGTTTTATGTTTATGATGATAAGATGTTTATGAATCACATTTATCTTACATGGGTTATACTATGATAAAATGATCATGAAACCCATTTCTTTTCCACATGTTACACCATGATAGAATCCTTATGAAATCCACTTCTTTTTTATGGGTTATATTATGATAAAATGATGAAATGATTATAGAACTTTTCTCTTTCCCGCAGGTTATGATATAATGAAGTTTTTATGAAAACTATTTCATTTCATGAGTTATGATATGATGAATGTTTTATGATATAGGGCACACATATGTATGATTTTCATTATGTGATGGGTGGGACCTATATCTCCCTCCAATTCATTGGGTAAATATTTATATCTCGTGAGATGAAAATGGGAAACAAGTTGACCATCTTGATCCACAATGGGAAATAGGTCTGTCCGGATCCATACTGGGAAATAGGTGTGTCGTGATCCACAATGGGAAACAAGTGATCCCAAATCTGCTATGGGAAATAGATGTGTCCTGATCCACTATGTTGATGGTATTTGTATTTATCCTTGAAACGTGAAATTTTATTCTATATTTATGATGGTGACACACTTTTATGGCATCAGATTATGGTTCATGATTGATTTATGATGATTTATCACTCTTATAGCCCATGTTTTCTGAAATGATAAAGTTTTATGTCATGAATCGTTTTTATGATCCATGAAAGGTTGTGTATGAACATTGTAAGTTATTTTCATGATCATATAACCTTATGATTATCATATTATTTCATATAATCATATATTAATATCTCTTATGCTTACCCTTATTGACCATCTAAGATCACCCTTTATTATGTTTATGTTCCCTAGGTTATGAAGAAAGTTATAGGTAGTGTATTCCTAAGAGGAGTACTATGTGAGAATATTTTTTTGGGAGATTTTGAATATCTTTCACCAAATTAGAAGATTATGTTTCAAGTTTCCAAAGGCACTAAACTATTATGGTCCTCAGGTGTGTGTTTTTATAATGTAATGAATATTCATCTAAAAAGATGTAATATCCATATATAAGAAGTTTGGGTCTCTATATTTTGTATCAAAGGAAATGATTAGTTAACCTTTAGAAACTATGATGATAAAACTTTAGTGAGATTCATGGGGATATTTCTATGGTTAGGTCTAGGGATGTTTTTAAGGATAAGTTTAAAGATGAGTTAAAGTATAGGAAAATATCCTCAGAATTTGGTAAAGGATAGAATGAGTGGTTTCTAAGAAATTACATATTTTTCTATAGACTACAGGTGTATGTGGATCTATCATAGATGTACCTAGGGGTAATAACCCCAAAAACATCATATCGAGCTAGACTCGATTAGGAACTGGTGCATGATAATGGGCTTTATTGCACACCGCATTTGACACTCCTAGGGGGTATGCTTTGGAAATTCCCAAACTCTTTATAAACCATCATGAAGTATTTAAATAGATGATGAGTATTAATTACAAAGGATAAACCTAAAGCTTCATAGATTAAAGAATAAGGTTTCATGATTTAGACATCCTATAAGTGATTTTTGGTGATTATGTGGTTTCCTACTATGACTAGTGTTTCTCACACTATGTTTTTGGTTTTATTAAATGGATGGAACACGAAAGAACTATGTTAAAGATGAATGTAATGTAAAATGAAATGATTTTCCTCCTAAGAAACCAAATTATATGGGATTTCGGATAAAAAAGATTGTTGATATGACAAAAAACTTTCTCAATTTATGAATCATGTTGAACTTCCAAATGATTAAAGGAGGAGACAGTGTTTTTTAAGTCCTTAAATGAGGGAACTTCCACCTTCTTTTAGTGATTATAATGATCCACTATTTTCTGAGAAATGGATAAGTACCACCAAAAAAAAATATTTTCCATTCTTCTATGTTTGGAGCATGAAAATATCATTTTAATTGTTTATCATTTGGAATGTGAAGCATATTAGTGGTGGAATATTATTAAGAACTTTAGGTAATGAGATGGAATAGAATCTATGGAATGGTCAGAGTTTAATGGGATATTTTTTAGTAACTAATTCCCTGATATTCTTTGAAAAATGGTGGAGAAGTAATTCCTTGATCTTAAGAAAATTTATTCTGAATCTATTAGTGCCTATGAAGCTAATTTTACAAGAATTTCATGGTATGCTTTTGGTTTAATCATCAAACCTAAAATAAAAATTGATCAATTTTTTGTGTCCTTAAACCAAGTATTCAAAATTACTTAGATATAAGAGACTTTAGTAGCTATGAATAATTCATTTGAAGTGAATTGAAGGTATAATTGGAAATTGAATATTCCCACCATTCCTCTGGTTTTTACAAAAAAAAAGGAATATTGAGTCTCATGAAAACTTAACTCATGGAAATAAATTTCTGACATCTATATGCTAGAAATATGGGAATAAGTATCAAGTGAATTACATGAATTCAAATGGGAGGTGATTTGAATGTGGAAAGGTAGGTCATAAAGTTTTTGAATTTCAAAATATGATTAATGAGCCGGTTAATTCAATGGATGAGAAGAGGATTTTGACAAATGCACCACCTACACTCTAGTGTTTCAAGTACTAGGAGTTTGGGAATTATGAGAATAAATGCCCTAATATAAGGGTTAATATGGATGATAAGACACAACAACCTCTAAAGAAAAAGGACACAGGGAAATCTTATGTAATCACAATGGATGGAATCATGATAAGTAGGGAAAACTTATCATCCTTGGTTGGGAATTTCATGTTTGATTTTGTATGAATAATCCCTATGAAACTATTATTATTCATCATTTAGTAAAATTTCAGGTGATTATCTCCCTCTACATGGATTATGGAATAATAAAATTGCATTTGATATTCTATCAGTATAAGGAAGAACCCAATATTCCAATGAAAATGTTTTTGTATAAGATAATTGATTATTAAAGTAATATAGGTTGAATTATATTTTTTAAGTTTATATGTCTCTAGGTATGATTAACTTAAGTATTATGGATACCATCAGGGGTTTATGAGTTAAAGGTTGATCATAAGTTTAGATTTTTTGAGACCCCCTTTTGAAGTTTAATATGATGGGAGTTTAACAAGATTAAGGATATTTTAAGATGAACTTATAGAAATTAAACCCTTTGGTACTATATATAGTGAATAATTTATTTGAGGATAAATGCCTTTACAAATTATGGGCATATGATTAAAGGATACTCTAAGATCTTGTACTGTGGATTTCAAAGGTGTTTGGGATCAACAACTTCCTCAAGTTGATATTTCTTGAAATAATAGTTTTCACTTTAGAATTAATATGGTTATTTATAAATACCTTTTATGGAATAAAGTTTATAACTCCAATGTATAGGAATGAATTTGTCAAAAAAAATCTATTGGGACTTGAGTAAGCTGATGAGATGGTAGAGAAGGTTAGATCCATTCAACAATATGTAAGGATAGAAAAAAAATCATAAAAAATTTATAATTATAATCATTATCATGACCTAGTATTTGAAGTCAGTGAGAAGGTCTTTCTATGAATTTCTCCATGTAATAAATAAGTTATAACTAATCCCTAAGTATATCAGTCCCATTAAAATATTTGAGAGTAGCTTATCATTTGGATATTCTACCTAACCTCTCTTAGGTTCATGATGTGATCCATATATCACTCCTAATGAAATATATACCTAGTCATTCACATGTACTAAACTTGGAGGTTTTACTACTAGAGAATTATATTCATTATGTGGAATGACTGGTAGAGATCCTAGATCAAATAGGAAAAAAATCTACAAAACAAGACTACTCACCTAGTCAAAGTTGTTTTATGACACTACCAGTTTGAGGAAGCTACATGGGAACTTGAGGATATGATGAGGCAGAAGTGTCCACATTTTTTGTAACATAATGACTAATTTTGAAGGAGAAATTAATTTTAAGGGGGGTAGAATGTAACACCGTGAGTTTTTATGATTTTTTTATTAAATGAAATTTCTTTGATGACTTGCATTACACACAACACCAAGCTAATATTTTGTTATATGAAATTCCAATTTAATCTTGTGTTATAATCAACACCAATTTAATCTTGTTTTATACATAACACCAAGTTAATCTTGTGTTACTTGCAACACTGGTTTATCTTACGTTGCACACAACGCAGAATTTTAACAAAACCATGATATATTATTAATATAGTTATTTAAATGAAACCATTATAAACTATTAATTAAACTTAGAGATATGAATAGTAATAATTAAATATTAAAATATTAATTATAATGGTTTTATATAAATGAAACATATTGATCAATAAAGGAACATAGATTTTGATAAAGTCTTTATATGTTTCAAAAATGTTATTTTCACAAAAAATGTTTATATAATAAAATTAATTATTGAAACTTATAGAAAAATTGATTTGATAAAAAATATTCATTTTTGAATTCATAATTTAAAAATTATATTAGGGATAATTTTTGGTATTTTTCTTAAAAGTTTCATTTTTTTGATGAATAGTGAAAAAATACTAAATTTTAATTGAAAACATCATTTTTTTAATTTATATATAAAGTTAAATTATATTTTACATTGGTTTTAAAGTATAATTATCTCAATTATTCATATAATAATTCAATTAAGTTCATTAGAATCATTTACATATTGAATATAGATATAAAATTTTTTGTAAACTTTTGAACATTTTCACTTAAAAATTGATTTCTCATCACGTATGCGGGGTTAATTTTAAATTAAGTTTTTCCACTTGTGTGATTTTGAATTTTAAAAAACAAATTAAATATTTTGAATTATCATAATTTATAATTTTTAATAATTTTAACTTAATATTTTCCCAAAATGAATAGTGAATGCAATAAAAATTAATTATCACGATTAAAGTAAAAATGGGTTTACTTGGGGTTAAACTAGAATGATAAGAGTAAAAATGACCTAAAATATTGTCTTAATTTTATTTAATGAATTAATTTAGAACTTTTCCATAAAATTATCCTAAATATGGAAATTTCTTGCCACTTGACTTTGAATATGACCCATATAATAAGTTAAATAAAGAAAAATATAAAAGACATACTTTTTATACTTTTAATTTTTATAAATATTTGGATAGGGAAAAACAATATAGGTTCAGTTATAAATATTAATTTGAAATATAAATTTTTTTTTTATATCAAGATAATTTATTTTAGTTTTTTATAGATAAATTAATTACTTTAAATTCTTAAGAAATGCCAACATGGTAATTATTTAGTTAATAATTAACTAAAATAAAAAATATATAAAATATTAAAAGTGAAGTAAATTGAATTAATTGTTGTATTTATTTAATTTTTTATATGAATATATCATGTTACATAGGTTTTAGAATAATATATTCTAATTAAATCATTGTCTTGATATTTTTTAATTCAAATTAAATGAATAATGCCTAAATTGACATTAATATTAGTTTATAATTAGTGATTTTTTATTAAACGGTTTAACATTACTAAAAACCTATATTCTATAATTTTATATTTTAAATGTTATTAAATATCATATATTTTTATTCAAGGACAAATTTTTCTACTATAATGACTATATTGACCGTTAAATAGTAAAAACATGGTTAGCACGTTTAAGGTTAAAGGGGTGTTTTTGTGTGTTACATGCGCCAGTGTTAAAATTAATTTCTAACACACGTAGGATTTATATTTTATAAATTAGATATCATATTAATAATTAGTGGTTAAAATTTATATAATAATTCTCAAACTAATTTATTCTTAAAGGAAAAATTACCAATGTTAGAAATCTAGTTACTATAGTGAAAAACTAAAATTGTAAAAAAAATGGGAGGCTTAGAAGTTAAGAAATAAAATGTTTAAAACATGTGTTTAAATTTGTGTTGGAGGTTTTCTTTGACCATATAATCCCATAAAACCTTTAATTATCATTTTTGTAGCAACTTGAGGTAAGATTGACATCCCAATATTGAGTACTTTTGAGTATTTACAAGAATGCCACTCAACATCAACTATAAAAGGGCACTCACTCTCCACACTTCTTCACACATATCAATCCATTTAGATTAAAAAACATTGAAAAAATAACTTCCCAAATTCTTTCCCTTCATCCTAGAAGCCTTAGTTTGGACATAAATCCCACCAATCAAGGCTTTAGTGAAAACCTAAGGAGGATACCTGAAGAAGAGGTAACGTTCATCAATGAGCATTTTTGTTTTATTTCTTCCTCCACCCCCTTCAGTTGTTATTATACCATGATTATATAATAACCCCAATATATTCCATATACTTATATTTTTTTATTTTAAGGGTGTGACCTATAACTGCACACACTTCCACCAAATGGGTTATGAAATAACCATTCATGTGTACGGCGGACTACCGCCTCGCAAATCGATGCCATTCATTTTTTCATTACCACCTTTAAAGGTTGAGAATAATGAAAGATTTATTATTTATAAATTATATTTATGATATTTATTATTTAATTATTCTTTTAAAATTATTATATCACACATACATTCATCCTTTCCATTTTGTGGGAATATAATAATGTTGTTCGTGTGTATGGTGGACTACTGCCTCATGATGTGATGTGATTCATTCATGCTCTACATGGACAGTATTAAGGATGCGTTTAATAAAAATATGATATATATATATGTGTGATATAAAAATTATATTGGAATGATAATATATATATCATTTAATTTTCTTTCTTTCAATACGATAAGAAAATGGAAACAATGTTCATGCGTATGTACGGCCTACAATCTCCATGAACGGTGTATTTCATTTACTATGACAAAATATTATGGATTACTCAAAATACATATATAATGAATATATATGATATTTATATCATGTTTTACATTCTTTATATGATGAAACCATGATCAAATTAGGAGCACTGAAAATAAAAAGTCAAAATATATATGAAAGATAAATGGGTTATTGCCAGAAATGTAACTTTAACTTGGAATTATTAATACACTAGTAATAAAATTTCATAAGAAAATCATATATGGTTTGATATATATGAGTATGGTTATCAAATAGAATTATAATGAACTTATATTTATTATATATGAGGTTCTAACATGTATGAAGGAAGTCGATACTTAAGGTAAGGGGATTTCTAGTCTCACTTTTATTTCTAAGAGACTTATTCCATATTCATCACTTATTTCTTTTGTGTGGTGTATATACTACCCTATGAAATTATATATCATGAATATACCTCATTTCATGATAATTAATTTTTCCATTGATGTTATTATTTTACAGGGATTATGATTCAAAAGTTACTCAAGCAGGAAAGGATTTTCGTCTCATTTTTTTCTTTCTGTGTGAGACATGTCATGTTCGCCAAATGTTTCTTTTATGTGGTGTATATACTTACCATTAATGTATTTTATGATTTTATAATACTAAAAATTATTTCTATTTATACATCCATTTTAGTATCTCTATTTCATGGGGTTTACAGTTATAAATTAATCAAATCAATAAGGGATTTGGGTCTCAATTTTCCTTCTTTCAGACGTATGTTATGTTATACTCCTATATCCTTTCACAAGATGTACATACATACCCTTTGACATGTAATAAAATTAATTTATTCATTATCATTATATTTTAAGTTTCATTTTATTTTATTCCTTCATAGGTCTTATGATTCAATTTTACTAAATTGGTAAAGATTTTATGTTACAATCTCATCATTTATCTAGATTATTCTTGATTAAGTCTCCAATGTTAAAATATCATGGTCTATTTATCAATAATTCTCATTAATTTTATTCTCCTATGGTTATTCATGATATCTTTAGGTAATGGTACCATTTTTTCACTATTTGGTGCTTAATATTCTATAGAAAATGTTTTTAACAAAATCCAACTTTACTTATCTCTTTGGTTGGAAATCCAAGTTCTTTCAAAATAGTGTTTTCTAAAAATGTTTTGAAAAAAAATTAAATGAAATTTTAAGATCATTTTAAAGGAAAAGGATTTTGAAAATGTTTTCTATTTTAAAAAAATATATTTTAAATTATTTTTAAAAGCTTCATTTATACGTTTTCAATGTTATTTTTAAAGAATATGACTTTTATCATGTTTTATGTTTTAAAAATTAATTTTCAAAGAAAATCTATTTTCCTTAAGAAATGTCTCAAGTAGTCATTCAAAATTATTTTCTATATATGATGAAATTATTTTAATAGAATTATTCTTTAGTGGGGATATAATATAAGGATTCCATTCTTTTTCTTTCTCTAAATGGTTTGTATTTATGATGACAATATGTTTATGAATATTTTTTCTCTTCTATGAGTTATAACATGATAAAATACTCATGAAACCCATTTCTCTTCCATGAGTTATACCATAATAGAATTATTATGAAACCTTTTTTTGATGGGTTATGTTATGATGAATTGATTAAATGATTATGAAACCTAACTCTTTTCCACATGTTATGATATAATGAAATTTTTATGAAACTTGGTTTATTTCATGGGTTATGATATGATAAATATTTTCTGATTTGGTATAACACAAGTGTATTATTTTCATTATGTGATAGATGTGACCTATATCTCCATCCAATTCATTGGGTAAAGATTTATATCTCATGAGATAAAATTGGGAAACAAGTCAACAAACTTAATCCACAATAGGAAATAGGTGTGTCTGGATACATAATGGGAAACATGTGTGTTCTAATACACTATGGGAAATAGGTGCATCCTGATCTTCTATATTGATATTCTTGGTAGTTTATCTTGACACATGAAATGATTTTTTATATTTATGATGATTCTATACTTTTATGAAAAGATCTCATGGTTTATGATTGATTTATGATGATTTATCACTCTTAAGTCCCATGTTTTTTAAAATAAAAAAGTTTTATACCATGAATTATGTTTAGGATCCATGAAAGGTTGGGTATAAACTTTTTAAGTTATGTTCATGATCACATAAACTTATTCTTATCTTATTATTTCATATGATCATAGATTGATATCTCTTATTCTCATACTCACTGAGTATCTGAGCTCACCCTTTCTTATGTTTCATTTCCCCAGGTTATGAAGAAACTTTTACGTAGGGTATGCCTAAGAGGATTTTTTGGTGAGAATATTTTTGTGGGAGATATTGAAGATATTTCACCAAATTAGAATAGTATGTTCCAAGTTTCCAATTTCACTAAACTATTATGGTCCTCAGGCATGTGTTTATGTAATGTAATTAATATTCATCTAAAAATATGCAATATCCATCTATGAGAAGCTTGGGTAACTATAGACCTTGGGTGAGTGGGTAACCTAGACGTATGAAACCCCTAGTGTATATTGTGTGCTACTAAGGGATTATTTTCTAGTTAGACTGAGTTTTTAATGGGATTTATAAGTTTCCTAGTGAGATTTATGGGATTCTGATTATGGATAACTAGGTTTATTTATGTGTGTTAGTGTTCCTAGAGCTATTACTTGTTGCCTTAGACCATATATTTGAGCCCATGATGCATATATGGATTTTATTTAGATGTGTAGCTATTTATTTTCCCTTTATATGGATTTTTATTTTGTTCATTCCAGGTTTCCCTTGATTATATTATATTTTATTTTATTTTTGTCTTTTTTTAAAACCTGACTTCTTTTATAAAAAAATGATATGTAAAATGTTTTCCAACCAATTTTTTTATGAAACAAAGTGGGTGTTTCAAAGTAGTGTTTTCAAACTAGAAATAATTGTATGAAAGGTAAATACATTATGTGGATTCATGGTGGTATCCCATTGAGATTTTACTCACACCCTAAATATACCCATGGGGGATATATAGACTTGGTTTTGTAGGATACAGGTAAAGGTAAGAGTGCCATGCATTTTTTGTAGCTCTTTTAGAAGTTCAGCATCCTTCATTGGAATAGTGGTTGTGGTGACTATGGGTCCTAAATAGTTGAGATTCAGGTTTAGAATTTTGGGATCCTTAGTGATTTTGGGTTATTTCTTATTGAACTCCCAAGCCTTGACTATTTTGGTATCATTACACAAGGATATTGTGTATTGTTTTGATTATGCTCATCATTTGATGCTTATGGTTTATTTGGTTATTATACTTCAAATACTCTATTTTAATTTCATTAAATTTTGAAACTATTTATATATATGTATGGTCATCCAAATTATGGATGGGTCATGCTAGATTTCCTATAGGAATCTGTGTGATGGTTATTTGGATTCAAAGGGTGAAATTGATCAAATTTACTCCTTTTGATGCATTGGTGCTTATCAACAGCCCATAGTGATCGAGAACATGCCTCATCCCTTGTAGCATGCATGATCAGGTGATGAGTCATGTCAACTTGGGTTTAAACATTACAATCAGAGTTCAAGTTATTAATTGTTACTCAAGATAACTAGGTAAACATAACCACAATATTTTCAACACCAACATTCATCCCATTTAGTTTCTCATTGGGATAATAATTTCCTTGTCTATCACACTCGTTTTTAACTCAGTTCCTCTTATTTGAATCCACTGACTAAAACATAAAATGTTGTATCAATATCATGGAATAATAATCAGAGTGAGAAATCAAATTATTAGGAAAATCAATCCTAATATGTTCTAAATTATTATACCATCATTTACACCTATGAAATATTAGGTTCATCCTACATCACCTTTGGTTAATAAAAGTTTTTTTGGGTTATATATTATTATTATTCATATCATAATCCCTAAAAATAACTAAAACCTCCCCTAATACCAAAAAATCATCTTTGACACTCACTCCCATATCTAGTGCTAGATATATAATTGTACACATATGATTTGATACCAAGTGAGATAACCTGAGCATAACACACATATATTTTAAAACCTTTACATAATTTAAACATTTCATCTCATAAATTCCCAAAATCACACAACCCAAAGGTTTATTGTCACTAGATATTAGCTACATGATTTTCTTATTTTACAGCAAGTATTTAATATTTCTTATAAATAGTCTTCTCACATGATACCATTTTAGAAATATCATGCCTAATATCATTCTTCATAACCTAGGGAAATGAAAACATAATAAAGTGGTGAGATTGATTACTCAGTAAGGTTATATATAATTGATAATAATAAAATATCATAAGTGAGCATAAGATGAGCATGTGGGTATGAGAACATGATCACGATTCATGAACATAACATAAGATAATCATACCCAATAAAACATAGATCATAAAATCATGAGTCATGACACAAATATTTTAGAATAACATAAGAAATGAGATATATATAAATGTCAATTCGTGAGTTAATAATAATAATAATAACATAGTCATGAGGGAACTATAGAAATATGATAAAAGCATAAAAATAATTAATTATAAAATTGTAAGAAAACCTAATCATTTCCACACATTTAGTCATGAGAAAACCCAATAATTCCCATGCATTATGTTTTGAGAAAACCCAATAATGACCACACATTTAGTTTTGAGAAAAACTAATAATTCCCACACATTATGTTATGATCAAACTAAACCATGCCTACAAATTATCTCATGTGATATAAAAATTTACCCAATTAATTGGAGGGAAATATCAAACACACTCATCACATAATGATAAACCATATATGTGTGTGACACTAAAACTTAAAAACATTCATAATTCCATCATATATTAATTAACCCATGGAAAATAAATGGGTTTTATGAAAACATAAATATAATGTGATAATAATCCATCTAGAGAAATTAGTTTCATGGTATCAATAGATAATATCCCTAGTGAATCATAATAAACATTAAATAATTTTTATATAGATGAAAACTTTTATAATAACATTAGAAATTTGTTTAAAAAATTGGAAGAAACATTTGTTTATTTTGATAATTTTTAAAAAGTGAAAATTTCAAATAAACATGGGAGTATGAATTACATTGAAAACCCATGAAAAAATAAAATTTAAGAATCATAATAAATAATGGACAGAGTGGCAAGAAATTTAATTCATGTAGAAAATATTAAAAAGAGATTCTATTAACACTTTTATAGAGAATGTGAAAAATGATCCATGTGGATAATTTTAAAATGATCCATTTAAAAAAATTTGTATTGAAAGTAAAAGATAATAGAAAATGACCTTAATAAATAATTTAAAATATATAATTACATCCATTATAAAATGTAATAAATATGTATGTAGAGAAGAAAGATTATTGACTGAAAATAATAGGTAAGGTTGGTCATACTTACATCCATAAATTTGGGTGAATTATGAACCTAAGTGAATTAAAATAGTAATAAGACATGTAAACCCCATAAATAAACATATTTGTATTAAATAGGTGTTTTTTAGATATAAATAACATAAAATTTCTCTCAATGAAATCTTAAATACAAACAATAACAATTTCAAAGTGATATTGGAAAATAAACCCCTACAATATTGGTAACTTTTGAATCAAAATCCATTGAAAAAAATAACATGATATAGATTTTTCAATACCATAAATTATATGAAAAATATGGTAAAATTAATTCATGGGTTAGTATATAAATCACATAAATAAAGTGGGTGGTGGATAAAGAACATTTCTTAATGAGAGAAAATCAAGATATAAAAAACCTTACCTTTACTCTTGACTTCTACAAAAGTTCAATAAAATATGTTATAATAAACATAGACACATTAATAAATTATTTAATAACCTTTCACATATATATTTCCTTATATAAAATTAAATTATAATCATTCATTGCTCATATATTAGTTAGTTATTGTTTGTTTTCATCATCTGATGTTAGTAATGTTGATCATTTTGCACAACTTTCATTATGGAAATGTTAGTCCCCATTCTGTAATACCAAGTTTGTCATTATATAATTAGTTATGTTTTTTTAATATAAGTTACCTAATGGTTTATTATGTTCTATTTCTATTCCATGGGATTTTTAGATATGGTTCTCTAATATGGAAACCATAACGCGCATGTTTCGTAAATTTTTAACGAACCAAAGAAAATATACGTATAATGAGTAAAATATTAATATTACCATTCAAGAAACAAAACATATTATTTAATTATAAATAAAATATATTACCAGTATTAATTTCAAGATTCTTATTCATGTTGGTAATTGTGAATATAGAGAAATAGCATTCATTTAGGTAGTTGTATTGATCCAAACATGAGCATGTTACACTACTAAATGAGTAAGAGTATAGAGTTAAATGTGAGTTTTGAGTGGAATTTTTGAAAATATTCTTTCATTAGTGTGTAAGGTCGTCATTTTAAAAGGAAAGTGGATAAAAAGTTCACAAATAATAAAGGTGGGATAATTTTGGGTTGATAAATCCCTCATAAAAATATTTTTTGATAATTTTTTATGATATTTCATGTTTTTACCATACAGTTTTAACCCCTTTACCTTTTTTTACCTTTACCGTGGTAACTTATTTTTTTCCTCAGTAACTTATTTTTTTCCCTAAAAAAAATTAACTACTTCTCCAAATTAAAAATTTTGATTAAAAATTTTGGATCCATTTTATCTAATTTAGTTTCTAAATATTTGAATTTTAATTTGTAAATGAAAACATAAAATGTATAGTAAAATCTACTTTTATAGCTAAATATATTTTTGAACTTTATGTGTGCTTAATCATATTTCATATCAATTACTAATTAAATCAGTGTTGATATATTAATTTATACATTGAAACATTTTATTATAATAATCATTTAAAACTAATCAATTTAATTTATTAAGTAAAAAATACACAACACTTAAAAACAATCCTTTAAAAATTATAACTTTTTAACATTAAATGAATTTATCTTTATTTATAAAAAAATAATGAATAGTGAATGAATAATTATTCATTTTATATATTTATAAAAAATAATAATTAAATTCCATAATCCAAATATGATAAATTTTACCTTTAAACATATATAAAAAAACATTTAAATAGAACATATTTTTTTATCCATGTGAGGTGCCCAGGGCACCGACGCGCTACTATGTGGTAAGGGGTGAATCAGTGGCCACTTAAAAAAATTGAATTTTCTTCTATTCAATTCAACCTGGTAGACTTATTCAGTCTTGATTTAATCCTTCTTGTGTCTTATAACCTTTCCTAAGTAATGTAGTAAATAAAGGCATAAGAACACAATGATTTTTACAAGATTTGGTACTCAAACATAATCCTTGTCATGATTGGTTATTCACCCCAATAATGGATTATCCACTATAATCAGTATCATCCAATTAAAAGTGGAGAGTGATTCGCACACCATAACCTAATTGGATTCTAATAGATCTTATCTCAACCAGAGCTTCACCAGCCCCTTGCCCGTGTCTCATAGAACTTCACTTGCTAGATTCCCACTGGACTTCTTCAACCACATCACATTGTAGTCACTAATCCACTTGGTGATCTTCTTGCATACCCTGACTCTCATTGTTCTGATGGATTTTCACTACGTATACAAAATATTTTCTTTCAATATCCTCCTTAAAATTAAATCTTCAATATATAAAAGGATATCTCTATATCCACAAAATATATCTCCTTATCCTCATAAAAAACATATTCTTCAATAAAATTTAGCAACTCGATCACTTATTATAACTCAACTTTACAAAATTTATAAATCTATTAACCTGATGAGCTCATGTGATATTCTATATCTAGTAGCTCCTCATATCTCTGAAATCCTGAAACTGATAATTGAGAAAAATTCATAACATGTCTAATTCACTAATAATATTCTTCTCAACCTTATTAAATAATAGATATTTAAGAATATTATTCTCATCACAACTTAGACTCAATCAAACTGATCTCAAAATGATGGTTGGATCCTTCTTCTTCTTTAATACAATAAGCATCGGGTACTTCTTCCTCTACTCAGAGAGATATTCTTTAGATATTTCAATTATGTTTATATATTTATCTACACAGAGCTCCATTCATGTGTGTGGTTCCATAATTTGGATACATATTAGAATTTGGCTATGTAATAATTTGTCTATGTTTATTGAATTTTCATATGTACATCTTCACGTATGAAAATATTTTCATACGTGGTGACAACATCTTTATGGATCCACCTATGATGGAATTCATGTATGTGACTATTCATGTATGTAGAAATTCATATATATAGAGCCTGGTCATATAATTTTTTTCAAAATTCCTTCATTTCAAACTAGGGTACTTCCACTTCATCTCCAGTTTATCTAAATCAATCGTAAACACTTAAAAACACCTTTGGTGATTTATGAAACATATAAAAATCTTCAAATTTATTTACAAGGACATTAGAAGCATATGAAAATTAACCTCTTTAAGTTATTCAATATCATGCACTACACTTTATCACTTTAACTTTAATTTATTCTTCATCCAAGTGTGTTTCAACACTGTGTTCAGTAACTTTGATGTACAGATACCTAGGGAGAGTCTTTCCAAGTCCATGATAGCTTCCTATCTAACTTCAAACTTTTTTTACACTCTGTATTCACAAATATCCAAGTTATCCAGTATAGGTTCATCAGTCATCTCCCTCTTTTCTTTGAAGACTATTGCAGACATGGGTGGAATCATCCCTTCAACCCTTATCGTGATTTATAAATGAAGATTATATCTTTTAATCATCTAATTTATTATGGGATATCCACTTGAATCTATCTATCTAGGTATTTAGGGGATTCTATGTCCACTTTTCTCTTTTCCAAATATGTGGGAAATAACTTCTCAATCACCTTTCCCATGTACCCATCATGCGAGAACCTAACAACAATTTTACCCAAAACCAATGACAAATTCTCATATTCCTTAATGGGTGGATACTCCAATCAATCATGAAATTTTCTTTGAATTTATTACATTGAAAATCCTAATTGACAATAACCAAATTGAAAAAAAAATACAACCAAACACCTTTGTTTACTTCAATCTCCGCCTATATGTTTTTTTTATTTCAAATATTCCAAATGGGCTTTATTAGGAAATGTAATTTCTCTCCCCCAAATTGAAAATAAATATAAAGGAAAATAAATTCTTCTCCCCCTAATTGAAAAGGTGGGTATTTAGGAGGGATTCCCCAATTTTCAACTTCTTATCCCTAAATAGTGTTTGATACCACTTGAGATATGATACCAATTAAAAGATGGTATAATTTGAGATTTAAAGGAAGTTTATTCACCAAATTCCTCTCCCTTTTATGTTTCAAACTTGGAGGAATTTGTAAACACATATCCTCGCAATATTATTTCTCTTCCACTTTGAGAAATCAAATTAACTTCCACTTTAGAGAATAATTTCTATAAGAATCATTGATCCATAGTTGAAAATGATTTTAGGTACTTACGAATGACACAACATCATCAGAATTCATGTTCAATCACATGTTCCTTAAAAGTGTTCCATTAATCAACCAATATAAATTCAATGTGGGGAAACTTTTTTGGGAAACATGAGTGATTGATTTAGATACTAAAGTTGTCCAAAACTACTCACAATGTGATAAAAACTCAGGAATTCATTACATTAGGGCTTTGAAAATATAATTCCATAATTGATTCAAGAACCTTTACTTCACTTGAAAAAACATATAAAAAACATTCACGTGAAAGTAGTTTCTTCTACAATTGGTTAGATAATCACCCCCCCCCTTGATAATACAATCGATATAAAATAATAATAAGGTTAGGAGAGTGAATATCATACCTCTAACATAAATTTTCTTAAAATATATCTAGAATTATATATTTACATAAATCCATATATATCTAATAATTTGTCCTCTTTTAATATCCCTACCTCAAGGGATGCTTCTAATATTGCTTCACTTTCAATTATCATCACTAAAGTACAATTGGGATGATATTAGAATGGGTGGCTCTCTGCTGCTCATCAGTTGTAGCACTCGGGTAGAGACTTCTTCCTCAACCTAGTGGAACATTTCTTTAAAGATCTAAAATGTCTATTTTTCTTCATTGTTTCAGCCTCTTTAGGTATCCATAATTGAACACCTTATGGTATCATAGTCTTCTTTTAATTTTGAACTTCTTTCCTAGATAGAATTTGTTTCTTTTCATGATCAAGAAATGCACTTTTATCATTTTTTTTCTTTCTCTAACTTCATTACTTCTCTAAACTGGTTGATCTATATGATCAAAATATCATTTAGCTTATGCACCTTCTTCTTTTTTCCTTTATATTTATCACGATTCATCTTTTTTTGAAAAAATATCCAAGTCATGTATATATTAGGTAACTTCCTACTCTATTGAACCTTCTATAAGCACCTTCATCAACTTTTTCCTTACCCTTTTTGGGAATCTTCTCAATCTTTTCATCAGTGATGTCCCTAACCATGTCAATATTCTTATGCATCTATTTGATTAACTTCCTATTTTTTTCAAATTTCTACATCCAACTTTGTATTCCATGTATTGTTTACAAGAATCAATGGTGTGGCCCTCTTGCCATAATAAAAGGATATTATTCTTGTAGGTTGGATATTATGGTTATAATTCTTTATAGTATTTTCAAATTCATACTTTTTTTCTTTTCTCCTAGAGGATTGAACATTATCCTCTATGTTCTTTGACTTCTGGGATAAAGATTCTTTCCCAAGGAAGACTTGTCATTATTCATTTTCATTTGATGTTCTGGCCTATTTATTTCATCAACATGAGTGACGTGTCTAGTTGAAGCATACCATCACTCTTAATAATTTTTTCTATAAAATTTGAAAAACTCACATTAGTTGTTCAAGTATTCAAATATGTTCCTGGAAGATAGATTTTTTTCATTATGTGAGTTTGATTATTTTGTAAAACATGTTTATTATCACTTTAAGATCATATACCCCTATATATTGGCCTTTTCTGACTTTCATAAGTTTAAATGTTGTTCCAAAAATCTATGTTTATATTCCAAAACCTCTAGTAGCACCAAAAATATCTTACAAACCACTTTTTTTATGTTTTTGTAGCTAGATGACCAGATTTCCTTGATTTACATGCAATCTATATTTGGATTTTTTCACCAACTTGTTGAGGTTTTTTTATGGATATAATCTTCTAAGACTTAATAACATCGGCCATTGATGTATTGGGGGGTTTTATATTATTCCTCTCTTTCCACATTTGTAAATATTTTATCTTTATTCTAGTACTTCCAAAAATTCTAGATTTAGTGAAAGTCGTTTTGTCTATATTGTGGGTTAAATTTTTTCATGAGATAGAGGTGGAAGCTTATCCACATGATCTCAAGATTTTTGAGCCGAAATTTTGGGCCTTATATTATATATTTATCACTTTTTATTTTTGTATGGTCTCATATTTTTTTCTCAGTTTGTTGGGAAGGTGCTGATTTTTCCTCTTCCAGATCTTTCAACATGGCTTCTTGCTCAAGGCACTTTATGTATAGGATGTACTTTTCATCCTAAAAAGTTCTCATCCTTCCTTCCCAATCACTCTTAATAAATTATTTCTCAAAAATAACTCTTTGTAATTTTTCATCCATTAAATAAACTCTCACATTGCAAAGTGTGGCATATTCATCCTTAGATTTTACAAGCTTTCTGAGAGTATTTCATCTTATAACTAATTTAGCCAATGAATATTAAATTGCATTGTTTTCTTACTCTACCTATGATTTCTGATTAGATAGTTCCTAGATAAATTTTATCATATAGGTAAAAATGATAGTAGTAACCTTCTTTATATACTTTCTAACATGTGATTAAAAATATTTAGTTGTTCCAATACCTCCATTTTCCTCACATCCTTCATAGATTGAACTTGAATCATCAAAGAAATAAAAATAAATAGATTTAATAGCTAAATACTTACCATTATGATTTCCTTTAGTGAATGTTATTTCCACTTCCTTCTTTTATATTTTTCATAGCTTATTTACTTCTTTATTCGTCACGTTTTCTAGTGTACTAGATGAGACTTCCATATCTTCTTGAATAAATATAGTGGAATAATTCTTGTTATAAGGATCTTATTCAAGAATCTAAAATCCACACTTCATCTGGATATTTTTTAAGGGGACCTAGGTTTTCTTTGATACTGATGTACATGTTATTGGTAGACCACTAAGAAGGTATGGTTGAATCAATGATCAATTAAAACATTTATGAATTCTTTTCTTTTTCATGTAAAACTTCTATTCTAATACAGTCTCAATCCAATCATTCTTATGTCTCACAAAATTACCCAGATAATTACATAAATAGGGGCATAAAAACATAAAGAATTTTATAAAGTTTGGTACTAAGACCTACTTCTTTCCAAAATTGGTTATTTCCATTAATCAGAGATTCTCCACTATAATCAATATCATTTAATTATAAGTGGAGGGTACTTCAGACATCATAAATAGATCAAAGTCGCACTAATCTTCTCTAGGCCAAAATCTCACTAGCCACTTTCTTGTATCTCATAATTCATCACTTTTCATCTCACCACTGGACTTCTTCAATGGCTTCACACTATAGTCACTGAGTCACATAGTGGTCTTCTTGCATAACCTTAGTCTCAAAGGTTTGATGTCTTTCTACCATTTATATATAAGAGTTCCTTTAAAACTCCTCCTTGAATATAGAAGTCTAATCGTGTCACATACATGACATATTTTAAAGATATTTTTCATTTAATTTCAATTCTTGCTTTGTTTTGGGGGTTTCCCAAGCTTTTTTTAGGAAAGGGTGAGTTTTCATGATTTGGGCCAAACTGTGAGCTCATTTCCAGATTTAAAAACCAATTTTGGTTCTTTTATAACTATTTCATTTTTTAATATTTTTCACCCATTAAAATTCCTAAATGTCCTCCCCTGACCTATTAACACCACCATTTCAATTTGGACCCTTTAAGAATCCATAATAATGGTGGATTTGGGTTTTTATTTAAGGAATTGGGCTAGCCGTAAAGCCTATTTTTAGTTTTAAAAAAATTGATCAATTAATAACATATTCAATTTTAAGGATTTTTCAGTGATACCAAGTGTCACCCAAGCCCACTGAACCCATCTGTGCTCCCCTCCTCTTTCCCCCCTCTTTGGAGCTCGTTTTCATCATGAATTAGTGCAGAACATCATAGGGTTTCTCAAATCGACCAGATTTGAAGAGGTGACTTCTTTCCTTCTTAACTCTCTCAATTCTTACTCTTTTTCTTCCATTATAGTTCCTAATTTGACCCTTCCTCCTACTCTTCAAACATAAAATCTTTGGAATCCCTCCAAGTCACTCAAAACCTCTTTGGAACCCCATTTAAAGGGGGATTTTGTGGAGGAACTTCAAAGAATCTCAAGTAAGTGTCTCTCCTCCTTAGTTCCTCCCCTTTCAATGAAGTTTCATTAAATTTCATTGAAGTTCCAAATGAATAGGGGTAGGGTTTTTAACCTAGGGTTTCTTGGTCAATTATTGTGGTTTTAAGTTTGATCTATGTCCCACTTGGTGCGGCGGTGGTGCGACTTGATTTTCTTACGGTGATTCAAGGGTTTCCTTTGTTTTGGTAGGTGATTCCAATGTTTATGTAATCTTTGTGTATTATAATATTATATTTATCATAATTTTAGATTTATATCATTGTATGATTTTTGAAAAAATTAGTTTTAGTGGTGTTTCTATTGCAATTGAATTTTAAATGCCAATTTGGTGTGAAATTGGGGGTTTTCCAAAGAAATGTTTTATTGGTGTATTTTGGGCTTCCCTATAAATACTTAGTTGTTTTTATTGAACTGTAATAGGGATGAAAATATATTTTTTAATGTTTATCCCCTTTTTTTGTTGCTACGAAAATGGGTTTTAATGGTGTTTGTAAAGAAAGTGAAGTTTTGGTGCCACTTTTGTGTGAAAATTGAGGTTTTACAAAGTTATCACTTCTTTTTTAACATGGGGCTGCCCTAAAATTGATTTTTTTGTTTTAATTGAAATTTATTGGTCTGCCTTTACTATTTTGGTAACTTAAAAGTGTGCACATAGTGTAAAAGTGGTGTTCTTAAGGGGTTTTGTGTGCAAAACAATACAGGATTTTGAGAAATTGTTTCATTAAAAATCAAAGTGTTTGTTGAGAGTTTTAAGTGGTATAAAATGTGATAGATACTGTACTGGGTGTAAGTGACCATTAGTGGTGTTTTACATAAAAATGGATGTGTGTTTCATGTGGAAATTGTTTGAGTACAAAGGGGGAAGCCCGGGTACCTAGGTGGGGCGGATGTGTACTAGTACGGCTAGTGGACCAGATGGGTTTTTTCCCTGTTCCACCTAGCATTTGGATAACGAAAACTCTAACTAAACTATGTGGATGATGATTTGGGACCACTAGGTTATGGGTATGTTCCCTAATAGTGTCTCGTGCATGATAATGGATTTTACTATGGTTACTTTACACCGAGGTATGAGTTGCATGGGGCTCGAGACTATCTAGTGCCTAGGGGTGTTCCTGATTTTGTTGCTCATTGTATTTGCGGTATTTTCCCTTGTATTGGGGTAATTTTGGATGTAATTTATAGTATATAACATGTATATTTAAATTTTTGAACGTTCTGAAAATTTAGATTGAAAACTATTTTCAATTGAAAGTTGCATTTCTCGGAATTTATCACTGCTTTTCTTTGCATATTAAAACTGCTTGCTCTTTCACATTGAATTGCATGCTCTTTGGAATCATTGGGTGGTATCTTATTGGGCTTAGTCTCACACACTACTTACACCCATTGGTTGTAATTAGACTTTATTATGCTTGACTCAGGTAAAGGGAAGGCTATGGGTGATGACGGTTTAGGGTGTTAGTTCTCATCCTTGGTGCGGAGTTGTGGAGACGGCTTGTGGGTGATGACCCCTTGTCGTGTGGAGTCCTTGGGGATGTATTGATGCTATATTTATTTGTATTTGGACCACTTGTATTGTCTTTAAACCAATGTATTCAGTTCTGGTTTTTTCTTAAGACTTGTTTGGCTCAAAAATTTCAGATTTATATTATGGATTCTTTTTAATGTTTTATGCTTTCATACTTAGGTAAATCATTCCCAACCCTAAATTAATGATACCCGGGAACTTGTGCCAGCCCGTGGGGATAGAGAACACCCTTTGGGCCTTGCCATAGGCCAGGTTTGGTGCCTATAATAGTGGAGATTAGATTCGATTCGTGACAAAATGGTATCATAGGAGGTTAATGTTTTTGGGTTATATTGAAATTTTGGGATGATTCGGGATAGACACGAGCTGGGCCTATCAGGGCTTGGGGTTTTGGTTGTGAGTAGGGTGCCTAGCCCACACCTCTCGTGCAGACCTTGAGTCACTAGCGGACGTTGGAATCTACGGATTGACTTCACTTCAAGGTGAGATGTGTGGGCTTCAGACCACACATGGACATCAGGCGGAGGTGGAGTAGTTGTTTCTTTTATTACTCAAATGTGTTTAGATTATTTATATTTTATGTATTTGATTAAAATTTTCAGAATTTTGGTATTGATTATTGTTTTGTGACTGTTGCATTTTGTAGCAACATGCCTCCTTGGAAAGCTCCCACGCACCCACGGGAGGAAGCCAGAGAGAGTTCTCCCACACTGATTGATCGGAGGCTAGTTGAGGCTATGGTTTGGGTTGTCCAAGCTCTGGGGCATGGACCGACTCCTGCTCTTATTAATGCTAGGGAAGATGAGACGAGTCCTAGAAAAGATAAAGCTCAGGAGTTTCTGAAAAAAAAACCTCCTACCTTCCGAGGCAGCTCAGAACCCCAGGAAGCAGAGGAATGGCTCAAGAAGATTGAGCGTATGTTTAAGTTCATAAAGACACTCGTGGAGCTTAGGGTGAAGTGTGCCTCCTTTCTGTTGGAGGGTCCCAACTGTAATTAGTGGGAGTCAGTGCTTCAGACTGGGAAGAATGAGTAGATGCGTTGGGGAGATTTCAAGATCGTCTTCAATGAACAGTACTGCCCTGAGATCTTGGAACATGCCAGGTCCAGAGAGTTCATGGACCTTGTTCAGGGGAATCTTTCTATGATTAAGTATGCCAACCGTTTCACTGAGTTGGTTCGGTATTCCCTTGAAGTCATCTCGAATGAAAAATTGAAGGCCTAGAGGTTCGAGAAAGGCTTGCGACCAGAGATATACTCCTAGGTTTTCTTGTTCAAGTTGTGGACCTATGCTGAGGTCGATGACCAGGCATGTATGGTGGAGATTGATATGAAAGGAAGGGATAGTTTCTCTGGTTCAGTATCAGTAGTAGGTATTTGTATCTCCTTAGAGAAGAAAAGGAAGCGGGGGGAACAGGTGAAGAAAGGAGGTGGCAGTTCAGGACACTCCTCTAGGCAGTTTTCATCCGGGGCTTCTGATGCGTGATCAGTCATGTGACACCACTATGGGAAATAGGGGAACATCCAACCAGCATGCCCACTTCCTTTGAATCCTTGTTACCGTTGTGGAGGTTTGGGGCATTTGCAGCGCTTCTGTGGGGTGGCACGTCCACTTCCGAGTGGGGCAGGGTCAGTGGCTTCGAGAGGAGTGTCAGCACAGTTTGATCCATCAAGGACTGGGAGATCTCGATTTGGAGGTCATGGCTATAGGGCTGGGTCATCTTCAAGGAAGATCCAGTTCATGGCACACCCACAGACTATTAGTCTTCCTCAGGTAGAGACCAGACATCTTCATGCAGTGGATCAGGCACCAGTAGGATCAGAGGTGGGACCGTCGATTGTTCGAGGTACCGTTCTGATTGCATCTTCTATAGTTGTTGCTCTTTTTGATATTGGCGCCTCTGTTTCATTGATTTCTACCGATTTTGTGGACACAATGAACATTCCAACTAAGTTGTTGTCTTTTGCGATGGACTTGGTTACACTGCTAGGAAAGAAGGAGCAGGGTCTCAGGTTCCCGTTGTGTGCTCTTTCCGTGTCAGGGGTCGAGATAGAGTGGGACCTATTGGTCTTATACATGGATCTTTTCGACTTCATAATTGGCATGGATTGGCAAGTACAGTTCCAAGAACACATCGATTGCTATAGACGGTGAGTGAGTTTCACAACACCTGATGAGAGTCGTCGGGTTTTTCGTGGAGAATGGGATCCTTGGTCGGGTTGTGCAGGGCCTCCACTCCCAGAGTTGGGCAGTCTTATCTTCCAGTTGTCTCTGCTCATGCTAGAGTATGATGGTATTGCCCTTGAAGGTTCACTACGTCATGTATTGAATGAGTTTCTGGAGGCATTCCCATATGATTTTTCAGGTTTTCCCCTAGAGTGGGATGTGGAGTTTTCGATTGATCTGGCACCGGGAACACAGCCGATATCTCTTCCCTCATATCGTATGGCCCCCACCGAGCTGAGGGAATTAAAGATACAGCTGGATGACTTAGAATCCAAAGGATTCATTTTCCCGAGCATCTCTCCTTGGGTCGCTCTTGTGTTGTTCATGAAAAAGGTTGATGGATCTCTCCGGTTGTGCATTGACTACCAGAAGCTGAATAAGATAACAATTATGAAAAAATACCCTTTTCCCAGAATAGATGATTTGTTCAATTAGTTGAAGGGGAAAAGTGGTTCTCAAAGATAGACCTAAGTTCGGGGTATCATCAACTCAGGGTGAAGGATTCAGATATCCCAAAGACAGCCTTCCGAAGCAGGTACATCCACTTTGAGTATTTGGTCATTCCCTTTGGATTGACCAATGCTCTAGCGGTCTTTATGGAACTCATGAAAAGGGTGTTCCATCAGTATCTCAATTCCTTCATTGTGGTGTTCGTGGATGACATTATGGTATACTATGGATCTGAGGAGGAACATGAACATCACTTGAAAATCATTTTGGGCACATTACAGGATCACCACCTCTATGCAAAGTTGTCAAAGTGCACTTTCTGGATCAGGGAGGTTAAATTTATGAGGCATGTGATCTTGGAGCAGGGGGTGTCAGTGGACCCTGAGAAAATCAGTGTGCTCATGCCATGGGAGAAACCGAAGAATGTGTTCAAGATCCGGAGATTCCTTGGCCTGGCTGGTTATTACAAGCGATTCGTTTAGGATTTTTCTCAGCTTTCTTCGTCGATGACCGCGCTCACCTGGAAAGGGGTGAAGTTTGTATGGGGCCCGGAATGTCAGGCATCCTTCGAGGAGCTGAAGCAATGATTGAAGACTGCCTGTTAGGACCAATAGGGGCTTATATACCCTGAGAGGGGGGTGAATCAGGGTATGGATATTCTTTTCTAAATTCTTCCTACCCCACTAGATCTTGACCTCTTTATTAAAAGCATCACTTTGTTTGCATTTGTGTGTTTATTATGATCACTTCTTTTCTTCTTTATCTGATGATGATGCTTTGAATGCAATATAGGGAAGCAAGCAAGAAGACACAGAGATTTTTACTTGGTTCACCCTCACTAGGCTATGTCCAAGGAGCATACAACAGTGATGTGCCGTTGTACCAAATCCACTAAAGCTCACTGCAATTTACAAAGTTTGGGATAGATCACTTCTATTCCCAGGATCACTGCCTTTACAATGTTTAGGGTCAGCTCACTGCTTTCCCAAGGGTCACTCCCTGTTTCTCTCTCTCTAGCTCATTGCCGGTGGAGAGGATCACCTTCTTCCTCTTCCTTTTCTCACTACTCTGGAAAGGATCCACTCACAGTTTATAGACCTGTAGGTCTCTTCATTATCACTAATGAATACATCCACTGTTGAATGTATATGCTCTGTTTAAGTTCAACTTTCACCCGTAGATGAATCTCACTTTTCACCAAAGGTATCGGGCAATATTACAGCTTCCACACAGCCATGAATCAATGTCGTGCATCAACCATACCTGGAGCACTTCTCTAAGCCTGCGCACAAGTATCGGTGTGCAAGTTATAACTAGCGCGCAAGTCCACCTCAACCACTTACACGACACAAGCTTCTGCAAATCCAAACTTGCGCGACGCACACCCTTTTACGCCCAAACCAATTTTGGCGTGCAACCAATAACTTTCACGCTTCATAAAAACCCGGCGCGCAAGTGTCACCAAACCACTTGTGTGACACCCCCTTATTCAACTCAAAACTTGGGAGACTTACTTCCTTCCTCGCCCAAACCACCTTAGGAGCACAACTATCACCTGGAGCGCAACTTTTACTTGCACGACCACACCACCACTTGCGCAACCACCACACCTGCACGACGGGAGCTTAGATTTTTTCTAAGTGTTGAACTCATACAGAATGAGGAGTAATCGACCTCTATTTATAGGAATTTGGACACCCTGTGCGACAGCATGCAAGTCTCCCCTCGGCGCACAAGTCTTTGCCTCGCAAGTCACTTGCGCGACCAACCCTAAAACTTGGGCGCCATATTTTGATGTTCTGATCTTGAAAAACATATGGTGCGCAAGTTTCCTCACCTTCAAGACAACGGCACGCAAGTCCCTTTTCCAAAACCACTTTTCTCCATTTGTTGATTTTTAGGCCCAAAAATTTGGAAAACACTAGAAAACGGCACCACCTTGTATCTACTCTTTTTGTACCGCCTCCAGATCATCCATTCCTCTGTCGAAGTTCTTGAATCAAACATGGATCATTAACCACAACCCTTGAACTCGACATGCCACCATGAAATCCCCTTTGTCAACAAATTTTTATGTCATGGTTTGCTTCGTCAACAATCACAACATAGATTTCCACTTTGTCAATAAACACAATCACCTCAAAAATGCTTCAATGATACCTTGAGGGATTTTTTCCAACACCGCCCCCGTGCTGATTTTTCCTGAGGCCAGGAAGGGGTATGTGGTTTATTGTGACGCTTCTAGTATGGTTCTTGGGTGCGTGCTTATGCAGGATGATCACGTGGTGGCATATGGCTCTCGCCAACTCCGACCACATGAAAAGAATTATCCGACCTACAACTTGGAGTTGGTAGTAGTGATGCATGATTTGAAGACCTGGAATCACTACCTCTTTGGGGAGAAGTTTTTGGTCAACTCTGATCACAAAAGTGTGTCCTATATCTTCTCACAGAATGACCTCAACCTGAGGCAGCGTCGTTGGATCAAGCACTTGCAGGGGTTCGACTTTGACATTGTTTATACCCCAGGCAAGGGAAATGTAGTGGCGGATGACTTGAGAAGAAGAGTTCTAGTGAAGGCCTTGAGAAATTCCAGTGATGAGTGTACTTTTATGGGGATCTTTGCTCAGATGCATGTGGAGATGAAGGAGCACAGTGGAGGTGCGTTCTTCGAGAGCATTAAGTTGAATCCTTCTCTATTGGAGTTGATTTAGCGAGAACAGCCCAGTGATGAGCTTTGTCAATGGTCGAGGCAGTTTCTTCATTGTGGGGAGACGTCTTCTGATTGTTCATCATCTCCAGAAGGCATCATATGCTTCAAGGGTCGTTCGGTTGTGTCATAGTCTCTACGAAAGGTGGTGATGCAGGATAGCCACCAGTCTCAGCGGGATGTCCATCTGGGTGCCACTAAGATGTATTATGATGTTTGTCGGTAGTTATGTTGGCCTGGTATGAGACGATACATAGCGGACTTTGTGTCGAGATGCTATACATGCCAGTAGGTAAAAGAAGAGCACCAAAGGCCCTCCAGTTTGTTCCAGCCATTACCCATTCCTACCTAGAAGTGAGACGAGGTCTCCATGGACTTCATTGTTGGATTACCTCATACACCTCAGGGTAAGAATGCCATTTGAGTGGTGATTGATCGTCTGACCAAATCATCCCACTTCATTCCGATAAGAGATACAACTAAAGTGGATGGGTTGGGTCGTTTGTATCTTCAATAGGTGGGGAGACTCCATGGCGTTCCATCAGTAGTTGTCTCATATAGAGACCCTCGTTTCACATCTCAGTCCTGGGAATGCCTTCAGAAGGCCTTGGGGTCTCATATTAAGATGAGCACGGCATACCATCCTCAGACGGATGGTCAGACAAAGCGGGTGAATCAGATTTTGGAGGACATGCTCTGTGCATGTGTCCTAGACTTTGGAGGTTCTTAGGATATCCATTTGGGGTTGTTTGAGTTTTCTTATAATAACAGTTACCAATTATTGATTTGAATGGATCCTTTTGAGGAACTCTATGGTCGGCCTTGTTGGTCCCCCCTCTGTTGGGTTGAGGTAGGTGAGACCTCACTACTGGGGCCGAGTCTGGTACAGGAGACATCTAAAAAGGTCAAGTTAATCAGGCAGCATTTATTGATATCACAGAGTCTCCATAAATCATATGCTGACCGGAGGTGTCAAGACCTAGAGTTTTCTGTGGTTGAAAGGGTATTCTTGAATGTGGCCCCTCGTCTGGGCCATCGTCGATTGGGGAAGCAAGGGAAGCCGACGCCGCGATATGTCGGCCCTTTTGAGATCACCGAGCATATTGGCAAGGTGGCATACAGTTTGGCCTTACCTTCTAAGTTGGAATCCATCCATGACGTCTACCAGGTCTCCCAGTTGAAGAAATACAACCCGGATCCATCCCGTGTGTTGAGTTGGGAAGAACTAGAGATAGAGCCTGACTTGTCAGTCTTTGAGCGGCTAGTAAAAATAGTGGACTCCCAAGAGAAGGTGCTTCTAGGGAAGTCTATTCCATTGGTCCAGGTTCATTAGCAGCGTGGTAATGATACACATGATACATGGGAGCGGAATTCATGGGTTGAGGAAGAGTATATGTTCCTGTTTTCCAATCAAACATCAGGTTGACTTTCTAGGACTGAAAGTTTTCACGGTGGGGAGAATTGTCACATACATGACATATTTTAAAGGTATTTTTCATTTAATTTCCATTATTGCTTTGTTTTGGGGGTTTCTCAAGCTTTTTTTGAGGAAAGGGTGAGTTTTCATGATTTGGGTCAAACCATGAGCTCATTTCCAGATTTAAAAACCAATTTTGTTTCTTTTATAACTATTTTTTTATATATTTTGCACCCATTCCAATTCCTAAATGGCCTCCCATGACCTATTAACACCACCATTTCAATTTGGACGCTTTAGGAATCAATAATAATGGTGGATTTGGGTTTTTATTTAAGGAATTGGGCCAGCTCGAAAGCCCATTTCCAGTTTAAAAAAATTGTTTAATTAATAACATATTCAATTTGACGGATTTTTCAGTAATTCCAAGTGTCACCCAAGCCCACTAAACCCAGCCATGCGGCCCTCCTCTTTCCCCCTTCTTTGGAGCTCATGTTCATCGTGAATTAGTGTAGAACGTCATAGGGTTTCTCAAATCGACCATATTTGAAGAGGTAACTTCTTTCCTTCTTAACTCTCTCAATTCTTACTCTTTTTCCTCCATTCCAGTTCCTAATTTGACCCTTTCTCCTCCTCTTTGAACCGAAAATCCATGGTAGCCCTACAAGCCGCTCAAAACCTCTTTGTAACCCCATTTGAAGGGGTATTTGGTAGAGGAACTTCAAAGAATCTCAAGTAAGTGTCTCTCTTCCTTAGTTCCTCCCCTTTCCATGAAGTTTCATTCAATTTCATTAAAGTTCCAAATGAACAGGGGGTAGGGTTTCGAACCTAGGGTTTAACCTTGGGTTTTCTTAGTCAATTATTATGTTTTTAGGTTCAATCTAAGTCTCTCTTGGTGCGGCGGTGGTGCGACTAGATTTTCTTACGGTGATTCAAGGGTTTCCATTGTTTTGGTAGGTGATTCCAATGTTTATGTAGTCTTTGTGTATTAACATGTTGTATTTATCATATTTTAAGGTTTATATCATTGTATTATTGTTTCAAAAATTAGTTTTAGTGGTGTTTCTATTGCAATTGAATTTTAAATGTCAATTTGGTGTGAAATTGGGGGTTTTCTAAAGAAATGTTTTATTGGTGTATTTTGGGCTGCCCTATAAATACTTAGTAGTTTTTATTGAACTTTAATATGGCCGAAAATAATGTTTTTAATGTTTATTTCCTTTGGTTGTTTCTGCAAAAATGGGTTTTAATGGTGTTTGTAAAGAAAGCGAAGTTTTGGTGCCACTTTTGTGTGAAAATGGAGGTTTTACAAAGTTATCACAACTTTTTTAACATGGGGCTACCCTAAAATTGATTTTTTTGTTTTCATTTAAATTTATTGGGATGCCTTTACTATTTTTGTAACTTAAAAATGTGCACATAGTGTACAAGTGGGGTTCTTAAGGGGTTTTGTGAGCAAAACAATACCGGATTTTGAGAAATTGTTTCATTAAAAATCAAAGTGTTTTTTGTGTGTTTTAAGTGGTATAAAATGTGATAGATACTGTACTGGGTGTATGTGACCATTAGTGGTGTTTTACATAAAAATGGATATGTGTTGCATGCTGAAATTGTTTGATCACAAAGGGGGAAGCCTGGGTACCTTGGTGGGGCGGATGTGTACTAGTACGACTAGTGGACCGGATGGGTTTTGTCATTGTTCCACCTAGCATTTGGATAATGAAAACTCTAAATAAACTATGTGGATGATTATTGGGGACCACTAGGTTATGGGTATGTTCCCTACTAGTGGCCCGTGCACGAGAACGGATTTTACTATGGTTACTTTACACCGAGGTACGAGGTGCATGGGGCCCGAGACTATCTAGTGCCTAGGGATGTTCCCAATTTTGTTGCTCGTTGTATTTGTGGTATTTTCCCTTGTATTGGGGTGTTTTTGGAAGTACTTTATAGTATCTAACATGTCTATTTAAATGTGTGAACGTTCTAAAAATTTTATCTTGAAAACTATTTTCAATTGAAAGTTGCATTTCTTGGAATTTATCACTGCTTTTCTTTGCGTATTAAAACTGTTTGCTCTTTCACATTGTATTGCATGCTCTTTGGAATCATTGGGTGGTATTATATTGGGATTAGGATCACACCCTACTTACACCCCTTGGGTTTAAGTATACTTTATTACGCTTGACTCAGGTAAAGGGAAGGTTATGGGTGATGGAGGATTAGGGTGTTAGTTCCCATCCTTGGTGCGGAGTTGTGGAGGCGGCTTGTGGGTGATGACTCCTTGTCATGTGGAGTCTTTGGGGCTGTCTTCATGCTATCTTTATTTGTATTTGGACCACTTGTATTGTCTTTAAACCAATGTATTCAGTTCTGGTTTTTTCTTAAGACTTGTTTGTTCCGAAAATTTCATATTTATATTATGGATTTTTTTAATGTTTTATGCTTTCATACTCTGGTAAATCATCCCCAAACCTAAATTAATGACACCTGGGCACTTTTGCTAGCCCGTGGGGATAGGTAACGCCCTTCGGGCCTTGCCACGGGCCGGGTTTGGTGCTGGTGATAGTGGAAACCAGATTTGGTTCGTGACAGATCGGAATAAGGATGTATCTATATTGACAGAATTGACCTCCTTCTTCTCAAAAGTATCTTCTTCTAATTCCATTAAGTCTTAAACAAAACTCAGACACTCGGTCACTGCTCATAGATCAGCTTCATAGAACTTTTAAATATGTTTACCCAGCTATCTCACTCGGTGAGATCATGTGGTCTTCTATATCCACCATCTACTTATAGTTATGAATGATTGACGCCAATAACCGAGATCATGGACAATAGGTCATCTCTTCTTAGAATCGTCTTCTCAAACATCTGTAACAAGATGTGTTATAGGATCATCTTTTTCTCACAGCTTCAACTCTATCAAACTAATCTCATAATGATGGTTGGATCCTTATTCTTATTCACAACAACATGCAATGGATACTTATTCTACATTGAGAGATATTCTTCATATCTTTAGAAAGCAACACAACACTCATAT
Organism: Viscum album; assembly: GCA_963277665.1. NCBI lineage: Eukaryota > Viridiplantae > Streptophyta > Magnoliopsida > Santalales > Viscaceae > Viscum > Viscum album. The sequence goes on along the minus strand of OY728151.1, from coordinate 1,360,311,588 downwards.
CCTCTATTTATTCTAACACACACAAACATCACTTCCTTATTATTTTTCAATATCTTCTGCCTTGATATTCTCATATCCAATCATGTTTATGAGTGACTCATTAATTGAATATTTCATTTCCAAATACCATAATTGGTATTTTGAGGGGGAAAAGTGGCTGCCAACACAAAATTGCTATTATAAAATACCTAATTTAGGTTCCTAAATGTACATGTTCATTACTTTTTCATCTCAAAGGGTATTCCGAGAATAAAATCATTTAAATATTCTTCTTTTTGAAACATGGACCAAAATATCTTCACAAAATATCTACATTAGGTATGACTTCTTCTTCCTTATCATATCTCCATGAAAACCCAGAGCTTACATTTTCCATAGCTTTATAAAATATATGGAAAACAGATGTGAAATGGAACTCATCCTTATAGCATGAGATCTTCTATGAAAATAGTAAAACCATTATTATCAGATCTTTATACAATATCAACATCTCATATCTTCTTTTTTCTCTCTCAAACAGCATTGAATCACAATGATTTTATCTATTGATAAATAGTCGGGCTTCAAAGTAACATCATATGCATTATTCATTAAAAACCTAATAAATTTATTTTATCCATATTGGAATATATACAAAGGTAATCATTGGATCTTCCACAATATAGGCTCTAATCATGGATTAAATATGCTTTGTATTGTTTCAGTCTGGATTGCATAACATAAGTATCATGAGATTTGATTTTCTGCTTCAACTTCTCTAAATATGGAGGTCTATAATTTTCACCCAGTGCGTAAGGGAAATTTAGTTATGTGATTTTCCATTTTTCATACCTCGCTTTGACTACATGAAGAATTACCTTACATGATTCTTCACCTATCAAAATTTGGATATATAGTGTTGTGGTTCCGGTTCTCCTTTGTAGATCTTCATTTGGGTATGTGGATCTAAATTTGGATACGTATCATAATTTTGATATTTTAAGTTTTGATATGCCATAGAAAACCCCTTACATGATGAATTTTCCTACATCACTGGATTTGTTGATGTGGAGCTTTATTCGTGAACACAGTTCCTAAATTCTAGCATATACATCAGAATTTGGTTATGTGATCATTCGGCTATGTTTAATGAATTTAAATACATGGATCATCACAAATTGAAATATTTTCATACGTGGTGACTTCATCTATGTGGATACTCCTAAACTATAATTCACATATGTGACCATTCACGTACATGGGAATTCACATACATAGATCCAAAACATAGGCATTTTTTCAAAATTCCTTATTTCAAACTAGGTCTCCTCCACTTCATCTCCAATCGATCTTAATCAATCATAACCACTTAAAAAATCTTTGGGAATTTATGAAACATATCAAAAAATTCAAATCAATTCCCATGAACTATAGAAGCATATGAAAACTCACCTCTTTGAATTATTTAATATCACGTACTTCACTTCATCTTCAATTCAGTCTTCAGCCAAGTGTATTTCTTCATTGTGTTCTGCAACATTCATATACAGGTACACAATGATGGTTTCTCCAACTCCAAGTTAGCTTCCTCACTAACTTTCAACATTTTTTACACTAGGTATTCACAACTTACCAAGCTTTATAGTGCATGTGCAATAACTAACTCTCTCTTACCTTTGCAGACTATTCCATCCAAGGTCAGAATCATCCCTTCAGCAGTTTTCATGATTTATCTATGAAGATCATCTCTTCCAATCATCTAATTTAATATTTATTTCCCACTTTAATCTATCCAACAATGTATTCAAGGGAAACCATCTCCATTTTTATCTTTGACCAATATATGGGTAGTATCTTCTCAATCAACTTTCCCATATACCTATCATTGGAGTATCTAACTACCCTTTTACCTAAAACCATGGGTATCTTCACTTCTTCCTTTATGGATGGATACTCTAATCAATCACCCAAATTCTTTTTGCATTTATTACATTGACAAGCTTAATTTACAACAACCCAATCAATAAAAAATACAACCAAACACAAATGGATACTTCAACATGAATAATTAGATTATTATTCCATAAAGTTATTTAATTATTTCATAGATACTATTAATTTACTTTAATTTATACAATTTTATGGGATTTAGTCATCTGTGGTATGTAATAATCCATGGTAAGTAATTCGTAGTTTCATGTACTTTTTTTGTAATGTATCATTATGAATGAATAATTTTTTTTTAGTTTGATCCAAATCTTGTGTGAATTATTTGATACTCAAGTTTAATTACTTCAAAATAAAACTGAATAGAATTATGAATCATGGAAATATAGTTTGAAGAAATAACATTTATCCAAAATCTTGGGACGTTACATTCTCCCCCCTTAAATAATTTGCGACCTCAAAATTTCATTTATCACTCACTAAGAAAAAATGCTAAGGGTATTCATAAGATAGTCATGAGTCAATATATAATTTCTCATAAGATATCGACCTCACTACCTTAGCTAAGAATAAAAAACTCATATTTTCCCTCATAATAGACATATCAATAATATTTATTTTCACCCCAGCCATTTGAGCTCAAACCCTTTCAGGGTTATGTATTACGACTCATATATTGGAAGTAATTCCCATAGGATGTTCATAGGTAACCTTGAGTAGATAGATGATCACGTGTTAGTCAGGGATATGAAATGTGATTTCTGCATTCCAGAAATTCATATAGATTCTATGTATATATAGAAGGGTTACCAATTAGATTTTAAGGAATTACATTTCCAAAAAATATAATAAAAGGATAATTATAGACTTGGGAAGTAATAATCATATCATTAGAAGTTTTCACTGATAGGTCAATTTCTAGTTGTTAGGGTGGCAATTAGATTCCCTTAGCAAATTTTTTAGATATAAATGTGTGGGTAGAACTTGAATCAAATAAGAAATTTATATCTCTTGAGTGGGTGATGAGAGTACCTTTCAACACTTCATTTTCTTGGCCCACTTTAGCTGTTATGATTGCATAGTCTTTCCATTTGTCCCATTGATTAGGATGTTACAGATATCTATTATCCTCATTAACCCTTTGGTTGGTTAATTTTTTTACATAATGGCCAAAATAATCAATTTCAAAACATTTAATTATTATTGGTACCTTAGGAAGAACTTTATTTTCCTCCATCTTAATAATCAGGATCTTCATTTTTCCTTGGAAGTTTATTACTTGATTCCCCCCTTTATCTCACATAAAACATATTCCAGTTCCATTGAGACATTCCTCTAGGTGCTTCTTCCCACATTTTTTACATGTAGGAAGTGGAATCATCTGTCCTTCATGGTCTTTATCACCTAAAATTCCATGAAACTCCATTTTTCTCTTATTTTCAGGTTAGGAAATTCATAAATGTTCAAGTTATTAATCATAACTTGAGATAGCTAGGTAAGCAAAACCAAAATATTCCCAACACCAACTTTTATCCCATTTGGTAGCTCATTATGACAATCATTTCATTGTTTATCACACTCATTGTTAACTCAGTTCCTCCTAGTTCAAGCTATTGACTAAAATAAAAAAGTTCAGTGTGGTTGTCATGAAATAAAAATCAGAGAAAATAATCATATGGCAGGGAAAATAAATCCTTAGATTTCCTAAATCATTTTCAATTCAACCTATGACACCTTAGTATAATCCTACATCACTTTGGGTTCATCAAAGGTTTTTTTTGGTTTTATCCTATTATTATTCATATCCTAAACCTTAAAAATAACTAAACCTTACTCTATTACCAACTAAATCACCCTTAACCCACACTCCCAGATCCAGTGAAATAAATAACAATTTATACATATTCTTTGATACCAAGTGGGATGACTTAATCATAACAAACATATATTTTATATCATTTCCATTATTTAGAAATTTCATCTCACAAATTCACAGAATTCTTGAACCCAAAGGTTTCATATATATGGATATTAGCTACATGATATTCTTGTTATACAATATGTCTTTGACATTTCCCATAAATAGTATTCTGATGTGATACCCTTTTAGACTCATCGTACATAATACCCTTCGTTTAAACCTAGGGAAATGGAAACATGAGAAAGAGGTGCGCTCGTATTCTCAGTAAGTGTATACATAAGAGATAACAATCAAAGATCACAAGTGAACATAAGATGAGGATGTGAGTATGAGAACATGATCAAGGTGAATGAACATAGCATAAGGGAATCATACCCAATAAAACTTATATCATAAAATGATGAGTCACGACAAAGAGATTTTGGAATAACATAAGAAATGAGATATATAAATTTGAATTATTAAGTCAATAATCATAAGCATAAAATTATGATGAGGCATAATATAACGATGTGTCAAAAGCATAAGCATAGGAAATCATAACATTGTGAGAAAACTCAATCATGCCTACACATTTAGTTTTGAGAAAATCCAATCATGACCACACATTATGTTGTGAGAAAACCCAATCACTCCCTTGCATTTAGTTGTGATTATACCTAATGTTTCCCATGCATTGTGTTGTGAGAAAACACAATCACGACCATGCATTATCTCAACAGATATAGCACTTTATCCAATACACTGTAAGGCTATATTGGACCCACCTATCACATAAGGATAATCCATACATGTGTGTTCCACTAGAAATAAAAAACACTAATAATTCAATCATAGCTTAATTAATCCATGGAAAAGAAATGAGTTTCTTGAAAATATCCATATCACAAGATCATAATCCATACCGAAAAATAAGGTTGATGGTATCATTAGATCATGTCTCTGGTGAATCATAAGAAGCGTTAAAGAATGTTGACGTGGATAAAAACAACTTTATAAGAATATTATAAACTTGTTTAAAAAACACAAGAACAAATATCATTTTCTTTTAAAAAAAATTATAAAATGAAAAATTCACAGAACCATAGAAATAGGAATTACTTTGAAAACCCATGAAATCTTGAAAAGTAAGCTTCATAACAAAGAACAAACATAATGGTAGGGAAATGTGTTCATACGGAAAACATTTAAAAAAATTCTTTTGAAACTTGTGTACAGAAGGTCAAAAATAACCCATGAGGAAAATGTTGAAAATGTTCATTTTAACCTTTTGTAAAGAAAATAAAAGATAATATAAAATGACCTTAATAAATAATTAAAAGATAGATAATAATATATATTAGACAATATACAGTATATGGACATAGAGGAGAAACATTCATGTCCGAAAAGAAGTGATAAGGTTGTTTACACTTATAAGTAACACTTCAGGTGAATATTGAACTTAAGGGAAGTAAAATGGTAAGAAGAAATGTAAACCCCGAAAATAACCATAGTATAATAAAATAGGTGGGGTTTTATAGAGAAATAAAATATAATATCTCTTGATGTAAGGTTAAATATAAATGATCTATATTTGAATGTGAGATTGGGAAATAAACCCGTACAACTTTGGTGAATTATGAATCAAAAACATTGAAAGAATAAACATGATATAGCTTTGTAAATTTAATGAATTATATTCAAAATATGTTAAAATTATTCATTTGTAAGTATATACACCACAGAAAGAAAGTGGGTGTTGGATATAGAACATGTCTCACTGAGAGAAAATTGAGATGAGGAAACCCTTACATTTACTATTGACTTCCACAAAAGTGTTTTAAACCTTTGTATAATAAAAATAATCATCTTAATAACTTAAACATATAATTGCACACTGCTGGGGAACTACAAAGTGGAATATGGTTCCAATTGGCAAGGGTTATTACCACATTCTGTTCAACTCTCAGGTAGAGATTGACCAGGTTTGGAAATTCGGTAATCTCCATCTTAAGCTTGGTTTTCTTAGAATTTCTGCTTGGGATGTTTCTTTTAATCCATTCACACATAGGAATTCCATGGCTCAGGTTTGGGTAAAGCTTCATGGGTTGAATTGGTATTACTGGCACCCTAAGATCTTAAGTGACATAGCTTCTTGCATAGGGATCCCTGTTAAAATTGATCACAGAACACTAAATGGAGATCTAGGTCTCTTTGCTAGAGTTATGGTTGAAGTAAACTTGGCTAATGAACTCCCTTCAGTCATCAATTTTAATGCTCCTGATCATAGGGCTGACATAAGAGTAGAATATGAGAGGAAACCTCCCTATTGTGAGGTTTGCAAATTGATTGGACACAATATAACTAATTGCAGAATTATCAGAAAACAAGTAGATCCCCCCATTGTGAATGAGTGGAAGGATGTTAAGAGCACTAAAAAAGGAAAATCCATTTTGGATAAGCCTGACCAACCTAAAAAGAAGCATGACATGTGGGTTAAGAAAAATACCTTTGCCCCACTTGGTAATTCATGGGGAGAGATGGTTGAGGAAGAAGAGGCTCTTCAAATAGATGATAAAAATGCCTTTTAAATTGAAAGCATGGTAGCTGGTTTTTTTCAAAATCCGCATGACATTGTTAATGCAGCAGACAAGAGCAACCAATGCACTGACTCTGCATTACACAATTCTGACTTTTTGCCTAGTTCTTCTGCTGGTATAAAGTCTAATTGCAGGAATTCCATCTATGCTTCAAAATTAGCATGTGTGGAACTTAAAGCTGTTGAGGGACAGCAATGCTCACCCGATGCACTTTTGGAGGATAAAGGTAACCTGGCAACTGTGCATGAAATAGGTAATCCTGCTTTCAATACTGCATTTACTGGTTCTGATAGAAATGTCACTGATAGTTTTCATGAACCTAATAGTGATGTTGTTTCTTTGCCTAACAACAATCCTATTGATAGTGATGCTCCTGTTTCTAAACCTGTTGCTGAGAATCCTGATTTTATAGGCAGTCCATCTATATCTACAGTTTTCAAACAGGTATCTGAATTAAATTTGGCCCCTCTGTGCTCTAATGTTATTAACTCTGAACTTTCCAAATCTGAGTTATCTCATTCTACTCCATCCATTTTGGCTGGGCAACCCACTCCTAATCTATGTCTTTCACATGATGTGGCTATATGCCAGACACAATATTCCAGGATTCTTTCTTTTGAAAGTGATAACAAGCTAGATAATGTTGGTCATACTGAGGTTTCTACCTCGGTTAAGGCTATGAACCCCACCCAGAATGCAGATTTTCATCCTCCTGCTCAGGAAGATGCTTTGGATAACCACCCGAACAGTAGTACCCTGATCCCTTCTCCTATAACTACATCTATTTAAGTTCTTCCTTCGGATAGTGATATGACTAATGTTGTTTCTCCTATACCCAAGCTTAAATATGAAGAAAATAAAACAACTCATGCCCCCTCTCTGTTGACTAGGAGGTCACAGAGGAAGAAAAACTTAGGGAAATCCAAAAAAAGGGTGTGACACCCCAGGTTTTACGAACTAGTTCAAGTAAGCAATGTTATGCCTTTAATGATGTCTCTTGTTTTATTTGTTGTGCTAATAAGGAATTAGAAATAAAATAGAACATGGAGAATAAGGTAAACTGATATATATTAAAATTTTACATTTGCAACAAGACCCAACTAGTTGAAAATACCATGCACAAGACCTAACACAGCCACAATAAGACTACTAAGAACCACAACTTGAGTAATTGGATAGTCCTCGTCTTCAGAGTCCATCAGCGTGAAAAATATAACAGCCAGGGCCACGGCACACATGCTCAACGCCAATGGTATGAGGAGAGCCATCCTTTCTGGTTCAATTGTTTTGTTCTTGTAAAATACCCCTGCTTTTATAATGATCCTGTGAATATTGACCGTTGGAAAATAGCCGTTGGATTTTCAAAACAACCTTTGGGTTTCCGTTGATAAAGTTTATCTTTATATTAAAACTTGTTTTAATGCTCTTATAATTTTATAATATTTCAACTATTATAATATGTTTCAAAAAAGAGTTATAGTTTTAAAATAAAAAGGAGCATTCTCGGAAATAAATCCTTTTGTTTTCATAAGGTCCCCGTGGATACTTGCATATTTAAAACATAGTATTATTTCTATATGTTTAAAGGGTATCAATAATAATATCTTTTGAGCTCTAAATTATGAATTTTTGAATTAACTAGTAGTCTTTTAGAATTTCTTTAAAGATCCGAATAATTATAATGGTTTTGTATGTAAAATAAGAAAGGTATATCTTTTAAAAGATTTATATATAAATTGGTAAAGGGATTTAAATTTTAAGTTAATACTATTTTTTTGTTATAGTATGTTGACTCATTTTGTGCAAATATTTATATTTTGAAATAAGCATACTTAAACTTGTTATTTCAAAAGTCTAAATAAATTTTCTTTTTATAAATTATGTTGATATGAACTATATTACATAAGCTAGTAAAAGGATTTAGATTTTAAATTAAAACTAATTGTCTTTTTTGAATGAACCATCTTTTGTATAAATATTTATACTACACTTTATTTTGAAATAAGTATACTTATGCTAGGTTATTTTATAAATTTAAATAAGTTTTAATAAAAAAATGGGTTGGGGCCCGGCCAAGCTGAGGGCATCCCTTACGGGACAAGCCCTCTAGGCCGAGACCAAGCCCCAAGGGACCCGAGGTGCCGACCATCGGGGTCCCCAAGCGCTCAGTGGGTGTCCAAACCGCGTCCCAAGCCGTGCATAAGTCTCTCAGGTCACGCGCAGGCCGTGTATAAGGCCGCGGTGCGCGGTGCATAGGGGTGGGCCGAAGCCCACATGGGGCCCGTGTATAAGGCCCCGGTGTGTGTGTTCGTGTTATTGAACCGAAGCCGGCGCGCCTTGGTTTATAATCCGTGCCTCAAACGCGTTCCGTTTCGATGTGGGACGCGCTTTGCGCGACCGGGACCGTCCGATCGACTCCCGTGTCGATCTCGACCGTCCGAACCTTTTAGCCATACGATCGCCCCGCGTATCACCGCGACCGTTCGATCTCACCCGAGATCTAATCTCGGTCGTCCTTTCCTTTACAGCGTCGGCCCTCACCGTCTTCTTCCTCGAAGCGGCACCCGACCAGTAGGCCTGTAACCGAGGACGCCTCGGCCTCCTTCCCCGCACTGCTCCCTTGACTTCTGAACACCCCCCCCCCCCTCCTAGGTCTCTGTTTTCCCGTCTTCCCCATGTCGGTCTACTCATGGGTCAAGTCACCCTTTGTGCACCAAATCCCTACTTAAACGCCTCTGGCCTCTTGAAACCGCGGCAGTTCTTCTTCCTCCTTCTTCCACTCCCTCGAACTCCCAGCAACCCAGCGAGTTACACCCGGCCTGAGCTTCCTCCTCAAGCACTGTAAGGGTTCTTGCATGCATTCTTTCGGAGAAAACCTCCGTTCTTTTTACCCCTGGTGTATGGATATACAGTTTATGTACTTTATAAAATCAAGTGTATACCCCTCGGGTTGTATGGCCTTCAATGGTTTTGCTGCCGCATGGTGCATGAGTAAGGGTCCTTTCATACATGTTTTCTTTTAAAAGAACCTCTGTTTTATACTCTCGGTATCTATATATATATACAGTTTATATATATATATGTATACTTGGTTTTAACCCACTCGGGTTGTGATGTTTTCAAAAGGGGGCTTGCATGTCGTGTTTCCAGTAGGGTGCGAGTTTGGTTTTTAAGTTTTTACCTCATAATACTACTCTTATATGTTTTAGTATATACGGCTTATACACATACATAGTTATGTATAATGAAACCCATCCGGTCTTAAAACGGGTTTTTTCTAAAGTTTATTACAAAGGTTACTAAGGGAGAAGAATTATCTTACCTTATTCTAAAACAATCCTTAATAATATGGTTCATATATATATATACGGGTTACTTTATATATATATATATATACATATAGGTTATATTTTTTGTTCTTTTTTGATGGATCTATGTTGGACAGGGCTTTGGGGTGTTATGTTTTGATTTCTTTCGGTTTTGTTTCATGAAACCTATACAGATATAAATATACAGTTTTCTATATATATATACAGATATTTATAACCAAAACTCTATCTATTTTTTCGGATTTCAAAATGATCCAACACGTAATACTATGCATTATATATTAATGAGGGTTGTTTGAAGTTGTTTTACCATGAGAACCCCCCGTGGTAAACTTGGTATCTATATATCTCTATGTACTCATAAACATGTAAACCAATACAAATCAAATTTATGATTTCAAGGGGTGGGTACCAACCTTTAAGTAAATCCTTATTTTATGCGAACTATGTTGTATTAAAGAAGCATACTGGGCATCGCTCATGATGCGTTTTACCATGAAGGGTGTATTTTGGTTTGATTTAAAATGTATTAGAGGATTTAAGATTTGATGGGTCATGATATCATGTTGTGTTCATGTATTATCTTAAGACATAATGAACCTACCTTGGTGAATGTATTAATTAATCAAGTTGTGATTTAATTCATTTACAAGATCAAGGGCCTATTTATCACCATAACTAATTTCAAGTGTTTTCCTTAAGCACTCCTTTTTCCATGGATTTATAATGACAAAGATTCATCATTTAGTATATCATTATTTTGTATGCTTTAGTGAAAAAGGATGTTTTAATAATCTATGTATGCCTTTAATTAGTTATTGACCCATGTTGAAAAGTTAACTATCATACTTTGTATTAGCAAAATTTGTGGTGGTTTATTATTTATTATTGTACATAATGCATGCTTCTGACATATCACTAAATGAACAAAAAAATTGGATTACCCAAAGTGGTATGGGACACCTTGGGTAAAATAAAAATGAATGAGATATTCAAGGTGGTATGGGACATCTTGAATATACAAACCATTTAAGTAAATCATGAACGATGTGGCTCACATGATAATAAAGGCAAATTTAAGGATGCGCCCTGATAGTGCTCCAATGCATTGGGTACTGATGTAACCACTAGAGATTACAATTTTCACGATACCTTGGTGAATAACCTTGGTAATTTTCAAATGACACCTTGGGGATGGACCTTGGTGATATGTTCATGATTGTATAAGTTAAATGTTGATGCCACATAATTCAAGTTATGTAAACAAGATCTTTCCAAGATAAAGTTCTTTCACGACTGATGCCTTTATGTTTTCATAAAGTTCTTATTTCACTGGCATAATCTTGAAGCATGATTGGTGATTATTACTAAATAGAATAGTAATCAGCATATGAAAATTTAGTTGTTTCCTTTATGCCCAACTCTGATTATGTATTACTTTTAACTGTTTAATTTATGCTTAAGTAAGACACATGTCGTACTTTCTTATGATAACTATTGATTCGAGAATTAACATCATTGTTCCATGTTCTTATTGAAAACCTTGATTGAGCATTTTTATGTTATGTGTTATAATTTTTCTTTAATAAGTGTCCAATCTCTTTTAAAAGAATGTTTTCAAATGTTACAGTGTTTTAATTTCTTTTTAAAACCCCTTACTGAGTATTTTAATGCTCACCCTACGTTTTGATTTAGAATTTTCAGGTATCAGCTTTTGAAAGATGAATTGTTTCAGAAGTTGTCGGTTTCCCAGAACCCGAACCGCACATGATCCTCTGTATGGGACATGATGTGTTGTTAACAAATTGTATTTTATTTTAATATAACACATCATGTTCATAAGGCACCGACTCCTGGGTTTCTGGGGTCGGGGTCTCTATAGTTGGTATCAGAGGTTCGGTTTGGATAACTCTGGAAAGCCAGAAACTGAAACAAAAAATATATATATGTATATGTATTTCAATTTTATTAAAAATTGGGTTTTCTTAAATTTCAGATGGAAAATGAAGGCACAAATCTCTTATCTCTCCCCACAAAGGCCCTAGAGACCATTGTGTCTTTAGCTGGTCATGAGGACTTTCTAAACTATGCCCATATCCGCATGACATGCAAACACCTTTACGACGTATCCAATTCACCACGGGTGCTTCAGTTACACCAAGGGGTAGGAATAGATTACCTCCTTATGATGATAACTCAGTTTCCCTCATATGTGCGTCGGGGAAAGTACCATGAGGGACTTTTTCGGATTTTCACGGTGGGTGAGAGCTTTGGCACCATGATTGATAACCCTTTTCAAGAAGCTGCTGCTGACGGAGACCTCCGAGCGGGCTACCTCTGTCAGATTTTAAACTATGGCTTCTGGGGTCAGTTGTTGGACTTTGGGAGATTAGAAGACGAGTCCACCCGACTGTCTTGCAGACGACAAGTGTATGAAGATGTCTCTCAACTTCATACCCCCATGCTAGACTCATAAGACGTCATAGGTGCCCTCATGAGTTTTCCCCTGAATGCTCGGCCTGTGTTTGGTTCGAGGAGTTAGGGAGTTTTGCCTCTCTGTGTGGAGTTCGTTTAGTCAATGGATAAGGGAAACTCAAGCACTAATAATAATAAATGTATGTTTATTGAAATTTTGTCTTTCCCCTTCCTTGTCTTTACTTTGTGTTTGTCCTTGAATGATTTTCAAGTGATTGAACTCCTGTCTTAAAACTTTCACATGGAAGGACAAACCCACCTGTTATCTCTTCCCACTGAGATTCTGGAAATAATTGCAATAAAAACGTGTGAGGACGAGTATGACCCCTTCGCAAGTTTGCGAAGAACGTGCAAGCAGTGGTTTGAGGTAACAAACGGTCTGGAGATTCTCCGCACCTGCCAGGGGAATGCCTCCATCTATTACCGCATTGGCTCTGCACAGCAAGCCGAACGTGAACGACGAGGAAGTTACCACGAAGGGCTCTTTCTATGGTTCACCCTAGGTCGAAACTACACGGCCAGAGTGAAATTTCAGGAGGCTGTGTTAGAGGGAAATCTTTATGCGGCTTATATGCTCCAACTTCTCAGCTTTAGCCTGTTTTACCGTATCTATGGCTTCGATATCCTCGACCGAGACAAAATTCGGCAAGTCCTTCGTACTTTGGTCTGCAAAGACATTTCAGAACTTTGTACTGTTCGAGCTTCCCTCTGGAGGCCTGAAGGCCCGGAACATAAGTGCAACCCCTCCTGTCTTAGGTGTATGTGGATTAGGGAACTGGAAGAGGTGAGCTTCGCTACGGTGATTCCTCTAAATGCACCTGTTGACCATATACGTTGGTGGAGATGGTGAGAACGTTGCAAAACCTTGTAGTGTTGTGAAATAAATTGTGAGGACGCAATTTTCTAAAGGGGGGGATAATGTGACGCCCCAGGTTTTATGAACTAGTTCAAGTAAGCAATGTTATGCCTTTAATGATGTCTCTTGTTTTATTTGTTGTGCTAATAAGGAATTAGAAATAAAATAAAACATGGAGAATAAGGTAAACTGATATATATTAAAATTTTACATTTGCAACAAGACCCAACTAGTTGAAAATACCATGCACAAGACCTAACACAGCCACAACGAGACTACTAAGAACCACAACTCGAGTAATTGGATAGTCCTCGTCTTCAGAGTCCATCAGCGTGAAAAATATAACAGCCAGGGCCATGGCACACATGCTCAACGCCAATGGTATGAGGAGAGCCATCCTTTCTGATTCAAGTGTTTTGTTCTTGTAAAATACCCCTGCTTTTATAATGATCCTGTGAATATTGACCGTTGGAAAATAGTCATTGGATTTTCAAAACAACATTTGGGTTTCCGTTGATAAAGTTTATCTTTATATTAAAACTTGTTTTAATGCTCTTATAATTTTATAATATTTCAACTATTATAATATGTTTCACAAAAGAGTTATAGTTTTAAAATAAAAAGGAGTATTCTCGGAAATAAATCCTTTTGTTTTCACAAGGTCCCGGTGGATACTTGCATATTGAAAACTTAGTATTATTTCTATATGTTTAAAGGGTATCAATAATAATATCTTTTGAGCTCTAAATTATGAATTTTTGAATTAACTAGTAGTCTTTTAGAATTTCTTTAAAGATCCGAATAATTATAATGGTTTTGTATGTAAAATAAGAAAGGTATATCTTTTAAAAGATTTATATATAAATTGGTAAAGGGATTTAAATTTTAAGTTAAAACTATTTTGTTGTTATAGTATGTTGACTCATTTTGTGTAAATATTTATATTTTGAACTAAGCATACTTAAACTTGTTATTTCGAAAGTATAAATAAATTTTATTTTTATAAATTATGTTGATATGAACTATATTACATAAGCTAGTAGAAGGATTTAGATTTTAAATTAAAACTAATTGTCTTTTTTGAATGAACCCTCTTTTGTATAAATATTTATACTACACTTTATTTTGAAATAAGTATACTTATGCTAGGTTATTTTATAAATTTAAATAAGTTTTAATAAAAAAAATGGGTTGGGGCCCGGCCAAGCCGAGGGCATCCCTTAAGGGACAAGCCCTCTAGGCCGAGACCAAGCCCCAAGGGACCCGAGGTGCCGACCATCGGGGTCCCCAAGCGCTCAGTGGGTGTCCAAACCGCATCCCAAGCCGTGCATAGGTCTCTCAGGTCGCGCGCATGCCGTGTATAAGGCCGCGATGCGCGGTGCATAGGGGTGGGCCGAAGCCCGCATGGGGCCCGTGTATAAGGCCCCGGTGTGTGTGTTCGTGTTATTGAACCGAAGCCGGCGCGCCTTTGTTTATAAGTCGCGCCTCAAATGCGTTCCGTTTCGATGTGGGACGTGCTCCGCGCGACCGGGACCGTCCGATCGACTCCCGTGTCGATCTCGACCGTCCGAACCTTTTAGCCACACGATCGCCCCGCGTATCACCGTGACCGTTTGATCTCACCCGAGATCTAATCTCTGCCGTCCTTTCCTTAACAGCGTCGACCCTCACCGTCTTCTTCCTCGAATCGGCACCCGACCAGTAGGCCTGCAACCGAGGACGCCTCGGCCTCCTTCCCCGCACTGCTCCCTTGACTTCCGAACACCCCCCCCCCCTCCTAGGTCTCTGTTTTCCCGTCTTCCCCATGTCGGTCTACTCATGGGTCGAGTCACCCTTTGTGCACCAAATCCCTACTTAAACGCCTCTTGCCTCTTGAAACCGCGGCAGTTCTTCTTCCTCCTTCCACTCCCTCGAACTCCCAGCAACCCAGCGAGTTACACCCGGCTCGAGCTTCCTCCTCAAGCACTGTAAGGGTTCTTGCATGCATTCTTTCGGAGAAAACCTCCGTTCTTTTTACCCCTAGTGTATGGATATACAGTTTATGTACTTTATAAAATCAAGTGTATACCCCTCGGGTTGTATGGCTTTCAATGGTTTTGCTGCCGCATGGTGCATGAGTAAGGGTCCTTTCATACATGTTTTATTTTAAAAGAACCTCCGTTTTATACTCTTGGTATCTATATATATATACAGTTTATATATATATATGTATACTTGGTTTTAACCCACTCGGGTTGTGATGTTTTCAAAAGGGGGCTTGCATGTCGTGTTTCCAGTAGGGTGCAAGTGTGGTTTTTAAGTTTTTACCTCATAATACTACTCTTCTATGTTTTAGTATATACGGCTTATACACATACATAGTTATGTATAATGAAACCCATCCGGTCTTAAAATGGGTTTTTTCTAAAGTTTATTACAAAGGTTACTAAGGGAGAAGAATTATCTTACCTTATTCTAAAACAATCCTTAATAATATGGTTCATATATATATATATATATATACGGGTTACTTTATATATATATATATATATACATATAGGTTATATTTTTTGTTCTTTTTGGATGGATCTATGTTGGACAGGGCTTTAGGGTTTTATGTTTTGATTTCTTTCGGTTTTGTTTCATGAAACCTATACAGATATAAATATACAGTTTTCTATATATATATACAGATATTTATAACCAAAACTCTATCTATTTTTTCAGATTTCAAAATGATCCAACACGTAATACTATGCATTATATATTAATGAGGGTTGTTTGAAGTTGTTTTAACATGAAAACCCCTCGTGGTAAACTTGGTATCTATATATCTCTATGTACTCATAAACATGTAAACCAATACAAATCAAATTTATGATTTCAAGGGGTGGGTACCAACCTTTAAGTAAATCCTTATTTTATGCGAACTATGTTGTATTAAAGAAGCATACTGGGCATCGCTCATGATGTGTTTTACCATGAAGGGTGTATTTTGGTTTGATTTAAAATGTATTAGAGGATTTAAGATTTGATGGGTCATGATATCATGTTGTGTTCATGTATTATCTTAAGACATAATGAACCTACCTTGGTGAATGTATTAATTAATCAAGTTGTGATTTAATTCATTTACAAGATCAAGGGCTTATTTATCACCATAACTAATTTCAAGTGTTTTCCTTAAGCACTCCTTTTTCCATGGATTTATAATGACAAAGATTCATCATTTAGTATATCATTATTTTGTATGCTTTAGTGAAAAAGGATGTTTTAATAAACTATGTATGCCTTTAATTAGTTATTGACCCATGTTGCAAAGTTAACAATCATACTTTGTATTAGCAAAATTTGTGGTGGTTTATTATTTATTATTGTACATAATGCATGCTTCTGACATATCACTAAATGAACAAAAAAAATGGATTACCCAAAGTGGTATGGGACACCTTGGGTAAAATAAAAATGAATGAGATATTCAAGGTGGTATGGGACATCTTGAATATACAAACCATTTAAGTAAAGCATGAACGATGTGGCTCACATGATAATAAAGGCAAATTTAAGGGTTTGCCCTGATAGCGCTCCAATGCATTGGGTAATGATGTAACCACTAGAGATTACAATTTTCATGATACCTTGGTGAATAACCTTGGTAATATTCAAATGACACCTTGGGGATGGAACTTGATGATATGTTCATGATTGTCTAAGTTAAATGTTGATGCCACATAATTCAAGTTATGTAAACAAGATCTTTCCAAGATAAAGTTCTTTCACGACTGATGCCTTTATGTTTTCATAAAGTTCTTATTTCATTGGCATAATCTTGAAGCATGATTGGAGATTATTACTAAATAGAATAGTAACCCGCATATGAAAATTTAGTTGTTTCCTTTATGCCCAACTCTGATTATGTATTACTTTTAACTATTTAATTTATGCTTAAGTAAGACACATGTCGTACTTTCTTATGATAACCATTGATTCGAGAATTAACATCATTGTTCCATGTTCTTATTGAAAACCTTGATTGAGCATTTTTATGTTATGTGTTATAATTTTACTTTAATAAGTGTCTAATCTCTTTTAAAAGAATGTTTTCAAATGTTACAGTGTTTTAATTTCTTTTTAAAACCCCTTACTGAGTATTTTAATGCTCACCCTACGTTTTGATTTAAAATTTTCAGGTATCAGCTTTTGAAAGATGAATTGTTTCAGAAGTTGTTGGTTTCCCAGAACCCGAACCGCACACGATCCTCTGTATGGGACATGATGTGTTGTTAACAAAGTGTATTTTATTTTAAGATAACACATCATGTTCAGAAGGCACCGACTCCTGGGTTTCTGGGGTCGGGGTCTCTACAGTTGGTATCAGAGGTTCGGTTTGGATAACTCTGGAAAGCCAGAAACTGAAACAAATATATATATATGTATATGTATTTCAATTTTATTAAAAATTGGGTTTTCTTAAATTTCATATGGAAAACGAAGGCACAAATCTCTTATCTCTCCCCACAGAGGCCCTAGAGACCATTGTGTCTTTAGCTAGCCGTGAGGACTTTCTAAACTATGCCCATATCCGCATGACATGCAAACACCTTTACGACGTATCCAATTCACCACGGGTGCTTCAGTTACACCAAGGGGTAGGAATAGATTATCTCCTTATGATGATAACTCAGTTTCCCTCATATGTGCATTGGGGAAAGTACCATGAGGGACTTTTCCGGATTTTCACGGTGGGTGAGAGCTTTGGCACCATGATTGATAACCCTTTTCAAGAAGCTGCTGCTGACGGAGACCTCCGAGCGGGCTACCTCTGTCAGATTTTAAACTATGGCTTCTGGGGTCAGTTGTTGGACTTCGGAAGATTAGAAGACGAGTCCACCCGACTGTCTTGCAGACGACAAGTGTATGAAGATGTCTCTCAACTTCATACCCCCCATGCTAGACTCATAAGACGTCATAGGTGCCCTCATGAGTTTTCCTCTGAATGCTCGGCCTGTGTTTGGTTCGAGGAGTTAGGGAGTTTTGCCTCTCTGTGTGGAGTTCGTTTAGTCAATGGATAAGGGAAACTCAAGCACTAATAATAATAAACGTATGTTTATTGAAATTTTGTCTTTCCCCTTCCTTGTCTTTACTTTGTGTTTGTCCTTGAATGATTTTCAAGTGATTGAACTCCTGTCTTAAAACTTTCAGATGGAAGGACAAACCCACCTGTTATCTCTTCCCACTGAGATTCTGGAAATAATTGCAATCAAAACGTGTGAGGACGAGTATGACCCCTTCGCAAGTTTTCAAAGAACGTGCAAGCAGTGGTTTGAGGTAACAAACGGTCCGGAGATTCTCCGCACCTGCCAGGGGAATGCCTCTATCTATTACCGCATTGGCTCTGCACAGCTAGCCGGACGGGAACGACGAGGAAGTTACCACGAAGGGATCTTTCTATGTTTCACCCTAGGTCGAAACTACACGGCCAGAGTGAAATTTCAGGAGGCTGCGCTAGAGGGAAATATTTATGCGGCTTATATGCTCCAACTTCTCAGCTTTAGCCTGTTTGACCGTATCTATGGCTTCGATATCCTTGACCGAGACATAATTCGGCATGTCCTTCATACTTTGGTCTGCAAAGACATTTCAGAACTTTGTACTGTTCGAGCTTCCCTCTGGAGGCCTGAAGGCCCGGAACATAAGTGCAACCCCTCCTGTCTTAGGTGTATGTGAATTAGGGAACTGGAAGAGGTGAGCTTCGCTACGGGGATTCCTCTAAATGCACCTGTTGACCCTATACGTTGGTGGAGATGGTGAGAACGTTGCAGAACCTTGTAGTGTTGTGAAATAAATTGCGAGGACGCAATTTTCTAAAGGGGGGGATAATGTGACGCCCCAGGATTTATGAACTAGTTCGAGTAAGCAATGTTATGCCTTTAATGATGTCTCTTGTTTTATTTGTTGTGCTAATAAGGAATTAGAAATAAAATAAAACATGGAGAATAAGGTAAACTGATATATATTAAAATTTTACATTTGCAACAAGACCCAACTAGTTGAAAATACCATGCACAAGACCTAACACAGCCACAGCAAGACTACTAAGAACCACAACTCGAGTAATTGGATAGTCCTCGTCTTCAGAGTCCATCAGCGTGAAAAATATAACAGCCAGGGTCACGGCACACATGCTCAACGCCAATGGTGTGAGGAGAGCCATCCTTTCTGGTTCAAGTGTTTTGTTCTTGTAAAATACCCCTGCTTTTATAATGATCCTGTGAATATTGACCGTTGGAAAATAGCCGTTAGATTTTCAAAACAAAATTTGGGTTTCCGTTGATAAAGTTTATCTTTATATTAAAACTTGTTTTAATGCTCTTATAATTTTATAATATTTCAACTATTATAATATGTTTCACAAAAGAGTTATAGTTTTAAAATAAAAAGGAGTATTCTCGGAAATAAATCCTTTTGTTTTCACAAGGTCCCGGTGGATACTTGCATATTGAAAACTTAGTATTATTTCTATATGTTTAAAGGTTATCAATAATAATATCTTTTGAGCTCTAAATTATGAATTTTTGAATTAACTAGTAGTCTTTTAGAATTTCTTTAAAGATCCGAATAATTATAATGGTTTTGTATGTAAAATAAGAAAGGTATATCTTTTAAAAGATTTATATATAAATTGGTAAAGGGATTTAAATTTTAAGTTAAAACTATTTTGTTGTTATAGTATGTTGACTCATTTTGTGCAAATATTTATATTTTGAACTAAGCATACTTAAACTTATTATTTCGAAAGTCTAAATAAATTTTCTTTTTATAAATTATGTTGATATGAACTATATTACATAAGCTAGTAAAAGGATTTAGATTTTAAATTAAAACTAATTGCCTTTTTTGAATGAACCCTCTTTTGTATAAATATTTATACAACACTTTATTTTGAAATAAGTATACTTATGCTAGGATATTTTATAAATTTAAATAAGTTTTAATAAAAAAAATAGGTTGGGGCCCGGCCAAGCCGAGGGCATCCCTTAAGGGACAAGCCCTCTAGGCCGAGACCAAGCCCCAAGGGACCCGAGGTGCCGACCATCGGGGTCCCCAAGCGCTCAGTGGGTGTCCAAACCGCGTCCCAAGCCGTGCATAGGTCTCTCAGGTCGCGCGCAGGCCGTGTGTAAGGCCGCGGTGCGCGGTGCGTAGGGGTGGGCCGAAGCCTGCATGGGGCCCGTGTATAAGGCCCCGGTGTGTGTGTTCGTGTTATTGAACCGAAGCCGGCGCGCCTTGGTTTATAAGCCGCGCCTCAAACGCGTTCTGTTTCGATGTGGGACGCGCGACCGGGACCGTCCGATCTCACCCGATATCTAATCTCGGTCGTCCTTTCCTTTACAGCGTCGACCCTCACCGTCTTCTTCCGTGAAGCGGCACCCGACCAGTAGGCCTGCAACCGAGGACGCCTCGGCCTCCTTCCCCGCACTGCTCCCTTGACTTCCGAACACCCCCCTCCTAGGTCTCTGTTTTCCCGTCTTCCCCACGTTGGTCTACTCATGGGTCGAGTCACCCTTTGTGCACCAAATCCCTACTTAAACGCCTCTGGCCTCTTGAAACCGCAGCGGTTCTTCTTCCTCCTTCTTCCTCTCCCTCGAACTCCCAGCAACCCAGCGAGTTACACCCGGCCCGAGCTTCCTCCTCAAGCACTGTAAGGGTTCTTGCATGCATTCTTTCGGAGAAAACCTCCGTTCTTTTTACCCCTGGTGTATGGATATACAGTTTATGTACTTTATAAAATCAAGTGTATACCCCTCGGGTTGTATGGACTTCAATGGTTTTGCTGCCGCATGGTGCATGAGTAAGGGTCCTTTCATACATGTTTTCTTTTAAAAGAACCTCTGTTTTATACTCTCGGTATCTATATATATATACAGTTTATATATATATATGTATACTTGGTTTTAACCCACTCGGGTTGTGATGTTTTCAAAAGGGGGCTTGCATGCCGTGTTTCTAGTAGGGTGCAAGTGTGGTTTTTAAGTTTTTACCTCATAATACTACTCTTCTATGTTTTAGTATATACGGCTTATACACATACATAGTTATGTATAATGAAACCCATCCGGTCTTAAAACGGGTTTTTTCTAAAGTTTATTACAAAGGTTACTAAGGAAGAAGAATTATCTTACCTTATTCTAAAACAATCCTTAATAATATGGTTCATATATATATATATATACGGGTTACTTTATATATATATATATATATATATACATATAGGTTATATTTTTTGTTCTTTTTGGATGGATCTATGTTGGACAGGGCTTTGGGGTGTTATGTTTTGATTTCTTTCGATTTTGTTTCATGAAACCTATACAGATATAAATATACAGTTTTCTATATATATATACAGATATTTATAACCAAAACTCTATCTATTTTTTCGGATTTCAAAATGATCCAACACGTAATACTATGCATTATATATTAATGAGGGTTGTTTGAAGTTGTTTTACCATGAAAACCCCTCGTGGTAAACTTGGTATCTATATATCTCTATGTACTCATAAACATGTAAACCAATACAAATCAAATTTATGATTTCAAGGGGTGGGTACCAACCTTTAAGTAAATCCTTATTTTATGCGAACTATGTTGTATTAAAGAAGCATACTGGGCATCGCTCATGATGTGTTTTACCATGAAGGGTGTATTTTGGTTTGATTTAAAATGTATTAGAGGATTTAAGATTTGATGGGTCATAATATCATGTTATGTTCATGTATTATCTTAAGACATAATGAACCTACCTTGGTGAATGTATTAATTAATCAAGTTATGATTTAATTCATTTACAAGATCAAGGGCCTATTTATCACCATAACTAATTTCAAGTGTTTTCATTAAGCACTCCTTTTTCCATGGATTTATAATGACAAAGATTCATCATTTAGTATATCATTATTTTGTATGCTTTAGTGAAAAAGGATGTTTTACTAAGCTATGTATGCCTTTAATTAGTTATTGACCCATGTTGCAAAGTTAACTATCATACTTTGTATTAGAAAAATTTGTGGTGGTTTATTATTTATTATTGTACATAATGCATGCTTCTGACATATCACTAAATGAACAAAAAAATTGGATTACCCAAAGTGGTATGGGACACCTTAGGTAAAATAAAAATGAATGAGATATTCAAGGTGGTATGGGACATCTTGAATATACAAACCATTTAAGTAAAGTATGAACGATGTGGCTCACATGATAATAAAGGCAAATTTAAGGATGCGCCCTGATAGCGCTCCAATGCATTGGGTAATGATGTAACCACTAGAGATTACAATTTTCACGATACCTTGGTGAATAACCTTGGTAATTTTCAAATGACACCTTAGGGATGGACCTTGGTGATATGTTCATGATTGTCTAAGTTAAATGTTGATGCCACATAATTCAAGTTATGTAAACAAGATCTTTCCAAGATAAAGTTCTTTCACGACTGATGCCTTTATGTTTTCATAAAGTTCTTATTTCACAGGCATAATCTTGAAGCATGATTGGTGATTATTACTAAATAGAATAGTAACCAACATATGAAAATTTAGTTGTTTCCTTTATGCCCAACTCTGATTATGTATTACTTTTAACTGTTTAATTTATGCTTAAGTAAGACACATGTCGTACTTGCTTATGATAACCATTGATTCGAGAATTAACATCATTGTTCCATGTTCTTATTGAAAACCTTGATTGAGCATTTTTATGTTATGTGATATAATTTTCCTTTAATAAGTGTCCAATCTCTTTTAAAAGAATGTTTTCAAATGTTACAGTGTTTTAATTTCTTTTTAAAACCCCTTACTGAGTATTTTAATGCTCACCCTGCGTTTTGATTTAAAATTTTCAGGTATCAGCTTTTGAAAGATGAATTGTTTCAGAAGTTGCCGGTTTCCCAGAACCCGAACCACACACGATCCTCTGTATGGGACATGATGTGTTGTTAACAAAGTGTATTTTATTTTAAGATAACACGTCATGTTTAGAAGGCACCGACTCCTGGGTTTCTGGGGTCGGGGTCTCTACAAAGGGTTCTAACCCAAAACACAAATTGAAATGAATATTCTTTTCTGGAATTGTCAAGGTATAGCTAATCAGGATACCTCCACTACTCTTAGGAGGTTCTTAACCACTCAGAAACCACTCTTGTTTGCTATCTCTGAATCTAAGGTTAACTTTAATTTGAATCTTTTGAGGTTCGACTCCTTTAATTACCACTTCCTTGGCTCCTGTAAGAAAGGAACTTTAACTGATTCTTTGTGGGTCTTCTATCACAATTCTCTTCAAAGTGTTAACATTTTTAAAAGCACGGATCAACAACTCACATGTGACTTCTTGTGGAATGGACAACATATCTTTTGCACGATGGTCTACACTAACAATAGATATCAGGAAAGGAGGCCCCTTTGGCTTGATCTTTTGGAGATGGCTAATCAAATTCAAGTCCCCTGGGTTGTTTTGGGGGATTTTAATGCCATTCTCAACTCTTGTGAAAAGTTGGGTCCCTCACATCTCTCCATCTCTTCAAGAGAGTTTAGGTCCTCTATTGAGGACTGCAACCTCTTTGAGGTTACTCTTACCGGTGCCAAGTACACTTGGTATAGAAGGCATCATAATAAAACTGTTGCAAGTAAACTAGATAGGGCTTTCGTCAATATGAAAGCTCTTGACACTTGAGATAATGTCACTAGTATTACCCTCCCTAGACTTAACTCTGGTCATCATCCCATTCTACTTAGTTTCCTCAGTAATGAACGTAGGCTCACCCCTCCTTTTAAATTTAACAACGCTTGGTCTTTGGACCCGGAATGTGACTCGTTTATTAAAAACACTTGGGATTCTATGAAACATCACCAGGACTCTTTTGCGTGTATGTTCAAGTTGAAAACTTTAAAGCATGCTCTTAAAGATTGGTGTAAAATCAAAAGCACCCAAATGAATTTAGATATCTCTTTGCTGGAGAAAGAGCTTAATCAAATTCAAAGTCTTAATACCAACTCTGATTTTAATGGGGATTTGCAATCTGAGGTGAATCTTTCCCTTAAACTCAACCATCTGCTCAATTTCAAAGATAATATGTGTAAGCAAATGTTTAAGACTAAATGGCTTAATGATGGTGATCGTAATACCGAATTTTATAATTCCTTACAAAGAATCAAAAATGCCAATCGTCCTCTCTCTAAACTCATTCACAATGATTTGATTCTTGATACTGAAGAGGCCATCTCGGATCATGTGGTCTCTTACTTCCATAACACTTTCAATGGTCCTGACGTGAACACTAATCTTAAGTCTGGCATAATCCCTTTACTTGTGGATGATAATGATAATAAATCTCTCCTCTCCATTCCTTTTGATCATGAAATTAAAGACATGGTGTTTAGTTTAAATTCTGAGAGCGCACCTGGTCCTGATGGTTTCAACAATGGCTTCTACCAAAAATATTGGTACAACATTCACTATGATGTTTGTAAGCTGGTGAAGTCTTTCTTTTCTAATGGAATTCTTCCTCATGGTTTAAATGCTCAATTTATTACTTTGATTCCTAAAGTTGACAATGCTTCTGAAATTCATCAATTTAGACCCATTGCTTTAATAAATACTATCTATAAGATTATTACTAAAATTATTGCCAACAGACTTGCTCCTATTTGTAACAAAATAGTTTCTTGGAATCAGTTTGGTTTCATCAAAGGAAGATCCATTCTAGATTGTATTTGCCTTGCCTCTGAATGTACCAATAGTTTAAATAAAAATACGAGAGGGGGTAGTGTTGCCATTAAACTGGATATTAGAAAAGCTTTTGATACCATTGATTGGGCCTTCATGTTCAAAGTGCTTGAGAGCTTTGGCTTTCATGAAACTTTTATCAGAAGAATTAAAGTTCTTTTCCAATCCTCTCTTATTTCTATCTTGATCAATGGTACTCCTCGTGGTTTCTTCAATTGTACTAAGGGTGTCAGGCAAGGTGATCCTCTCTCGGCGATCCTTTTTGTTATTGTTGAAGATTACTTCAGCAGATTCCTAAATAAGTCGGTAGAACAAAATAAGCTTAAACCCATCCAAGCTGCCAGATACTTAAATGTGCCTACTCATCTGCTTTATGCAGATGATATCATCTTGTTTATCAAAGGGGATCAAAGAAACATTCAAGTGCTCAAGCAAGCCATTACTCATTATGAGGACATTTCAGGGCAAGCTATCTCCTGGAATAAATCCCAAATCTTCTTTGGAAAAAACTTCCCTGTCAGAAGAAAAAATATGATCATCAATAACCTGGGTATTAAAGAAGGCCTTCTTCCTTTCAACTATTTGGGTGTCCCTCTATTTTGGGGACGGCCAAAAGCCTGCTATTTCTTGAATATAATTAATCAAATAACTAGCCAACTCTCTTCGTGGAAAGGGAAATCCCTCTCCATGGTTGGGAGAATTTGCCTCGTTAAATCGACCATTGTTCCTAAAATGGTTTACTCCCTCATGATATACAAATGGCCGACTAGTACCTTCAAGATAATTAATACCTATATAAAAAATTTCATATGGACGGGGAGTATTCTAGATAAGAAACTCGTCACCGTCCCTTGGAAGAATTGTTGCAAGCCCCTTGACAAAGGTGGGATTGGCATTAAAAACATAAGATTGTTCAATGAAGCTCTGCAAGCCAAACTTACTTGGCGGCTTATTAATTGTACTTCTAAAGCTTCTGATTTCTTAAATAAGAGATTCTTTGATAAACTCTTAAAAAGGAATTTGAATTTCATTAACTCCTCAATCTAGCCTGCCATTAAAAACTCTTATCAAAAGATAATGGAAAATGCTAGATGGATGGTTAGTGTTGATTCCTGTATAAACTTCTGGTGTAACAACTGGTATGGTACACCTTTGATATCTTTGCTTTCCCCCGATAATACTCCTGAAGATATTAGTCTTTCCATCAGAGATATTCTTCAGTCTCATAGGCAAGAACTCCCTAGCAGTATAGCTCAGATCACTGACAGTTATCATTTCTCTACTGCTGGAGATTATCTAGCTTGGGAACCTGCCCCCAATGGTATTCTTAATTCGAAAAACTTCTATAAGCACTATTTTTCGGGTGATGATTCCAGTTTTCAATGGATGAATTCCTTTAACAACTCTTGGATAAAACCCTCTAGACTCACTCTGATTTGGCGTCTTGCTCACAACAGATTGCCCACTGATATTGGTCTGCAAACTTTTGGCATACAACTATGCTCCAAATGCAAACTATGTAACCAGCATAGGGAGGATGTTGATCATCTCTTCTTATCCTGTTCCACTGCCACTGCTTTATGGAATTATGTTTTTGACTTATTTGATTGCAGATGGTCCATCCCTGACTCGATTTGTCAGCTGCTTAAAAAATGTGTTAGATATGATGCTTCCTTGCAGGTTAAAAATTCATTTCTTACGGCGATGGCGGAGCTTATTCACGATATATGGTACGTTAGAAATGATATTTTGCACAATAATCACTCATTCTCTCTAATTGCAGGAAAAACTCGTATACTCATTGCAATTCAAGAAGCCGCTTCTATTCAAAAAGACTGTTGCAGTAACTCTATTGGTGATTTTGAAATCCTTCGGCGCATCTGCGTTCCAAGCATCTTTCCGAAGCCCAAGCGTTCCTTCGAAGTCTTCTGGCAGGCCCCGATACAAGGTTGGGTTAAAGTGAATGTGGATGGTGCCTCTAAGGGCAATCCTGGCCCTGCCAGCTGTGGAGCTATTTTTAGAGACTCGGATGGCCAATGCAAATGTTGCTTCTACAGTGGATGTGGTCTGACCTCATCTCTAGAAGCCGAAATGTTAGGGGTCATTCATGCTGTGGAACTTGCTCTATAGAGAGGATGGAGAAAGCTTTGGATTGAAAGTGACTCTACCACTATCGTTCATGCCATCTGGAACGGTGTTATTCATCTTGTTTGGCCACTTACCAATCGCTGGATGAACTGCCTGAATTCGCTTTGTGGGATTGATTTTATTGCCACTCACACCTTCCGTGAAGCGAATGTGGTTGCTGATGCCCTTGCCAATAAAGGAGTGTAGCAGAACTTGACTTGGCTGGATGCATTGCCTGCTGATTTACTTCCTTATTTCGACAGACATTGTAGGAAAATTCCATCTTTTAGACTTTTGTAATCCCTTTGCTTTTTAATACATATTTGGTGCTTTGCTCTTTGACCAAGGCATTACCTTTAAAAAAATAATGATCATTTCATAGAACATTCATAATGGTGATGTCGGTCCCCTTAATTTGATACCAATTTAATCATTCACATATTCTTCAAGATATTGAAATATAATTTTCGTAATGTGTTATAAAGTTCCAGGTTCACTCCATCGGAGTTTCAGGTATGATTTTCCAAGATGGAATCCATACCACACATGTTTCGGTAATTTTTAACGAACCAAAGAAAATGTATTTATAATGAGTTAAATATTAATATTACCATTATAAAACAAAATATATATATTATTTACTTATTAATATCATATATTTATATTATTAAAATCAGGACACTCATTAATTCTGGAAATGTTGAACGTATTATAGAATCGATCATGTAGGTGGTTGAACCAACACAAACAATAACATGTTCCACTAAGGATTGAGTAAGAGTATAGAGTTATATAATAGTAATATCATTTTATTAGAAACATATTTATATTAATATAACATCATTACAATGGATAATGTGGTGTAGAAATATTTGAGATGAGAAGGTATTTTAAAAAGATGATGAACAATTAGATAATTACTTTGAGGAATTCTCTCCGCAAAACAGGTTCCTTCAGAATGATGGATTTAGGCTTCCTTATTAGAACTAGAATACACCAAATGAATAATAAGGATTTTGGAAAGGGAAATTGGTATATATTGAAGAGATAACTGGATGGTTTGTCTAGTTTGGGAAGGGTATGGGTGGGGTCCTATAGGTGAGATTTGAGTGGTATTTCCACAAATATTTATTCTTTATAAGGTTTTCATTTCAAAAGCAAAGTTGATAAAAGTGGATAATTATAGATGAGGGATAATTTTTGGTTTATAATTCCGTCATACACAAATTTAGTGATAATTTTAAATGATATTTTATATTTTTATCACTTAGTGTTGACCTTTTTTAGCTTGTTTTATTTTTATGCTTAAAAATCAAATTAGCCTACTAAATCAAATTCAATTTTCTAATTAAAAGATTGGACTCCATTTAATCTAATTTAATTTCTATATATGAGAAATTTATCTTTTAAATGACAGCATAAAGTATATAGATAATTTGTTTTTATATCCATTTTTTATATAAGACTTTTTAATCTTTATGGGTTCTTAATCGTATTTAATATAAATTATTAATTAAATGAGTGTTGAGATAACTCGAGAAAGATATCATATCTGTATTCAGGGTTAGTGTCCTGATTTTCAAGAAATGAAAATGGTTGGTCTCTTCGATATGATGACAGTGATTATAGAGTTTCCAGATTTCCTAAAGACTAGCAACGAATGCTACAATCCTCCCTTTAGCTCTACAAGACGAAGGCTCAACTCCTAGAAGCCAAGCAGCCAGTATCTGATCAAGCGTACCATGATAAAGCACAAGATCCATATGTTATTCAAGCATGTGCCACATGAAGTAAACCCAATCGCCCTCCAAAAACAGGTTCTTGACTGACTCCGATTGAGAATGATCACAATAGGAGCATCAGGACCCTGGGTGGATGCCTTTATGTTTGATTAAGTTGTCCATGGGAAGAGCTCGATTATGAGCATGCCATACCAAAAAACTATATTTAGAGGGAACGAAGTACTTCTAAATAGTATCACCCTAGCTATCAGTATGTTGTTGAATGTGACGAGCATTCCCGTAATATTTCAAACTAAAAATACCTAAACTAGTACCTGTGAAACAAAATTTATTAGGTTTGTCCACTGGAAGAATGTTGTTAAAAAATATGAGTTGATCTCTATTGGGAATGGACGAAGTGAAAGACGGATCTCTCAATGCCTTCCAAAAGATCATGTTGGGTGAAAGACCAGGGTATAAGAGTAAATTCCCCATCCAATTGTCTTTCAAGGACACCTCTCCTCTTCCAATAACCTACCAGGAGTGATCATGAAGATACCAGAGAGGGCTTTGAATATTACGCCATAGGGGAGAGGTAGAAGTAGGAATACAATCCAAGTCCACATGGAATCTTCCATACTTGTTTCTAGTGAAAGTTTCCCAAATAGAATCACCTACAATGGCATCCCAAGCTAGATTGGCATGCATGGCCTTCATGACTTCATGCATGTTACGTAGTCCAATACCTCCTTCAGAGGTGGGGCCACTTGACATTTGTAACTTCCCCAATGTCCCTTACCTTCAAACCAAGAATCCCATAAGAATGAATTGAGGGTAGATTCAATGCTTCTAAGAACGGCCCTGGGAACTTTGATGTCCTCCAAAATATGAAGGGTAATATAAGAGTGAACATTGTTAATATGGGTGATGTGGCCCCTAATAGAGAGAAACCAGCTTTTCCTATTCGTAATACGTCATGTGATCCTTAAGACCAAGGAGTTGAAGTGATTGATCCAGATTCTTCCAACTGACAAAGGTGCGCTAAGATAAACCATTGGGAAGCTACCTCTCTGGAAGCTAAGAAGCCCTTCAATCTGACCAGCCCTATTATTTGCACATCGATCTGGTATCAAAACACAACTCTTAATCGAGCTCCCCATTTTCCCACTCTAGTCACTGTAAGAGATAAGGATATCATTGAAACCGCTGATCGACTTCCAGTTTCCATTTAAAAAAAATAACATATCATCAATGAAGAAAAGGTGTGAAATACCAGGGGAACTCAGCTTTCCCTTAAAAGGTGAGATCACACCTGCATCAAAAGAATCATGGAGTTTCCTATTAATCGTGTCTTAATCAAGGGGAAAAATGCGGGAGATATCATATTGCCTTGTCTTAGTCCTCAGGCAGATTTAAAGAACCCATTTTCCACCCCATCAACAAAATGGAGAACCAATGAGAAGAAACACAGCAGAAGAAAATGTCACAGAACCATTCAGAGAATTTGTAGTGCCACATGGTTTGAATACTGAAGCTCCACTCAATCATGTAATAAGCCTTATCTATATCAATATGTACCGTAATGTTAGATCCTCACGCCTTCCTATTGAAGTCGTGTATCATCTCTTGTGCTAGAACGATAACACCTTGGATATTCCTACCTTTGATGAAACCATCCTTCTCATTCTCCACTAACTTGGGAAGAAAGGGCGTATGTCATTAATGGTCATAGCCAAAATTTTATAGGAGAAGTTGCACATACTAATGGGTTCGTATTGGGAAAAGGAATCAGGGAAAAGCACTTTCAGAATGAGAACCATATTGGTGGCACATGAAGCTCTAGGCTATGAACCACCCACAAAGTAGTCTTGGATGGTTGCAATAAGTTCAAACATGATGATATTCCAAGAGGCAACATAAAAGGAACCGGGTAATCCATCTAGCCTAGGAGCATTGTCTGGGTTCAGAGATTTGATTATTTCATACACCTCCTCTTCAAGGGGAGCCACCACCAGGTCCATATTGGTTCGGGAGTCAATGAGGTGACACCCCTACACTCAAAGTGTGTTATCCCCACCACTGTATTGGAGGCCACTATTATCATTATAGCTAACAGAGAGCATATATTGGTGAATTAGTCTACTGATTTGAGTCCAATGATGTTGAAATCCAAGGAATAAGAGACATCTTCAAGTTGGAGGTTGATATTTCCAATAAATTCTTTCTCCTTTTTATAAGAATGAATGTAGGTCGTGTTTCAGTTATCCTCCTTAAGCCAACAGATTCTTTCCCTTTCCCTTTCCACAGTTTCAACCTTGAGTAGTTTGTTAATAAGGTCCTTTTGTTTCACCGGGAACCTATTAAAGGTTTTATCATCCCATCAATTTTGAAGAGAACTGTCCATCTGCCCAATATCGTATTCCATCTCCACCATGTTGGACTGATGGAGGTCCCTATGACTGGCCCACATAATCAATTCCCCTTCAAGGCATCCGAGCTTACATTGAAGGATGTCCCATGTTTTCCCATGCACCGGATTACCCCCAAGAGTTTTCCAAAAGACTCAAGAAGTCCCCAGTCATGGTACATAATTTAGAGAATAAGAAGTGATAGACATCACTGCCATTGCCCACCTTAATCCATAATGGGGAGTGATCAGATAATGATCTAGCCAGATGCTGTTAGGGAAAACCTATAAACGTTAAAGGATATCAAGGAAACTATCTAGATGACTCCAAATACTCTGCCTCCCCTTCTTATTATTGCACCAAGTGAAAGGGTCACTTTGGAATCTCATATCAAGATTACTATTAGAGGAGATGAAGTCATTGAAGTCCTACATAGATTTCTTGGAGTAATTACATCCACATGTATTTCCAGATTCCTCAAGGAATTTGATGAAGTCTCCCTCGATAAACTAGGGAAGAGGGGCCAGGTCACATGTATTTCCAGATTCCTCAAGGAATTTGCTGAAGTCTCCCTCGATAAACTAGGGAAGAGGGGCCAGGTTAGAGGAAAGGGTATTCCAAAGGGTATGTCTATCCTTCACATCACATCTGTCATAGAAAAAAAAGTAGAGTAGAGAAGCTAATTGTGAAACTTTATCTTGACTTTACGAAGTCGGTTCGAGAATTAATGAGGTCCACCGTCAATTTTTCCTTCCAAAAAATCCATATGTTATTATTATTCAGATTATCATGAATAAAGTGCCTAATGTGGAGCATTGTAGAATAGCCTTCAATTGAGGAGGCAGTATGCTTTGGTTCTACAATAACCAGGATGTCAAGCTTAATTAAAGAGAATTTTGAAGAATGGAATCCATATTTTTTTGAGGAACCTAGACCTATAGTGTTCTATATGAGGATAGAAGACATGGTTACTGGTAGTAGAGCCCCTTGAGGGATTTGGGGATCATGACATAAGGGATAAAGATATGACCTTCACCTTTGGTTTGAGATCTGGTTCTGGTGGACATAACACTTGAGCCAAGGGTATTTAACTTCTCATTCTTGGCCTTTATTGGGAGACAAGCAGGTGGGGAGCGAGAGCCCTCAGCCTACAAATTAGGTTTGTTGAAGGATTTTGATAGAGAGACGGAAGCAAAGACCATAGACTAAAGAGAATGAGTAGGGGGAGGGTCCACGACCAACCTAGGAGAGGAAGGGGTCATCGAAGGAGATAACACTGAGGGCATAGGAGAAGGGGGGAACCAAATCCAAAGCCAACATTACAACTAAATCCTCTACCAGTCATGGGGGAGAAGCTGCACACTCTTCCCTAAGGATCTGGAAACCTTCTCAAGACTAAGGAATCAAAGCCATGGAAGCTGATGGGGGTGGAGAAACTGTTGTGGCGGTATGGGAGGAGGCACAACATCACAATCCAGGGGACGGGTAGAAGAGGTGATAGCTGGAACCCCAGAGGTCGAGGGAATTAGAGAAGCACATCAAGGTTCAACTGACGGAGAACCTCCAGAATGGACTGAAGGTGTGAGGGCGTCAGACTGTAAAAGAGAAGCTGCACACATAGAGGGGCTTGTGGGTATAAGGGAACCATCTCCTATAGGAGGAGAGCAACTAGCCTTTGAGCTGGTAGTAGGGGTAGAGGCTGACCTTGGTGAAAAGGAGGACCGGCTTCCAGAAGGAGAAATAAGACCCTGCTCGGAGAAAAATGCGCCTCGGGAACATGACATACAAGTCCATCTCCACGAAGATTTGGGCCGCTATAGTATTCTTTAGGGAAAGTGTAGCATCATCAGCACAACGGAAGAAACCCCAGCGTGTTTCCAATACCTTTAAGCACCGTTGTGTTGTGGAATGGAAGAGAGAGGCCTGGGAGGCGGATCCAGAAAACCATCGAGTACGGGTTGAAGCCCTTATGGAAAGCCAAAGACCAGCAGAAGAGCAGGAAGTGGTGCTTGCCGCAATCTCAAAGGTCACAGTCCTAAGATTTAGAAAAATCTTCTACAGAGTAGCACTGAATGCAGAAGGAACACCCGTCAAGGGGAGAAAATCGATGCAGGGCCTGCGAGGTTCCATGACCCAATGAATCACTTGAACACACGAAGAAAAGGCTGAACATACCCGAATTTAGCCACAAGCATCCATTCATTGAGATCCAAAGCTCATTCCAATTCTACGTTAGAGAGAGAGAAAGCTAGGCAGCCCTCCGCCTCCTCTTGGGCCTTCGAAGCGACCAGAATAGGTAGGATGCAAGGGAGATAAGGATCCGAAGGCCTCCCTTTGAAGAACCGATTTGAAGGAGGGCGCGGTTCCGCTACCAGGGGCCGAGGGACTGGTATCCGGCGGATAACCCGCAGAAAGGCAGCTGTTGAGGGTTTTAAATCACTAGCTGAGGGAAGAAAAATGCTGTGCAGAGCGATGACAGATGGGATTGCAAGTTTTGAAAATATTATTATTTTCTATTTATTGTTCCCTTGTAATTTAGGAATTTTATGGGATGCAATTGTTAGTTTCATTTGCTTTTGTTGTAACTAGTACTCGCCCATGCCAGCACGACATTATAAATCAATGGTTATATTCAAAAAGAGAATACTAGGTTTCAAAGTTAATAATGAACATTAATAATGAATATATTTAAATCACAAAAAAATGGTACACAATATTGGAATATAAGTGGAAATTTTTTTGAGACATCATAAAAATAGTAGAAAACAGTAAGGAAATATTTAAAGGATTGAAAATTATTTTGAGCATGAAGAATTCAATTAGATGAATGAACCAACATTTCAAATAACATTCACAAAAACATTGAATCTTACAGTGAAATAAATAGTGATGAAAAAAATCTTGATATTTCTATTTGTAAAAGTTTATCAATCATTCCAAAGCATCAACAGATGGAGGTGAAGCTTCATCGATAAAATGGTGGAAGATATTAACCTGTTCAAAAAGTAATTAATGTCAATAGTACAGACCCCATGATATTCATGGAATTTTATGTCGTAATCTTTGAAGATGATTGAAATGATTTTTTCCACACAGATCCATGATGGAATGGTTTAAGATATAATTGACCAGACATGTGTTTTACCCCCCACACACTTCTAACTATAATCCGGGTATACCATACTATAGTACTTAAACTTACAAATTTAAACATGAACATTAATTAAAATAGTTTTGCCACGTGTTATGAAGCTAACAGGTCTCCGAAATTTTATAAAGACATATGATAATACCAACACAGAAAAAAATTCATTATATAGAAATTAAATTCCTGTTTTAAATGTATTTTTTTTAGGCATATGTAATAGATTGTATGTGTTTTAACAAAAGTAGAAGCTGTATGAATTTAAAAATAAATAATGTTAAATATCCATGTTAAATCTGCCTATATGTTGGAATGTGTTCGATGTATGCTAAAGTGGGATCTCAAGGCATGTTGAGATTCTCCAAGAAGTTGGAAATGGAGAACCTTGCTTAAGGAAGAAGAATGTGGTCAAAACTGAAAATGTATTTCTGCGGATGGAAAGCCTGGTACAAATATGACTATCAAGTGCTCATTGATACTTATATCTGTCACCTTGAAGTATGATGTTAATGGGCTTCTATTTAAATAAATGGAGAAGAAAATCTAGAAAGCAATGAGTACATGTAGAGACAAATAGAGGATCAATGGGAACAAAAGTTAATGAAAAGTGTAATTATATGATTGAATCGGCGTATGCATGCTCAAGTGCTAAACTGTGATGTAGAATATAGAAATATGTTACCTTTTTTAGGAATCTATATAGCCAATGGATATGGGTGACTGATTTGTAAGCACTGCCATAGTTTATACATTCTATGAACTCATACACTACATAATTTTTTAGGTTGCATGTACATAAAAATTGTTGAAATAAAACCTCAATAAACTAGAATGTGTGTAGTGGATATGAAATACATATGCCAAACTAAAAAATTGTGAAACAAAACTGTTGGAATAAAATCTGGGTATACTCGAATGTATTTTACTGTGCGTAACAAAAAATAATCGCTATTGCTTATAATCCAAAAAAATGACTCCTCTATTAAGAAAAAAGCAATTATCATAGTTTAGACATACCTTAAAACAACTGAAACACATAACATGATGATTTTTCATTGTTAGAAATCAAGAAGTTAGTGAATGGAATACCTTTGCACCTCCTCCTGCTTGAGCTCATTTCAGATTATCTCTCAGTTCCCTAATCTGCTCATTTGATCTATTATGGGCCGCCAAGTCTTCAACATGACAAAAAGGCACAACCCATCCAAAATCAGCGTACCTTTCAACAAAAGGAAGATGAGGGATGGGATCATGGGGTGACATATGAAGGAAAAAACTAAAGAAAAAAATATGAAAATTTCATCAGCACATGAACATGCAATATTATTAACGTACCAGCCACTCTAGGTTTTAGTTCAAATCATAGGGTTGAATCATTTGTTTAGGGAAATGTTATCATAGTAGAAACCATTACAGGTGTTAATCTGAAGTCAAATAAAAGAAAAAACTTAAGGAAATAGACCAATATGAAACACATTTCTCATCAAAATAAAAATCACTGGAACACTAATAATGGGATCAGGGGCTTTGTCTTACACGTACATAACCCAAGGGAAACCAGTTTTCAGTGGCAAGTGATTCCTCTTTTTTCCTTTCCTTCATCTCAAGGATGAAGAAAAATGAATTTTGATGTCTAAACTTGATACAGATGGAGTTCCTACATCAATTGAAGTAAATGATGCTCTAATCTCTAGGCAATTTGTTGGAGTCATGGCTAGTCATCGAATGGACCTTACTAATTCATTACTGTATTTCCAATTCTCTTGAGAAACTTCATCTACCGCATGCAAGGTATGATCTGCTTCAGATTCTTTCTTAGGTGAACCTAATAAATTTAAACTAAGAAATTTCAGAATGTAGCATTTCATGACCATAATATTGCATTGAATTTCCTCCATACAACACTTCTCTCCAAGCTTCAGTTGTCTGCAAAGAGATCAATAGTCAGTTTGAGAAGAAAAAATAATTTATTTCTTTGTTCCTACTGAAATACAAGTGGAACATTACATGTCCAGCATAATTGAATTGGCATTTTCCCCCTTGGATTCTGCTACCACTACACCATAAGATAGTTATGATATTGACATTTATATACAATCAGACGGTCAGAAAAACTTAATAAGAACAAACGATCAATTCAAACTTCATAATTCATGCTACTTACCTTGTTTGTATCATAAATATAGGTTTTTCACATTTTTTTGGGGGAAATGTTATCGTAGTAGAACCCATTACAGGTGTTAATCTGTAGTCACATAAAAAACATAGGGAGGCATCCCAATAGAAAACACATTTTCTTATTGCAATCAAAGTCACTGGAACACTACCGATGGTGATAGGGGCTTCGTATTGCATGTAGATGATCCAAAGGACTCCAGTTTTCAGTGGCTAGTGATTCGTCTTATTTTTCTCCATTAATCTCAAGGATGAAAAAATGAATATTCGGGGTCTGAACTTGATACAGATGGAGTTCCTGCATCAGTTGTAGTAAATGATTCCCCCATCTCTTGGCCACTTGTTGGAGTCAAGACTGGTCCTCAAATGGACTTTTCTGATTCATTACTATCTCTAGAATTATCTTTAGCAACTTCATCTACCACATGCAATGTATAAGTTACATCTGATTCTTTCTTTGGTGAACCTAATAAATTTAAATGGAGACCTTTGTTCATGACCACAATATTGCATTGAAATTCCTCCATAAATACTTCTATTCAGGCTTCAGTTTTCTGCAAAGAGATCAACAAACGGGTTGGGAAGAAACAATAATTAATTTCTTTGTTCCTACTGAAATACAAGTGGAACATTACTTGTCCATCACAACCCAATTGGAATTTCCCCTCTTGGATCTTTTAGCCACTGTATCACAAGGTGATGAAAATATTGTAATGATATTGACATTTATCTGCAATCATGATGTTGTAGGATCACCTGTGAGAAGGATTTCGTGATATCAAATTTATTGTTCAAAGTTGAGCCTGAATGAAACCTCCAATGGCCATCGGTGTAGCCACCAAAAAATACAGGGAAGCTTCATAGTTTTTTTTCCTATTAAGACATGTCAATTAACTAGTATCTTGGTAAATTCCAAATTATTGATGCCCAAAAATGACCAATAGTGTTGAGCACACAGAAAAAACAGGTATCTAAGGGGGAAAAGGTACTAATAATGTATAAAAAACGTTCCAAACCAACATTAGATTAAGTAATGAGAATCATACCAGAACATTGACGTGGGGAAACTACAGGAAGCATTATGCAATACCCAGTTGAACGACATGGGTCAAATCCCATACAAGAGACACCTTGGGGATTTCATTGGATGCCTTCACCACCACAACAACCTTCTCGGCCCCACACCCACCCCCTTCTCTAACTTCCCATTTTTATACTCCCGACTCATTGTCGTCCACCAAAATGATATAAGAATTTCAGCAAACATCCATTATCAACCTCTCAATATGTCCCCTCCCTTCACACCTACCACGTATTTTGAATGAAAGGTAGTGCCCATTCAATTTATCGTTATAGCTATGGCACTTTTGCACAATGATGTTCGAAATCACACACCTCCAACTTTGGGATTCTGTAACTACAAGATCTTCATGATTCATTTGAATTTCTCAAGATACAGCCACTTTCAAACTTAGTTTAATAATCTACCCTACCCAAGAATCTTTCTTGATGTTTAAATAAATGTTCTTAGTGTGTGACATGAATCATTGACTAGATTTTCAAATGGTTTTCTTCTGAAAAAAGTATTAAAAAAATAGATCCAAAACCTGATAAAGAATATAATGGATTTAGTATTTTCCTTGAATTCTCTTGGTGATGACTCGTGTGAAAGATTTTCTTTCCTTCAAGAAGTAAACACAAGAAGAAACAAATCCAGTAGTAGTTTTCACTATTTTAACAACACCAGCATCACCCTAATACTTCAAATCAGTGGGTCACATTGGATTGGGATGCAGAGTGAGGCAAACCCTTTCTATGTTAATAAAATGTTCGGTGAATCTGATTAGGACCACAGAATGAAGATGCGACATAAACCATGGCTCCAATTCCTTACGAAACCCACTTAAAATCTGGATGATCTTCAAATCATCAAACATCAATGGTATTGACAAGTATAAAAAGTAAAACATGTAAACTAAGATCACAATCAAATAACATTAGTAAACCCAAACAATAGGGAAACATTGACAACCAAATTCTCTTTTTCTTCACGGTTGGACCCTAAGCAAGAAATACGGTGTTGATATTAACTCAACAGCTACAGGCAAAGACATAGAAGGATGAGTTGGTGTAGTCGTAGGTGGGGGAGGTGGAGTAGGTGGGGGCGGAGTAGGCAGGAGCGGAGTATGTGGAGGTGTAGGAGCTATAGGTGGGGGAGGTGGAGCTGGTGGAAGCGGAGAAGGCAACGACATAGGAGCATGAGCCGAAAGAGCTGGATTTGGACATGGAATGAAAAGAGAATGTCACAAAGTAAGTTGATGAATCATATTCAAGATTTCAATGTGTTGTATAACCACCTTTAGTTTAAGATGTAGAAGACGTTTATCTTCAAAATTTTGAGCAAACTCAAGGTTTATACATTTGAAAAATGATTATACCTAAGCTTATTCGCTGCGTGCTTGAGGGCGCGGGACACTAGGTGGAGCGAAGGACCCGGACATGGAAGAGTCGAAGATGGAGTCATTAGTTGCGGAGAAGGTGTATGATGAGGAGCCAAAGTTAGAGGAGATGAAGGCAGAAAATACATAGGATGAGGAGACAAAGGTGGAGGATCTAAAGGCAGATCACACATAGGTGGAGTCACGGCTGGAGAAGGCCTTTAGGGAGGGGAGCGAGAGAGGGGATTTGGGGAGGGGAGCAGGAGAGCGGAGTCGTAGAGGGGTGCAGGAACCCTAGAGTGGGGAGAGGAGAATCGGGGAGGGGAGGGAGTATTCATGGTAAATACCAATCAAGGCTGGGATATATGGAGTCATTTTCGTGTTTGGAGGGATGGATACAAAATATGGGGTGACGTGGATGCATAGGGAGGTGACACGTGGCGGAAAAATGCCAACTTTAATAAATATATAGATGTATCGTTATGAATTAATAAAGTGTTTTTAATTTTATTCATATCATTTATGAATTATTTTATAAACTTGTTCAATTCTTTCAAAAGAAAAGAGAAAATAATTATGAACGATAGACATATAGTTTAGTTTAATGAAATAACATTTTTCATAAAACTTGAAGTGTTACAAGTACCCTTTGCATTCACTATTATTGAGAAGGATAATTACTTATCATAGAGTTGGTTTTTGGATTTCCTCTAAGAGTATGTGATGAATGTTAAAGTAATTTGACTAATTTTATATCAACATTGAGAAATCAATGAGTAAATACAGTTACAAGGTCGTACATAAAGACTATTGCATGTTTATCACCCACACTATATTAGGCATATTGCAAGAAGCGTTTAGAAGAAGTTCAAGGATGAGTCCATGAAAAAGGAAATCATCAAGATAGGTATGTATATGGTTTAATAAAAAAAATTAATTATAGTATTCATATAGTTTTATATCCTATTATGTTCATCAATTATTCATAACATGTGAACCTCAATGGAAGAAGATTGAGGGCCGCTTAAAAGGGATCTTCAGAGCTAATCAAGAGGTATATGACTACATGATTGAATTCAGAAAGATAAATGGTTATTATCCTATTATTATGGTAGTAGATATAGACACATGATGACCAATATCATGTAATGCATCAGTAGAGTCTTCAAGGGGGTTTAGAAGTTACCCGCCATAAGTTTGGTGCATGAAACCTTCTATTGCTTAATTAATTTTTTTATAGAAAGTGGACAACAAGTCAAAGTGGGTCTTCAAAGAGGGTTGAGATATGGAAAACATTTTCAACATTAGATTGATAGGATTTCATAGGAGGTGAACTCATAGCATGTTCAATAATTTGACAATGCGAGGAGGAAATTTGAGATGACTAAGTGCCATTATCCTTTGATTAGTAAAAGCAGTCATGTTCTTATTGTTTTACTAGAGAAGTATTACTATGATTTTTATAACTTCCAAGAATTATGGTATCTATGTGCACATGTTATAGAAATATGTTCACATGTATTCTTATCTTCAGAGGAATTCGTTGATATAGTGTACAATCTCCAGACTATTAGAAACTATTGTAGTTCTCCATAGATGCATGTAGGGGGAATATCAAAACTTCGGACTGCCCATTCATGCACTGAAACTACTTCCAAATATATTTAGTCTATGACCAATAGGGAGGATAAAGTAAACATTCATTAGGAATAATACAGAATATCCCTATAAATGAGAACCTATATAGATATATGGCCTATATAGAGAGGATATTCACACATGTACCTGTTTTCCTAGGCGTACAGGGAAATTTCCAAACAATTCATGGAGTTGTTGTTCTATTATAACAATTATTTATGTGAATTTAGCTATGAATAAGTTATTGTATTTTATTATAAATTAATGTTTCCTATTCTTTTATTATAAATCCATCAACCATATTAACATGAGAATAATTTTATTAATTAATTACTATATTATATATTTTAAAATTTATATCGGTTTAAAATAATAATGTCTTGCATATATTTATGTAAATATTATACTTTCATATGGAGGAGTAGTATTTGTCTTTATAGTTGTCATATGTCTCACATGACTTGATGGAGCAATGTCATATTCCATATCTCACTGTCCAAAGATCACATCGTTTATATAACGAAACTTCTCTAAATACTATAATCCCATACCAATGATGTGATGGATTTTATGGAGTCG
This sequence comes from Viscum album, assembly GCA_963277665.1. Lineage (NCBI taxonomy): Eukaryota > Viridiplantae > Streptophyta > Magnoliopsida > Santalales > Viscaceae > Viscum > Viscum album. Next base: position 1,360,270,508 of record OY728151.1, on the reverse strand, counting down.
TAATATAAAACTTCAAATCCATTGATCATCACCTCATTGCTACATTGGCGGAGAGATGGAATATAGAGACTCAGACATTTCATTTCCCTGATAGGGAGATGAAGGTGATATTATGGGGTGTCACATATATGTTGAGACTTACCATCCATTGGTAGGTCATTACTAGGGTTAAATTAGGAGACTTGTGTGATGTCATTCTCCATTTACTAGGCATTTATGTTTTTGAATAACCATGTTTCTCTCAGGGGTATATGGTTATGCATGGGATGGATAGATGGACACTTCACATTTATATATGATGATACATATGAGTTAGTGATTATATAATTTAAACATTCACATATTATGAATCTTCTCATAAGAATATTATGTGTCAACTACTCCACTAAATTAGTACACAAGATGTGCTTACCAGTTCTTGAGGAATTGGAAAATACTACTATACATAGTATGGGATCAACATTATTTGACTATATTTATAGAATCCTTTATCATACATGTTGAGTAGAGTAAAAATAATCTGTGAGGTGGGTGGTTCTGCTACAGATATGCACATGGGAGAGTTTTCCATGAATTTTCCTCAAGTTATTACACCACTTCCTCATCATTTTTTCTAGGACTGACCTATAGGGAACTAGTACATTTATGAAATTACTATTAATAATTTTATCAGTTTATTATTTTCATTAACACACTAATCTTAGATTACTTTATTTAATAGGTAGAGCCTAGATCAATGTCATGTGCACACATTGATAGAGAATGTATATAGTTTGTAGAATATATTTGATAGTCTTTGGCTAAATGATGTAAGATAAACCAAAATTAAGTCATTATAACTTAAGATATTGAAATAAAAAGTTAGTTAAACTATTATAACATTTATGTATACTTTTATATAATTTCATTTTAGGTTTAACAGACCCCATACTCTATATTTGTCCCTACATCACCTCCAACATATTGTAGAACTATGGTTGGCGACCATGGAGATGTGGTACCACTGATCCACTTTCTAATGATCAAATGAAACCATCTTGATAAAATCATATAGAATATTGGATTCTTTCAGCATAGTCCTGGTGAACCATGATAGGATGCTACAATGCATAGTATTAAGCTCAATAGTAGGAAGGAGGTCTATAGGACACATCATCATCATTATTACATATAGTGTTGGGGCATTCACGCCCAATACAATATATTCTAGTATATAGATCTCATGGAATATAATGCCCAGACCCCAGATGCCCAGAGTCAGTGCATTATTTTAATACATTTACATGACTACATGGAATCAAATCCTGAAGGACTGATCAATTTAGCAACCTTGGAAAATATATTACATACATGAACTTTACATTACAATTCAAAACATAAAATAAAACATTGATAATCCTTTGATAATGCCATTATTCTCCTAGCTTAAACTTGCATATAAATCATAATACACTTCTTGGAATCCTGGGAAAATAAAACATAAGGGGTGAGTTCATATGCTCAGTAAGGTAAAATAATACAACATAAGCTTTCATAAATAAGAATAAACTTTAAAGGCAAGGTATAAAATTAAAATAAAAGACTTTTAAACATTTCCTTATGCATAATATGGAAAGAATAAATCAAATAACTCCATTTAAACATTTAAATGGATATTATACTAGTCAAATAATCACATGTAATATTAATAACTAATCTCATAATGAGGGAATGCATAATGTTAGGCATCATATACATACTTTCAAGGCCTCGTGTCATGGCCATACATAAATATACCGTCAAGGTCTTGTGCCAAGACACTAGTTTGTCTCATGAGATTTACCGATGCATTGAGGGGCTATTGAGGGACCCACCCATCACTTACTAAGTCCAATGCATTCTTCATATGATAGGGGTAAAACATAACATAAAATTTATATTAAAACTAACATACGAAATGTTAATACTTTAATCATAAACCATGAATGTTGTCAAAATAGTATATCTATAATCAAATATATAATAAAACCTTCAATACAACATGAAATATTGAATCATAATAAACCAACCTCAATTAATTATAAAATCTAACAAAGGATGTTGACATAGATAAAAATAATCTAATAAATTCATTAAAACTCTTTGAGGGAAATATACCTTTTTTACTTTGAAATTATTTAAAAGATTCACAATTATAAAAGAAAACATTTCTTATGAAAAGAACCTTGTAAGATTGCAAGGAAAACTTCAAAATGTTAAGGTGTCATAATGTCATAAAATACCTTCTCTTGTCATATATGTTAAAAAAACATTCTTTCCTTAATTTATTGAAAAGGTTATAAAGTACCTCATTTGGAAAATGATAAAAAGATTCCTTTAAAATGTTTTATAAACATTCAAATATGGGTAAAAATGTCTTTAAAAAATTATTGATAATATTTTGAATTACATTTTAAGAAACATGGACATGGATGATAAGGATGTCCAAGTAGATACTTAGTACAAACAACCTCGAATAAAAATGATATTGTGAAATTAAACCATACATAAAAACCTTAAAATATTTATTTTCGAAAACATTTGAATAAACTTAAAAATATATAGAAAATTTTCTTTATAACCCTTCATATACATATAAATAAATATGTATGAAAATTTCAAGAATATTGAAATGGAGAAAGGATTAATTCTTTAAACATTCAAAGTGTCCCATACCACTTTGAACATTTAAATAATAATCTCAATATCTTTAGATTAATCTTTAAATACCATAAATATAAAATTATTTATGATATAAAATATAATAGGGGTAGTACATACACCACACATAAGACAAAGGTGGTGAAAATGAGTTATATCTCATGAAAATTAAAAGTGAGACGAAATTCTCTTACCTTAATTATGATACTCTCCGTATGTGTCTGATACTCTTGTATAATGGTTTTAAAATTTTTATTAACTTATAAAATAATAATAATAATATTTATGATATCATATATTATTCATTTATGGATTTATATTACCCTTTTATTAATAATTTCTACGTTAAAACAACATTTTGGGTAATAATCGCTTTCTTTATCGTACGTGTTTTGACTTGTTATTATTTATTGTATTACTTAGATCATGATTTACTTACTTCCATAATTTATAAAATGATTTATATATAATATATATTCATAATATATATATATATATATATGAAATGGAATACACCGTTTATGGAGACAGTAGGTCGTACGAACGCATGAACGTTGTTTCTGTTTTCTTATCATATTGAATGAAAGTAAGTGAATGAAATATATGTATGTATATATATATATATATATTATTATAGTAGTATTATTATTTCATATATTTCATACTTATTAATAATATATATTTTTATAATCATTCTTTAATGATGAATATGAAAGATGAATCCCATCACATTGTGGAGACAGTAAGTCGTACGTACGCACGAGGGACGATATCATTTCCTTAATGGTTAAATGGTATAGAATTTGATGGAATATTAATTGTAAAGAAACAACATAATATTATATTTATTATTTTAATTCTTTATATTCATCATTATTCCCATATAAATAAAGTGTACATGAAAAATAGTTTACACCACGACGTGGAGGCGGTAAGCTGCACGTACGCACACATGATGATATTATTTTTCGTAGGATGGGTAAAAGGAAGAATATGGTTGTACCATAACAATAAAAACATCTCAGAATATATTATATACTGAATTTATTAATTTAGTATGAAAAAATCATAGGAATAGGAAGTAGAAGAAGAAAATAACTTTGAAAGAGGTGATAAAACAATTACCTCTTTTTCGGGTATCTCTTTTTGATTTGCACAAAAGGAATCCTTAGGATGGATTTATGACCAAAGTATGGCCTCTAGGATATATTGAGGTAAGTTGGGAGAGGAAATGGTTAGGTTTTAACCAAGTCAAATGGCTTTGTAGGTGTTAATTAAAGATAAGGATAAGTGATCTTTTATAAGAGAGGGGAGAGGCACTTTTGGAAGATCTTAAAATATCAATTTATTATAAATTTATTTTCGGTTTCAAATAGATCCAAAGTGATTTATTTCAAGTATAATATGATTATGTGTTGATATAATCTCAAACAATGAATTTTAGACATGTTTAGGTCATAAAATTAACCTTATCTTTTGGATTTAACCCTTAGTTAAATAGTTTAACTCTTACCATGTCTTCTTGTATTTTTACACTATAGGTTTAATATAGTTAAAATAAAATGCTAAAATAACCTCAATTGGATTATTTATAACATCATTGACATTATAAAAGTTATTTGGTATAAACTTATATTTTTATGATTTTTATATCATCTAATAAAATAGTATTTATTTTAAAATATCATTTATGTCAATTTTAATACTATTCAATATATTCATTTTTTAAAAATATCAAACCAACTTGATAACTTTGAGCCAATACTTTTAATATGTTACTAACATGTCTAATATATCTATAAAATTAGTGTATGTAATTAATTAAGTCAAATTATATTTATTTTAATATTTTTAATATCATTTATTTGATATCTCAATTAATTAAACATTTATTACATCATCATTGTGTCACCATTTAATTAATTTATTTAATGTATAAAAATTATAAATAAAATATAATGATGTAGATAAATTTATTATATTTCTAAATAATATTTATAGTCGACCATATCACTTATATAATATCATATTAAATATAATATAGTTGTTAAAATTTGAATATGACGATTTTAACTATTCTTTAAATAAAATGTAATAAATTTCCTAATCAACCACAAGTGGATTACAAAGGACCATATTTTTGTAATAAGGTTTATTTTGGTAGAAAAATACTTATACAATGAAATTAATACAATTTTTAGGTCAAATTTATATTATTATAATTTTATTTTTACCTTTAATTATCATATTTACCTTTAACCGTGGTAAATAAAATTCAAAAGTTACTATTTACCAAAAATTATTTTCATCCTATTAGACCAAATTTTTCATACTGATTACAACCATGTATATTGGATTTTTGAAATTTAATTCACAGAAGTGGTGAAATTACATTTAATGCTAATATATAAATGTGGCTAGAAGGCGGGTAAAAAGATGTTTAAAAAGTTTAATGAATTTTTATATCTAATTATATTATAAAAAAGATTCCAATTACCTAAATTAGGTTAATATATTCATTATATATCTATTTTTAATTTAAAATAAATTTAAATTAAAATAATTATTTAAATGAAAAAATCATTTTTTAACAATAATGTAGTGTTTTTCACTATTCATCAAAAATTGAAATTTTCAGAAAAATAAAAAAAATTCAACCTAAGATAATTTTGATATTATTAATTCAAAAATGAAGACTATTTTATCAAATTAAATTTCTAAGAGTGTCTAAAATTAGTTTTATTATTGTTCAGAAGATGACATAAAAAGTAGTTCCTTTGAGAAAATAGTATTTCTAAACATATAACTATTTTACCAAAACTTGTACATTTCATTATAAATATGTTTTATTTTTGTAAAAAAATTATAAATAAAATTTGAAAATTATTTATTACTATTAATATTACTATATTTAAAGGATAATTTATAAATATATCATTTAAATAATTTTAACACTAAATTGTTGTTTCGTAAAAACTCAATCTTGCGTGTTACGCAAGTCGAGTCAGTGTTGCATTCAAAACAAGCTATTAAAGATAACATACCATGAAATATTGGGGCGTTACATGTAATTAATGTAACTACCCTCTTAATGAGATTACATGTTTTAGTAAAAACATTACACTATTATATATGTTACGTTCTATGAAAATTGTCTCCATGGTTTGGTATTTCTATTGAATTTTATCATGTCTTTTATTTTATAGTTGGAATTAACCCTAATCTTACCCAATTTTCATTCTAAGGGGTTGAAACATCTTATATATATATATATATATAATCATTGGGTGCAGAATGTTTTTAGTGAGGAGCTATTCCAAAAAGATATGTTATCACTAAGAGGTCCTGTACATTTAATATATGATAGTATATATGATGAGGAGCCAAAAATATATCTTGACCCACATCACCCTTCTAAGGAAACTAGGAGTGTTGATCCTGTTATGCCTTCAAATCCCATTAATCCTACTTAGGAGGATTAACTTCCGCCACCCCCACCAACATGATGACTGGGAAGAGTATAGGGATAGTAACAAAGAAAATGATAGGGGTGGTAATGATAATGATAAGATCCTTCATCACAAACATTTACACATACAACAAATATACCACTTTCATCACCATCTCTCCTTGTCATGGATCTTGGATCAACTTTTTATATATTCCCTCTTATTGATATTTCTTTATTTTCTTATAAACACCCTACAACTGAGCTTCCTAGAGATTTGGAGGTGTGGGACATGTCTATTATATCATAGTACCCTCAATACACAATAGAGACTCCATTGGGGGGAATGATCAATTTTTCTATGCAATTTTCATCATCTATATAGGATACTACTACAGAGAACCCATTCATGCTGAAATATGACACTATATCATATGTTGGTAAGTCATTAATGTGGTATGTTTATGAGTCATTTATGTAGTACTATGAGGAGTCAACAACATCAAAGCAGTGTGAGTAACCAACTACAACATAGAAACATGAAGAGCTAACACCTATTATGGTAGAGGAAATATAGGAAGAGGAACCCACACCTATATTTTGAACTCCTAAGTGGCCCAAATGTTAGACTGTATAAGGGATTGACCTTTATCCACCGGGATGTGACATTAGGACACAACAATGATGATTTTTGTTTTATAAAAAAATATATAAAAGAATCATGAAGTTAGTAATTTTTATTCATATTATATGTTATCACACTTTAATAAATGTACATATACTTAGTTTTTATGTTTTTTGATAAATGAAAATATTATGAAAGAAAAAAAAATCATAATATATCGGGAAATTAAAATAATTAAAAAATGTATATTGGTTAGTTTACATAATATAATTAATGTATAAATAAAAAATTCTATTTATCACATAAAATAACATATATTTTTTAATAGTAATTTAGTATTATAACATGTTTTGATATAATATATCATATTTTCAATATTTTTATAATTTATAAAAAATATAAAAAATTATGAAAGGAAAAGTAAAAAACCATTTCACACTTTTCATTGGAATATTCAATGAAAGGAATGAAATGGTTCCATGATTTTATAGGAAAAAAATCATGAAACCGTTTCATGATTTTATAAACCATTTTGAAAAATAAACTAAATATAGACCCTAAAAATAAAAATAAAAACCCAATCTCTACAATTTTTCCTTTGAAATGAAAATTATTATAATATACACTATATTTTATTGATTATTCTTCCATAAAAGCATGCACCTTGGTTAGGCTCACCTAATCAAAAAGTAGGGCACTGGATATACTATATCCATTAAAAAGACGAATATATCATATTTTATTCAACATGAAAATATGGTATGACTTAATATTTAAATAAAGTTGGGTTATTCTTCCCCTCGTAAAGGGAATATAGAAAAATGGTTGCGACTAACTTCCAAAGTCTAGATATCATATTTCATAGTCACATATCTTACAATTAGAGAGTTGAGAGAGTGAAAAGTGGAGTAGGATTAGTTAATTTGAACCATTATGAAATCATGTGTGTTATCTTGTTCATTACTTTACTTCTTGTACTTTCATTTTCACTACTATCTTCATATCAACAATTGTGTTTACTTTATTAAAATTTTAATTATTATAAACCATCATATTCTATATTTTTTAATAACTCTGATATTTTTTAGATTTTCATGTTACCCTCATCTTGTGTTTATCATTATCCCCATTGGGATGTAGAAATTTCAATAAAATCTTGGCACTATTGGTATCTTTTTTATGTGTATTTTATTATTTTATAATATCCTTTTTCACTAACTATAACATAAACATTAAAAATTACAAGGAAAAGATTAATTTATAAGATAACTACTCTGGAGGTTCTTGATATTGAAAATTTAATGAGAATATCATACTTCAATGAATGATATTATGAATACTAGAAATTGAGGATGTAGTCTTACATGATGATCATCGGTATTAAACATTAGACTACTATGTTAAAATCTAAAAAACATCCCAAGTTTGATCTGGGCACTCTAGTTGGTAATGAAAATAATAAATATTATTTACATTAAAAATTTATAAATATTAAATATTATTATATCTATACAAGTGTGTTGGGTAATGTTTCAATTAATAATACAACTTTTTGTCATTTATAGAACTTTACACGTTACGTTTTTTGGGCACTCATGAACATAAAAGAACTGAAATTCAAATATAAAGTGTTAAATATTAGGATATTAAAAGGTTTAATAATACAAGTGTTTGTGATTATTTTCCCATGTGTTGTCTCTCACAATTTATGTTTAAATGTAGACCCATTTTCCAAAGGTAGACCTTCATTGAGATATTCTAACAACAATTCAAATTACACATTATGGTTAAGAGGATGAGATATCAGATCATCCCATGAAGGATCTTTTTTCCTAGTTCAGGGATCTCTTATAGATTTAATACATATTTTTGAAGTCCTTTTGAGTAAAAATACTAGTTACCTTATTCGTGAAACTGATAAATCATCACTATTATTCAATTTGAGCATTTGTATGTATAATTGGTTCTCTATTTTCTTTCTTAGTTATTGGATATACTATGGTTTAAATCTGTACACTTGGGAAATATAGAATTTATCACCATCAAGGGTGGAAGAATGTGTTTTGTAGTTAAGATCGAGACCATGAGAGGGTCTCCTTATGTATCCCTATGATGGTAATCATAACCCACACAGTTCGATGCCACTTAATGAGACATGTATTACCTTAAAATTTCATGTTACAAGGAGAATTGTGGTGCCTTTTAAGATTTTGAATCCATGACCAAGGATGATCCTTTTAAGGTCATGAAACCAGGACTAATTATGTGACTTTTAAGGTCATTCAAATAAGACCAAAGTCTCTTTTAGTTTAAGGTCATATGAATAAGACATTTTTTGAGTAGTTTAACATCATATGAAATTTACTACTAGGATAAGGTACCTATAAATAGTTAGTGTGGGACCCAGGAACCATATTGAAGATATGATAGAGATTTAATTTTTTTCTAAATTATAAACCTGAGAAAACGGGTCCTCATTTGTGTAGCCTCTAAGAACTAGGCATGTTCATTTAATGATTCACTAGGTGTGGCCACTTTTGGGAAGACATGGCCCCTGGATATTACACTATGGTTACTTAGGAGTGCTTCATGTAGAGATTAATTATCCCTTATCTTAGTTATATCCAAGAAAAAATTGGTCTTATAGTGATCATAATCATTGAAAGATATGAATACCCTTAAATTCTATCATTTCCCTCTTGGATTCAAAAATCACCTAAATGGGAAGCTTGGAAGCCATGGGCCCATGTTCCTTATGATCATTTTTTGGGGATTTATCCTTCACAATAAGTGTCAAAATGGAAGTATAGGGGATCCTTATATAGTAAATGGGAGATAGGTTCCCAAATAACTGTAGATAATCACTCGAGGTGGCCAGTTCCTCAGAGTATGTTTCCTGGTGTGAGCATAAAGAGGATAGGTAACAGGCACCTAAGAAGATATGGTGTGCAGGAACTTGAAAGGCAAGGAACTTTATGTAATTAGGTGTGGATAACTAAGTACCCACTTATCTTCTCCCCCTTTGAAAATTATTTGGTCCTTGGAAATATCAATGAAATTTTCTCCTTTTATGAAATTAGATCACCAAATAATACCCCCCATAAAAATTAGATCTAATTAGTATAAAGAGGATAAAATATCAAGGTAAACATGGCTTGTGTGTGAATTGGGATCAGTGCGCATGCTCAGGTCGAGGGACCAATTTCACTCTTAAATGGATACATAGTGTGCACTCTATTTTTAATGTGTTTGGATGTGGGGTACAATCATCATGTAAAAACAAGATGGTAAATCTCCATCAGCATGCACTAAAGAACATGTTCGACCATGTTGGTCTTTGAATTTTCCATCCTTATTCTTAATAGTCTTTAAGAGGAACCATCAAAGTATATATCCCATGGCATGGAGGTTTCATGGATGGAGAATACTTCCTCCTTTGGAAGCTCTATGTCTAATGGTATCTTATCTAGGATAGGGTTCTCTATAATGAAATCTATTAATGTTTTCCCATTTATTACCTTATAACACATGAATTAGATGTCAATTTTTTTGGAACAACTTTCCATCAAGTGAGATGCCATGTTAGAATTAGAAAATTGAGGATATATTTGTGCGGATCAACATAAGAGACTAGGTGAACATTGTAGTGTTGTAAATAGTGTCTCAGATTTTATAATGTGAAACTAATGTAATAAATTTCTTCTTGATATTATAATATTAGGTCTCAATATCCAACATTTTCCAATTGAAATAATAGAGACTATTTTCCTTTCTCATGTCATTCTTCTAATAAAGAGGATAATTAAGAAATCATTCCAAGGTTTCTACATAAATGATGAATTGATTTCCTTATATGGGTGGCATCAAGATAGAAGGGTGGAAGAGGCACTGTTTTAGATCATTGAAGGATATATAATAATCCTCATTTCTGTAATAGGTTTACCTTTCTTTATTAACTTTTTAAAGGTAAAACATTTTCAGGAAAAAGTTTCTATAAATCATCTGATGTAAACAAGTTTCCCTTAGATTATTGTCAATTCATTAAGTTTTCTAGGGGGTGTTATATCAAGTATCACATTTGAATTTTTAGGGATGACATCAATGTCATAATAGAATACCATGAGACCAAGGAATTTTCCCAATGTTTTCTTGAAATCACATTTATGTGGTTTTATTTTCAATCTATATTGATGAAATTATTGAAATTTACTCAAGATAATCAATTTGATCACAATAATATTAGGATTTGACTACTTGAACATCCATGTATCATTATGTGGTCTTCCCTATAATATAATTGAAAATGTAGTCCATGGAATATTGATAGTTAGTGCTAATATTATTCAATCGAAAGGGAATTACTTGGTAAAAGTATACCATTGGGGTTACCTAAATGAGATGGGCTCTTCATCTTCAAGATCCATTTATATGTTTTTATATTTTAAATACCCATCCATAAATGAGATGGCTTGAAATCCAGTCATTGCATTGATTATAAATTCCTTGATCTGGACTGAGAAATCATATTTTTGAAAATAATGAATCAAATACATGAAATCAATATAGAATCTAAATTTCCAACTCTTTTTCTTCACGATAACAACGTGGAGTATTCATTTTACGTGTTGAACATGTTGGATGAAACTGGACATGATCAATTTATAGACCTTAGCTTCCAAATTCCCAGCATGGGCTAGATGCATCCTCCTTGGAAATTTCTTGTAGTCATAATGGTTTTCTAGAAAAATCATTTGATAAGTAGCTACCTGGGGATCCAAACTAGGTATTTCTATTTAATTCCATGAAAATATATTTTTATGTTTTTAAGGGAAGAGATTTATTTCTCCTATTCTTTAGGATTCATGGTAGCACTGATTAATGTTTGTCATGTGTCTTCTTTCATACTCAGATTCACATATATGAGTTCATCAATGGTGATCAAAACCCCTTAATCCAATTCCAAAGGAGAATCCTCGATTTCATCCTCTTTCACCTCACCCTTGTTGGAAGTAGAATATGGACTAACACCGTAAGATCTAAGAGATGATATAAATGTGTCCTTATCTCTATTATGATCACATCCTTATATAGAATGAATGAACTCATTAGTTATAACTAACATCATGAGAATAGATTCAAACAAGATTAAACTTAAAGTTCTTGTTTTCGGGTTCATGTTTAGCTGATCGAAGATCCTTATGTTTATTGTATATTAGAAAAACCTATATTCAAATAAACACATTCATGGTAGTGATTACACCATACTGAATTCAAGGGGTTTCACTCCACCATCTATTGTGGTTGTTCAATAAAGATATCAGCCTGGCCATAATAAGATATGAATGTACTTAGAGGATATCTATAATTAGACAATATAACAAGGTTAATTCCTAGATACACAATCTTCTCCTCAATGTGATTAATTGGTAATATAAAATCAGCATCTATTTTTTCCTTGGATTGAAAAGAGTGATTTATAAGCCATTATTGGGATAAATATGTATTGAATTATTTAACATTTCTCATTTCCCCTCCATTTTATAGTACCATATGTCTATGTACTGAGCTTTATAGGAATAAAAAGGTGAGTTATCACCATCTATTACCCCAAAATTCCCATTAACAGAGTATTTCAAGAACTGATAATATGATAAGGGCACTATTGTGTACATATGGATCCAAGACCTTCCCAATAAGACATTGAAATCTATATCTTAGAAAATATCTATGAAATATGAATCTTATATGAGATCACCGAATTTAGTTCTTAGATTAATTCTTATGAGTGGTCTTTTCTCACTCTTGTCAGAATCCTGAATTTTTAAGTTAAAGGGAGATAAGTCAACTTCAGTATGGCCTAAATGTTAATGTTTCTAGATCTGGATGATGTTGATCCCAAAACTGTTATTGAATAGGTATTGATGAATGTATATATCATTTTCATTTAAAAATATATAAAAATTCATGATTTTCCTCTATATGTCAATATCTTAGCCTTTTTAATCAAAAGAAATATCTATATGATACCCAGTGAAACCAGGATCTGCATGGCATATCTCAGTTAAAGAAACACCATCCTTGATTTCTTAAATACATGAAATAGACTCAATAAGGGATTACCTAATTTCATTCAAAAGGCGAATGGAATTCAAGATTAAGATTCTCTCTTGGATAATGTAGATATGCTTCAAAATTTAATACTTCTTGACCAAGGGTTTATACTTCTTATATTAGAACATCTCCTCATCTCGTGTTTTGGGGACCAAAGTTGACAATGCTGGAGACTCCTTCCCTTGACCATAATTGGGGGGGGGGGGGGTGTTTTGATGTCTGCAGGTCAGTTTGAACTAAAATTATGCTAATTGGTCAACTAGTTTGATCATATCACAATGAGTCCTAGATGATCTTGGATCAAACATATATTTGTAATAAGATCGTTAAAGATCCTATCCTCGATCCTTAGATACATGTATAGATTCCGTAAAAATAACACATGACTGTTGGGGTCTACCTTGAATTCCCTTAGCCTATACAACATATTCACTCATTATTGATGGGGAATTATAAAATTTTATGTAAGTCCTGACCATTATCAAATGGGGTTTTAAAGTGGTTAACATTGACTGAGTTTTATTGCAACTCCTCATCAAATGAATGTTATTTTTAGTGGGGCAGTGACCATCCTTCTAGAGGTGGTGGTATGAAATCTATCATAGTCTATAATATATTTGGATTCTATGAATCTGTCTCTTCATATTTTCTAATCTATTGATGTTGATTATACCAACTCTTGGAATGAAATGAAATGGTTGATGATGATGTTGGAGCTACAGATGGGGTTGGAGTCATGACTGGTTGATTCAATGATGACTTGATTATTTTATACACTCAATTGACTAATTTTATAATCTTACAGTTTTTTTATTTTTTTCATAGTACTATTCAATAATTCTTGACACTCTCCTTACTCTTATGGAGGATTAGCATAGACACATTTTATTTACACTAGGAGATTACCCAAATTTACATGCCCAGTGTCAATAATCCTCTAGATATTATCCTTTAAGACTAATAATTCATGGATATTGTGTTCTAAAATCAATGAAAGGGAAAATAATTGAAGATATCATTTATACTAACTTTATTAGGCCACCTGATATCTGGAAATTTAATGAAATTTTTTTCCAGGGGTAATGAAAATTATTGAAACATGCCCTTTTTAGAATAAATATACCTTGTTCTTATATTTTTTTTTAAATTTTGAGTGATTTTTATCCTTATTTACATCATAAATGGGATTTTTTTACTACTGGTATTGTTCCAGATTAGGTTCCACATGATAGTGATTATGAATGGGGGTTGGATCTAGTATTAGTGGTAATTTGGGTGTGATGGTTGTAGTTTCTTCTTTATTATATTTCTTAAAAATTATTGGAACCATCATCTAAGACTTGGATCTATAATTTCAAATGAAATCATCCAACCCATATGATACTACTAGAAATTCCAAGAATCCACCAGGGTAATCCAAGAGAATAAGAAGTGTTTGAAACTCATATTGTAGATTCTCTATGAATATATCCAACAAATCTTAGGGAGGCTACATATTCATGTAATAGTTTGATCCTTTCCACTAAGAGATTAAATATAAAACACTCAAATTTTCACATAGTTTTTAATTTAATAGGTTAATTATAGATATATTTCTCAGTGGGGGTCTAAAATGGTAAAGGAATAATTTTCAAAGATCATCCCAATTAGTGAGAGACCTTACCGGTAAATTGTTCTACCAGATAAATGTTTTCTTTTTCAAAGGTTTCAAGGAACAACTAAGTTTTTTACCTCTTGTTATTCTAGTGTTCCCATTATGGGGTCGCATCTAGATACAAAATGTGTGAGTTGATGGCCCAGATCTCCTATACCATTGAATATCAAGAAAGTGGGATTCCTAATATTGGGTGTAAGAGTCAAGTCCACCCACTAAGGATATAGTATCCTCTCTAGTTTCTCTTGTGTGTGTTACAACTATATAAACTCCATCCATATAGAAAAGGACTCAATGGAGTTAAGGAGTTCTAGTGGAACTATTCCCTAGGATAATTTTTAAGTGGATGCAGTGGGTGGAATCAAATATGGTTGGTCTATATGTTCCTACTATAGATAAAAATCTTGAGTTACCCTGGGGAAAATCACTTTAAATAGTGGTAGTTATTTTCCTATTAGAGGTAATTATTGATAATCCATAGTTTTATAGATTATTTTATAGGCCATGGATTGGTCAGATGATAATAATCTTCTATTTCTTGTCTACCAACCCCCTCTTATTGAAGGTGATTATACTAAAGAGAGACATTGGTCTCATCTTACTAGTTTCACTCAATAGGAATATTACATCTGAGAAATTTAGTGTTAAGTCACTTTAGTTTCTATAATTTAAATTTATACTGGGAAATTTATTCCTTGGCATAAAGAGGCTCAACTTTTTTTGGTGGTGGGTGGGTATTGGATACAACTACACCTTTTAATTTATCCTTAGCTAAATATGAACATATAAGAGATAGCTGAATCTTCATAGGAGCACCCAAATTGTGAGTCTTATTCTGATATCAGGTGAATGGACACTCTTTATGCACTTCTGTGTGAACACAATTTCGAACAGATGTATCCTCATTGTGTTCTTCTATGTTGGTGTCATACTTTGTGTTATCTGTGAGGTTGAAATCAATAATATTATACAATTTAGATCATTTATTAGAAATCAAATCATCATATGTGTTAAATTGGTAAGGTTATTTTTCATCCTTTAAATATCCTTCAAATTATAGATCATAATATTCCTTGATTTATATTTTCTTGGAAGACCATTTTTACTTATGGACCCTGGAGCTTTTTGTAATTCTTCTTAATGTTTACCTAAAATTGGGGTTTCTATAGTAATCTTGAGGGATTTCCCTGTTTCTTTAACTAAACACACTCCTAATAAAAGTGGTAAATCAAAAAATGTCAATAGATGATATTATGAATTTTATCCTTGTCTAGAACAAATAAAATTATATAGAGGAATCAGGGGTAATAATGACCCCAACCATATGGGATGTGTTTGAATTTTCTCTATTATCATCAATTTTATTCCATACTATAGATTTGATGATTCCAAGGGATGCAGTAAAGATTAAAATACCCCTAAACATGTGAGTTGATGCTACTTTTGTAAAATATCTGAGGATGTTGTTGTAACCTTATTATCATTTTAGTATTTTATACAATCATGAGTTGGACATAGTGGATTTTATGGGTGAGAGGTACTTATAATTTAATTTTTCTATACAATTATAGGTTTTTCCTTCCTCAAATGGGAGACCTATTTTTTCTTTCCTTACAGCCTAATGTGGAATCATGTCAATGGACCACTCCCATAAAGTATGATTTTTTGGGATTTAGGAATGGTGGGAATTTGTTAGACAGACCAACTAACATGTGAAAACCCAGGACTTGAGACTTGTTATGGAGTAATAATGCTATAAGATTATTTCCCAAACCAGTCTTGTTAGGATTTAAATAGAGTGAAATTCAATAAACTATATTCTCCCCACCTATTGATATACACATCAGGTGGGGTATCAATGACTATCTAGAGGAGTTTCTTTAAATTTTTGATTTATTAATGTTGGATACTCTCACTTTATTTTCTTTATTTAATATTTTAGTTAACTAAATGTTCATCTAGGTCAATAAGTAATCACAGTTCATCATGCTCCATGAAATGGTTAGTATACTTCCCAAAAGACAAGTTTATTCTCTTGAGATGATGTAGAGTCATTCACAGGTTATAAAAAAGGTAATGTATGCATTTCTTATTCAATGTTTTGGAAATATCAAAATAAGGAATTTTTGTTGGCTAAAACATGACTGATAGTCTATTTTTAACCAATTATTTCTGCATGACCGTAAGGTTTTTTTCATACTTATTTAGTGGTTTTTAAACTTTATCTAGGAATAAAGGTAATTTATCCAATATTTTATCAATAGGAGTGAGATCATTATAAACCTACTTAGTTATAAAAAAGGGTGCATGGCCTGGGGTAGGAACAAATGGAAATCATTGCCTCAAATTTAACCTTGACTAAGGTAAGACACTGTTGATCGATGAAGAGTCATTTGGTTTTTAGGGCCTCAGTTTCTCAAGTCTCTCTTGATACGATGGAATATTTAGAGTAAATTTGACATGAAAAAGACATTTTTGGGTAGCATATGTTCCATTTTTAGAAAGGCCTCCACAATGAACATCATAGGGAGGACCTCCATGTTTGATTCTTGATTTTCTATTATGGTGAGGACCTCCATTCTAAATGGGTGTGTTTCCACATAGAGGACTTATACAACATATATACTTAGAAGGGAATATAGAGTTATAAACTTTATTTATATAAAGATATATTATATAGTTTTTTATTATTTATGATTTGATAATGGATGGACCTCCTTTTTGTTCCTTCATTATTCCATGGGGGTGGATCCCCATAAATAGGATCACAAGGATGATCTTCACATTACTATGTGGAGGATAACCATGGAGGTTTCTCTAATGAGTACCTTTAAATAATTATTGTTTTATTTAACCCTAAGGAGTACATTCATGTCTAATTATTTCCAATTAACTACCACGAGGAAGACCATCCTAATTAATATATTTAATGTCATGGGGAGGAAATTCGTGAAGGGTACTCAGGGGAGGACCTCTAATGTCCTTTGTTTTGGTTCTATGGTGTGGACCTCTAAGCTAATGATTTCATTTTTATTATAAAAATGTATACCTTCATGGTTAATACATTTAATTTCATATCAGGGCCTTTATGGAGGATACTCCGGGAGGTACTTCAATGTAATTTTTTCTAGCACCATGGGAAGGACATCCATAGATAATGTTATGGGGAGGCCCTCTAGAGTGGTTTATTATAGTACTATGGGGATGATCTCTGTAGCTATGATTGCATCTTCCTATTGAAAAGGAGTTGTAAGATGAATTCATTGGTGTCTAGTTTATCAATATTTGAGAATTCTAGATGTCAGTGTCTCAATAAGATCCTAGTGCCACTATCAAGGTATGTCAAAGAGCCTCAAAGTAGTTAGAATCTTCTAGGTCAGAGACTTGATTCTAAAATGTGGATTTCCCCAAGAGAACATTTTTTCATATGATTAGGTCCACGAGATATGGGAAACAACCTAGAGGGCCTCACATGATTAGGTCCATGCGATATGGGAAACAACCTTCATCAGTCGGATCCCTCCTAGGAGACTCCTTAGTTTCCATTGGGATATGAAGACACGATTCATGGGTGTCAATGGGAATAAGGGTGTAGACCTACTCCTGATCTTCATCAATGAACTATCTATAGAAAACCCTCCTCCTAGGTATCCTGGTTTAGATAGATGAGGTTAGGATATTCAAGGTATCCTCCTTAGTTGGTTCATAAGGAGTTGGGGACATGCATCATTGGTGACGATGACGACTAGTAGGATCCCTATTAGGAATCTTGTAAACAATGGTAGTGATATAGTTGATTTCATCCTCCATATCCCTAATATAGGGAAGATACTTGTTTCTATGATTCAGGGATATAATCCAAAAGTTATTAGATATGGTAATAGGTTCCACTTATTTACGAGTGTCTTATCATTGGTATAAAAACTATGGAGATTCATCTATTAGTGGTTCTCATGAGTTGCCACTATAGTTTAGATAGATCTATTAAGGTGATACTATAACATGTGGGAATCCACTACCTATTAATGGATGATCTAGTTGAAAAAAACATCTTCTAGTGACATGGGTCCAAAATTTTCATCATGGATGAGGTATATGTTTAGGGTACCACTTTCTGGTAATGATCAAGTACCTTGATTGATCTTCCATTACACCCAACCTAGACGAGGAATCAGAATTTAGTAACTACATGAGTGAGGCTTCTATTTGGATTAAAGGGAGATCCTAAGGGTAAAACCAAAAACAAGTAAACCATAAATGTAGTATCATAAGAGAAAGTACATGGTTAATCAAACATTTTCATAAGTAAAATAATTCACACCAAGTTCACCATTTATATCCCCCATGAATTCTCACCCACATTTTATGCTAGGATATAAACCTTCCTTTTAAAGGAAAGATATGGTTGGGATATTCTAATGAAAATTTGAAATACACATTTATTTTGGGAGGATGTGAGGTCAAATCATCCCATAAAGGGTCTTATTTCCAAGTCTATCACTCTATTATATATTTAATACATGTTTTTGAAATCCTTATCAGTAAAAATATTAGTACCTTGATCATAAATGTGGTTGATTTTTAGATTATCATGATTTGAACATCTTTATATATCATAGGTTCTACATATTCTACTTTATTTGTTTGTTAGACTATAGTTTAAATCTACACAACTGGGAACTTATAAATTTATCACCATCTGGGGAGGCGGTATGTGTTATGGAGTTGGGATCGAGCCTATGAGAGGGGATTCCTATGTATCCCTATGAGGGTAATCATCACACATGTTGTTCAGTTCCACTTAATGGGACATATCTTACCTTTTAAGGTTATTTGACATTGTCCATTATGGTGCCTTTTAAGGTCATATATCCATGTCTAATGATGCAATTTTTATGGTTATGCAACCAAGACCAATTATGTGGACTTTAAGATAATGAAACAAAGACTAAAGTGTCTTGTAGTTTATGTTCATATAACTAGGATATATTCTAAGTACTTTAAAATCATGTGGAATGTACTACTAGGTTTAGGTTCCTAGATATGGCTGGTGTGGAACACATGCATGAGCTTCCCTTTTTAATTCATCCTATTTGTTGGTAACTAAATAGGAAAGGGTTTAGTTGATTCTTACACCTAGTTGAGTCTTGTGGTATTTATGGTTCATTTATAAGGAAAATAGATGCGACCATTAAGGATTAAATGATCAAGGATTATGCAAATTAGGAGGATTATGGTATTTATGGGTCATTGATAGGTCACAAGGTTGAGATCATCATTGAGAACATGGTTTGGGATTCTACCTAGAAGGAGGCCTGTGGTATTTATGGATCATTTATAGTTCTTAAGGAATATTTCATCAGTGATAAAATAGTTTATACATACATATATAATGAGTCCTAAATAGTTGTGAGCTATTTGTAGGTTGATTCAGTCTAATGAGTGTCAGAAATATCTTTTGGGAAGTTTTTTTATCCTAATTAAATGAACTAAGGGAATGGAGAACCCATATGGGTTTCATGCTAGGTGAATACTAGAACTGAGTGTGACCCCTACTAGAAGAACTAGGAAAAAGTATTCCAAGTTTCATGTTCATAGCGTATGTGTGATAGGTTAGTATAAATGGGAGGTTGGGATACAAGTTAGGTGAATATGGAATAACAGGCACCTAGTTAAGTGAACTAGGCATGAATCTAATAATAAAGACATGAGTTTACTATGAAGGAGATATCATAGGTTGAACACCATTTTTAATTAGAGACCTAATAAAATGGTTACTCAGTTGGGTATCCTCTAATAACTAAGCATAGTTCATTAAAGACACACTGGGCATGAGCCCATTAGGGTAGAAAGGGTGTCTGGATATCATGCTTGAGTTTTTTGGGAGGACCGCCTAAAAGGGTTCCTTTAAACTAGTCTTAATTATAACCTAGGTGAAGTGGTCATATAATGATTTTAATTATTGAAACACATAAATACCCTTAATTTACATCCTTTTACACATAGTTTGGATTCAAAATTCACTTAAGGGGGAAGATTTAAAGGCTTGTGTATGGATTTTGTGAACTCATATGTTTTCAGGGATTTATCATTAAAACTTGGTTTTGAGATGGGAGGTTGTGGGGGTACTTATATAGGCAATGATAATTGGAAAGAAAATAATTATTGATAACTTCTTGAGGAACCTAGTTTCATGAAGGAGGAAATGTGACATGAGGACAAAGAGGACAAGTCACAATAACTTTAGAATATATGGTGCATGGGAACTTGAATAGTAGGGTGCATAATTAATTTATAGAATTGGGTGTAGTTAAATGAGTTACTAGTTATATTCTCCCCCTTTGAATATTCTTTGGTCCATTTAATGATTGATGGAATTTTATCCTTTGATGAAATCTGGGCACCAACAATAAGATATATCACTATTTTACAGAGATTGTGTATACAATGATAGGAAATATGGAAATAATAAAGAAAAAAGTATTGGTAACTTTAATATTGAGATCCCTTTCCAAGAAGTGATATTCTAATAAAGTTTTTATTGAAGATAGAAATAATTTTTATGAATATTCTATGGATAAACTAATTATATCTCTTTTTCAAATCAATATAGAATTAAAATATATGAATAATACTCAAAATTATAAAAAGAATAATGGTTTTTTAAAATGGTAATTACAAATACTAGTTCTTCATATAATAATAAAATTCTATTTGACACCAATGAATAACTGTTTAAATTTATTAAAAACCTATATAATATTTTCTAGATCATGAAAATTGATATTCCTAGAACAATTGATGTACCAATGAGAAGGTGGGATGAATCAATGGTAATATTTTCATAATTTATCTTAAAATTTAACCTCTATAGAATTTTAAAGTCAAGATCCACTTTCTTTAAACACTCCCACTTGTGGTATTAAATAGTAATGTAAAAATTAATAGTACACCAGGATTGTTTACTAGTTTTAGTCCCAATATAGTTACATAATTCTTGTTAAGTTCAGATAGTGTTCTAATACATTATCACAATAATTTTTTAAGTGATTATAAGATATGGGTAGTATTATTCCTTTACTCTTGAAATGATATCAATGCTATTACAAGATTATGGTTGTATACATCTTTAAATATTTTAGATATATAGTAAAAATATGTGAATTGTTTATACTGGATCCACTAGTACCCAATAATTTCCTCTACTATTCAGTGTGAAAAATATATTTATTTTATATTATAATGTATGTGTATATGATAAAAGGAATTATTCTTCAAATTCATGTCTTCAACCACCACGGAATCTATAATGGAATAACATGAATGTCATCCGTCCTCCATCATTTCTCAAAATAATAAAACTATAAATTAGAGAATACACACACACCTCTGTATTATTACTCCTAAATAAAAACACTCTAGGTTATAAATATTATAATAATATTACCATGAGAATAATAATAAATAATATTAGAAATAACTATTTGATTTTCTCATCATCTTCTTCGATACAAAAGTTCTATAACTCCATAAATTATTGGATCCTTAATGCTCAATTATCAATCATAATTCCTTTTTTTTATTTTCTACTTTTATATTCATTGAATAATTTGAATATTATTATTGATTCTATAATATTAAAATATCACTTTATTATTGGAAGAATATTTTTCTTTCTTTTAAAAATATTTAAAAATATCTTATAGTCCTAATTCTCATTAAACTCATTTAATCCCAGTCAATAATTCTATGAAACTATTAATTTAATTATTCATTGACTCCATGAAATCTGTGAGAATTTTGATCCATGGTGGTATTCATGTTTATAGGCACATTATATCATAGTGTATAATCTCAAACTTATTAGTGAAAACACACTTTACATATTTTCCTTAACGAATCATCGCAATGCAGTTTCTTCCTTTCGATGTGAATCCTACTAAAATCATGGATTCTAATTTAGTTTTTAACTCATTATTGTAATTACAAATGGTGTGGTTTTATTCTATATAGCATGTTTACATCTCAATTCTCAACAAATATAGAATAACAATTCCATCAAATGACTGTGATATATTTTTTCATAAAGAAAACCACCTTACATTGTCTAAATTAAACTTCAAGAAATATTTTTTAGACAATATTCAGTCCTCACATTTTTTATAACTATTGTAAATTATATAAGAAAAATAATTTCATTACATATCACTATAATTATCCTATTCCATTTTTCATCGAGTAACGATTCTAATGTTTGAAGATATTGTTCTTTTGTATTTTCATGTAATATCCATGCTTTATCATTTTTTGACTATTCCTTAGAAATTATGTTATATATTCTCTTAAATTGATCTTTCATATACTAGTTAATACATTTAATTTCCATTTTATATTTCTTCTCACCAATGTTCTGATTCATCTTTGAAAATGATCTTACATAACACTTATAGAAAACTTTACTACTTTCATAGGTCAAAAACATAGAAGTAGGACCTGGGAACATGATCGTAGTCTATGATCTTGGTCCATATAGAACATAGCACCTATTTACATTATAATAGGTCCCAGGCTTTGACCATGGTTTTTTACCATATCCATATGTCTAAATATCCATAGGTAGACCATGGTCGTACCCTTTTAAAAATTAAACAAACCACTGGTATTTAATATTAGGAGCTATGTTATATTTCATCTACCACTTTACCATTACATTGAAATGAACAATATTTATAAATGCACACACACACAGACATATATATATTTATATGTATTTATATGTATATAATTTTATAATATTATAATTATTATAAATTTTGAAAAAATAATAATGACAATGGGTCCCAAAACTTATGGCCACGATCCACATCAATTATGGTCGTAGGTGCAGCGAGAAAGGGATACAACCATGGTCAACATGGACCATGATATATGGTCTTTCCCACACACTTCTCACATGGTTTTAATGTTACCATGCATTCCAAATGCCATGGTAAATTTTGACCATGGTTCCAGGTGGCTTAAGACCGAATATTTTGTTTAACCATGGTTATTGATTACCCTACAACCATGGTTTTTTTGACTGCGGCTATAGAGGTGTCATTATAGCCTAATTTTCCCCTAGTGTATTAATCCCTTTTCTAAATTATAATAATTGGAGGTAGAAAACTATGTTAAATATTCATTTAACTTTAGAAATTACCTCACATATCAATTTATTTGTTATATTTATGGCTTTAACATAGAATTTGTATTATTTATTCACATAGACTTCATAAGTACCACTTCTGTTCACTCAAAAAACAAAAATATAATACATATTAAAATATATATTATTTATTGATCATGAATTTGATAGGCTCAATATAGAGATTCCAAAATTCCTCAAATAAACATAGAATCTATTCCAATCCTCTCACAACTTTAGTAATCACAGTAAAACTACTCAATTTTTTTTTTCAGGTTTCTTCTAAACCCTCTTACACATGGTTGAAAACAAATACAACTTTCTTCAATATTTCCATATGGTTCTTCAAAATCAACCATTGTATTCTTTTTTTTCAATCTCAATAATTTACTCTAATAAACATCAAACTACATCCCTCTTCAAGAGAAAAAACATTACACCACACCACTAGTTACAATAATGTTTTTGAGATAATTCCATCCCTTTATGATAAGAAATTTTTGACCAAGTGATCTAGATTATATCCCTTTCATTACAACACTCATTCAGATACAAATTTAGTTTTTTATCCCCCTTTTTGCAATAACATCGACTATGGATTGAAAATCACATAATTGGAACACTTTACCTTTCTCTAATAAGAGTTGTGTACTTATTATCCCCATTTTGTAACTAAATATAGTGAAAAGTGGGGGTATTCCCAAAGTGACTCAATTGAAAGGGAAGGGATAAAAATTCATTTTTTCCACAAATTCTCAAACCTATCCTTGATAATTCATTTAGTTAAGATATCAACATGTTGATCTCTAGATGGAATGAATTATAAAATTATATCCACACTACAAGACTTCTCTTTGTTGAAATGAAATTAGATATTAATTTGTTCATACTGAGAGTATTCACTAGATTTTAAGAGATATCATTGGAACTTTGATTATAATATGATATTTTTAGAGGGTTCTAAATCTTCACATTCAAATATTCTGGTTTTTCTTTCAACCAGATCATCTAAGTATAGTAACTTATAAAATCCACATATGCTAACTATATGGTGCACACGATAGATGAATTATTCTTCATAAAGTTTTATCTAAAAAAACTTACTCATAGAAGAAATATTACACTTGAACTTGATATTTTATTATCTTAATCACTTGCTTATTCAGAATTAGTATAACCAGATAGATTCTAGTGCTCACCTATTTTTTATATCATCCTAAAGTTTAGGTTTCCTTTGATTTACTTTATTTATCTATTAGAATCCATCAAATGTTATTCCTTTGGAAAACTTTGGTACTTTTTAAACAATATCACTTCATTGAAAATATTAGGTCTTGATGTAATGAGATAGAGTAAACTTCCAATAAATCTTCTAAATGATTTTTGATTCACATTTTTTCTCTCATCATACTTCCCAAAATGCATCCATACTTTTATAGGTGTTGAAATTAGTTTTGATAGTTATATTCCACAATTATTCAACTATTCTCTTGTATACTTTTCTTGGGAAATAATAATTAAATTTCCCCCCTACAACACTTGTAAGACTAAAAAATATCTTACTTCTTCCATTATAGACATCTCAAACTAGTCCTTTATTTTTATAGAAATTTATTTTCAATAAAACCATTTGTCTTATATAAAAATAATATAATCAATATAAACAATTACAATAAGAGTGAATTATTCCATCTCTTTCATGTAGAAGTTGTTTCAACCTTTAATGAAATTCATCTCTCAAATAGTCATCTAGCTTTGAATACTGAACTCTAATAGATTTCTTTATCCTATAGATAACCACCTTCATCTTGAAAACCATTTTTCTTTATCTTTCAAGGATAAATACTTTAGTTTGTTCAATATATATTTCTTCTTCTAGATCTCTATTCAAGAAGGAAAATTTTACATATATTTGATATACTATATACTACCTATGAGCCACAACTACTTGGAACGTTCTTCTGGATTCCAACCATACAACATGTGTAAAAGTTTTTTCAAAATCATATCCTTAAACCTATATGTATCCCTTTCATACCAGTATTTCGTTTTTCATACAAACTTCACCTTTATATATTTTTTATTCTTGAATACTCACTTGGTCTCAATAACATTTCCCATTTTGTTCTTGGGATAAGATCCCAAGTGGCATTCAACCTTATTTGATATAGTTCATAATTCTTAGAATTGAGCCATTATTTTTATTTTATAAACTCAACAATTAAATATGGATCATTTTTTTAGATAAGAACTGTTTTGTTGTCAAGTATCAATCTATTTATAGTATGGATTGGTGTACTCTAGTCTCCCATTATATTGTCTTCTTTCACATGCTTCTTTAGCTTCTGATATTTCAATTTTTAAACTTCAATTTTTTCTTTATCATTATTGGTATGTTCAAATTCAACATTAATAACATGTGGTCTATTTACTTATTTTTATTCACTCACTTTCTCAGAAATATTATCATTATCTTCATCAGAGTCTTCAAAATTTTCTCCATTTTAGATATTAGTGTTCAGTAAATGCTTAATGACTTTTACCTTATAATTCTCTACCACTTTAAGAAGCCTCTTGTTCTAACACCTATACCATTTTTCATTGGATAAATATACCATAAGATACCATCCATAGCCTTCTAATCAATATTTCCTAGATTTTTGTTCTTGATATTCATTTTTCATGGACTAACAAACACCATAAAGTAGTCCAAAATTGTCTTCTTCTTATAACACATCTCATAAGAAGTAATATTTTAATTTAATCTCAAGAGACACCTACTTTGATATTCATAGTTCTTAAAACATTCTCTCTTTATTAGGACTTTTAGATTTTATACTCTTATATCATGGTTCTAACTATCTCAACCAAGATTCTATTATTTCATTTTAATACTCCATTCTTTTGGGGTATATAAGAAGTGATACACTGATATTAAATTCCATGCTTTTCAAGGGAGGGATTAAATAAATTTCTTGTAAACTCCATGTCATTATCAAATACGAGCATCTTGATGCACATCCCCAATTGTTTATCTATTATTATTCTAAAAAATTTAAACATTTATACTACTTCTTATTTTTTATGATGATTTTTTTTCATTTAGGTATAATAACCAATTAACACTACAAAAAAAGGTAATTAACATTGGTTTTTTATATACTAGTGGCGGTTTAAACCGCCGCTTAATAGTATAGTGGTGGTTTGTAAAATCGCAGTGTATTGTATGGTCATTTGTCATTTAATGATGGTTTTGTTGATTTCATGGTGGTTAGTTTATGTGTCATTTTTGGAACATTTTTCAGTGGTTTCATGTGTATTCAATGGCGGTTTTTTAAAAAAACCAAGGGAAATATAAATAAAACAGAAAAAACTACCACTGAATATAATAGAAGTGGTTTGTTTTAGTGGTGGTTAATTGTAACTACCACTAAATATATTTTTTAATTATTTAATAAAAAACTGATCATATATACATCATACATCAATATTCATATAAACAAACATCCATAGTCATCATAACCTCGGTCTCAGTCAACCCATATATCCGTCAACAAATACCATGACCGAATAGCCCAAAGGACTTCATTTTTATTGATTTTTGATAACCCCCTTTCAAGGGATGAGGGGGAACCCTTACAAGGCCTGTAGGCTTATAAATTACATAGCCCATAGTCTTAAGAGACGTTACATGACCAGAAGGTCTTAGTGAATTCAACCAGAATATAACTACAAGGAACTGACCCTCCACAAAATCTACATCATGATGGTATATCTCCACCTTTTCATATCATAAATGACATATATACCATTTTCCTAAAGTATAAAAACAATCCGAATGCGTTTTCTCGATTTTGAGTAGGCTAGTTGCCCTTTTTACTAAAATGGATGTCAATTTTAAATAAAATGATGTACATGGAGCCATATCGGGAACATAATGCATCGTATCAAGGTGAGGTTGATTAATAAACATCAAAAATGACTTATAGATCATTTTCCTAAACTATCAAAACAATCTGAATGCATTTTAATGGTTTTGAGTAGGTAATTTTTCCTTTTTACTAAAATGGATATCATTTTTAAATAAAAAGACGCACTTGGAGCCATACTAGTCAAACTGTGTGTTGGATTGAGGTGCAATTAATTACTACATGTAAAAAATGACTTATGGATCATTTTCCTAAAGTATCAAAACAATCCGAATGTGTTAGCTTGATTTTGAGTAGGTTATTTTCTTTTTTTACTAAAACTGAAGTCAATTTTAAATGAAAAGACACAATTGGAGTCATACCGGTCACATAATGCATTGTATTGAGGTGATAATAATTCTTACACACCTTAAATGAATTATGGATTATTTTTATATAGTATCAAAACAATCTGAATGCGTTTGATTAGTTTTGAGTACTTCACTTGTCTTTTTTACTAAATTGTCATTTAAACTGGAAACACACACTTTGACTTATACAAATTACATCATGTATCATTTTTATGTGAGACCAATTCCTACACATCACAAATGAATTATGAATCGATTTCCTAAATTATCAAGAAAACCTGAGTATATTTTCTTGGTTTTCAGTGAGTGACATTTTTTGAACTAAAATTTCAATTTTAAACTGATAATGAACGCATTGAGTCATACCAGGAACACCATGAATCAAATTGAGGTGATGTTAATTCCTACACATAAAAAATGAATTATGTATCATTTTCCTAAATTATAAAAATAATCTGAATACGTTTAATCAGTTTTGAGTAATTCATCTTCCCTTTTAATAAAATGGATGCCAATTTTAAATAAAAAGACACACTTAGAGCTATATCGGGAACATCATGCATCATATTGATGTATAATTGATTCCTACACATAAAAAATGACTTATTGAATGTTTTCCTAAAGTATCAAAACAACATGAATGCTTTTTCTTAGTTTTGATTAGGTCATTTGTCCTTTTTACTAAAATGGTTGTCAATTTTAAATAAAAAGATTCACATGGAGCCATATCAGTCACACCATGTGTCGAATTGATGTTTGGTTGATTATTAAACATCTCAAATTAATTATGGATCATTTTAATAAAGTATCAAAACAATAAAAATATGTTTTCTTGGTTTTGAGTATTTAACTTGTCTTTTTTAATAAATTGTCATTTTAAATTAAAGACACACACTTTTACTCATAATGATTACATCTTATATAGATTTTATGTGACACCAATTTATACACATCAAAAATGAATTTTTAATTGATGTCCTAAATTATCCATAAAATATGATCACATTTTCTCAGTTTTCTGTGAGTGAAACTTTTTGAACTAAAATGCCGATTTTAAAATAATAATAGACCCATTGAGACATACTGGGCACATATTGTATTATATTGTCATGTGGATTATTCTTAGGCATCATAAATGACTTAATTTTTTTCCTAAAGTATCAAAATAATATGAATTCATTTTCTCGATTTTGAGTAGGTTAGTTTCCCTTTTTACTAAAACGGATGTCAATTTTAAATAAAAAGATACTCTTAAAGCTATACCAGGCACATAGTACATCAGATTGAGGTGAGTTTTATTAATAAATATAAAAAATTACTGATGTATCATTTTAGTAAATTATAAAAACAATATGAATTAATTTTATCAATTTTGAGTAGCTGATTTTTCCTTTTTACTA
Organism: Viscum album; assembly: GCA_963277665.1. NCBI lineage: Eukaryota > Viridiplantae > Streptophyta > Magnoliopsida > Santalales > Viscaceae > Viscum > Viscum album. The sequence goes on along the minus strand of OY728151.1, from coordinate 1,360,241,128 downwards.
AAATAGATGTCACTTTTAAATAAAAAGACCGATTTGGAGCCATATCAGTCACACCGTGCGTCAAATTGATATACAATTGATTCATACAAATAAAAAATAACTTATGTATAGTTTTCATGAAGTATTAAAATAATAAAAATGCGTTTGATTGGTTATGAGTAGGTCATTTGTTTTTTTTACTAAAATTGATGTCAGTTTTAAATAAAAAGATACACTTGGAGTAATACCGGTCACACTGTGAATTGGATTGATGTGATACTGATTCCTAAACATCTAAAATTAATTATAGATCATTTTAATAAAGTATTAAAGAAATCTAAATTTATTTTCTTGGTTTTTAGTATTTTACTTGTCTTTTTTACTAAAATTGATGTCAATTTTAAATAAAAAGACGCACTTAGAGTCATACCAGTCACACAATGCATCGTTTTGAGGTTTAGCTAATTCCTACATGTCTCAAATGAATTATCGATCATTGAAATAAATTATAAAAACAATACAAATTCATTTTTTCAGTTTTGAGTACTTCACTTTTCTTTTTTACTAAAATGTCATTTTAAACTAGAAACACACACTTTGACTAATACAAATCACATCGTGCATCGGTTTGATGTGAGACCCATTCCTACACATCAAAAATTATTTATGAATCGATTTCATAAATTATCAAAAAAATCTGAGTGAATTTTCTTAGTTTTAAATGAGTGACACTTTTTGAACTAAAATATCAACTTTAAACTAATAAAGGACACTTTGAGTTGTACCGAGCACATCGTGTATCACAATGAGGTGAGGATGATTACTATAGGTCAAAAATGACTTTTAGATCAATGTATAAAAAGTATAAAAACAATAAAAATATGTTTGATTAGTTTTGAGTATGTTAGTTTTATTTTTTACTAAAATTATTGTCAATTTTAAATAAAAAGAAGCACTTGGAGTCAAAACGGCAACACTTTGTGTTGAATTGAGGTGCAGATAATTCCTAAATGTACCCAAGTCTCAAAGAAATTCTAAATACAAATATTACCAGAATTTATATTATATTTCTTTATTGAACTAATGACACTTCATATTTACTCAATGTTATTTTCTGAAAAACATTTCTCATTGTTGAAATACAAAAGAGTAGAATAAGAAAATATGCCCATTATATCATGAGAATTCACCACAATTGGCACATGTGCTTCCTTTACTCTTCAATATTTCAACAAAGAGAAAGGTTTTTCAGATAATAACATCGAATCAATATGCATTGTAGGTAGTTCGACAAAGAAATGAAATGAAAATAGAAATCATGGTAACATTGGACGAAAGAAACATTTTATCACGCGAGCATGAGCATCTTTGAACAAACCACCCCAAATCAAACAAAATAATTCACCTGTATAAAAAACAATTATTATATGAGTAATACTATAAATAAATAAATAAAACATAAATATGAAACAATACATTTTAGAAAAAATTGTCCCTAGTGTCTAGCTCGGTTGGAAGCATCTCTGTGGGGTCTCAGTAAGGTATCAGGTTCAAGTCTCACTGAGTTTCTTCCCTATTGGTTTAGAGTAGGATTTTCATTGTATTTATCCCGTGCCCCTGAACTTTTTTTTGTACATTTTAGCACAAAGAGAACCCATGAACATTCTAAAAGATATCAAACATGTCTTCCAAAATTGAGAGTTGAAAGATGAAGTGCTTTTCTCGGTAAATATAAAATTATTTGTTCTTATATATTTAATTTTTTATTTTTTATTTTTACTATAAAAACATTTTTTTACCTATATAAATTATTTTTTACTAAACATATAAAATAACACCTATATGTAATTTTGTGTGTGTTAATACTTCATTTTTATGAATTTAATTCAATTAAATTTATAATCATGATAAAACATACATTTAATATAAAACATTTTATATATTGGAAATATATTTTCTATATAAAATGATATTTTTACTATTATTTTTTCTTAATATTATAATGCATTGATTACTAATAAAATTTATATTAATATAATCATATATTTTTTGTGAACATCATTATAGTTTCATAATTATAAATAGATAATTCTAATTTATTAGTTAAATGTTACAAAACATTAATAAAAAAATTCATCAAAAATAATATTTATATCATTATCATGGTCAACAACATTAATCATAGTAATAATATATTTATTCCCAAAAAATAAACTAAAATTATTACATAATATTATAATATTGATCTAAAATAAAATGTACGTTTTATAGATTTAATTTCAATAGGTGAAGAAAACTAATTTTTTAATTTAATTGACTAAATTGGTATTTTAATTAAAATATTACATATGTTTGAAAAATTATATACAATTTTTTCATAAATACAATATATTATTTTTTTGATTTATTATATATATTCTTTTTTAATATAAAAAGGCTTCAAATTTTTTTAATCCATTCTTATATTCTTGTAATGTAATGAAAGTAAATATTTTCGAAAAATTGTTATTTTTTCACTATTTAGCTACAAAAAAATTATTTATGATAATTATGAAAAATTATTCAGAAGATAATATTTACCAGTTAGAATAGAAAAATGACTTTTATTTTATAAAACTAAAATTAATAATCTTTATAATAAAAAAATTATATATATATATAATGAAATGCGTTTTCATAGGAAAAGTACTATTACAAAAATATTCAACTCTATATGTGCTCACAATATGTCATGCATACCCAAAATATTCAACTATATAAGTCTAACATGACTGTAAAAGATAACACACCTCCTTCTACCACTACAGAGGATACACCCTAGAGAGCACCATCTATTCAGACTATACATAGTGTTTCTACCACTATAGAGGATTCACCCCTACCATATTTTGTATTTAAATAAACTCCCTATGATGGATTTTTCTAGGAGAAACTACAAAATACACAAATAAAATTACATATTAACTAACCAATAAAGTTTAATATAATACCATGTGTACACAAAATTAAAGATATAAAGATAAATTACAATAAAATAACCCCTTTGAGAAATAATATATGAAGGGTGATTATGGGGAGGAGGATGAAACCTTTAAGGGGGTCTGAATTACTGTTGAGGAGGGGATCTGAGTCAGGGAGAGGGAGGTTGGGGGGGGGGGTCCACGTCACTGCTGTGGGGTGGAACCAAGTAGGGGATAGGAATGTCATGGGGGTCCGCATCACTAGTGAGGAGGGGAATAGAGAGCAGGGGAGAGGGGGGTCGGGGGGGGGGGTCACAAGGGTCGAGGTCGGTGGGGGTGTCACAAGGGTCGGGGTCTCTGCCGAGAAGGTAGGAAGTAGGTTAGAGTGGTGGGGGGGATAGGGGTCATAGGGTCAGGGTTTCCACTATGGAATGGAGAGGAGGAGGTCAGAGGGGTAGGGGAATGGGGGTAGTGGGGTTGAGGTTGCCGCTAGGGAACCGAGCAGAGGAGGTAAGAGGGGCGGGGGGAGGGGGGTCATGGGGTTAGGGCCGCTTCTAGGGAACTGTGTGGAGGAGGTTGGGGGTGGGGGACTGGGGGTTTCGAGGTGAAGGTTTCCATTGGGGAACCTAGTGGAGGAGGTCAAAGGGGTGGGTGGAACGGAGTCGTGGGTTCGGGGTCATCGTCGGGGAGCCAAGCGAAGGAGGTCAGAGGGGTGAGGCGAATGGGGGTTGCAGGGTCGGGGTCGTCTCCAGGGAACCAAGCAGAGGAGGTCAGAGGGGTGGGGGGAACATGGGTCGTGGGGTTGGGGTCATCGCCAGGGAATAAAGAGGAGGAGGAGGGGGTGGAAAGGGGTCAGGGTCACACATAGTGAGCGAGGGAGGGGGAGGAATTAGATTTTTTTAAAAAAAATTAGCAGTTTTTGAATTAAAACCACTGCTAATTGTTAAAATAATAAAATTATAGCAGCGGTTTTATAAAACCTCCTCTATATTATACTTTTTAGATGAATTTTATTAGTAGAAGTTACTAGAACTGCCCCTAATAAACCACCACTAAGAAGATATTTTTTTAGTAAAATTTTATTAAGTAAAGATCCCCTTGGGTGGTTTTATAACTTATTGGACAACAAAAATATGAATATATTAACTTAATTTACCCGATGGACTAGATTTACACCCTTGACATCCTTAAGTATTTTTTCCCATTTTGGAAGATTTCACAAATGTACTCTATTTCTCTCTTGAGATAATGTAATTATTTTACCATATCTCCCTTGGAAATATTTCGTAATGTTATTTAAAAAAGGTGGACAAATCTTCCATGCCACAACTTATTTTCATCTTTTGAGCTCAAATAGCAACAATTTCTTGAGTATCTAATTTGTAAAGATATTTTAACTATAGTGAAAAAATTATATCATTAAACCTCTTTATGAGGAAAGAATTTATTCTAAAAATAATCTCATTTCCATTATCAAAAAGTTAACACACACTCAACAAGTTATATTTAATCTTATCCACAAACATGACATCTTTTATCATCAATTTTTATAATTCAATCCCTGTTTCACCAATTCCTATCATCATTAGAGGCATTTTATTCCCAAAGATAACAACAACACCATAATTTTATTTAATATTCTTAAAGATCTTAGTGTCTCTAGTCATATGTGATGTGAATTCACTATCAAGAATACATGGTTTTCTATTCTTGATAGCATTAAAATCTACTTCAACAATAAGATACTTTTCTATTTTTCTACCTCTATGATCCTTTATTCCTTCAAAATTATGTTTAATTTTTATAGTAATAATGATAATAAAATCCCAGACATAATAAAATAACTGGTCACATTTCAAAAAATATCCTTGAGATAATCAAATCTATTTTGGATAGGTGACTGATGTGAACTTATGTTCATTGGTTGATTATTCACAAACTTTATCCTCCTATCCATTGGATATACCCCCTTAATTTTTGTATTATCTATTTACTTATAAGTGAAATTTTATACTAATAAACATATTAATTGTGAAAAAATATTCTATAACACCAATAGTATCCTTTAAAAAAAGTTCTTAATTAAAACTTTTGAGTATGTTTGTTTTTTTAGCTTGAAGTCTTGGTATACTTCTAGCTTCCATTTAATTTGGGTTTAGGAAACTTTTTACTTATCAATCTTCTTTCAACTTTATTAGATATATATATATGACCTTTATAAGGTTTTCTAAACCTAGGTTTCCTTATATTGTATTTTGGAAATTTCATTGTTAGTTAAAAAAAATTTCATTCTTATGTGTCATAGGTGTTTATTTTAGTAGAGATTAGGTAAAACACTTCTCATAACACTGTGATTACTTTTTCATTATTTCAATAGCCTTATAATTTAATTTATCATTTCCTAGGGTTCTATAATCCTTAATAAAAAATGAATCTACCATGATTATCTATTCTGCTATGCAACAAATTTCCTCTCAAACTACTTAAATATCATGTCTTGGTAAGTATCTTTTATTTTAAAGTGTTTAATATCCTCACATAATAATATTCTTTATTATGAAATTCATCTTTGTATTTCTTTAGACTCACAACTACTTTATTTAGGGATTTAATTTCCTTCCTATTTTGTATATTCATCTCAAGGCATACTTCTTGATTAGCTTTTAGCATGTGTTGAGTGTACGTTCCTTCTTCAAAATTTCGAAATTTCATCAATTTTTCAATATGAGTAATAAAGTTTCCAACTTTTCCAATATATTATTCATTTGAATGAATGATTCAGTTATAGAAATCATACCATTCCTTATTTAACAAATTTATTCTTTTCATTATTTGTGAGTTTTCATTATTCTCACTGGATATCTTGGCCTCTTTATAACTTCTTACTTAATTCTTTCATTAGGGCCTTTCTTTAACATCTTCATCTTCATACTCAACACGTTTATTAATTATAAAATAAAAAATAGTGTGTAATTTAACTATACTAAAATCACTTTACTTTAATATTTCTTTTGTACTTACCCTTTTGCTTTATTATATTTTTAGTGATAATGTCCATTATACCCTTGTATTATTCATCACTCTCCTCATCATTATCTGATTCACTAGAGAACTTATCTTTATCTTTTATTTTAAGTATTTTCATGCATTTTAATGATATTTTGTCATTATCCCTTATATTAAACACACGTTTATTACTCATTTCATAATTGAGGAGTGTGTTATGCAGCTTATATTGGGATAAGTCATTATTCTCTTCTAGGGTTGATATATTTGCATCAAATCTAGCCTAAAAAATTTTCATTAATTTCTTAACAATTGTTGAATCTTATAAAGTATCACCAAATAACTTGATATGAATGACTTTATCATTCACTAAATTTAAATAGTCTTAAATTGAATAAAATTAATTAATTCAATTGAATCCAAAATTTTCTCTCTAGATTTGAAGTTTGGATTCCTTAAATTTAACATTTCGATCACACATTTTTCAAGATTGTCGCACATGACATTGGATGTTTGAGTGCCATTTTTTTTAATTTTCTAAAAAAATGATGGAACAATTTCATCTATAGACTTTCCATCTACCTATAGATTTCTATTGTCTATAAATTTCACAAGAGATACTATTTTAGGTGATCTTAAACCCACTTTCATAGTATCACTAACTTTTAAGACTTGTGATAGAATATATGGAAGCATCAGGTTCTTCCATTTATGAATGATCCTTCTATAAAGAATAAAAACACCCATATTGTTGATAAATTTCATATTCTGCATACTTCATCTATTATTAGAGTAGGATCTCAGAGGAAACCTGGTTAGATACACCACTTGAAGTTCCCTGGTCAGTTAATGTACCATTGAGTAGGGGGGGGGATAAATCAATGATATTGTTTTTATAATTTCTTTTTAAAATTATCCTATATGAATTTTTAAGGTCTAGATCCACTAAGTTTAAACAATCTCCCACATAGAATGTAACTATAATGTAAAAATGAAAATCACATAGATATGTTTTACAAAGTTCAATCCTAATTTGGGTACCCAATCCTTATTAGGTTCAGGTCATGTTTCGAGACCCATATTATCAGTTTAATTTTCAAGTGATTATAATAGAGGTGCATTATTCTTCCTTGAACCATGGAGGAATATATATATTAGTATAAGATAAGTTAAACAGGCATACTTGAATTTTTATAGTTAAAACAAAAATATTTCCATTATTTATACTAAACCACTAGTCTCCAACAAGTTCTTATGCTATTTATTGTGAAAAAGGTCTTCAGTGTATATCAGGATGTCTATGAAACTAAGAAAATAACCTATTCTTCAAAATTATGTCTTTGACTACTAGAGAAGTAACAATAGAATAACAAGCATTTTTGGATTTCATATGGAATTTTTAAGAATTATTTAATTGTGCATGTGAGAATACACACACACCTCAGTCTTATTCCTCCTCAACAAAAATCCTCCCAGTGATCAAAAATTGAATCAACTGGCCTCAACACCAAAACTTAATAGTAGTATAAATCACTATCTAATTTTATCTTCTTCATATTTGATATAATAATTATGAAACTCTGAAAAGTATCGATTCCTTAATTGTTAATTAAAAATCATAATTTATTATCTATTTTCTCCATTTATATTCATATAATAATTTGAATATTATTCTCCATATTAAAATATGGAAAGATCCATTGATTTTTGGTAGCGCATTGTCCTATCTTTTAAAACTAGTCAACAATATATTCTAGTTTTAATTATCTTTCAAACTCATTTAATCCTATTCAATATTTCTCGAAAACTCAAGATTTAATTTTTTATCACCTCTAGGAAATACTTGGGAGTTTTTATTCATGATGGTGTGTATGTTGATAAGCCTAAAACCTCATGTTGTGGCATGTAACAACCTGAGATTTTGGATCCTTTAAATTAATACCTTCTTCGACGACTTGTGTCGCACAAAAAAGTGAACTAACACAATAATCGACTACAAAAACCATGAAATATTAAAATTACATGAATAAAATAATAATTATTAAATAAAAGTATAATAATCAATTAAAATAGTTATATATTATTATTTTTCATTGACTAATATTTTAAAATAAAGAACAATTTTCAAAGAACCATTTAAAAATTAGGAATTTTATTTTACCTTAATAAATTAAAATTAATCACAGTTAAAAGTTTATCAAAATATGTAATATTTTTATTTGAAAATTAATATATAAATATTTATTTATTTAGAAATATATATGGAATAATATTAAAATACTTGAAGTTTAAAAAGGAAATTTTTTAAAATTATTTTTTCTTAATATATTGTATATTTAATAAAAATATAATTTATAAATTTTAAAATATGAATTTGTTAAAAAAATAACTTAATTTTTTTAAATATTCCAATATTATCTTAGGATAAAACTTTCATATTATTCTAAAAAGAGTGATTTTTAATTGAATAGTGAAAAATATTTTTTTACTAATAAAATGATTGTTAGGACATTAATAGTATATAAAAATGAATTTGAAATTGTGGGAATAATTTCATAAGACCAAATATTTGTTTTATAAGTGAATTTTTAATTTTAAAAATGATTTTTTAATTTACACACCCATTTTTGACATTTTAGAGCTTAAGTTATATTTCAATTTTTTTAATATAATATACATTTAGTATTTTTAAAATTATTTTTTATTAGTATCATAAATTGAATAAAAAATGGATTTAGTATTTAGAATAAATATTTCTAAATAATTTAATAAGGGAGTTTTTATTCTTGGTTATAATGGGTAAGTTACCATATGTAAAAACAAGTTACCATGGTAAAAGCTGAAATGGTAAACATAAAAATCTAAGATTAAAAGACACAAAAAATGTTTAAAACATGTGTGGAAATGTTTGTTTGAGGAATTTATAAACCATATCACTTATTCTATGCATTATTTATCAATTTTGGATTTTCTTTCCTTGAGAGTGACTTCCCTTTATTGAAATGTTTATGGTATTTATAAAAATGCCACTCATTTTCCCTTATAAAAGGGGCACTCCTCTCTTCACTTTTCCTCACACCAAAACCCCATTATTTCAGCCAAAAACCTACCCAATATTATCCTAAAAACTATTATACATCTTAATTATGTTCTTTAATTCTCAAAATACTATCCCTAAAAGGATTAACCCCATTTTAAAAAGAGATAATCCAAGAAGTGAGGTATAACTTCATAACCTCTATTTATTTATTTTTTTATTTCTTTATGTGATTTTATTCTTCTTTAAATTTATTTTTTCCATATAATAATGATAAAATAATTATCATTATTATACTATTATTTTATTATAATGATGGAACAAGCATTGACCATACTCACCTTTTCGATCAATAAAAACGAAAAAGAGAATCGTGTGTTGTTTGGACTACCGCCTCCACGATGCAACAAGTTTCATAATCCTTCACCACCATAAAAAAGTGTTAATAATATAAAAGTTAACATATAATTATAATATTTATTAAATATTTTATATTATTAAATTATAATCCATATTACTTTTTCCTCATTCTATGGAAAACGAAATCGTTAACCATGCATACACGTGGACAACCATCTCTATGGAACGATCAATTTACATTTTTAATTTCATAGATACCTTAAATGGATGGTTGTGAGAATTTTTTTAAAGGATAAATGTAATTTTTACAATATTATTAAGGATTTAGTATAAAAAATTATAGAACCTATTGATGATATGATTGACAAATGATTATCAAAATTTCAATTGTTTAAAATAGGCATATTAAGAGGAAAATCATTAATTAAAATTGTATAATATTTTCATATCCATTACTTATTATTATAATTAATTTATAATTATGATATATAACACTAATAAACACTAAAATATATCATTATTATACTATTTTTATGATATTATAACTAAATCACCTCATAATCATTAATAATCATGGTATGTTCATGATTAGGTTTGTTTGACAACCTACTTGAAAAATGATATGAATTTATATTGTGGATTATTATAAAAATATAGTTACTGGTATAATATGAAATAAATTTATAATAATGTTTTTGTTTTTTTATTTAAAGTATACATCAATATTTAACTCACTAATTAAGAAAACACCCTTTATAGGTTAAAAATCACCAAAAAATGATTACTATTGATTTCATATTCTAGGATAAAGAGTAAAGTACCAATAAAATAATATTTAAACTTCAAAAATAATTATAAGTCATTAATTAAAGTAACTTTAATGAACATGAAATTATAATATTTTTAATAATAACAAATACCAACATCACTTTACAAAACTAGTACAAACAGTCAAAGCTATAAACACCTAAGGTGTAAAAACTAACTAATATAAATATAGATAATTATTATAGATGAAAATTTAAAAAATAGGTATGAATATGGTTATAAAATTATTTATTAAATATTTATGTTTCGTATAGAATATCTTAGAGTGCATCCAATAAATCAGGGAAACAAGTTAAAGCACATGGTAACTCAATATCCTTTCTTTGAGTTATATAATTTTATATTTAACTTTTTTTCCATAACATTCCATTTTGATGGATGTTATCTATTTTTTTTATTTTTTTGAATAAAATATATTTCCATGAATGTATTTATTTTCAATTATTTAAAAAAAATGAAGGAGGATTTTTGAAAAGAGACTCATAACTATGAATTCTTTAACGATGAATAAAAAATGTTTTCAAAAATACCTTTTAATGATTTGGTTTTAAATATCTTAAAATAATATATCCCCAACATAGTTTTGTTTATTTATTTTCCTAATATATTATCTTATAATGTATTTCATTTGGGTGAATTTTTTTTGTATCATTTTATTTTACTTTTCAAACTATTTTGTGAGATACGATTTGATAATGTCATGAAACCCATTTTTATTTATATGGGTAATTTTATAATTTGATGATTTTTTATGAGGAAAATGAATGAAAAGATTATGATATGGGACTGGCCTATATATCCATCCAATGAATAGGGTAGAGGATTATTTGTAATGAGATAGAGGTGTTATGTGAACATGTTGGTGTGTAGCTATGTCCACAAAGGGTGAGTGTGATGGCATTTAGCTATACTAAAATTTTAATTGTGAACACATTATAAAGTATCATGGTTCAAAAAGGGTGAGTGTGATGGAATTTATCTATACTCAAAATTTTACGTGTGAAATGGTTTTAGAGTAGTCGTTTTTATAAAGATAAGAAATCCTATGTTTATAATTATGCCACTTTGTTTTTTATGTTCCATGGATCATGATTTATACATCCTATTTTGTTTGAAAATTTTATGTTATATGTCTATACTTTTTTTATGGGAACATGTTTTATGATATATGTTTTTTAGGGTATTATTTTCATATATATCTTGACTATACCCATATGATCATTTTATGATCACTTATGATCATCTTATAATCCCTTATGATCATTGATTATTATCACTTATGTTTACCCTTACTAAGCATCTAAACTCACCTTCTTTTTATGTTTCCTTTTCCCCAGGCTATGAAGAAATGTATTACATAAGATGTGTATATAAGGTTATCTTATGAGATGAATTTATAGGAGATTTTGTAGGAATTTATGGATTAATAATTTGTTTATATAATAGGAAAATATCCATTATTTGAAAAAGACATGAGTTTTATTAGTTTATGTTTTATACTAATTATCTAAAATTATGAAACTAAAAGGTATTTGGAATGTATTGTAATAAAATATTTTCATTGATTAATGTAATTAATAGATGATTTGGTCTGGGCCATCATAGTTGGTATCAGAGTAGTGTTTAGATAACATTAGAGATTGGGATTTTATCTATTGAGGATAATTTCAGAGTTATAAATGTCATCAAAGTTTGATAAGTTATGGGTTTTCCTAATTTAAAAGTTATAGATAACCCTTTAGGTTAGTTTATGTAATATAAAATATTTTCAGTATTAGGATAAGATAAATTTAGTGAAAAGCCATGGGAAAAGTCTAAGAGACATGTCTATGTATAAGACGACATCCTATAATTTTATTAAAGTAGAGGTTGTGTGATTTTCCTAGAAAATACATCTCTATTTAGATACTATATAGTGGATGCAATCTCTATCATAGTTATAAATAGGGTTAATAACCCTAAATAGGGTGTGTTGGGTATTAACTCAACTGTTACCTAGTGCATAACAAAGAGGCCTAACTGCACACTTAGATAAACACTCCTGGGGGATATTCTTTAGTTGATCATATGCTCTTTACAAACTGATTTGAAGGATTTATTTCCTAGTTAAATTAAAGGATTGGGTTAAGAAGTATGATAAAATATGACTTAAAGTAACCTAGGTAAAACAAATTGAGTTATAGGACTAACCAAGTATGACATAGTTCAAATGAAAGTATCATAGGTTGAAATGAAGGTGACATTGGAGAAGAAATCATAAGGATTGAACTTTCATATTCATGTAATATAATTATTTTGGATATTATCATAACCATTTTATTTTTAGTATTTGGTTGAAACAAGATCATGAGGATCAAGTTTAAAAAGTTATGCATCCAAAAAGCACAATTTCTTTTTACTGAATAAGTAAGTACACACAAATGGTTTAAAATATTAGTATATTCCTGTTATTCTAGAAAAGGTGATTATCCTAGTATTGACTAAAGTAGTAAGGTTGATATAATAATAGAAATTAGTTCTTGAAAATCATAGTTATTTTCATTAGGTATAGATATTTATTTATATTATTTTTGAAGTTATGAGGGTTTTTTGAAACATCTATGGATAGTTCTATAATAGATATTTTTAATGATTTTGAAACTCATATTAAATGGAATTAATAACATTGAAAAAAGATTTTATGAAAAAGTTATATTTTTTGGGATAACTATTGAAGAACATATGATTGAGGTATGAAAAAATATTAAGTTAAATATATGATTAATTTTGAATTAGTAAAGAGTTTATTTATTTTGAAAAATAATATTAAATAGTGTTGGTAACCTTGTGATTGATAATTTATTCATGATATTTTTTGTGATGTTTCCCTCATTTTTGGGATTATATTGACTACTGTGTTATTTTATGAACTAGTGGTTGAATATAATAGTTAATTTTTGAAGAATATATGATCCCCCTATGGTTTAATGTCTTAGAGATTCAAATGGTATTCAGAAAGGTATACACTATAGAATATATGATTAGAGTATAAAAAATCATTACTATTTGAGGAAAGATAAGTATGTTGATATAGCATAAGATAACAAGGTAGATGTCACATTGGAAGTTATATCAAGAATAATAAATATGTTATGAATACTCTATAATACATTTATTAGGGGGTAATAAATAAAATTATGAGGATGTAATTTATCTAAGGGGGATAGAATGTAACAACCTGAGATTTTGGATCCTTTAAATTAATATTATTTTCAACAACTTTTGTCACACATGACACCAAACTAATGCAAAATCGAACTAAAAAAATAATAAATATTAAAATTATATGAATAAAATAATATTTATTAAATAAAAGAATAAAAATAAATTAAAACACTAACACATTATTTTTTTACTATAATAAATATTTTAAAAGAAAGAATTCTTTTCAATGAACCATTTTAAAAAGGGTATTTTACTTTACCTTTATAAATTAAAATTGATCACAGTTAAAAGTGTATAATAATATGTAATATTTAGATTTATAAACTAACATATCAATATTAAATTATTTATAAATATATATTAAATAAGATAAAAAACATTTGAAGTTTAAATAGGTCATTTTTAAATCAGTTTTTCTTAATATATTGTACTTTCAATTAAAAGATAATTTATAAATTTTAAAATTTTGATCAGAAAAAATTAATTTATTTTTGGTATAAACATTCCAATATTTTCATAATATTAATTTTTGTGTTTTCTAAAAATATTGATATTTAGGAGAATAGTGAAAAAGACAATTTTTAAAAATAACACGAATTTTATGAAATTATTAGTATATTAGTATGAATTTTAAATTAAAGAAATATTTTTATAAGAAAAATATGTATTTTATAATTAAATTTATATTTTTAAAAATATTATTTCTAATTTACGGACCCATATTTTACATTTAGGAACTTAAGTTATATTTTTAATTTTTTAATACATTATACTTTCATTCCTTTTAAAATTAATTTTTATCACTTTTATAAATTGAATAAAATAATATTTATTTGAAATTTAAAATTAGTATGTCCAAATTATGAAATAATGACAATTTTATTTTTGGTCGTAAAGGATATTTTACCCTAGGTAAAAACTAATTACCACTGTAAAAGCTAAAATGGTAAAAGTAAAAAATATAAGAGTAAAACCCCAAAACATGTTTAAAAGATGCGTTTGAATGTGTATTTGAGGCTTTGATCGACCTTATTACATACTATATCTATTATTAATTAATTTTAGAGCTATTTTCCCTCATATTGACTTACCATTGTTGAATTTTTTTCATATTTATAAAAAATGTCACTCCTTTTAACTTATAAAAGGGGCATTACAATCCTCACTTCTCCTCACACCAAAACCCCATTAGTTAAGACAAAAATATACCAAATAATCTCCTGAAAACTCTTATACACATGAATGAGTTATTTTTATTGTCAACATACTATCCCTCAAAGGCTTAACCCCTTTTCAAATGAGATAACACAAAAAGCGAGGTATAAGTTCTTATCCTCTATTTCATTCATTTCTATTTCTTTTTGTGATTTTATATTTCTCTAAATTTATTTTTAATATATAATTATTATAACATAATTATCATTATTAAACCATTATTTTATTATAATGATATTACCAGCATTAACCCCCTATCATTTTCCATTAAGAAAAATGAAAACACAAATCACGATTTGTGCGAACTACCACCTCCACGACACAGCATGCTTAATTTTCCTTCAACAAATTAAAAGGATGATAATCATAGAGAATTTAATATATAATAATTATAATCATGATTTTTTTTTATTTTTAAATGACAATCCATATTACTCCTTTTCTCATATATGGAAAATAAAATCATCAACCATGCATATATGCGGTATACTGTCTCCATGGAATGATCTATTTTCATTTTTCATTTCAGCCCCACTATACATGGATGGTCATGATAATAGTTTTAAAGTATAAATTTTATGTTTATGATATAATTAAGGGGTTTTATGAAAATTTTTAGAATCTATTAATTATATTATCAACAAATGATTATCATAACTTTAATTATTTAAAACATGCATACTAAGAGGAAAATCATTAATTCAAATTATATAATATTTTCATATACATTACTTATTCATCTAAATACTTTATAATTGTAATATATCACACTAATAATCACTATAATATATCATTATTAAACTAATATAATTATATTATAACTAAATCACCTCATAATAATCAATAATCATGATATGTTCATGATTTGGTTGGTCTGACCACCTACTTGAATAATATTATGAAATATTGTTATGGATGATTATGAAAAATTATTTAATAGTATAATTTTATATAAATATGTATTTTTTTTAATATGGAAAGTATACATAAATATTTAACTCACTAATTATGAAAAAAACCTTCACATGTTAAAAATCAATAAAAAATGTTTATTGTTGATTTCATCTTCTAAGATAAAGACTAAAGTACTCATGGATATAAATTTAAAATTCATAAATCATTATAAGTCATATGATACAATAACTCTAATGAAATTATAATTATTATCCTTTTAAGGAGAATTAGTATTGACACTGCTCCTACAAAACAAGGATAAATGGTCAAAACTATAAACACCTGAAGTGAAAAATAGGTAAAAACTAACGAATATACATGCAGATAATGATTATATATAAAAATTAATAATTATTTTAGGTATTAATATGGATATTTAATTATTTATTAAGATATTTATGTTTGTTATATATGATATTAGAGTGCGTCTGACAAATTAGGGAAACAAATTAAGGGACTTGGTAAATCAAAATCCTTTCTTTGTGTTATATAATTTCTTATTGACCATTATTTTTACATGAAATTCCATTCTAATATATGATCCCTATTTATTTTTGGGTAAAATATATCTTTATTCAATTCCATTTTCATGAAATATTTTATTTTCAATTATTTTTTTTAAATAAAGGATACTTTTTGAAAAGTGACTCATAATAATGACTTTTAGAATGACAAATCCAAAATGTTTTCAAAAAATAGATTTTCATGATTTGGTTTTCATTATATTATAATTTTATATCACTAATGAATTTTTGTTTCATTTTTCACCTTCTATGTTCTCTTATAATGTATCCCATTTGGGTGATAATGTTTTGGTATCATTTTATTTTACTTTTGAATCTATTTTATGAGATACCATTTGATAATGTCATGAAACCCAATGTTATTTCAATGGGTTATTATAATGTGATGATTATTTTAAGAGGAACAAAAATTTATGTATTATGTGAAGTTGGGAATTATATCTCCCTCCAATTCATTCAATAAGGGATTATATCTCATGGGATATAAATGTTATGTTAACAAGTGAGTGAGTAGTTAGATTCACAAAGGGTTAGTGTGATGAAATTTAGCTTTACTCACAATTTTTGGGGGTATTATTTTCTTATGTCTCTTGATTATTCACATATTCTTATATTAGACTCACTTATGACCATTGATTGATATTTCTTATGTTTACCATTACCAAGGATATGAGATTATACCTTTCTTATGTTTCCTTCTCCCTTAGTTATGAAAAAAATTATTAATTAATATTTGACTAGAAGGATATATTATGAGATGAAGTTTTTGGAGATTTCGAAGACTTCATATGTATTAAGAAGTTGTTTATATAATAGGAAAATTTCCATTATATAAAAATGACATGAGTTTGGTTAATTAATGTTTTGTTCTATTTGTCTAAAATAGTTAGACTAAAAGGTCTTGGGATTTTATTGTAATGAATTATTTTATTTAATTCATGTAATTATTATAAAATTGGGTCAAGGAAATTATATAAAATCTCAACTATTGTGATGAAAATCTCTATTTTCATCTCTTTCTTAACAAAGAATCATAGTGTGAGTTCTCCCTTGTGGCGCGACTGCTCCTCAAATCACAAAACCTACTTTAGTTTATAACTCATTCTCATTATTCTAAATGTAAAGGTATTCTTATCCATGGAATTGTTATATCTCAATTATCAACTCATCTAGAATCACAATTAAATTAAATGAATGTGATATTTGTTTCCTTTATGAAAAACACCATGAATCATTTAAATTAAACTTCTATAAATAATTTAAGGAAAATATTTAGTAACCACATTTTTTCTAACTATTGGAACTTATATAAGATCAAATAATTTCATAAATATCACTATATTTCTCCTTTACCATTTTATAGTGTAAAATAAGATATTTTTCTTACGTATTTAAGTGTAATCTCTAGAATTTTTCATTTTTCTGACCACAACTCAAAAATTATGTCATTCATTCTTTGAAAATTATCTTACAAATATAGGATAAGAAATTTATCTGTACATTTTAGAGTGTTTCTCACTAATTTCCTTATACATATTAGAAAAATGATCTTATTTATTAATCACTTTTTGCAAATTCTTCTAATTTGAGGTAGAAAATTATTTTATGTATTCATTAAACGTTAAAAATTACCTCAGATATCAATTAATTTATCATATTTAAAGCTTAAACTTAAAAATTATTCTTATATATTTTCACTAACTTCATACGTACCACTTATATTCTATCAAAAAACAAATATATCATACATATAAAAAAATATCATACATATTGATCCATACTTAGATAGGTTAACTCCAAAGATTCCAAAATTCATCAAATAAGCTCTAAACCTCTTCCAATATTATACAATCATTCTCAATCACTTTGAAAAACTCAAAACATTTCTCAAACATATTTCACAACCACTTATACTTGTTTGAAAACAAATACAAACTTATTAAAAAATTCCCTTGGGTTCTTCAAAATTATTAAAGAATAAAAAGTATTATAAACACCATAAATACAATAAGAATATGTGTTATGGTTGTAATGAACCAGGTCATTTAAATATGGCTGTTCTAAAGAAATTAAAAAAAAAACATCACCATAGGGATAAGAAAATGTTTTAAATTCAATATGGTATCTATCAAAGGTTATTTCTAGAAAAGAATCAATCATGGGGGAGATTAACAACAAAGGTATCTTTACTTGATAGATTAAATAGTTGTAGTATCATCTTCATTTTATTCCACTTATACTTCAAATGAATCCTATGATAATGAAACTATTAGTTTATTTATTTAAGTTATTCATTATATCAACAGAAAAATGGTTTAAGATGTTAAAAAAATATAATCTTTTATTGAATTATATATTTAAAAATTAATGGAAGAGAATAAAAAACATCAAAATGTTTCTTCTTATTGAAATGTCAATGTTTATGATGAGATTGATTTTACTAATAAAGAGAATGAGAAGGTGAAGAGTTATTTGGATACATTTATATAAGGAAAATAAAATTTATAAAAGTTATTGTCAACAAAAAACTATCCATAGAGAAAGTTGAAATTGGATTCAACAATTTCATTAGAGACAATGCCAATAATTTATTTTGGAACTACTTTGTAAGACTAAAAGTGGTTTGTATATCTATTATTTATTTATGGTATTTATATCCATTATTTATTAGTTTTTAAGGATTTAATAAAACTTATTCAGTGTATGATTATATAATATAAAATGAAAAACAAAGATCATTATACTATGAAAATACTAAAACCATGAAAAAATAAAGAAAATGTACCTTTTATCAAAGATGGCCTATAATTTTTCCCTCAGATATATGATTGATGAATATACCTTAGATGATACCATCATATTCATTCCTACATGGTGTATCTGTGGGTTAACTGAATCACTTAATGTTTGAGTAGGACCCTCCTACCAGTTGTGATATGATAATATCTATTGAGGTAAAGGGTGAAAGAGGAAGAGAGCTTCAGGGAGAATAAAAAAACAAGAACACACTCAAATAAAAACTATCTCAATGGTTTGCACTTCATTTTATAGGGATTAATATATTCACAATACACTATATGCATTTAATCATATGTTAAATAATGTATAGGTAATGCTTCATCCATTCACACATTTTTCATACAAATGCACCATAGATTCTCTCATGTGTTCCATCCATTAATGATAGACTTATACTACAAAATATTCAAGGAATAATTGTGGTTTAAACTGCTAGTAAATGTTTCCATGATTTTTTTTAAAAACCACCACTAAAGTTGGCATTGAGATCCAACTGACGTTGGTTTTGTCCATTTAGTGACAGTTTCTGGGAAGTGTCACGAAATATTTTTTTAGTGGCGGTAATTTCAATTTTAATGGAGGTATTATTCTAAAAAAATACTAAGGAGTTAGCGGTGGTGAAATATAAAAGCCACTAATTTTTTGGACTATATTTGGAGATATTTTGCAGTGTTTTAAAATACCATTAAAACATTTTGACCATATTTAGTGGTTGTTTAAACCACCACTATATAGTGCTATTAAAAAAATATACATAAACTACATTCCCAGAAATTCAATAAAAAAATACAAATACAAAAAGCCATATAACATACCGACATAATATTAATTCCAATGGGAATAATAAATCTAAACCATAATCTAATAATACAGAGAAGCTAAATTGGAAAATATATACATTGTATAAGATAATATATAAATCCAAAAATTCTAAACTGAAACCCTCTATGTGAATAAAGGGAATCATCCAAAACCACCACCAAAAGTAGTTATACCTAAAGAAAAAATGCAGTCAAACCAAAACTTAAAAAACATAAGGATGAGAATCCCATATAAGGAAATAATAATAATGAAAAATAAAGAATAATAATAATCAAGTATAGTATCAATGAAGTGATAAAAATTATATGTAATCATGGGGAAGTCCCATGGTCCAAGTGTTAATTTCCTATATATACTCGGGTGGAACCATCTTTCAGCCTTTTAATGATGTTTGTAGATAATAAGATCTTGTATTACTCAAAAAATCCTCACTATATGGAAGTGAACATAGTCATAAAAAATCATATAAGAGGAGCCTAGTCATAGTCTCATCATGACTACCATATCAACCATCTCTCAATCTCACACTTAGATGCTAAGGGTTTCCATGACACTAGAGACCGATGGTGGGGAAATATATATCATATATCAGTCACACATTAGTAAAATGCACAAGGAAAATCATATAAATTTCATAACTCATCCCTCCACCATACACCCTTCTTATAAATCACACATATATAGTTCACATAATAACAAATAATAATCACAATTCCCTCATAGGATACAAAAATTTATATAAAACAAGGTTCACTACTACAACCTGCCCCTTTATCAGCGCTAAAAACCAGCATTAACAGCGCTAGAAAAGCGCTGTTAATTCTGGCGTAGATAAAGGGGGGGGTCCCCTATATCAGCGCTTCTCGGAGCGCTGATAAAGGGGTTCTTTATAAATGCGTGGTGGAGCGCTGATAAAGGACAACTATATCAGCGCTTCTCGGAGCGCTGATACAGGGTCCCTTTATCAGCGCTCCTCTAGCGCTGTTAAAGGTGCCCTTTATCAGCGCTAAAAAAGCGCTGATAAAGGCCCCAGCGCCTGCACCTAAAAAACAGTACCTGCACACCTGCACACCAGAATACCTGCACAAAGTAGCACATGCACACCTGCACACCATAGCACCCGCACCCAATATTTTGACTGACAACGGTATATACATTTACTTAACATCATGAATACAAAAAAAATGCATTTCTATATACATTTCAAACATTGTTTTACATGGTTACATTTAAAATTATTCAACAACAGTTATAAACATTCATGTTTCATCCTTTGATATCCGTGATCCTCTCTCGATGGTATTTCTTGCCGAACAAAGCATCCGAACTCAAGGAAAAAAATTCACCTATATAAGAAAACAAATATTATGTTAGTAATGCAATAATGAAAGAAATTAAAACATTAATATCAAAGAATACATTAATATGGAAATTTGAAACTAAAATATTAAATTTTAAACTCAAAAGTTTTCACTTTCATAACAATGAAAGGGAATAATGTAAAATCAATATGTTTTTGATTGATTTATCTCATTTAATAAATACTGATTCTTTATCTAATGAAAAGCTTTACCGGTCACACCATGCATCAGATTGAGGTGTGGCCAATTCTTACACGTCAAAAATGATTCTTGGATCATTTTACTAAAGTATCAAAACAATCCGAACGCATTTTCTCAGTTTGGTGTATGTCATTGGTGTTGTTTTCCAAAGTTTATGTCACTTTCAAACTGATATAAGACAATTTTAGCCATACCGGTCACACCGTGCGTCATATTGAGGTGCGGTCGATTCTTACACGTCAAAAATGACTCGTGGATCGTTGTCCTAAAGTATCAAAACAATCCGAAGGAGTTTTCTCGGTTTGGCATATGTCATTGGTGTTGTTTTCCAAAGTTTATGTCATTTTCAAACTGATATCAGACAATTTTAGCCATACCGGTCACACCGTGCGTCGGATTGAGGTGCGGTCGATTCGTACACATCAAAAATGACTCATGGATCGTTTTACTGAAGTATCAAAACAATACAAAGGTGTTTTCTCGGTTTGGCGTATGTCATTGGTGTTGTTTTCCAAAGTTTATGTCATTTTCAAACTGATATCAGACAATTTTAGCCATATCGGTCACACCGTGCATCAGATTGAGGTTCGGTCTATTCTTACACATCAAAAATGACTCTTTGATCGTTTTCATAAAGTATCAAAACAATCCGAAGGCGTTTTCTCGGTTTGGCATATGTCATTGGTGTTGTTTTCCAAAGTTTATGTCATTTTCAAACTGATATCAGATAATTTTAGCCATACCGGTCACACCGTGCGTCGGATTGAGGTGCGGTCGATTCGTACACGTCAAAAATGACTTGTGGATCGTTGTCCTAAAGTATCAAAACAATCCGAAGGCATTTTCTCAGTTTGGCGTGTGTCATTGTTGTTGTTTTCCAAAGTTTATGTCATTTTCAAACTGATATCAGACAATTTTAGCCATACCGGTCACAGCGTGCATCGGATTGAGGTGTGGTTGATTCGTACATGTCACAAATGACTCTTGGATCGTTTTCCTAAAGTATCAAAACAATCTAAAGGCGTTTTCTCGGTTTTCCGTGTGTCATTGGTGTTGTTTTCCAAAGTTTATATCATTTTCAAACTGATATCAGACAATTTTAGCCATACCGGTCACACCGTGTGTCGGATTGAGGTGCGGTCAATTCTTACATGTCAAAAATGACTCGTGGATCGTTTTCCTAAAGTATCAAAACAATCCGAAGGCGTTTTCTCGGTTTGGCGTATGTCATTGGTGTTGTTTTCCAAAGTTTATGTCATTTTCAAACTGATATCAGACAATTTTAGCCATACCGGTCACACCGTGCGTCGGATTGAGGTGCGGTTGATTCTTACACGTCACAAATGACTCGTGGATATTTTTACTAAAGTATCAAAACAATTCGAAGGTGTTTGCTCGGTTTGGCGTATGTCATTGGTGTTGTTTTCCAAAGTTTATGTCATTTTCAAACTGATATCAGAAAATTTTAGCCATACCGGTCACACC
This sequence comes from Viscum album, assembly GCA_963277665.1. Lineage (NCBI taxonomy): Eukaryota > Viridiplantae > Streptophyta > Magnoliopsida > Santalales > Viscaceae > Viscum > Viscum album. The sequence continues at coordinate 1,360,218,393 of OY728151.1, read as the reverse complement.
GTGTGTCGGATTGAGGTGAGGTCGATTCGTACACATCAAAAATGACTCGTGGATATTTTTACTAAAGTATCAAAACAATCCGAAGGCGTTTTCTCGGTTTGGCGTATTTCATTGGTGTTGTTTTCCAAAGTTTATGTCATTTTCAAACTGATATCAGACAATTTTATCCATACCGGTCACATCGTGCATCAGATTGAGGTGCGGTCGATTTTTACACGTCAAAAATGACTCGTGGATCGTTTTCCTAAATTATCAAAACAATCCGAAGGCGTTTGCTCGGTTTGGCGTATGTCATTGGTGTTGATTTCCAAAGTTTATGTCATTTTCAAACTGATATCAGACAATTTTAGCCATACCGGTCACACCGTGCGTCGGATTGAGGTGCGGTCAATTCATACACATCAAAAATGACTTTTGGATCGTTTTCCTAAAGTATCAAAACGATCTGAAGGCGTTTGCTCGGTTTTCCGTGTGTCATTTGTGTTGTTTTCCAAAGTTTATGTCATTTTCAAACTGATATCAGACAATTTTAGCCATACCGGTCACACCTTGCGTCGGATTGAGGTGCGGTCGATTTGTACACGTCACAAATGACTCTTGGATCGTTTTAATAAAGTATCAAAACAATCTGAAGGATTTTGCTCGGTTTGGCGTGTGTCATTGGTGTTGTTTTCCAAAGTTTATGTCATTTTCAAACTGATATCATACAAATTTAGCCATACCGGTCACACCGTGCGTCGGATTGAGGTGCGGTCGATTCTTACACGTCAAAAATGACTCATGGATCGTTGTCCTAAAGTATCAAAACAATCTGAAGGTGTTTTCTCGGTTTTCCGTGTGTCATTGGTGTTGTTTTCCAAAGTTTATGTCATTTTCAAACTGATATCAGACAATTTTAGCCATACCGGTCACACCGTGCGTCAGATTGAGGTTCAGTCGATTCGTACACGTCACAAATGACTCTTGGATCATTGTCCTAAAGTATCAAAACAATCTGAAGGTGTTTTCTCGGTTTGGCGTGTGTCATTGGTGTTGTTTTCCAAAGTTTATGTCATTTTCAAACTGATATCAGACAATTTTAGCCATACCGGTCACACCGTGCATCATATTGAGGTGTGTTCAATTCGTACACGTCACAAATGACTCGTGGATCGTTTTCCTAAAGTATCAAAACAATCCGAAGGCGTTTGATCGGTTTGGAGTATGTCATTGTTGTTGTTTTCCAAAGTTTATGTCATTTTCAAACTGATATCAGACAATTTTAGCCATACCGGTCACACCGTGCGTCGGATTGAGGTGCGGTCGATTCGTACACGTCACAAATGACTCGTGGATCGTTTTCATAAAGTATCAAAACAATCCGAAGGTTTTTGCTCGGTTTGGCGTATGTCATTGGTGTTGTTTTCCAAAGTTTATGTCATTTTCAAACTGATATCAGACAATTTTAGCCATACCGGTCACACCGTGCATTGGATTGTGGTGTGGTCAATTCGTACACATTAAAAATGACTTGTGGATCGTTTTCCTAAAGTATCAAAACAATCCTAAGGCGTTTGCTCGTTTTTTCGTGTGTCATTGATGTTGTTTTCCAAAGTTTATGTCATTTTCAAACTGATATCAGACAATTTTAGCCATACCGGTCACACCGTGCATCGGATTGAGGTGATGTCGATTTGTACACGTCAAAAATGACTCGTGGATCGTTGTCCTAAAGTATCAAAACAATCCAAAGGAATTTTCTCGGTTTGGCGTGTGTCATTGGTGTTGTTTTCCAATGTTTATGTCATTTTCAAACTGATTTCAGACAATTTTAGCCATACCGGTCACACCGTGCGTCGGATTGAGGTGCGGTCGATTCGTACACGTCACAAATGACTCATGGATCATTTTCCTAAAGTATCAAAACAATCCGAAGGCGTTTGCTTTGTTTTCCGTGTGTCATTGGTGTTGTTTTCCAAAGTTTATGTCATTTTCAAACTGATATCAGACAATTTTATCCATACCGGTCACATCGTGCGTCGAATTGAGGTGCGGTCGATTTGTACACGTCAAAAATGACTCGTGTATCGTTTTCCTAAAGTATCAAAACAATCCGAAGGTGTTTGCTCTGTTTTCCGTGTGTCATTGGTGTTGTTTTCCAAAGTTTATGTCATTTTCAAACTAAGTAGTAGGAATTCACTAATCTAAGGATATGAAACATAAGAAAGGGAGATCATAGATGCTCAATAAGTGTAAAGGGAGATATCAATGACCATATAAAGATAACATAAGTATTAGGAATTCACCTTCATTATCCTATTTGTTTACATTCTTGAGTTGTTTGTTCTCTTCGCCTCTCCTCCATCAAATTATTTAGCATCTCTCCCTGAGTTTGTATTAGTTCTTCAAGGGTAGCTACTCTATCTCTCATTACATGAAATTCTTTAGTTTGTTCATCCTCTTGTTTTTTTTTCTTAAAATATGTCTTGGGTGACACCCCAAAACCCACACCTCTGACGCGGCCATACTGTTCTAGCTGTTTCAAGGCCGTTGAAAGTATGTCTGCATCCGGTGCAGGTGTTGATGTTTCCTGTGACTATGTCAAATAGAAAATATGAAAAAATAAGTAAGCATAATTATATAATAGTGATTTAAAGTAAAACAAGTTTATATTATGTCATACTTACACATGTTTCCCACACTTTTTGTGTGTTTTCATCTATCAGTTTCCCCTCTTTATTAACACGAGCCTCCTTCCATAGCACATGGCGTGGAATGGAAGTGACTTGAGATTTTGCTTCATCAATCTGCTTATAAATAGAGAAACATGGTTATAGTTTTGTTTTATGTCACATAAAATTATTACAGTACTTTTAAAATACATACCAATTGTTTTTCAATTGAAGCATACCCCAACCTTGCTTTACGGTAGGGGTACGCTGGTTTTGCTGCCCGTTCTTTATTTTCAGCACTCAGTTTCTGTTTCATAAATAAAAACCTATCAATCAATGTGATGAATAAAAGCAACGTTACACAACGTGTAACCAAACACAATGTACCTGGAAATTATTTTCCGCCCGACGGTTGCAAAACGCATCCCACGTTCCTTGGGATATAAAGTGTGCATAAAGAGGAGGCAGGTGTGGCTTGATTTTCCCTTCGGCATCTTTCAGATAATTTTTCGTTAAAATGGTGCGAAAGCCTCTATGAATCCTTCCTGCTAGTCTGAAAAGATATTCTTTGTGCGAAACATCTACTATAAATGCACTCTGCAAGAGATGATGAAGGGTTAGTCAATATTTCAATATTTTATTTTATTTTAATAAATTAAATAGATGATATCGTAATGTTACTATAATCTCTTCCCACATTAATGTTTTCAACCCGCTGACAACATGGTACCACGACTCTACGTCAATCGGCACGCGTTGTCGAGTGACGATTCCAATGTAGCTACTAAACATGGCTTTGTTGGGGTTTACATGCTGGCCTAGCTTATTCCATCCCACCTCATATTTGATGCCTTTTTCTTTTGCCTTAAGTATTTTTGCTAAAACTGTCAAACTACGGCGCACCTGTTTTTTTTGTGTCGCTGGGGTTTCATCGCCTACCATTTCCTCAGTTTCTACATCATCATTATGTTTCTCCGAAGCTCTAGCTTCGACACTGACACCAGCTGAAACAGGTTGAGAGACCTGTTGTACGTCAGCAGTGGGACCAGCTGCAACAGGTTGAGAAACCTGTTGTCTCTCAGCAGTGGGACCAGCTGCAACAGGTTGAGAGACCTATTGTACGTCAGCAGTGGGACCAGCTGCAACAGGTTGAGAGACCTGTTGTCTCTCAGCAATGGGACCAGCTGCAACAGGTTGAGAGACGTGTTGTGTCTCGGGATTGGGTGCATCAGCAGGTGAAGAAGTAATTATCTACAGAACTGGTTTAAAATTTAAGTTAGATCACATAAAAGCAGCAGCGAATAGATAATAACATAATGTAACACAATCTATATTACAATAAAAATCAATAACCTGATTATTGAACTCCTTTTTTTTAAAAGGCTGAAGGGATTTGACCCCTCTATCAACTATCCATATCCCTTCATTGTGGTCTCCTCTGACATACAAAACGTCGTCTACATTGGGACCACTACGAAATGATTGTGAAATCCCAATGAAAGGATCATCTTCCGTTGAATTTTCATCCGACCCTTCAGCTGTTTTGGTCGATAACAGAACAATTGACCAGTTTTGGTTTGCGGGATCGGGAACATAAAATACTTGCACTGCCTGTGATTCCATTATAAATGGTTCGTCTTTCTCCCCTTCCTTACTGAAATCAACTTTCACAAATCCCAAATCATCTATTTTAACAGCACTCCTGTTATCAACCCACTTGCATTGAAATATCGGAACTTGAAATTCCGTATAATCCAACTCCCATATTTGTTTGATGATGCCAAAGTATGACATATTCGCATAAATTGGATTTTTTTCCTTAGCACCGGAAACATGCATCACTTCAGCCACAAGTGTAACCCCACTATTCTGCATGGTACTGTCTTCATCATGTTCATTAGTATAAAATGTATAACCATTAACTACATAAGCATTGTAAGATAATGCATACACACTTGGTCCTCTGGCTAGCCATCGAAGTCGTTCCGAAATAGACTTTGGATTTTCATCTGACTTCTTAAAAATATGATCTCGAAACCATCCTATAAACTGTCGATTATGTGTATCTGATATCCATTTTTCAGCCCTTGATGGATTCAATTTCCTAATAATTTCTTTGTGGATTTCAACATATGGGTCAACGTCCAAACTGTTATGCAAAACATAAAGGTGGGCCTGCTCCCGATCTGTAATATTGATTATGAAAACCTTTATTCCAGAAATTCATTCACCCTCTAACCTCCCAATGTGATGAGATTTCGGTAAGCCAATGCTTTCCACACCAGACAAGTATTCGGTACAGAATTCAACGGCTTCCTCAACAATATATTGCTCTGCAATACAACCCTCTGGCCGACTTCGATTTTTGACATACCCTTTCAAAATCTTCATATACCGTTCAATGGGGTACATCCATCTGTAATGTACAGGACCACATAGTCGAATCTATCACACCAAGTGGACCATCAAATGAACCATCATATCAAAAAATGAAGGTGGGAAGAACATTTATAATTCACATAATATGACGGCAATTTCTTTTCCATAGCTGGAAATTTTGCCGGGTCTATAACTTTGCTGCATATAGCTTTGAAGAAGAAACACAGTTTCGTTAATTTATGGCGGACATTCTTGGGAAAAATGCAACGTAAAGCAATTGGAATGATATTTTTCATCAAAACATGACAGTCATGTGATTTCAGACCTTTTAACTTCAAGTCGCTCATTGACACAAGGTTACTGATATTTGACGAATACCCCTATGGAACCTTTACGTCATTCAAGAAGTTGAAAAAATGATATCTCTCCTTCCTGGAAAGAGTGTAAGCAGCAGGAGGAAGAAATGTTTGTTTTTCACCCTTTACTGGTGCCAACTCTTCTCGTATTCTCATCTCAACCATGTCCAACCTAGCCTTAATTCCATATTTTGTTTTGCCAGATGTATTTAGCAACGTGCCGATAACACTGTCAAACGCATTTTTTTCTACATGCATAACATTAATAAAATGTCTTACATACAGACAATTCCAGTATTTTAATTAAAAAAAAATTGATCTCTTTTTCCAACCGATTTTCATAAGGTTTTTCGAAGCTGGTTTACCAAAAGTAGTGTCCAAATTTTTAACTTTCTCAAACAATTGATCGCCTGTTAGTGGAGACGGTGTTGTACGTTCTTCTGAACTTCCATCGAATGATGTCTTCCAAGAAAGGTACTTATGTCGTCGCGGTAGAAATCTGCGATGTCCTAGAAACACGGTTTTCGATGAATGTTTCAACCTAATTGATTGTGTACCTTCTTCGCAAATGGGACAACCTTGAGTTCCTTTAATGCTATATCCTGACAAATTTACATAAGTTGGGAAGTCATTTATCGTCCCATATAACATGACTTTCAAAGTGAAATCTTCCTTTCTGTAAGCATCATACAATGTAACACCTGAATCCCACAATAATTTCACATCTTCGATCAATGGAGCTAAATAAACATCAATATCATTACCCAGTTGTTTTGGTCCTGATATAAGCATAAATAACATGATGTATTTTCGTTTCATGCATAACCACGGTGGTAAGTTATAATTTATCAACATAACCGGCCATGTACTGTGACTGCTACTTTGAAAACCAAAAGGATTCACTCCATCTGTAGATAACGCAAGACGAAGGTTTCTCGACTCGTTTCCAAATTCAGGATACTCATGATCGATTCTCTTCCACTGAGGAGAGTTTTCAGGGTTATGTAGTATCCCATCTTTAATTCTTGTATCTGCATGCCATGTTAATTGTTCTGCAGTCTCCTCACTTCCATATAGGCGTCTAAACCTTGGAATGATTGGAAAGTACCATACAACTTTAGTAGGACTGGATTCATCTTTCTTGTATCGATAAGCACCACACTTTGGGCATTCTTTAAGTGATTTGTGGTCCTTGCGAAACAGTATACAGTCATTCGGGAAGGCGTGTATTCTTTCAGAGATCATACCCATAGAGCGTAGCATTCGTTTGACATCGTATGTTCGGCTCAGGAGATCATTGTCTTCTGGGAGCATGTCATTCAAGAGGGCAAGTAGTTTCGTAAAACTGTCGTCACTCCACCCGTTATCTACTTTCAAATTATACAGCTTCAGTACGGCTGACAATGCTGTATATTTAGTGCAACCAGCATACAATGGCATCTTTGTACAACTTTTTAACTTCTCAAACAATTTTGGGCAATCACAAAGTTCATCTTCGAAGGTCCTTGTCATTTTCTCAATACGATCTTCATCATCATTCACATCTGTAATCACATCCTCCATATGGTCATCTTCATTGTTCATGTTTGTAATCATATCAGATGATCCATAAAACGCAGTGTCACCCCAGTCACTACCTACATTCATTGTTTCCCTGTGTTTATTCCAACATGTATAACTTTGATCTATTCCATGATAGATCAAGTGTTCTTCCAACTCATCTGGACTAATTTGTTTTGAATAACAACAGCGTAAACACAGACAAAGGATTTGAGAAGAGTCACATGCATGATCTATTGCAAACTTGATAAATTCTTTCACGCCTTCTTCATACTCTTTTGTCAACCGATTGGTATTCATCCATTCTTTATTTATATTCATCCTATTTAAAATCCATAGGATAAGTATATAGGTTAAAGGAGAAGGAATATGAGTATAATTTAGATAAAAAACAAGATACTTCAAGGAAATAAAGGAATAAATAAATACCAAAATAAAAAATATATTGGGAACCACTACAATCCCCAAGCCTCACATCATCTAGATCTCTAAAACCCATCAAAGTTACTCCAACTCGATCTGGCAACACTGGGACCCAATTCTACCTGAGCTTCAATACATGAGGATTTCTTGGGTACTCAGTAGGGAACCACCAATGTGGTTTCATAAATTCTAATTTTTAGTTATATGTGCATGTTTCATGCTCTGAATAAATAAATAATATCTAATAAATAAATAAATAAATCATCATTGATCCTCAGGTTCGTAGCCTCGATCATCCATACCAACTTTGGCTAGTGCCAAAGTGTATTTGAGAACATTGTGATGACTATACCAACCATAACAATAATCATGAGGTCTTTCACCCTAGTATACATTGATAATTACCGTAGATATAAAATCACCCTAGTGAATATGATAATAACCTGGAAAACCTCCATCCCATTATTACAACTTGAGTAGTATCCATACTAGTATAAAATTGTTCCCAACAACTTAACCCCAGTAGTGCAGGACACTCAACCAAACAGGCCAAATACACAATAAGGACTGAAATCTCTCACCTATCCACTTTTCATAACAAATATAATCACTACTCAAAATCAATGTCCCTATTAGTAGTATCATAGACCTCACTACTATGTAATTTTTTCCATTTCAATAAAATACCACCTCAAGGCCATTTTTTAATAAAAGTGGTGACATGAATTGGTCACCTAATTCATGCCCCAAAGGACTCAATTAAAAAAAAGAGTATAAGTACAAACACAAGGTGAAAAGAACTTACACCAGTAGGGATTGAGAGAAGTATAAACCAAAAATACCGAGGAAAATCTGGAAAAATATCTAGAAGCAATGAATGATCCAAACAACCTATTATCAACTATTCTATGATCTCCAAAAGGGGTTTTACTATCCATGGGGACAACACTAATCCATCTGGCTCGAAGGGAATCCAATGCCTTCATAAATTTTCTTCTCTATCAACTTGAGTTATGTTATTCATGCTGTTATACAGTTGTTATTTTAAAATGAAGGGCTGAAATGAAACCTGAGAAAGACCTTAATACATTAAAACCAATGTTTAGAAAGGAAAACCATTAAAGGTTTGGATCAATAAGCTGTCAAGAATGAAGACCATCATTGCAACGTCACCATCCAACAGAAGCACATGATGTAGTGAAACACTCATCGCATGAGAGAATCATATTATTTATCAGTGTCTTACATGGTATAGCCTCATAATATTTACATGGTAATATTCCATACTATAAATAGTCTCAAGAGATGGCTCATGTCCCATTTCAATATATAGGTTTGTTCTGGGTCAGTCTACACATCCAGCCTATCAACAACCTTACAAAGTTATACCCACCCAAGTAGTTACATCCCCAAGGGGGATGTTCACACACTTTAGGTTCAATTCAATAAGGCCAAGGGCTCTGATGTATCACTGGTTCCATGTGTGGCCTATGGGAACAAATACATAAAAGTCACAGAATGTATTCCAAGAGGTCTCCAGGTTCCCCCTAACAAGGTCCTCTAAGTCACACTCACTCTAATAACACCCATTAAGGAATTTATAAATCCATAAAGAAATTACCAGGACCACATACCTATTTTATATGTTTCTACTATTTTAATTCCAAGTTGAAAACTTTTCCTAGGCTCACTAAGCCTCGTCCATTTGTCTACCCCAAGATCAACTCATCAATATAGCTCCTTACTCTCTCCAAAAAACCAAAATTATTAAATTATAACATTTATAATTAATTATCCAAATCAATTTAAACTTGTTATATTCACTAGAAACTCATCTTGTGGACTTTTCATGTTAGAACCAAGACCAAAAATCCATATAAGATCTGAAGTGGGATCTTAGTGCCATATTAGGAAAAATACCCAACCATCAGAACCAAATCCATAGACAACATTATATAATTTGATCCAATATCCATGAAAAATACAAAAGGAAACACAAATCCTTCATAATGATTGGTGACTTGCAGATACCATCATGATTCCTCTTATACATGAGGTAGGAAAACACCCCCATCAAATCAATATGATACCACCGTGCTCCAGTTGAATCACCCATAAAACCTAATCTAGATAAATCAAAAATCAATAGAAACTAAATATAAAGAATAAAATGGTAAGGAAGATGGTTAAATCACTTAGAATTGTTGAATAAATCCACTAAAAAACTCCCCATGGAAAGGAGAATCAAAGGGGAATAAGGGGGTGGGTCGATTGGGCATTATATAATAGGGAGGATGAGAAATGGGGGATTCCCCTATTGGAATTTCAGAGGTAAAAAGATGAAAATATAATTTTAATGTTCTACACAATTTTCCAAACCATATATTAATAATGTGGTGGCACTGTACAAGAAAACCCCTTCAAATATTTGGTCAACATAGTTTACCAAACTATGCATTAATTATGTAAATTGGAACTACCTCAGTCTACAAAATTTCACATGTTTTTTATGAAATCATGAAAAAATGGTATGTTAATCCCTAACTAAAATACAACTCACATGGTTTCCTCTAAGATATCCCATGGTTAACCTTCACTAACCATGAAAGTCAACTATGTGATTTATAAAGAGGACTGAAAACCTCCTCATGCTCAAAGTTCTACATTGTTTCTCAAAAAATATGAACACAAAACCATGTTTCATTTGAAAAATCTCCAAAAAACATCATATAAAACTAAAATAAAGATTGTGAGACTCACCTGAGTACTTGAGGCACCTCTCAAACCACGGTGGTGGAGGAGGCAGCAGAGTAGGCAGAGGAGGAGGAGGAGGAGGCGCCGGTGGAGGAGGAGGATGAGGCAGCGGACTAGGAGGAGGAGGAGGAAGCGCCAGTGGAGGAGGAGGAGGACGAGGCTGCGGTGGAGGAGAAGGAGGAGGAGGAGGAGGAGTAGAGGAGGAGGAGGCGGCGGCCGGAGGAGGAGAAGAAGGAGGAGGTGGCGGCCGGAGGAGGAGGCGGCGGCCGGAGGAGGAGGCGGCGACCGGAGGAGGAGGCGGCGGCCGGAGGAGGAGGAGGAGCAGGAGGAGGCGGTGGCCATGGCGGAGGAGGAGGAGGCGGCGGCAGCGGTGCAGAGGAGGGATTCCGCGAGAGCTTGACCGGGTGTAGGGAGGAGGAAGAGGACCTGCGGGTTTTTAACAAATCTGTGTGAGCCTTTATCAGCGCTAGTAAAAAGCGCTGATAAAGGATGTATTTATCAGTGCTAAAATGAAAAGCACTGATAAATACAACCTTTATCAGCGCTAACAAAAGCACTGATAAAGGTACACTTTATCAGCGCTAAAAAAGCGCTGATAAAGGGGAGGACCTTTATCAGCACTAAAAAAGCGCTGATAAAGGTCCGACCCTTTATCAGTGCTTTTCCGTTAGCGCTGATAAAGGTAGGCGCATGCCTTGCCCAGTTTTGTGGTAGTGGTTCTATTAGGAAAAAATATAGGTGTGTAATACATTTAAAAAACATTACAAAAAGTTCAAACAGGGCTTTGGTTGTAATCTAATAACAATACATTTAAAAAAATTCCCCCAAAACCACTTTATAGACCACCTATTTTTTAGATACATTATTCAAGCATCTTTTTGAAACCACCATATAAATACAGGGGAAAATTACCTTTAAAACCACTAAATCCAATATATCATATACACATACAAACACACACTGAATAAACAACATATAACACCTTATATGAAAAATTCCCCAATAAGAAACATACGTCCATATCAATGAAATTATTAGACCACATATGTTGTTTATAATGGAAATGGTTTTGTTGATAAGTAGATCTATTAACAATATTATTTTGGCGAAATTATGGAATTTCATAAAGGGTTTATGCTTGGGGGAAATGGCTATATGAGCAAATTGAGTATATAGCCAAAACCTAAGAGCCTAAAAATGATGAGTACAAGGTAAAATTTGGAAGAAAACATAGAAAATCAAAAAATCATATAGATTTAATGAAATTTAAGGGAAATACAGATATCCCCTACCTCAAACCACAACATGGATTCTCAATCACCATATCAGTGTTAGTCTATCATGAGTTTAGTTACACATCACCACCATCAAATCCAAAGTCAGCCCTAATCACTGCCCAAAAAACTAATATCAATAACGTCTTTGTCTCCCTCTCCAACCCTTTCTACCAGAACCTGTATGACAATTTTTGTGAAATTTAAATAATGTTTTATATATAAATTTAATTTTAAAACTAATTAATGTTTTTATAATAAATGATCATGAAGTTGTGTGATTTACCTGATCACTCAAACCAGCCATCAATGTAATATCACCGGGGAAACATCCATTCATCTTCTTATATAATTCAATCAATGATTTATGCAGATAAACAGTAAACTAAAATAACATCTATAAAAATATATTCATTTATAATATATTATAATTTAATTACATAATAGAATTAAATTGATCCATAATGTATTTAAAATACCCTTATCTGAGAATCAAAAACTTCATTCTTCCAAGATTGAAGCATATGCCTCCAATCAGAATATTTAATTAGAAGGGTAATCAGCTTCACTACTAACTATCTTAGAATTAGTTTTGGGAAAAAACCCTCAAGGTATCATTGAAGCATTTTTGAGGTGATTATTTTTGTTGACAAAGTGGGCCTCCGTGTTGTGTTTGTTGACAAAGAAAACCTTGATGTACAAATTTGTTGACAAAGGGGATTTCATTGTGGCATGTAGAGTTCAAGGGATGTTGTTAACGATCTATGATTGATTCAAGAATGTCAAAAAAGGAATGGTCGATCTGGAGGTGGTTCAAAAAGAGCAGATACAAGGTGGCGCCATTTTCCAGTGTTTGCCAAATTTTTGGGCCTCAAAATCGAGAAATGAAGAAAAGTGATTTTGGAAAATGTACTTGAGCGCCGGTGTCTTGGAGGCTTGGAAACTTATGCGCCATATATTTTCAAGATCAGAACATTAAAATATGGAAAAGGAAAAAGGGGCGCTCAAGTTTTGGGTTTGGTCGCGCAAGTGACTTGTGCAGCAGAGACTAGGGCGGCTGAACTTGCGCACCGAGAAGAGACTTGCGCACCACCGCTCAGGGTGTCCAAATTCCTATAAATAGAGGTCGACCCCATATCATTCGGTAAGAGTTCAACACTTATATAATTTCAGAGCTCCCATCGCACAGGTGTAGTGGTCGCACAAGTGGTGGTGTGGTCGCGCAAGTAGAATTTGTGCCCCAGTTGATTGTTGCACGTCCAGAGTGGTTTGGGTGAGAAAGGAAGGGAGTCTCCCAAGTTTTGAGTTGAAGAAGGGGGTGTCGCACAAGTTTTTTGGTGACACTTGCATGAAAAGTTTTGAAGAAGTGCGATAGTTGATGGTTGCATGCCAAAATTTGTTTGGGCGTAAAAGGGTGTGAGTCGCGCAAGTTTGGAGTTTCAGAAGCTAGTGTCGCGTAAGTGGTTGAGGTGAACATGCGTGCCAGTTTTAACTTGCATACCGAGACTTGTGCTCCAGCTTGGAGAAGGGTTCCAGGTATGGTTGAAGCACGATAGTGATTCAGGGATGCATGAAAGATGAAATATTGCCCGATACCTTCGATGCAAAGTGGGATTCATCTACGGGTGAAAGTTGGACTTAAACAGCGCATCTACATACAATAGAGGATGTATTCATTAGTGATAATGAAGATACCTACAGGTCTACAAACTATAAGTGGATCCTTTCCAGAGCAGTGAGCAAAGGAAGAGGCAAAAGATGATCCTCTCCACCAGGAGTGAGCCAGATAGATAGAAATAGGGGGTGACCCTTGGGAAAGTCGTGAGTTGACCCTAAACCTTGTAAAGGAAGTGAGCCTGGGCATAGTAGTGATCTAGCCCGAAGCTTGTAAACAACAGTGTATTTAGTGGATTTGGTACAGCGACACATCGCCGTTGTATGCTCCTTGGACGTAGCCCAGTGAGGGTGAACCAAGTAAAAATCTATGTGTCTGCCTGCTTACTTTCCTGCATTGCATTTAAAGCATCATCATCAGATAAAGAAGAAAAGAAGTGGTCATAATAAACACACAAGTGCAAACAAAGTGACCCTTGTAATAAAGAGGTCAAGATCCAGTGGGGCAGGAAGAATTTTGAAAAAGAATATCCATACCCTGATTCACCCCCCTATCAGGGTATATAGGCCCCTGTTGTTCCTAACAATTCGGAAAAATAATCTCACAACATCATCTATGGGTCTCCCATAACAATAAAATAGGACAACTATCCTCAACCAGTTTAGATTCTAAACATCTGAACTGTTCATATTTGTCTCGGTAGTAACATTGTTTGAATATTTTATAAACAATATTCATTAGTATAAAAAAATTCAATAACTATATTCACATTAAAATTTGTACCTATAAAAATCACCTTCCAATATCCTTAGGAAGAAACAGGAGTGACGACCTGTTCCCCCATAGTAATGTCATTGTGTAACATCCTAGGTAAATAAAGAATATGACATTTTCATATTTATTAATATTTGTGAATTAAATATTAATTTTACTTTAAATTGGATGTTATGTTTGATTGCGTACCTGATACACAACAACAAATTTCTTTGAAATCTTACGTTGCACACTAATAATATAATATTATTATTTTAAATGGTAATTAACGCCTAGTCATTGTATTAGCGAGAATAAATAGAACTAACTAAAATATGATTATACATATTTGTTAAATGTTTTTAAATTTATCCAATAAATGTTAGATGCTTAAAATAAGAAAAGAATTCGATTTTAAGCATAAATACTCTAATATTGACTAAATGATCGATTTACCGCCTTTTGATGGCGAACCCTCTTTAAATATAGTTTTGGTCACTTTTATAAATTCTATTTGACCAAATAAAATTATTATTTAGTATCAGGACACCAAAATTTAATTTGGGTAATTTTTTGGTGTTTTTTCTGATAAAATTCATTTTTTAATGAATAGTGAAAATACTGTATTTTAATTCAAATATGCTTTTTAATCTAATTTATTTATATGGTTAGATTATCTTTTTAATTGGTTTTAAAGTTTAATTAGATTATATTTTTACCATTTACTCCAATGGTGGTCATTAGAATTAATTTTACTTTGAAATTGGACATAAACAAGTGTGAATCTTTTGATAGATATTGTTTCTTCAAAACACGCTATTTGTTTTGACAATGAGAATTAATTTTAAATTAATTAATTCAACTTATATGTTTTGAATTTTTTAAAATAGACATTATTTTTGAATTTGGAATATCAAATATATCTTAGGCTGAAATTTTGGCATTTTTTTGAAAAACATCAATTTTTGATGAATAGTGAAACCACTAAGTAGTAGTTAAAAACTGACTTTTTTCATTTAAATAAAATTTTACCGCTTCTATGAATTGGATTTTAAAAATCTGAGATACATGGTTATTATTATTAAGTAAAATGTGGTTCAATAAGATTAAAATATTTTTTTGGTGAATAGTAACCTTTGACTTATTTATCGTGGTTAAAGGTAAATAGCGCAATTCAAGGTAAAAAGAATATTATAATAATACAAAATTATCTTAACACTTGTCCTAACATTATTGGATGAGTCATTAACGACCATGGGAATCCTTGAGTCGATTTGGGGAACCCATGGAGCCACTTGGGAGTGATAATGACACTTTAGATTAATTAATTTAAAGTAAAGACAAAAATGACACAAACATATATCTTTTAGTAAAGTAATTTTTACATGGGGTTATATAAGTTATATTTTCTACTATAAATATTCATTGGAAAGATAAAAATATTTACTAAATCATGCTATTTGTTTTATAATTTTTAGTCATCAAATAAATAAAATTATTTATGACACAAAAATGATGCAATATTTACCTCATAAATAAATGATTTAAATAAATAAGATTATAAATATTAAAAAAATATCCAAAACCTATCAGATTATTATTGGATAAATTTTTTTGGAACATTATTAATCTTATATTTTACTTTAATGAGTTTTGGACCTTTTTAAACCTAAGATAAGTTTATAATAAAATAACATTTTTAAACTTTCCTAAAGTGCCCCTCTTCTCCCTTATAAAAAGACATCATTTATAACTCATTCCTCACACCTATAAAGCCTCTTGAATCATCAAAACTCTACCCAATTAATCTCCATAAATCCCTCTCTTCCTCCTAGAATCCTTACCTTATGCATAAGACACTTCAAGTAAACCTTTTGGTTCAAACCAAAGGGAGTTACCAGAATTAAAGGTAACAGTTTCTCTTAAATTCTTTTCTTTTATTTTACTTCTCCAACCCATAAAATATTTTTATTCCTTTATTTTATAACAAAAACAGTATCATAAATATACTATTATGTTTTTATGAGAAGGATTCAAACTACACTTACAAACACCTCCATCTAATGGGTGAAGAACATACTGTTTCTATGGATGGAAAACTAATGCCTCACGAAATGATGATTGTTCAAATATCTCCAACCACCTCTCATGGTGGAAATTATGATGAAAATGTATTTATATATGATATATATTATGTTTATGTTTTATTTATTCTTCTATATTTTCTTTTTATATCATAAATTTATGGTTTCCATTATGGGTAAATGCGATAATTTCATTTGAGGAAGTGCAGACTACCGCCCCCTCAAAGTGATATGACTCATTCATACCATACGTGGGACATTTAAAGGATGGAGTTAATGAAATTATATATGATATTATACTGAAATTATAATATAACTATGTATCATTAAGTTTTCATTCCATTAAAATATGTAATATAAATGAAAGTAGTGTTCAAGCGTACGTACGGCTTACCGTCTCCATGAATGGTGCATTTCATTTCTTATATCCAAATGTTATATATTGTTTTAAATACATATATATACCAGATATATATTATATATATGATATATAAATAATTAATATAATTCTGGAGATAATGTAATTTTGACAACATGGACAAATTGTAATTATAATAAGTTCATTTTTGACTCAAGTTCCGAACATCGACAAAATGTCCAATCTGAACTCAAATAATTAAAATAATTGTTATAACAAGGTAATAAGTGATGTAAAAGGAATAATAAACATGAAAAATGTTCTTAATAAATTATAAATTAACTAAATTTTATTATTCAGGAAGAGAAATGAATAAACAAGTCAAGTCAGACACGAGGTAAGGGGTTTCTTATCTCACTTTTAATTCTGTGAGATTTCCATTGTTCACCACTTATTTATTTCATGTGGTATATTGTGTAATGATATTTGATGTATATTATCATGATTATATTTATATTCATGGTATTCTGTGATTCATTTGGTGTTTATTAACTTTTGGTCTTATGAATCAATTGATTACAACGTGGTAAGGGGTTTTCATCTCACTTTTTATTCCCATGAGATTCATGCTATATTTTTGACTGTTTCCTTTTGTGTGGTGTATGTACTTCCCATGAGTTTATTCATTGTGTAATATACTTTAATTTATGAGTATTTACTTCTTCATTTTATGATCCTTCTTTCATGGGGTGTATGTTTTGTAAGTTACCCAATCGGTAAGGGAACCTTTCACCCTTCTCTTTTTAAAAGACTTCTTTTTGTTATGTCTTTTAATTTACATATTCTTATGTTGGGATATGTTCTTATATATCCTTATTGCTGTAAATTTTATGTCCATGTGATGATATACCCTTTTCTCTCTCATCAACTCATTTTTTGAATTTTAAAGTGACGTCATAGGCTATCGAATTTCTATAAGGGAACTTCTTAACCCAATTTCCATTCTTTGGGTTAATTTTCTACTTATTGATTATGTCATGATATGACTATGTGTGAAATAAATTTTGATATCCTATCTTGTATTTATAATTTATTTATGTGCACTTATAGTTATTACACATTATCGATCTATTTTCTTTATAAAATGATCTTTGTAAGGGACTTTGTCTCAATCTCTTTTCATTGAGGCATATTTTGATTTATACATGACTTTATTTTATACGGTGTATAAACCCCTTTTAATTTTACTTTTATTCAAAGGGAATATTTTTCTACGAGGCATTTTACTAAACGACAAAAAATAATGTTTATTTTTAAAGTAAGCGGTGAAAACAGCCTTTTTCTTCTCCGTAAGTATTATTTGATCCATGACTTCCTTAACAAGCTGTAATATTTTTAAAAGGAAAATAAATACTATATAATTTTTTATGTATTTTGGTATTGAAAATGGTTTTGATAATGGATTTTGTTATGTCAATATATTTAAATTATATATTGTGATTGATATATGGAAATGTTATCTTTCCTTTATGTTTGTTTTATGTGTTATGAATATGTTATGGTTCTTGGGCATTGTTTACATATACGGGTGGTTCCATGATAAACCTAGGGTGGGTGATCCTGAGATAGCTCTCCAATGCATTGGGTAACGTGCCAGAGGTAAATGTTAATGGTTTTCATAAGAGATTTAGGGAATATACTGTGATGGTTATTCCAAATGTGACTCCCTATGTAGATGTGAAAGCTACTATGTAAGTATGTTATGTATGCCACAAGTTAACTTTATGATTTATGATTCCTGTGGTTTATTCATAAATCTTATGATTTCGTAAGGTATGTTATGATTGAAAAGTATAGTTTCATGGATTTTTATTTATTAATTCTCTAATGTTTTCCTTCCTTATTTTATAACCCTTACTGATCTTTTTATGCTCATCCCAAGTTTTTGAAATGTTTTCCACAGGACTTAAATATGAATAGGGTCAAGGATGGGATCAAGGAAAAGTCATGTTGTCTAAAACATGGAACTAGACATGTTTCTTTTTAAGACTTTTTATTTTATGAAAAATGGATACTGAGTAGTAGTGTTTATATGTAATATTCAAGTTGTTATGTAATAGTTATGGCCTAATTATATAAAACTCTAAACCTAAAAAGATCCTCAATGTGAATTCTTGACATAATTCAAGATTATGTAATGTTTAAGGCCAGTTCCTTATACATTTCATACTGAACCCACTGAATGGGGAGTAAATGTGCTGGATGTTAATGGGATGGAGAAGGTGGATATGCTAGAAACTGATGGAAATGAGAAGGGGGGTGTTATAGATGTGGATGGGGGGTAGAAAGAGGGTATCCCATATTCTGTAGGGAGGGAACCCGATGGATCATAAACTATTTTTGTGCTCAAGGGATCATCAATTAAGAGTCGACTAGGATCAGTGAAATTATTTCTCCTTGGAATTCTTATCAGTTTAAAAAGTTAAACTAACTTTAATATATATATATATATATATATATATATATATTTCAAAAAATTAATGCAAAAAAAAGAAATGATAATAGAGGCATAACACTGACAATCAAAATATACATAAGTATGTTAATGAATTACTATACATACAAACAAATATAACATTTAAATTTTCAAAATTAAAAAAACCTTTGAATAAATATCAATTTAAATATGATAAAATATCCACAATACTGGAAATAAATAACATATAATATAGGTGGTTTATGAGTTAATGGATGACAGCACATACAATCATTTTTTCCTTCAATCATGTCATTATCATGATCCATCATTAATTCATCTACTTTATCCACCCTTATAAGACTAATATTTTTAATACCATTATGGAAAAATAAATATGTTTCTTGTTGTTGATGAGATTCAATGTTTGAGGTCAAATAATCCACTTCATTTCCCATATCATACAAGTATCTTTTTTATGTGAACAATTACACTATACCCTTCATCCATGAAATCTTCTTAATAATATACCATTTTTGCTTGCGATGAGAAGATATATAGATCATGTAATTCATGGTCACTGACATCCATCAAGAGAGAGAAGTTCAATAACATACATTTCAAGGAATCACTTATAATACGCCTTTTAATATTGACACACTTTTATTTGAATAAAAAACTGAAAAGTGGCCATCGTAATTTAATTTTATAGTATCAGAAACCTTTGCATAGTATCCCATTTCGAAAACATTATATATACCACTATTCTATGTTTTTAAAACCTCTTCCCAATCTTCTATACAAAATTTAAATCCATTCACATTGTAAGAGTAAAACTTTATTGCCTATTTTAGAGGACCTCAAGCAAAAAATTCCAAATTTTCTAAAAACTCAACATGAGTATTGGTATTCATGATCTAAAAAAAGTAATATACATTATTATATTTACAAAATATATGTTTCAACCTAATATCCATATTTATTTCAATATTTACGAACTTACATGACACATACACCATTCTATATGCTCTTTATTAATAGTCTTTTTTATATATTTCTCATTTTCTATTCAGCTTCTTATTATTCTATTTATTTCTATCCTCAAATCTTTAATAAATCGATCTAAAATTTCACTATTTGGAAACACATATCAATGTGCCTGAAATAATTCCATTTCTATCAGGGTAATATTTGAGACCCTCCCAACAGATCATCCAATAGTAAGAAAGATTTTTGATTTCCCATATAATTGATATTTCGTCGATGTTTCCTCAATACATCCAACTTTATTAAATTTTGTCTAAATATCAACCAAGTATTTAGAACAAAAGTCAAGTCACTCATCTTCTAAATATACTTCTGAAATAGAGCCTTTAGTTTGATATTTATTTTTCATATATGATTTCAAATGACTAAGGTATCTGTGAAATAAACTAAATGAAACATAATTATGTATTTAATGAAGTTCCAATAATATATAATTAAGATGAAAAAAATATAAATAACGTACCTATCAATTATATACATCCATTAATAATGCATATAACCTCTTAATTTAATTTCCTTGACCAAATGCACAATTAAATGCATCGTGGTTGAAAAAAACAGAGGTGGAAAGATAATCTCCATTAAAAAAATAATCAATAAAAATATATCCTGATGGTTTTTGAGCTCAGCTGGTTGTAGTGTTTTATCGCATAGCTTTCTGAAGAATGTAAAAAATTGGAGTAAAACTATAGTAACCATTTTAGGTAATAATGTATGAAATTCCAACGGTAGTAACTATCATAATAAAATATGTGAATCATGACTTTTCAATCCATATAAAATACTATGATTTAAGTTGACACACCTTGAGATGTTAATTGAATACCCATCAGATACCTTCACTCATTTTAAAATTTTATGAATTGCATCTTTATCCCTATTTTTCATTGCCATGATTTTCGGAGCATAGTTTCCATTCTCATCTAGTCATAGATCACACTTTATATTCATTGTTTATAAGTAATTTCAAGCATTGAGATAGTCATTCTATTTTTCATGCTCATTAAGCAATGTGAAGATCAAATTATCTCAAATATTCTTCTCAATATGCATATGATCAAGATTATGATGCAAAAAATTAAATTCCCAATATGTAAGTTTTAAGAATATACTTTTTTTCTTCCATTATTGTGTTCTAATTTCAATTGATGAAGCACTTCAAACTCATTTCCCACTATCATTAAAATGATGTAGCTTCCTGAATTATGTTTCAACATTTACAAGTTGTTCTAATATTTCTGAACCTTTCAACAACTTTGTAGGTGGTATAAGATCAACACAACCATTAAACTTGACTTATTTAACCCAAATATATGAGATGAATCAAGAAATCTGCAATAACATAAGAAACACCATTTTTTACTGTAAGAATGTCATTTTAGCTCCAAATAAATGTTACTAACTAGAAAATCCAGACCCATGTAAGTGTTCCAACTAGAAAAGTTTCAATTTCTAGGGAAGTCACTAATAGTCTATATTATAGAAGTGTGCATTTTGAATATTCTTCTACAAGATGCATCATATGTCTCAACACCATTGCTCCATAACTCCTGTAATTCTTCAATTAATGGCTGCAAGTATACATTAATATCATTTCTAGGAATTTTTTTTCTAGGAATAATCATCAAAATTATAAAATAATTTTTTTACATACACATCCATGGAGGTAGATTATAAGGGATCAAAACAACTTACCAAATGCTACAAGTAGTACTCAAAGATCGAAATGGGTTGAATCCATTAGAAGCTAATACCAATCACATATTCATATGATCTGATGATAAATCAGGATGTAATGATTTAAATTTATTCCATTATTTTGAGTATCTTGGATTTCATATTAACCCATCATTTTTATTATCTATAGAATGATACTTCTTTTTCTTGGTAGTTTTCAATGACATAAATAATCTTTACAGTCAAGGATTTAAAGGGAAGTAATAAAAAACCATTACAGGTGTTTTATTTTTATTCTTCTTCATAGTAGTATGTTGATTCAGACTTCCACCATCACCCATTGACGACCATCTAGAACGATTTTTTTTTCAATCCTGTCTACTTGAATCCTCCCTCTAATAAAGCATACAATCATTTAGACAAGCATGTATTTTTTTTTATAATTCGGACCAATCATTGTAACAATTTTTTTCATATCATAATAAGACTCAGAGATCTTAACTTTTGTAAAGTAATTACTCAAAAATTAAAATATAATTAACATCACCTTATTTTTAATTCTGTATAGGAATTTGATATAGTATAACTTCAAAAAAAAAGTAAGTGTTGAGTATTTTAGACATTCACCATACAGTTCTTGATTTCCATCATCAACTAAATGTTGAAACACATTTATCTTCTAAATGAATTTCTCTGTCAAATTATTCTATATAGAATAAATAGGATGATCTAATGATATGTTATGATCTTGATCTGGTTTTCCTATTGTACCAAAAACATCATTTGTCAAGTTACTATTTTTAACACCCTCAACTGGTTGTTCTGATATGTTTTGATATTGATGTCGTTTCCTTTCAATGATGAAATCATTATTTATAATTTTTTTTATTTCATTTTCCATTATTGAATAATTTGGGAGATCATTATATTAATTGAAGTCAGTGCTGAAACTTTCGGTAACATATTATTCTACATACCAAATCTAGCATTAATATTGAGTAGGGAATTGCTTAAATATCAAGTGTTCATAATATTCATGTCTCTTCAACCATATTCTAAATTTACATTTAGATCATGGAAATCTTATTGTCCCATCAATGGATTGATTTGAAATTGAAAAATCTAAAATCTTCTCCAAACCCTTAGCATATTGAGGTGTGTTCCTTGATATTGTGATCCAGCTTTTATCCAAATATCACAATGTTCCTAAAATTCATTAAAGAAAATTAAAAAACATAAAAAATATTGTTTCATTTAAAGAAATTATATATTTATTCAAAATCAATAATATAAATAATTTTTTATTCCTTTTAATTTAATTATGTTTTTGAACAACATCAATTTTTTAGATTTTAATTTGAATTTATATAATCCATCACATGGTGTAGGAGGAGATGATCTAAAATTTCTCCTTTAAAGTAGTAGAAATTTATCCTTTAAGGAGAAACCTCCACTTTAAATCCAAAAAAGTTTTATGGGAACCTTAAATCAATGTGGTACAATAATAATAAATAATTACATAATCACCATAAAACATGAAAAATCTATAAACAAGATAGAAACAACTTGAAACACACAAATAATTCGTTTTAAAAATGTTTTTTAAAGAACCCACTTTTAATTACAGTACACCCCTCAAAGAATTTAACGTATTAATTAATTTTAATTATCATGTTTACAAAACAACTAGTATATAAAATGATTTAAAAATAGTTTTTTAACAAAGTTATAAATTAGGTAAATCCTGTAAATTCAAGTAGATATCAACTGAAACTTTATTACCCATTCAAAAATATATTATAAATATTTATTATAATCATTTTATGTAAAGACCCAGAAATTTCAAGGAAATTTTTTTCTTAAATACTTTGGAATTTTATGAGTCTGCAGTTTCTGACGGCGCCTAATCACGAGGCCCGGTGTACCCAGAATCATTTTCTGAAGTTTTGTTCGGGTACGTTCAGTAAAAGCACGTGCGAGTTTTTCTATCTTTTGAACCAATGCTCAGAATTGAAATCCGAGGACACTGATGAAATCACAGCACCGATATTTTCTTAAGAGGACCTTTACCGCAATTGCGTTTTGTATGGGTTAAAAGTTAAATTTTGGGGATTCTTAATAAATTAAATAAAATTTATGTGTTATATAAATTTTATAGAGGTGGTGGTTAAATCCACCAAAGGGAGGTTGGAGGTGGGACCCACACCCCACATAACCTCCCATGGGAGGACAATGTGTGGTGGGGCCCACACGAGAACCTAACCCCCCTTAAACCCCTTAAACCTTTGGAATTCCCATTAAAGTACCAACTCACCCATGTTTTAATTTTATGAGACCTTTGAATTCTTGCCAAACCATGGTAATTAATTAAGTGAATCAACTTAATTAATGGTTTGTGTGTTTGAAATATTTTGAAAGGCATGGAAATATTATTATAATACTGGGAGCCTATTATTTCATTTTGGAATTGGCAATTTTTCGGTGGAAGGCTTTGGGAGAATTCACCCTCTCCAGTGAAGAACACGAGGAACTCGATTGTCTTCTTCCACTTCTTCAACCGGGGTAAGAAAGAAGGTGACGCCACAAAGAATTCTATTTACCTTCTTCTTTCTCCAACGTTGATGGAACGACACCGTCCTCCGCGACACCGATTTCCACGACAAGGACAACGCACCTTGAATCGAGATAGGGGGTTTTGTATATTTAAGTGAATAAAATTATATCTCGTTATTATTGAATGCTAGTGATTGTATTCGGCCTATTTTCATCACCTAATGCGGAGGGCGCGGGCCGAACGAACATGGCCCGACGACCCTCCGTTGGTTCTTGAATAATTTGGAGGTGGCGACCGGAGGCGGCGGTGTCCGGAGGTGACGATGACCGGAAGCGGAAAACACGCACCAGCTGCGTGGAGGAAACCGCGGCCCGCGGAGTGGGCCGCTCTGATGAAGCAAACCAGTCGTAGCTGGCCGGGCTGGAGGACCGCAGCGCCCCCTTGGCGCTACGCTGCGGAAAGAACACGGCCCGCTATGCGGGCCGCTTGCAGGACGAACCGGCCAGCTACGGCCGGTCGGGAAGAAGACTGTGGCGCCCTCGTGGCACCGCGCTGTGGAGGAACCATGGCCCGCGCTGGGTGGGCTGCTTCGGCGGGCGAACTGGACGGCCGCATGCCGACTAGGCTATAGGAAACCGCGGCGCCTAAGGGAATCACGTGCGGAGGATTAGCGGCCCGCTGTGCGTGCCGCTCACACCGGAAAAGCCGACCGACTTCGGCCGGCTGGCCAGAAGAGGCAGCGCCGCCGTTACAAGGAACTAGGGCCCCCCCACTCCACTCGGCCAGCTGGACGAGCCGCAACCAGCTGCAGGCTGGGCTTCCCTTACGCGGGTCAGGCCGCCTGCCGCTGGGCTGGGCCACACCCCACCGGGCCGGGCCACGCCCCACCGGGCTGGGCTGTGCCTCACCGGGCTGGGCCGACCCCCCAGTTGGGTCGGACCCACCGAGCCAGGACGGGCCGACCCGCCAGCCCACTGGGCTTTACGGGCCTGGCCCATTACGCTTAAACGTGAATAACATCTAGATCGCGCATCCGATCGACATGCCATCTGCGGAACTGGGATCCTCGTGACGATACGGTCCTTTTTCTATACTCTAAGTAAGTTTTGGAAAATTTTGGAAAATGGCCGAGTTTGGAACGAGCATAATTCCAACTGGGTCCCTGGAACAGAAAAGCCAATAACTCTCAGACCGGGCATCCGATTGACGCGTCGTCTATCGCGTTGGGTTCCTTTTTATGATACGGAATTTCGAGATACATCAACTCTGGACTTCATGATAGTTGATGTATTGAAACCCTTTTCTCGAAGAGTGGACTCTCCTGGAATCGAGCATGCTGTGTGCGGGAACCCTAGAGCTGGTTGCAACTTTGATGACTACTGTACTTGGATGCTACGTGGGTTCGGCAGTGACGACTTCTGTACTTGGATCCTATGTGGGTTCGATAGTGACGACTTCTGTACGTGGATCCTATGTGGATTCGACAGTGATGACTTCTGTACCTGGATTCTACGTGGGTTCGACAGTGACAACTTCTGTACTTGGATCCTATGTGGATTTGACAGTGAAGACTTATGTACTTGGATCCTACGTGGGTTCGACAGCTTAGATGAATCAGTGACTACATCTGATCATCTCTAACGCTATACAAGAGATGTTTACCTGTGTGAGTTGAGTCTGGACTTTCAATCATTATCATCGATGTGATTGACTTTACTTCCTGTGTGGAATGGTTTGTGCTTGGGCTCGAGAGTTGAATCCCAACTGAGATTGATAACTTAGGTATATGTATGGGAATATACCTAAGTAGGGTTGGATGATACTTCATGGTTATATCTTTCTTCTATGGTTTATCCTTTATGGATTCTAGGAGACCTTCGGGGGTCTCGGGGTCCCTGCTAAGTATCGTTATACCCCCCCTTGCACGGGCTATGCCCGCACCACGTTGTGTTGGTTGCAGATGACATACAGTGCTGACAGAGGCTGAGAGTGCCACGACTGGACAGTACCAGGAGGTGGACCTTGCGACGAGTCGACACATGGTGGAGACTGACAGACATGGGTGCTGAGGTGGCCATCTGTACCTACCCTTCAGGTAGGAATCCTCGGAGGACGATCCTGGAGCTGCTCTTTACTTTCAGCTGTTTGTCTCTTTACTTGTACCTGTTGTTTAGTTGGGTTTGTATACTGGCCATTTTACTTTCCATCACACTCTTTTTTATTCAGTTTTACTTAGTGTTTACTTCATGTTTTGTACTCTGTTGTGTTTTTTTACTTTCATAAAGGCGATTCCTTCCCAGCTTAGGGATTTACGCCTTTGTTTCTAGTCGCCAGCCCCTGGCCTATGGAAGGTGGGCTCGAGGTAGTCATGACACGGGCCACGAGGACGGGTCATGAAAAATTGGTATTAGAGGAGTCGGTTCTACCGTAGAACTCAGGACTCTGATTATTCTTTTCTGTGAAGCAATAGTGTTAAGAGAATTGAGTGTGGTTTTCAGTCCAGGGTGTCTAGTGTTGGTGCAGTGGCCAGCGTATCTATACACCAGGACCCTGAGCTCTTATTTCCAACTAAGTGCATGAAAACATTGATTGCGTGTGTGTTTCCTTTGAAAAGTTTTCTATGTGATTACTTTGTGTTAGCTCACAAGGTATACTGCTTGACCATGGAACACCTTTTTATTTGCAGGATGGCCCCACGAAGGTAGCCAGCTAGGGTTCCTAGTTATGTACGAGATGGTAGCCCACCGAGCGACGAGGCCTCGGTGTAGGGTCCCATCATAGCGGAGGCACCAGTGGTACCACTACCTACTGGGCCACCGATACCACCAGCCCCAGCAGCAGAGAGTGCACGCCGCCTGAGTGCGTTGCATGAGTTCCAGCGACAGAGGCTGCCTAGGTTCTGCGGAGAGACAGATCCACATGCAAGTGAGGATTGGTTGGAGGTTGTCGTGAGAGTCTTTAAATTGGTAGGGACACCAACCGACCTTATGGTGATCCTTTTCGCGAGTCTCCTGCACGCAACAGGAGGTAGATGGTGGAGCCTAATTCTCGAGGTGCATGATGAGGCATCTTTACTATGGAAGGACTTCAAGAGTCTCTTACACTCAGAGTTTGTTCCAGCCACCCTTCGTGCAATGAGGATTCATGAGTTACTACATCTGCAACAGGGAAGCATGACAATATCTCAGTACTCAGTGAGGTTCACTGACCTCTCACGCTACTCCACGGATATGGTATGGGACCCGTTTTCAGGGCTCAAACCTTTGAGCAGGGACCCAGGCATGAGATCAGGGCTTCGATGATTCCCCTCAGCATTCCGACGTAGGCGGGGGTGCATGAGTGGGCCCTTCTAGTGGAGAGTTTTCTCACGGAGTAGTCACCAGCGGCGAGACCCACCGCAGGAGGACACGTGGCAGAGTCTTTTGCAGCCGGTAGTAGACAGTTGATTTAGAGGTCCAAGAGGACCAGGCCATCAGGTGGGCGACCTCAGGATATAGGTTCAGTTGTGTAGGGTACACGAAACAGAGTCATCCATACGAGGGGCAGACAGTGCTATGCATGCGGCGGGCAGGGTCACATGGATCGAGACTACCCGACCCGCCATGCGGACAAGCAGAAGATAGTAGAGGGACCTCCTAGTCAGAGATAGAGGTTTGACCATGGTGTTCAGTCAGGAGCAGGAAGACGTGGAAGAGGAGCTACCCGAGCAGTAGGTGGTGGAAGAATTTTCGAGGAACTACCAACACCACCACCAGGAGGTCCACCCTGACCACAAGGAGCCGGCAGACATAGATGGGCTTAGCTCCAGGCAGTCGAGGACTACGACCATGACACACCTGAGATGATTCGAGGTACTATCTATGTCTACTCCACCCTTGCTGCAGTACTTATAGACATAGGTGCGAGTCATTATTTTATTTCCACTGCCCTTGTTTGGAGCTCGGAGATTCTGATGGATCCATTAGCTCGATCCTTACGGCTAGAGACTCCTACGGGAGTAGACATGACGATTACCCACTAGTTCCGGTAGTGTGATCTTACTCTAGGAGGCGAGAGCTTCAACTAGGATCTTATTGTAGTGGCGTCGAGGCCTTACGACGTCATCTTGGATATGGACTAGTTATCTACTATCCATGCTTAGATCGACTGTATTAGGCACAAAGTGTGGTGTGTTCACACGGATGGGACCGGGTTCACCTTCACCGGCGAGAAGGGAGCCTTTGCGGTGCATGATGGACTTACACAGAGGAGGGGGAATCCGATCACACATCAGTTGGATAGTCTCATTCTCAGAGTGGTTGATGTGCGGAGTTCGATTTTTCCTATTATGGTGGATCAGTATGTAGATGTTTTTCCTGACGATGTTCCAAGATTACCTCCTCACAGAGAGGTAGACTTCTACATTGACCTGTACCCCAGGACATCACTGATATCTACTCCACCATATCGGATGTCTCCCACTGAGCTTCGTGAGCTTCGGGTACAACTAGAGGACTTGCAAGGAAAGGGATTTATCCGACCCAGTGTTTCAACCTGGGCATCACCGATTTTGTTTGCCAACAAGGCGGATTGGAGCTTGTGACTGTGTGTCGACTACCGTCGCCTGAATCAGGTGACCATGAAGAACAAGTACCCACTCCCGAGGATTGATGACCTCTTTGATTATCTCAAGGGAGCACTATGGTTCTCGAAGATAGACCTTAGGTCAGGCTATCACAAGCTCAGAGTTAGAGACGAGGATGTGCAGAAGATGACCTTTAGGTGTTGGTATGGCCACTATGAGTTCTTGTTTATTCCCTTCGGCGTAACCAATGCTCCAACAGTTTTCATGAGTCTCATGAACAAGATATTCTAGCCTTACCTTGATCTCTTTGTTGTAGTCTTCATCGATGACATACTGATTTACTCAACTACTGAGGAGGAGCACGCCTACCATTTGTGGGTAGTACTGGACACACTATGAGAGCACCAGATTTATGGTAATCTCTCGATGTTCCAGTTCTGGATTCGAGAGGTTCACTTCTTGGGACACGTCATCTCGGAGGCTGGAGTTGTAGTGGATCCAGCGAAGATCGATGCAATACTTGATTGGGATCCACCCAAGAGTGTGACGGAGGTGCGAAGTTTCCTGGGTATGGCTGGGTACTATCAGAGATTTGTGCCAGACTTCTCTAGAGTTGCAGCACCGCTTTCAGCTTTGACGAAGAAGGAGAAACCCTTCATGTGGTCAGAGAGATGCCAGCAGAGCTTTTAGGAGATGAGGCAGAGGTTGACTAGTGCACCTATCTTGAGGATACCAGAGGAGGGTGTTGGGTATGTAGTTTACTGCCACGCATCAGGGACCAGACTCAGGTGTGTCCTGATGCAAGAGCGAGTAGTGATCGCGCATGGTTCACAGTAGTTGAGACAGCACGAGCAGAACTATTCTACCCATGACCTAGAGTTAGCAGCAGTGGTCTTTGCCTTGAAAATGTGGCAGCACTATCTGATGGGTGAGCGCTTTACAGTATACTCTGACCACCAGAGTCTTAGGTACATCTTCTCGCAGAAGGACCTGAACCTGAGACAGTGGCAGTGGCTTGAGTTCCTCCAGAACTATGAATTTGAGATAGTCTATACTTCTGGGAAGGGGAACGTTGTAGCAGATGCTCTCAGTAGGAGATCAGACATTCAGCTGCTAGGAGAGGCGATAGAGCAGCTGGCCGCGTTGCAGATATCCTTTATGGATAGAGATGGAGAAGCCTTTCTATAGTCTCTCACAATCACTCCTCCACTCCTTCAGCGAGTCAGAGATGCACGACATGGGGACGTTGACTGTGAGACGTGACGTGCTCAGATATCCTCAGGGCAGGAGCCTGATGGATTTTCTGAGGTGGGGAGCACATCATCCTCTTCATAGGATGTACCATGGTACCAGTTGTATTATAGGAGGAGGTGTTGAGGGAGTTCCACACTTCCCCTCTAATAGTATGTCCAAGAGTGGCGAAGATGTATCAGGACCTCAGATGACAGCACTGGTGGCCGGGTATAAAGAAAGCAGTAGTAGAGTTTGTCTCTCAATGCCTCACTTGTCAGCAAGTGAAGGCAGAGCACCAGGTACCCACAGGCTCAGTACAACCCTTAGAGGTCCCAGTGTGTAAGTGTGAAAGAATATCCATGGATTTCGTGACGGGGCTTCCACGTACATCCATAGGGAATGACTCTATCTAGGTGATTGTTGACTAACTCACCAAGTCGGCCCACTTCCTACCGATCAGAGAGTAGGGCTCAGTAGAGAGCTTGAGACACCTCTATGTTCATGAGATCGTATGGATTCATAGTGTGCCATCGACTATCGTTTCCAATTGAGATGCTTGTTTCACTTCCCAGATATGGAAGGGGTTACATGAGGCTTTTGGGATGCAGCTACGTCTGAGCACCACCTTCCATCCTCAGATGGATGGTCAGACTGAGAGGACCATTCAGACTCTCAAGGAAATGCTCTGTGCATGTGTTCTTGACTTTGGTCGTAGCTGGGAGGATCATTTACCCTTGGTGGAGTTTGCGTAAAACAATAGCTACCACTGCACCATCGAGATGGAACCATACGAGGCACTATACGACCGACCTTGCAGATCACCTCTGTGCTGGACTGACCTAGGGGAGTCAGCACTTGTAGGACCAGAGATGGTTTAGGATATGACGGAGAAGGTGAAAATCATCCAGGAGTGGATGAAGATTGCACAGAGCATACAGAAGTCCTATGCCGATAGGAGATAGAGACCACTGGTGTTTGAGGATGGCGACCACGTCTTCTTGTGGGTCTCACCTCGATAGGGTCTACGAAGATTTGGCCTAGGGGAAAAGTTATCTCCATGCTTCATCGGGCCGTTCCAGGTCCTCAACAGAGTGGGTGAGGTGGCTTACCACCTGGCCGTTCCACCTCTGTTGCACCGGGTGCATGACGTCTTCCACGTATCTCAACTGATGAGATATGTACAGGACCCATCCCACATCATCTACCATGGGGAGTTGGACATTGATGACAGAGCGACATTCACGGAGGTCCTGGTAGAGATAGAGGATCGACCGAAGTGGGTTCTATGTGGACGGTCGATTCCTCTGGTGCGTGTTCGCTGGCAGCACGGAAACCTCCTAGAGAGCACATGGGAGTGGGAGACTCAGATGTGTGCTCAGTACCCACTTTTGTTTCCCTAGTGTATGTTATAGCTTTATGGGGACATAAAGCCCTGAGGTGGGGGTAATTTAAAGACCTGGAAATTTCAAGGAAATTTTTTTCTTAAATACTTTGGAATTTTACAAGTCCGTAGTTTCTGACGGCGCCTGATTCTAAGGCCCGGTGTGCCCAGAATCATTTTCTGAAGTTTTGTTTGAGTACGTTTAGTAATCATACATGCGGGTTTTTCTATCTTTTGAACTAGTGCTCGGAATTGAAATATGAGGACACCGATGAACTCGCAACGCCAGTATTCTCTTAAGAGGACCTTTACCACAGTTGCGTTTTGTAGGGGTTGAAAGTTAATTTTTGGGGATTCTTAATAAATTAAATAAAATTTATATGTTATATAAATTTTATAAAGGTGGTGGTTAAATCCACCAAAGGGAGGTTGGAGGTGGGACCCACACCCCACATAACCTCCCATGGGAGAATAATGTGTGGTGGGGCCCACACGAGCACCTAACCCCCCTTAAACCCCTTAAACCTTTATACTTCCCATTAAAGTGCCAACTCACCCATGTTTTAATTTTATGAGACCTCTGAATTCTTGCCAACCCATGGAAATTAATTAAGTGAATCAACTTAATTAATGGTTTGTGTGTTTGAAATATTTTGAAATCCATGGCAATATTATTATAATATTTGGAGCCTATTATTTCATTTTGGCCTTGAAAATTTTTCGGTGGAAAGGATTTGGGAGAATTCACCCTCTCCAACGAAGAACACAAGGAACTCGATCATCTTCCTCCACTTCTTCAACCGGGGTAAGAAAGAAGGCGACGCCAAAAAGAATGCTATCTACCTTCTTATTTATCCGACGTTGACGGAATGACACCATCATCTGCGATGCCGATTTCCACTACAACGACAAATCACCTTGAATCGAGGTAGGGGGTTTTGTATATTTAAGTGAATAAAATTATATCTCGTTCTTGTTGAATGCTAGTGATTATCTTCAGCCTATTGTTATCGCCTAATGCGGAGGGCGCGGGCCAAATGAACACAACCCAACAACCCTCCGTTGGTTCTTGAATAATTTGGACGCAGCGACCGAAGGCGGCGGCGTCCAGAGGCGACAGCGACCGGAAGCAGCAATCGTGCACCGGCCGCGTGGAGGAAACCGCGGCCCGCAGTGCGAGCCTCTTTGACGAAGCGAACCGGTCGCCCATAGTCGGCTGGGCTGGAGGACCGGGAACCCCCATGGTGCTGTGCTACGGGAAGACCATGACCTGCTATGCGGGCCGCTTGCTGGACGAACCGACTGGCTACGGATGGCTAGATAGAAGACCGCGACACCCTCGTGGCGCCGCGCTGCGGAGGAACTGTGGCCCATGCTGGGCGGGCGAACCGGCTGGCCGCCAATCGGCCGGGCTGTAAGAAACAGCGGCGCCTAAGGGAGCCGCGTGCGGAGGATCAACGGCCCGCTGTGTGGGACGTTCGCGCTGGAAAATCCAGCTGGCTTCGGCCGACTGGGCAGGAGAGGCGGCGCTTCCATTACAAGGAACCGAGGGGCCGCACCCCCTCGCTCTGCTCGGCTAGCTGGCCGAATCGCGAATAGCCGAGGGCCAGGACGCCCTTGTACGGGCCAAGACACCTACCACTGGGACGGGCCACCTACCACCGGGTCAGTCCGCGCCCCACCGGGCCGGGCCGCGCCCCACCGTGCCAGGACGGGCCAACCCGCCAGCCCACTGGGCTTGACGGGCCGGGCTCATTACGCTTAAACGTGAATAACTTCTAGACCGCGCGTCCGATCGACGCACCGCCTGCGACACTGGGATCCTCGTGATGAGACGGTCCTTTTCCATTAATTTAAGTTAGTTTTGGACAACTTTGGAAAACGGCCAGGTTTGGAATGAGCATAATTCCAATCGGGCCGCTCGAGCGGAAAAGCCAATAACTCTCAGACCGGGCGTCCGATTGACGCGTCGTCTGTCGCGTTGGGTTACTTTTGATGAGATGGAACTTCGGGATACATCAAATCTAGACTTCGTGATATTTGATGTATCAAAACCCTTTGCTCGAGGAGTGGACCCTCTCGGAATCGATCATGCTGTGTGCGGGAACCCTAGAGCTGGCTGCGACTTTGACGACTACTGTACTGGGATCCTACGTGGGTTCGGCAACAACAACTTCTATACTTGGATCCTACGTGGGTTCGATAGTGACGACTTCTGTACGTGGATCCTACATGGGTTCGACAGTGATGACTTTTTTACCTGGATCCTACGTGGGTTCGACAGTGAGGACTTCTCTACTTTGATCCTACGTGGGTTCGACAGTGACGACTTCTGTACTTGGATCCTATGTGGGTTCGACAACTTAGATGAATCAGTGACTACATCAAATCATATCTAACGCTATACAAGAGATGTTTAACTGTATGAGCTGAGTCTTGAATTTCAATCATTATCATCGATGTGATTGACTTTACTTCCTGTGTGTACTGGGTTGTTCTTGGGCTCGAGAGTTGGAGCCAAACTGAGATTGATAACTTAGGTATATGTATGGGCATATACCTATGTAGGGTTGGATGATACTTCTTGGTTGTATCATTATTATGTGGTTTGTCCTTTTTGGATTTTGGGAGACCTTCGGGTGTCTTGGGGTCCCTACTGAGTATCGTTATACTCACCCCTGTACGGGCTATGCCCGCACCACGTTGTGTTGGTTGCAGATGATGGACATCGCTGATGGAGGCTGAGAGTGCCACGACTGGACGGTACCCAGAGGTGGACCTTGTGATGAGTCATCAAACGGTGGAGATTGAAGGACGTGGGTGCTGAGGTGTCCATTTGTACCTACCCTTCAGGTAGGAATCTCCGAAGGATGATCCATGAGCTGATCTTTACTTTCAGCTGTTTGCCCCTTTACTTGTACTTTTTGTTCAGTTGGGTTTGTATACTGGCCCATTTACTATCCAGCTCACTCTTTTGTATTCAGTTTTACTTAGTGTTTACTTCCTGTTTCATACTCTGTTGTGTTTTTTTTACATTCATAAAGGCAATGTCTTCCCAGCTTAGGGATTTACTCCTTCAGTGCTAGTCGCCAACCCCTGGCCTATGGAAGTTGGGCTTGGGGTATTCACGGCACAGGCCCCGAGGACGGTTTGTGACATTTGATATCTAAATAATGGATTAAAAATATAAGAAAGAAAGGTTCAATAATTTAAAGACCTAAAACAAGGGAATATACTTGAAACTCACTTCCCTTGAAGATAACGATGAAATTCCACCTCAAAAGAGCCAACCATTCCCTATAAAATTTATAGGAACCTAAAAATCACAAAATACCAAATTTAATTTGATCCAAAATGGAAGAACTAGATAAAACCGTACCATAAATAGGGAAAAAATCATCTTATTTAATTAACTTCACCATAACATGCCACAAATCACTCACCGTGAACCCTAAGAACCAAAAATCAACAAAATGAAGCATCCAAATTCGTTAGGGCCACACCATGGTCTTTGTCGAACAAAAAATGGGAGTGGGAGAGGGAGGGGGATTGGGGAGTAACGATGATGGAGAATGGGGAGCGACGACAAGGGAAATGAGGGGGATCGGGGTGCAACGGTAAGGGGATATGATAACAACTGAAGCTTCAGCTCAGGGGGATAATGGGGGAGAAGGGTATGAAGAGGGGGATGAAGTTATTTTTATATG
This sequence comes from Viscum album, assembly GCA_963277665.1. Classification (NCBI taxonomy): domain Eukaryota; kingdom Viridiplantae; phylum Streptophyta; class Magnoliopsida; order Santalales; family Viscaceae; genus Viscum; species Viscum album. The sequence continues at coordinate 1,360,183,547 of OY728151.1, read as the reverse complement.
AAATTAAAATGGTTTTGGGGTGTTTTTTAAAAAAACTTCTGATAAATATTCAAAATATTTTTTAGTGGAAGTTTCAGAAACCACTACTAATAAACTACTGTTATTCCATTATTTTTTTACAATGTTATGTGGTTGATTCTTGATTGTTTACACTTAATGTTTGAATTCCATACTTAATAATTGGGTGTTATGAGAATCATACAATTTGATTCTTTAAATAACACTATCACATGACATGCCTTTGTCATGAACTATGACTATCCTAGGTAGATTTAATATGATATTGTCATATCATATATAATGATATTCCTAACAACATATAATATTCCTTTAATATATAGATTCCATACAATACACCATCTCTACTTTATCTTATATGATAATTCCTAAAATACATCAAATGAATATATGATTTATGAAGTATCTCCATTAATCTCCCATGTTTACTAAATCCTTATAGTATATGTTCGATTCTATCTTATAATGTATCATATACAATAACATGTGAATCCACATCCAAATATATTTTTGGATATTTCTATAACACTTTTCAAGAAATTTCATCAAGTTTATCATGAATCAAATCATATGCAATAATTTGTGAATATCCATCTAAAAATCTATTAATATAATCTCTATTTTTTTTATGAAAGCAATATGGGTTTTGAAAAAATCAATCCTCATTCAATAAACCACAAATTGTATGCCTATGGTAATTTGTAGCATTGAGAAAATCTGAATTCATAAATTCATAAATGTAAGAAAAGTGTGGCCTCTAGAAAATCATAAGTGATACTTAAACCACAAAGGGATATGGTGTCATATTAATCAAATACATGTATCTATATACTTATGTACAACAATTTTTTCATATACAGGTGTGAAATATCATACAATCCTTATGAGCAATACATTGAGTAACCATGGGATACAGAGTATGTCAATATTGTATAATAACTGATATGTTCTCAATTCACCATGTATATACTATATAGATGGATGAAAACATCATATTCCATTCACCCTAATGGATGAGTACATTACATTAACCTCATCAAATATAACCACATAAAATTTCTAATATATATATAGTTTTAAACTCCCCTTATATATCTAAAATGAGGGTCCAAATTTCATTCTCATCACACAAAATGAAAAATTTCATCTTGGTTAAAGTCGACCAGTATCATGATCATCAATATACCCAACCACCCCTAATTAACTAAATGTAAAGGATTTTATAAGAAAGGTGTCAAAGTATGAAGGTTATCATGCTAGGTATAATTTACAAACTAGTGTATTGGGGAATTAAAATATGAAATATTCACCCCTAGTATACCAAAGGCATAGTGTATGAAACTCCATGTGGTATACTCAGTAGGTCATCTGACAAAAAAAACCTTTTATGTCTGATGAGAATCTCCTATATCTCTATTCAAAATCAAACTCTTGATAACTTTAACATTCCATCACAACTTCTAATACTCCATGATGAACCTCAGTTAGGGATAACTCAAAGTTTTACTTTGAGAGGTCAATTATCATTTCACTTCATGAGTATATGCATCCAAAATAAGAAAATGATAATATGGAGACTATATTTTATATAACATGATGAATTTCATATTGTTGACTTATATTCATAGAATTAGCAAAATCATACATAAGCATATGTCTAATCATATCTCATTTGATATACCACCAGATAATCCTTATGTTTACTACACTTTTTAGGTTTATTAAACTCATTACATCCCTATATAATTTCAACCACATCTCTATGTGAAAATTTAATAAAAACCATCCCACTACACTCATTTGGGAGTAACATCTATAAAGAAATTGGGTTTTAATAATGGTTAGACTTTAAGAATCATATTTTTAATGTTCAACCCTTTGAATATAGAATTGAAATTCCTTAAATTCACAACAGAAAATGTTATGATGTTAATAACTTCTATTATCTACTTATAACTCTTTCAAAGTACATCATCATCATCTTTAGTGGAACCATTCCCATCAAAATTTTTCCATGAGATTATTTTGGTAACAAAATATCACTCTATATTTTTTTACCAGCACATCCTAAACTCTTTAGGATATAATTTAATATTCACATCATTACAGTAATGAAATAAAACCTTTTAAATTATTCCTTATTGATATACCCTATACTATTTTAGGATACAGAGTATCATCTCTATGATTTTTCACTGGTATAATCTTTTATTTGTTAAACTTTTAATTTCTCTATGTCCAAACATACCCCCACTAGCCTCTTAGAAACTATATTATTTATATAATATCATGATAAGTTACAAAAACCTTTTTGTGATAAAAATACAACTTATTTATTTCAGTGATTTTTTTTTCAAATAAACCATTGTATACAAATCATATATGGTTTCTATGTATTTGGAGAAGCTTTTGAGAATGAATACTTTATTTTTTCAAATATTCCACTGATTGATGGTTAGATATTTCCCATATATTTTAATAAATATATCATATAAACTCTTTTTTTCTTGATAAAATTCCCATTATCCTTGTCTCCTTTTTAGTTATGTTATATAATTAGATCATTTATGACAATATGTATCAATAAAACCATTTCATTTATTCAGAGTAATTGTTATCTTATAATATCACCTCTTATCCCATAAGAGGAAAACCATATGATTATAATAGGGACTTTATTTTGATCCATTTAATCCTTAAGTGATCCACTATATAAAAATACTTGATATAAAAACCCCTTTATCTATTAGTCAAATTTATAATATAAGCTCTATCCAATACTCTATATTTAGTTTTTAGAACCTATACATATTTAAAACACTTTTTTAATATATATTCAATATCATATAACCTTTAAAATCTAAGAATTTATTTTTATAAAATTATACTTGACATATATACTCATCATATATTTTTACACCCTTGCAGGTATTCTAGAAAATTCCTCCTTTAATGTCTAGTTTTTTCATAGTGGAAACATTTTCCTTCCTTGAACGCTCTTTTCATCAATTTTGATGTTGGTGTGGAATCCCTACGACCTCTTTTATTACCATTTTAGTTAAAGAAATTATCCTTTACTCTCTTTAACATCATCATTAAACTCTATCCTAGACCCCTCATGTACTATTTAGTAGCCTTTGACATTTTAAAGAGATCATGTAAACATTTTTTGTACTCATTCATATTGTAATTGATAATAAACTATCAAAACCATTTTATTAGTGAATATAGAATGAATTATGTGTCTATATCAAGCCTAAGAGGTGATCTTACCCACTTTAGTTCATTAAAATACCCAATCATATTAAGTACATGAGTTACAATAGAAGTATCCATAACCATATCACACTAAAAAAGAGATTTTGAAACTTCATATCTTTCATGTTTAGATTTTTCTTGACATAACCTTTTTTTATCAAGAATACCATGAGAATCCATGATTTATTATTTCTTATAGAGTTTAGTAACCATAGGGATTGTAAAAAACCAACCCAATTTTCCCTCCATTAGATGCCCAAGTCGGACGATGACAAGTCTTAAAGGGATTTCTCGATCCCCACGGGCTGGAACAAGTTCTTGGGAATCAAGGAAGAACCAATTGGGAATGAATCCACCCATAAAAATTAAGTACATTAGTAGTGTAATTTTAATAAAATTATATAATGGCCCATACAAACATCAAACGCCCATACCAGTTAAAAGTAAATAGAATAGAAACCTGATATCAAAATTAGGAAATAATTCAATATAAGTGAGTACCAATAACCTCTCTCACAATATCCTACAAGGTAATGATTCCCCTCTAATGGATTTTTTTCACCTTCCAACATTTATCACTACCCTTCTTTTGTATTAATAATTAAAAGGCCAAATTTAACCAAAAAAATACATATAAAGAGAAACTTTTCGGGCATTCAATGAAAATAAAAATAGGTCCTACTAAAATCATGTAATAAACACAACTAGATGAATGAAATAAAATAAACGAAAAATAAAAAATGGATACACTTAAAAACCATCCCTTTTGACCTAAGGACACTCTAAAACCAACCTGGAACACCAATACTCTAAGAGTGACTAATATATGAACCTGAAACTGAGATGATATATATTTTTGTAAGCATAAAAATAAACAGTAGGCCACTACCCACCTTTCCACATGATTACCCTTTCAATTAAAGATCCACTATCATTCCAGTATGAAAATTCATTTTTAATATATATTACTTATTTCATTTTATATGAAACTCAACATAAATCTTATAACACATTTTAAAAATTTAATCTTACTATCTTCAAAAATGAAAACTGTCTCTTTAAAACATTTATTGAGTCCAAGCCCTTTTTTATAAAACATCCATTTAAAAAATTTGAAAGAAACTTTTTGTACACATTAAAATGCCATTTTTATTTAATGATTATTAAGTGGAGACCAAATAGGAATAACAAACTAGAAATGATAAGCATATTAAAGTAGATAAAGAATCATTGCATATTGGGAAATAAAGAGAATAAGCTTTTTATCATTTTAAACATAGATAAGGAAATTAAATAGAATAACCTTAAGATATGGTACCTTTAAATGGGAATAAATAAGAGAAATAATAATGGAAAATCCCTACATATATTGGGTTAGTGGGGACCTAGGATCTTCATACTATTGGGGATCATACCTCGGACATGAAGGTCCATTCCCAGGATCAAGCACTCTCCAAACCACATCATCATAAATAGTTTAGTAGTGCTGTGACATAATTTAGATAGGTAGGGTAGGCCATGCCAATTATACTTGTCATAGTATATTCTCATAGGTACCCAAGATTATCATGTACCATGCCCAGAACTAGAACACATAAGTGAGGTTTCGTAACAAATCCAAATGTTAATCACACAATAATGAAAACAAGCATTCAATAACACCTCACCTCCCTGAACTACTAATGTGAATCCACTATCTCAAAATCTTCTGAACATGCCAGTCATATTAAATCTTCATCCCAAAAACAACATAAAATTTTAGGCTTCTATTATAGTATGCTTCACTTTTCAAAATACATCAAAATTTTCCAACCAGGCCTATACTATTTATTTTAAATTCATTCCAAAACAAGTTTGAAACTGAGTTTTAAAACCAATTTTTATTCACAAGGTTTCCTCTACTTATTCCCATATAAAAATATGCATATATATATATATATTAATTTAATTTCAAATTTTCATATGCTTCTAAGTGAATTTGTGAACTTACACACACACACATATGATTACCCTTGTATATATGCATAACCTTGGATGCCTAAAAAATGCACTTACATAACGTCAAATTCACTTTATTGAAACCAATCTTGAAATATTTTAATAATTATTGAATATATACATATATAAACACAAACACAGATATATATATATATATATGTGTGTGTGTGTGTGTGTGTGTGTGTGTGTGTGTGTGTGTGTGTGTATAAAAGTATTAAAAAGGAATAACACAATGGAGTTTTTATAAACCTATTACAATTAAACCAGAATGTAATAAAACATGAAATTACAATAAAGTTTCTTTAAAATTAAATATAAAAATTAAAAATAACTTATGAATCATTAAAAATACTTGATTTAACTTTAAAAACCATTAAATTTTTTTTTGAGAAAATTTTGAACATATTTTTCAATGGTATAGGAATCCTGAGGGATAATCTATAGAAAATGAAGTTAAAACATAATTGAATCCTTAGAGATTTGACAAACAACAATAATAAAATTACTATGTATCAAGAATACCAATTTAAAATACAAGAAATACAAGGTTATAAAATTAAAAGGTAAATAATTAGGGAAACCAACCTATAACATGTGAAAATGGATAAACCTTTCAAGAACAAAAATAGTAGGGTATTGGGAGGATTCCACACACCCTAGGAAAATAACTCAAAAGAAACACATAAAAAATAGACCAACCTCATACCATAGGGTTCGACCTATGTGTGGAACAATAAGGGGGAAAACAAGAGGAGGTAATAAAATTGAAGAATACGAATAAAAATAATCATAAACACTTACCTAGGATGATTACACACCTAGACTGAGGAAGAATAAATTAATATTAGAGGAGTTATAAAAGGGGGAGGTGTGTGCCTAGGGCGGCCTAGAAAAAAGGGGGTGTAATGTGTGAGAGTACGGTGAGGGAGGGGAGATATTAGTTTAGGTATTATTATTATTATTATTATTTAATTTTTTAAGCTAGGGGGCATGCATGATTTTGGAGAATGATTTACCAAATTGTGCACCAACCATGCACCCTTTACTAGGAACAATGGGCTCCCACATGGGTTGGTTGGATGCTTTTATAAACCATGCAAGAATCATGTAATTTTATTTCCATGATACATATTCACCTAAAAATTTTCCTCATAGTTTGGTCAATTGTGTAGCCAAACTATGCGATGGGAAAAATGATCAAAAAACTTAATTTTTTTTCCAAATTAATAGACTCAAACTTCCAAAAATAAATAAATAAATAATATAATTAAGAACAGATAAGTTTTTGTGGGGGAATATCTTCCCACCATGAACCTTTATTCCCCTAGAAATCCATTGAACTTATAAAGGAAGACACACATATGTAAATTAAAATGGAAAAGGAAACCATCCAAAAAACTCCAAAACACTCAACCTCTTAAGAAGACCATAGAATATACAAATGCATAAAAATTTACACATCACACATAAACACTTTTATAAATGAATATAAGGAGTGGAAACTGTAATGGATTTCGAACCATTAAAGGATTTCGATAGAACTATGGATGAACAAGGAAAGAAAACTCCATGAGAACCACTACAAAATACAACCCAAACTCCTAACCAAGCATACTCAAGAATAACTCACAGTCAAATACCATCCAAACTCCCACCAAAACCAACACTAATTCTCCAAATAATCAGCCTTAGGTTCAAAAATAACAAAACCAAAGGAACAATAAAGGGAAAATAACATGGAAATAATATAATACCTTAAAAGGTTTACCCAACCATTCTCAAATAAGAACACTACCTAAAGAGCACCCTAATTATTTCCCAAAACAAGGACCACCAACACACTCATCAACACACTTATATCTAGGATGTGTAAAGATATAAAAATCATGAACATGCCTCTTAAAAAACAACATGGGCACCAATACGGTGTAAAAAATAAAATAAGTATGGCTTAGGAAATCAAATCCAAATCACCAACCATAGACATATCAAAAATAACAAAAACAACACCAACATGATCATAAAATAAACTTGTGTGGAATCCTTTCTAGTCACCCAAAACCAGTATTGAGGGTTTCCCATTCCTAGTCAATCAAAAGAAAACCTCACCATAACCCTCATCACCTAAGATCCTAAAAAAGAACCTTCCCAATCTAAGATTCAAAAACATAACCCAAGAACATATCAAATGGCATGATCAATCAAAGAGGGACTCATACAGACAAACTCAAGCTAAGAATAACATAAGAACTCAGTCAATAATTAATCCATAATTAGAAATCTCCAAGGACTGAAAACACTAGATAATTTTCTTAGAGTTATATCCAAACAACCCAAAATAAAAATCCATAAATCATAATAAACTCATAATAATGAGGAAAATGGAAAACCCTATTCAAAACAAGTCAAAATATCAATTTTAAATTTATTAAATTTTTATGAAAATCATTTTTTTCCTGGAAATTATTTTTTCACACCACATTACATAAAAAAATAATATTCAAAGCATTGTAACCATACAAATTTCACATATAAAAATAATAACTCAAGAATATTGAACACAATAATATGTCAAATAAATAAAAAACCAAAAAAACCACTAATTAATACTTTAAAACAACATTCAAATCCACACTCTTGGAATTGAAAAACCACAAAACTATATCAAAAACCTGTTTTGGTTCATACTTTCAAAATTTTAAATATTTAGTTCCCATTTAGACTACTATTAAACATTACACTTCCTTTATTAAAACTATAAACATCATTTTAAAATCATTTTAAAGCTTCACATGTTCTTTTTTAAAATTAATCATGAGTTTTTAAACAAAAAAATCAATTTCATTTCATTTTAATGAAAACCATAGTTAACCATTTCACAACTACTTTTACCATTTAAAACCAAATTTCATTTCAAAACATCATTCCAAATCAACCTAGATCATATCAACTTGTCACCCAAAACAATTTCAAAAACCAAAGGAACCCAAATTAATATTTACAAGGGGATAATGATTATTTTTGGTTAGACTAAATGGTTTTACAAAATATTGGACTATCATGAAACTATCATAGAGAGTCTCTTGGAACCATATGCAAGGGATAAACATGAGTTATTAGGACATGTGAGCTATTGGGGACTTATTTTTCACTCCATTTTCACCCTAATTTTTCATAACATCATAGCGGAACCTATAAAAACATAAAAAGAACAACACAAATTCAAAATTAAAATCTATAAAATCCCTGGTAACTTGAGTTTCGTTATGAGTTATAATGATCAGTAACCAACCCATGACCTATATCCCTAGCTCTGAAATTTCTATCTCCCATATACTGAATATCCCAAATAACAAGGGATACATACGAGAGATCCAAGGATCCTATTGATTGAATAACTTGACTAATCTATGATACAATTTCATCATTAAAAAAAACTAAAATTTCCCTCCATTAGATGCCCAATCTAGACCGATACAAGGCCCGAAGGGCATTTATGATCCCCACAAGTTTACACAAGGGCCTATGCATCAAGGAAGCACCACTTTGGTATTATTTCTACCATAAGAATTAAGTAACTAAGCATTAGAATTGTAATAAAATTATAGAATTACCCACCCATACTTCATATTTCCATGAAAGATAAAAGTAAATAGAACAAAGACCTAGTATAAAAACTAGGAAATTAGTAAATAGTAGTGAGAAACAAAAACTACACTCACCCTATGATATCCCCTTTCTCACATGTAAAATATACCCCTCCAATAGATTTTATACACCAAAAAATAGTAATCACTACCCTTCTTTTGTAGTAATCAATAAAATACCTATGTGACCAAAAGAAAAACATATAAGTGGAAACATGTTGGGAATTCTAGGAAAATAAAAAAGGTCCTACTAAAATCATATAATAGGAATAAATGGATGAATGAGATAAAAGAAACTTAGAATATAACAACTGAGATGCCTGAACACCATCCCTGGTGACCCAAGGTCACTCTCCAACTAAAATGGCACACCGACACTCTGATAGTGAATAAGTGTTGAACATGAAACTAAGATGATATATATAGGTGTGATCATAAAAATAACCAGTTAGCCACCAATCACCTTAACATATGCTTAACATTTCAATTAAAGATCCCTTATTATGCTAGTTTGAAAATAAATTATTAATGTATATTTATTATTTAATTTTATATGAAACCCAACATGAATCTTTTAGAATATTTTTAAACTTTTCTCTTAATATCTTAAAAATTAGAACATTCTATTTAACATTTTTATCGAGTCCAAGACTCTTTTTATAAAATATCCATTAAACACTTTTTCAAGAATTTTTTCTTACACTTTAAAATACCATTTCTATTTAAATAAGATTAACCAAGGCCCAAATAAGAATAATATACTATAAATGATAATAAGAGTAATGTAAATAAAGAAACAGAACTTATAGGAAACTAAAGAGAAAAATCTTTTTACCATTTTAAAAATGGATATGGAAACTAAATAAAATAGATTTTAAATATGTTACAATAAAATATGAATAAATAAGATCAATCATAATAGGAAATAGAAAATAGATAAGTTCATTGGGGACTTAGGATCATCTTACTCTTAGTGATCATAACAGGGAAATGAAGGTTTATTCCCATGTAGGATCCATATCCAAAAAAAAACCATCATCAATTGTTTAGTTAGTGTTGTGACGTAACCTTAATAGGTAGGGTGGGTCATTCCTAGAAGACTTGTCCTAGTCTACCATCCCAGGTACCTAAGATTCACATATTAGATTCCCTAAAATAGAAGGCATAAGGGAGGCGTAGTAAAAAAACTGAATCTATATCACACAACATTGTGAAGAAAGAATATAATAACACCTCACATCCATGTATGATGAATCAGAATACCCTTTATCATAATCATAAGAATATGATAATAATATCAAATATTAGTCCCAAAAATAATATAAATGTTTGGTCTTCCATTGGAGTACAATTCACTTTTTGAAATAATTTAAAAGGTGCCAAATGGGACTATACCATTCATTTTAAATCCATTCCAAAACTTTTTTGAAACCAAGTTTGAAAACCAATTTTTATTCTCAAGGTTTCCTCTACTTATTCCCATATATATATAAATACACACACACAAACATATATATATATATATGTATATATATATTCCTATTATTTCACAAATTAACATGATACCAAGTGAATTTATGAACTTATATATATATATATATATGCTTACCCTTGTATATATAAATAAACATGGATAAATAAAAAGGGTATTTGTTGAACATCCCATTCACTTTATTGAAACCACATTTGAAACACTCTAGGAATAATTGGATATATATATATATATATATAAACACACAAACAATATATATATATATACATATGATAATTAGAAAGGAATAACACAATGGTTTTTTTAAACAAGTTATAATAAAACTAGAATGGAATAAATAATCTTATTCCAATAAATTTTCTTTAACAATCCATATAAAAATTATAAATAACTAATAAGATATTAAAAATACTCAATATCACTTTAAAAAACATCACAAGTATTTTTTATGGAAAAGAATAACACACTTTTCCAAGGTAGAGGAATCCAAAGGGATAATCTATGGAAAACCAAGTTAAAACAAAATTTCATCCATAGATATTTTACAAACATCTATAATAAAATTACTAGGTATCAAGAATGCCAATTTAAAATAAAAGAAATCAAATGTTTTAAATTTAAAAGGTTAATCATAGGGAAAAACCTCTTGTAACTTGTGAAAATAGTGAAACCCATCAATAATGGAAAGATTATTTTCCTAAAAAGAATCTGCTGTAACATCCTTATATTTTATTAAATATTTTTTTCAAATAAATTTATTTTCTTTGATAACTTGTGCTACATGAAACACTGAGTCTTAACGAACCATGACATACAATTAATATTTTTATTTAAATATGAACATTATAACCTAGTAATTAAAATTTTTGTATGAATAAGAATAATCATATTTTTAAAATTATGTATAAAGGGTTTAAATAATGAAAATATGCTTCAAAAATACTTTTTCTCAAAATATTTTTAATAACCTTTTCTGAAAAAATAATAAAAGTAGTTTTTTCCCATATTTAGAAAATTAATTTTACAAAATAAACTTTATTTTTTAAATCAAAACATCAAAATTATCTTGGATTAATTTTTTGATAATTTTTAAAAAAGATTAATTTTTTGATGAATAATGAAAAATACTATAATTTTTATTAAAAACGGACTTTTATTTTAAAGAATGTACAAGTTATATATTTTTTAATATGTTTTTAAAAGTAAAATTAGTTATATAATTTTATTATTAATCTATTTTTTTACTGGAATAAAATTTATGTTTATTTTTGATATTAAAACTTTCTATATTTATAAAACTTTCTCTCTATAAAATCGATTTTCTTATCTTCTGTTGGTTTAATTTTAAATTAAAATTTTCCACTTCAGTGAATTTAATTTGGAAAAATAGATTCCATATTTTTAATTATAATAATTAGTATTATATAATAATTTCAACTTAATATTTGGGGAAAATTAATAGTAAAACCAATAAAAATTAATTATCATGGTTAATAATAAAACGGGTTTACCGAGGGTAAAACTAAAAAGGTAGGTGTTAAAATGACATAAAAACTTGTGAAATTCATATTTTATAGACATATTTCAACCTTATATCATCTAAGGTCTGATAATTACCCATTTTATATCCTTGTTCCACATGAAAAATATGGGCATATCTTTTTTCTTTTAAAAAATTCCAAGTGTGTCCTCTCCCCCACTTATAAAAGTGCACCCCTCTCCTCTCCTATCCACACTAACAGAACATTTTAATTCAATAGATAAATACCAAAATTTATTCCATAAATACCTACCCATATCCTAGAGCCCTTATTTTTATTAGTGATCCCTCATAAGAAGGATTTAGGTATAAACATAAAGTGGTTCTCCAAAGAAGAGGTAAAATTATTTACAATGCCTTTTCGTTTTATTTCTTATCCCACATCCTTAAAATATTTATCAACTATAATGATATAAATAAATAAATATATATAATATAATGAGATTTTATTATCTTAATTTCATAACCTATATCCATATATTCCTCCATCAAATAATAAACGAAACTGTCGATGGTGTGTATGGAAGACTACCGACTCGGGAACTAATGTAGTTTGTTTTCCATCACCACTTCTTATGGAATAATATAATGGTTTATTTAAAGTATATATGCGATATTTATGACCTAAAAATACTTCTATGATAATAATATTACATATAACTTCTTTACTTCCAACCCTTTGTGAAATAATAATGTTGCTCATGTGTACGATGGAATATTGCCTCACGAACCGATGTGCGATATTTTTCTTTTTCATTTTAATTGGATGGTAATAAGAATATATTTATAGAATATATATGGTATATATGACATAAAAATTATCTTTTAATATGGTATATTATTTAAATTTATTTCATTCCCTACATCGATAAAATGGAAACATCATTTATGCGTACGTACAGAATACCATCTCCATAAACAGTGTAATTCATTTTTGATATCTAACATTAATAAATTACTATAATAATTATATAATGAATATAAATTATATTTATATCATGGGTAAAATTATGTATATTATTTAGCAATTATCAACATAAATGGACCGAAACTACCAAACTAAAACATATATGAAATATGATCCAGTTATTTCCTGAAATGTGATTTTAATAAGGAATTTTTAACAAATGAGTAATAAAAGGTCATAAGTACATCATATATGGTATGATATATGTGAGTATGTTTTTATAATATATTTATAATAAACCTTTATTTATTATATAGGAGGTCTGAACATGTACAAATAATGTCGAGACTTGAGGTAAGGGATTTCCATCTCACTTTTACCTCTATGAGGCACATGCCATATTCACCACTTGTTTCTTTTATGTGATGTGTGTACATCCCATGAATTTATTTTATAACTATTATCATGAAAATTATGGGATATACATATCCATTTAATTTTATTTCTTACATGGGTATTATAATTCAAAAGATACCAAAGTGGTAACAGTTTTATGTTATAATCTCTTTATTTGTTGGGATTGTTTATGATTATGCATATAATGATGAATTATTATGATCTATATCTCAATAAAATTATAAATTTTATTCTCCTATATTTATTTATATAGAATATATTTTTTACCTTCATTTTCCTCCCTTTATTAACTAAAGATACTAAAAGAATGTTTTTATGAAAAAAGAATTTATTTCTCTCTTCAGTCGAACAATATTTTTCTTAAATGTACATGTTTTATAAAAAAATTAAGAAAATTTTAATATTAAACAATGGTTGTTTAAAGTTATTTTTACCAATATTTTAATTTTTACATAATGGTTTAAAAGTAATATTCTTATCATTTTCTGAATTAGGAACTTTTGAATTTTTACTGAAAATGTGAATGGAATATTTGTTTTAACATGTAAGACATGAAACAAATTTACACCCTCATGGACACTATATTATTTAATACATCCATCACATATTTTCAAGGTTATTTTTAAATAATTTTTTTTACTTAATATTTTAGAAATTTTTAGATTTTGAAGAAGTGATTTCAAAATGGAAAGGTTGTTTTCATTAATAATGTTTGAATAATATTTTTATAGAATTTAAATTCATAAAAAACAATAGAATTTGGTGATGATTATGATATAATAAGGATAAAATTGAATGGTTCTATCCTTACTCTTTTTATATATTATTTATTATTATGATTTTAAGATATTTATGAAACACATATCTATCACACGGGTTATACTAAGATGAAATATTTATGAAACTCGTTTCTTTTTCATGAGTTATGATACGATGAATGTTTTATGATCTTGTGGCACAAAAATGTGTGGATTATGTAATAGGTGGGGCTTATATCTCCCACAAATACATCACATATTATTAATGATATATAATCTCAAAGGGTAAAATAGAGGATATACCAAGCCCAAAATAAGAGGGTACACAAGAGGTTATCCCAAGACAGAAATAAGAGGGTGCACTAGAGATTATCCCAAGCCCAAGAGAGGGTACATGGGAGATTATACCAAGCTTGAATATACTTTATGGGTTGTTATCCGAATCCTAATATGTTATGAATGTATTAGTGGGTAGCCTTGACATAAGATATTCTATGCTTATGTGTATTCAAAAAATATATGTTTAATGCCTATGTTATGTTCTCATGGATCATGTTAGTTAATTCATTTATGATTTATGTCTTATAAACTACCAAGATTTATTCCATGGCTCAATATTATGATATTTGATATATAGGGTATGATTTTCAAATGTTAAGCTCATGTTCTTATACCCTTATTCTCATGTTATTCTTATGTGATTATTTATATCTCCCTTATTTACCATTACTAATCATTTGAGATCACCCTTTCTTATGTTTACTTTCTCTTAGTTTTCAATAATATTTTTATGCATTATATGTATAAGAAGGGTTCTATTATTTAAGAACTTAGTGAAAGATGATGCAGTTCACTTATGATACAATTTTTTATGTATCCATGTTTCTAAATACACTAAACCATTATGGTCCTCAGGTTTATTTATATATAATGAAATTAATATTCATCTATTAAGATGTAATATAATTGTATGAAAATCTTGGGTTTCCATAGTTAGTATTAAAGGAGAGGTTTAGTTAAACTTTGGAAACTAGGATGATAAAACTTTATTGACAACCTTAGGAATAAGTCTAAGGATAAGTCAATGTATAGGAAAATATACTGGAATTTTGGTGAAGGATATATAGAGTGGTTTCCAAGAAATAAAATCTATATCAAGATACTAAAAGTGAATGTGAATCTGACATAGATATACCTAGGGGTAATAACTCTGAAAATGTTGCATTGAGATTTGAATTGATCATCAATCGGTGCATGAAAATTGGCCATAATTTACACCTTGTTAGACACTCTTGGGGGATATGATTTGTAAATTCACAAACTCTTTATGAACCATCATGAAATAGTTGAATATATTTTGACCAAGAATTTCCTAGGTTAAGCCTAAGGTTTCATAGATTAAAAATAAGTTTTCATGATTTAGAAATCCTATGAAGAATTTTTATGATTAATCACTCTGATTAACTATGCAAGATGGTTATTATAACCATCTTTATTTTAGAAAAGGATTGAAGATATAATTATAAATTTGATGTGGTTACAAATATGATTATATATTTAAGTTAACTATTTGAGTATAGTTATATTATTTTTTGTATATTAGGAAAATTCTCAAGGAATTTCAGTTCATAACCTCAATAATTAGATATTTAATTAATTGTGACAACCACTAATGGAATGATGATCACATCTCAAGTATATGATTCTTATCCAATTGAAGTTTGTGGGAGAGTTCTTCCTAAAAATATTATTATCCTTTTTATTGTTGAGTTTGAAGTTATATTAGGAATAGATTATATTTCTCTATATAAATACCACATCAATTTATGAGGAATGAAAGTCATGTTTGATATTCCATACCAACCTATTATCATCTATTAGTGAAATTAAAACTATAAACTTACAAAGGAAATAACATCCATTATATAGGTATTCATTTATATTAATAAGGGGTGTTTATCTAACTTTTTTTGGGTGTAACTGAACATGGATGACATGTATATTTTGTGGGAGTTTTTTGATTTATTTATAGAAGAGTTTCCTAGTATTCTACTGAATCATGAATTTGAGTTTTCAATAGAACTCATAACCAGTACTATGACCATTTCAAAAAATCCATATATAATGTCCCTGATTGAGTTGTAAGAATCAAAGAAGAAATTATAGGATAATATTGACAAGGGATTTATTTGGCCAAGTGTGTCACCTTGGGGTGCACTATTATTTTTGTTAAGAATAAAGATGGATTTATTTTCCTTTTTCTTTTATTATCAAGAACTCAACAAGATCAAAATCATGAAAAATTATCCTCTACCCTATATTGATGTAGTTTTTGATCAAATACACTGAGATCAATACATTTCTATGATTGACCTTTGTTCTGGATATCATCAATTAAGGTTCAGGAAGGAGGATATACCTAAGATAGAATTTTATATAAGGTATGGAAACTATGAATATATAGTGATTCCATTTGGTCTATTCAAGGTGGAAGGAAGATAATGAAGATCAATTGATAATTATTATGAAGACCCTAAGGAAAGAGAAAATGCATGTGAAATTTAAA
This sequence comes from Viscum album, assembly GCA_963277665.1. Taxonomy (NCBI): domain Eukaryota; kingdom Viridiplantae; phylum Streptophyta; class Magnoliopsida; order Santalales; family Viscaceae; genus Viscum; species Viscum album. The sequence goes on along the minus strand of OY728151.1, from coordinate 1,360,166,946 downwards.
AAATGCGAATTTTGGCTATAAAATGTTTCATTTTTTGGTTATATAATTACAAGAGAGAGTATATTAGTGGATCCATCAAAGATAGAATTTATTAAAAATTGACCTTGACCAACCACGGTGACTGAGATACATAGTTTTCTTGGTTTGGTTGGATATTATTGATAGTTTTTAGAGAATTTATATTGAGTATATAACCCACTCACCAAGATAACTTAGAAGGGATCCAAGTTCCTTTGGATATATAAATGTGATGAAAATATCAAGGAACTAAAGAGAAGGTTAGTTAGTGCACCAGTGCGGACATTACCTTATAGTGGATGAGGGTATGTAATCTATAGTGATGCATCAAATAAGGGATTACGATTCGTTATCATGGTACATGATATGGTAATATCTTATGCCACATGATAATTGAAGATTCATGAAAAGAATTACCTAACTTAGGAATTGGAGTTAACTGTGGTAATTTTTGCACGAAAGATATAGAGACATTATCCTTAGGGATATAGGTGTTATATATATGCTGATCATATAAGTTTAATATATATATATTTACACAGAAATAATTGAAAATGTTCTAGAGAATATTCTTGTAGATGATTAAATATTATGACTACTCAATACATTACCACCTCGTTAGGATGAACAACATGGCCAATGCTTTGACTCAAAAGTACCATGCTATATTATCTATGATGGGGATCACAAAAGATCAAATATTTATTGATTTTAAAATTATGGATTTTGAAATCTTTATTGAATGGGAGAAATGTTATCCTTATCAATGTATAGCTGTAGAAAAAGGTCAGAAATGTTCCTGATTTTAAACTTGGTTATAATGGAATGATAAGGTTCCATAATTGTGTATGTGTCCCATACATACCAAATTTAAAGAAGGAGATATTATATGAATCTCATAGTTCATCATTCTTTATTAATCCTTTAAATAAAAATATGTATAGAGATTTGAAAGATTATTTTTGGTGCGATGGAATAAAGGGTTATATTGAAAAGTTTGTATCAAGATTATTGGTATCTAATAATGTTAAGGTTGAGTGATAAAATTCTAAGGAGATGTTACAACCATTACCCATAGAATAATGGAAATGGGAAAACATCACCACATATTTTATCATTGGAATCCCCAAAACATTTAAGGGAATAAAGTTATATGTGTTTTAGTCTATAGGCTTACAAAGTCAACACACTTAATTACTATTAGATAATATCAATCTTCAAATTAGATTTCTAGAATATAAATTAAGGAAGTAGTAATGTTTCATGGTGTATAAAATTCTATTTTATTTTATTGGGATCCAAGGTTTAGCTCAATTTTCTAAAGAAGTATTCAATAAAATCATGATACAAAGTTAAGTTTCAGCATCATATACCATCCTCATATAGATATCCAGTATGAGAGAACAATTAAAATCCTAAAGAATATGTTGAGATCTTGTTCTATGGATTTCAATAGTGGTTGAGATCAACACCTTCCTCTAGTCAAGTTTTCTTACAAAAGTAAATTTCAATCAAGCATTCAAATGGAACCTTATAAATACTACTACGGATATAAGTTTAAACTCCAATGTGTTGGGATGAAGTTAGAGAAAGAAAGTAATTGGAACCATATTTTTCTAATGAAATAGAAGAGAAGGTCAGATCCATTCAGAAACACATAAAGACAACATAAATTCAAAAAAATATTATGATGATAATCATCGATGTTATATAGAGTTTGAAGTTTGTTAGTAGATTTTTATTCAAATTTATCTATAATAGAAGGTTATGAGATTTGGGAAGGAAAGATGAGCCTTAGGTATATTGTTATTGTTGATATTCATGATTGTGTAGAATGATTTCTTATCATCTGATGATTACACCTAACCTCTCTCAATTCCATGATGTGTTACATTTATCTCACTTGAGGAAGTACATACCAGATCCTTTATTTGTAACAAAATTAGAGTTTATACCACTGTATAAATATATTTCATATGAGGAACAACTGGTGGTGGTTTTATATTATAGAGAGAAAGTGCTATGAAACAAGACCAATCATTTGGTTAATGTTTTGTGGAAAACCCATCAATTTTGAAGAAGCTATGTGGGAGCCTAAGGATATAATGAGGCATAAGTACCCTCATTTTTCTATATTAGTGTGACAAATTTTGAGGGTGAAATTAATTTTATGGGGGGTAGAATGTTACGCCCAAATATTTTATGAATTTTTCCAAATAAATTTAATTTCTTCAATAGCTTGTGCTAAACACAACATCAAGTTTTAACAAACAATGATATACTGTTAATATTATTATTTAAAAATGACCATTTTTTGACACCCTCTAATTGAGCATTGAAAATTTTAGAATCTAATAAATACATGAATCATAGGTATTGTTTCCTCTATAAAAGTAAGGAAGGAGAAACATAGATATATAGATATCAGGTGACTTGGTTACACTGATCACATGACCCCCACAAATTCACTCGATCGAATGACCCTAGTAACATCATGTGAGTGATTCATGTTATTCCCATGATTTATTCATGATCACATGAAGCCTCTATGAAAATACATCATGATCATGTAAAGCCTTCCAAATGGTTTCTTATGATCATGCGACATGTCAACTAACAGACGCCTGTCAATCATCTAAATACATTTATGAAATAAAAGATAAAAAAGGCATAAACATCATGAAATTTAAGTTATGTTGTTTTTCATGAAAATGGATAATATGACTCACATAATCAGTTCGATGATTAATTGAGATACCTAGCAGCATGTAATTTCCCTTCCGATCATGTGATTCCCCTTTGTATCCACAGACATACAAAGTAACTTTTTGAGATAATGTTTTCATGCCTTTGTGAGATCTATAATTGATGATATGATGTACAATAGACAAGAAAAGGAAATACCCATGAAAATTATTGCATATCATCATGATATTTAGCATTAATCACACGATACACCACAAACAAACAGAGTGACCATTCATGATAATGATTGCATGCCATTGCGAGGTCTATTATTGATCATGAAACACCCTGATGGAAAACCAATGGGAAAAGGTCAAAGGTCTTGGAAAAAAGAAGATAAAAAGATGGAAAATATGGAATCCTCATATAAAAGGAAGTGATGCTATTTTTTATAAAAAGGATGGATGTGATCCACATGATTAGTCTATTGATCATGTGAAAGCTCCCTAAACATGCTGGCCTCATCACACGAAGGCTGTTGTACATGTCCCCTTCACCATATAAAGGATCTATTGTAATGTCCCAGAAATTTCATATTTTTTTTAAATTATATGGAATTATTTTGAGACCGTGAAATCTGATAGCGCGCGATTTCGAGGTCTGGAGTGCCTGGAATGATCCATCAAAGTTTGGTTGAGTTTAAATTAGCGTGCATAAGCAGTTTTCCTAAAAAATTAGAATAACTCTTAAACGGTAACTTGGATCAGAAATCTGAGGGCACCATTGCATTTAGGATGATGGGTTTACTATAAGTGCGACTTAAGTTTAGTCAGCGTGGGCCTCCTGTGAGAAAACACAATAATAGAATAATAGTAAATAAAATAATTAAATAAATTATTTTATTTTTCAGATTCTTATAACTCACAAACGGTAACTCAGATTGAGAATCTGAGACCACCTCTAAACTCGTGAGGGTATTATCTCTTTAGGAAGATACTAACATTGGTCGGAATGGCCCACCAGTGAATGTTAGTTTTTGGCCATAAATAAAATAATTAAGTGACAATTATTTTATTGTAAAATCCATAACATTTAAATGGTAACTCATATTGGAAATCTGAAAGTACTGTTGGGTTCGTTGGAGCGTGTTTCACTTAGGCATAGCCTAACCTTGATCGGCGCGGGTTGAGGGTGAATATAAATAATTTTCCGAACTTTTTTTCAGGTACGTTCAGTAAACGCGCAAGCGGTGTTTTATAACTTTTGAACCGGTGCTCGAAATTGAAATCCAAGGGCACCGTTGAACTCACAGTGCCGATATTTGCTTAAACAAAGATTCAACTTGACTGCAGTAGGTTGAGGGTGAAATTTAGTTTTCATGAATTTCATGGGATAGTTAAAAGAATAAAAATAAAATAAAGAACAACTTATTTTATTTTTAAAACCTCCCAATTTGTATGTGCAGTGGTGGGGACCACCCGACCCCCTTGAACTCCATCTTTAATGTGAGTTAACTCTTGGTTTCTCCCCCAAATTAAATGTGCCAACTTTATTTTAATTAATGTGCTGACAATTAATTGAGTTAATAGACTCAACTCAATTAAAACTGGCTCCTCATCCTTTTGGTGGAGATCGTTGGAAAAGATGATTTGGGAGAGCCTTGATGAACTGGAAAGAACATCCTCCAAACAAAGAACCTCTCCAACGAAGAAGCATTCTCCGAATTGAGGAATGTTGAACCAACTTTGGGAGCGTGGTGTGGGAGCGACGAACACCGACATCATCAACATCATCTCCTTCCTCACGCTGACACCAATGAGCAATCGAGGTAGGGGTTCTAATTTGAAATATGATTGAATTTATTTGTTAATTCTTCAAATTATGGATTCTTAATGAAGATGGAAAAACTAACATGGTCATCATCCCGTGCATATACCTTTCCCCTTTTTCTTTTGTTCTTCATGCATTCTTTGTGCGTTCATCAATGCCAAATAATTAAGCGCGCTAGAAGTGAAATATTGTGTTGGTCGCAACATATGGATATGGACCCCTCGACCTGAGGACCGTGAATATGCGGTCGACATATTTTTTAGTCTTAGAACGAAGATGCGATGGGCCATGGAAGGGGCGACATGGCGGTGTGATTTCTGGCATGTGTTCAGGGTGTGTCTCCAGACTAGGTAGAGGGTGCGACGTGCAGCATAGAAGGACATCCGTAAGGCAGTGTCTAGGTGGTGCGGCTAGTCAGAGGTGGTGGTGTTGGTTCAAGACATGCGAAGGAACCCAACTGTTTGGGAAAGGAGTTAATTGGAGCCTGAGAAAACTGTGGAATAAGAAAGGGTTGATTGCAGAGAGAAAATTAAGGAGATGAAATAATAATAATAAATAAAAAATCATGGAAGAGTGGAGGAGGGGCCATGTGGAATCAGCGTTCACCAAATGAATGCCCCATGCATGATTGAATTTGGAGTTAAGGAAATAAGTAATTAACAAAAACAATAAAATATTATTATTATTACTTTTGTTGATAAAACACTATTTTAACTGTAACTTATACGTGCGACCTTGGTTTTACGAACCGTCGACGGTAGTACTACCCTGACTTCGAGACGGAAATTATGAGTCCAATATTGGATGTCTTTTTCATGTTTTTGGATCAGGTACCCGAAATGATCAAATAATAATAATAATAATATATTATTAGTATTATTAAATCTTCGACCCTCTATAACTCCTGCGTGCGACGTCCGATTGACTTACTGTAAGTAGCGACCTGATCCTGACATTAAGGCAATAGATTTAAGTCTATTGTTGAATATTAAATTCTGGTTCATGGCTCAGGTCCACGAAACACCCAATATTATTATTATTATTATTATTGCGGGATCTTGTATTCGACTTATCTCCCTCATACGGTGTCGAAATGATGAATCGTCTACGACACTGAAATCCTTGAGATGAGGCGGTCCATTTGAGATAATCCATGTGAAATTCAGAGAAAGTTGGAGTTTGGATGGGTTGGATTGTACTCAAATCCAACCGGGACCTCAGCACTAAAACAATTATAACTCATAGACCGGGCGTCCGATTGACGCACCGTCTATTCCGTTGAGACCCCTTTTATGTTGCGGTCCTTTGGGATACTTCTTTGTGGGACTTCATGGTAGTTGGAGTATCGATATGTGGCTTGAGGAGTGGATCCTCCCGGAATCAAGAGATCTTAGTGCGGGAACCCTGTAGATGGATGTGACATGAGAAAGGGATCCTATGTGGGTCTAAAAATGTACTAAGATCCGGTGTGGGTCTGACGATGTACTAGGATCCTGTGTGGTTCTGACGAAGTACTAGGATCCTGTGTGGGTCTAACGAAGTACTAGGATCCTGTGTGGGTCTGATAATGTACTGACGAAGTACTAGGATCCTGTGTGGGTCTGACGATATACTGACGATTTACTAGGATCTTGTGTGGGTCTGGTGATGTACTGACGATGTACTAGGATCTTGTGTGGGTCTGACGAAGTACTAAGATCCTGTGTGGGTCTGACGATGTAATGAATAAGTACTAGGATCCTGTGTGGGTCTGACGATGTACTGACGATGTACTAGGATCCTCTATGGGTCTGACGATGTACTGACGATGTACTAGGATCCTGTCTGGGTCTGACGATATACTGACGATGTACTAGGATCCTGGGTCTGACGATGTACTAACATTGAACTTGGATCCTGTGTGGGTCTGATGGTGTACTAGGATCCTGTGTGGGTCTGCAATTTGGGATCATTCATGGGTCTTCCTATTAATAGAGTAAGATGATTCAATAGTTACATCTAATCATCTATACTTATGTACATAAGTTATACCTCGTGTGAGCTAAGTCCTTACCTTTATGGTATTCTTCTGTGTGGTCTACCTGTGTGGTACTTACCTTTGTGGTGTTACCTTTGTGGTATTCTTCTGTGCGGCATACCTGTGTGGTACTTACCTTCGTGGTAATATTTCCTTTGTGGAACAGTTGTACTTTGGCTAAAGAGTTGGGACTTGTGTTTCCTCATGAATGAGATGGGTAATATTTGATAACTTAGGTATATGTATGGCCATATACCTAAGTAGCGTTTTAACTGATTTACATACTTTTTGGTTTATCCTTTATGGATTTTTTGAGACCTTGAGGGTCTCGGGGTCCCTACTGAGTATCGTTATACTCACCCCTACACAGGCTTCACCCACACCTTGTTGTGTTTAGTGCAGACGACGAACCACGCTGATCGAGGTTGAGGGTACCAGGACTGGACACTGCCTGTTGGTGGACCATACGACATATCAGTATGCAGAGGAGACGAGCGAATGTGGAGTGCTGAGGAGGCGATCTGTACCTACCCTTCAGGTAGGAACCTCAGAGGACAACCTAGTAGCTGTCTTTCTCTTTCTTTAGTTGTATTGTATTTTCAGTTGTACTTGTACCTTTACTGTTGGGCTTATATTCTGACCCCTCTTACTTTCAACACTCTTTCTTCTATACAGTTTAATTGTGTTCATGTCTTGATGTGTTCTTGGTTGCGTATATTTATAGGTTATAAAGGCAATGTCTTCCCAGTTTTAGGGAATACGCCTTTCGGTGCTAGTCGCCAGCCCCTGGCCTATGGAAGGCGGGCTTGGGGTAGTCACGGCACGGGCCCCGGGGGACTGGTCATCACAAATTGGTATCAGAGGAGTCGGTTCAACCATAGAACATAGGACTATGATCTTTTTAGTGTTAAGTGTAGTTATTGTGGTTATCAGTTTAAGGAATCCAGTGTTGGTGCGGCGGCCAATGTATCCATACACTAGGACCCTGACTTCTGATTTCTGACACAGTGCACGAAAACAATGATTGCATGTGTGTTTTAAAAAGTTTTCTTGTGTTTTCTTGAGTCATATCACTAGGTATAACTAAATGAATGTGGAACACCTATTCCTTATCAGGATGCCGCTGCGTAGACAGCCAGCTAGAATTCCCAAGAGAGTACACGATGACGGCCCACCGAGTGACGAGGCTCTGGTGTAAGGCCCTCTTACCATGTTGTCACCTTTGGGTGGTGTACCAACACCACCACCACCTGTTGGGTAGCAGATATCACCAGCTGCACTGGAATATGGTGCTTGCCGACTGAGCGCGTTTCACATGTTTCAGCAGCAGAGGCCTCTGAGGTTTCAAGGTGAGATAGATTCCCACGTAGTTGAGGGCTGACTGGAGGCGGTTGCTAGAGTTTTATGCCTAGTTGAGACACCAGTAGAGAAAATGGTGATCTTATCTACTACTATTTTCCAGTGAGTGGCCATGAGGATGGTCTGCTTGGTGGTGAGGCTTTGGTACTTGGACTATTGCCCGAGATGGTACCTTTGGGTAGTGTGTCAGCTATATCTCTGCCCGTTGGTCAGCTGTTACAACTGGTGGTACCGGTAGAGGACACATATAGGCTTAGTGCATTATGTGTGAATCAACATCAGATACCCCTCAGGTTCCAAGGTGAGCCCGACTCACAGGCGGCTACGGATTGGCTTGAGGAGGTGGCTGAGAGTTCTTTAGAGATTCTACAACTCGGTAGGAGGACATGTCGGTAGATGAGTATTCATCGAGGCGTACCGATCATTCCTGGTACTCAGTAAATACGATACGATCAGTGCTTTGGGGATCGGACTTTCGAGTGCAGTGTGTTTAAGGATGTCTGAGATAGAACTATTCCTCTTTTCATTCCTACTTAGGTTGGGGTGCTAGAGAGTACCTTTGTGGTTGAATGCTCTTTGGATGAGCGGATATATCCAATGAATGTTAGTAGTGGGAAAACATGAAACTGACACCAGTCTTAGAGACTTGGGTGTGTAAAAATGTTTCGGGAATAATAAGTGTTAGGGACAGATGAATCTACAGGGCTGCAGACATGGAAGCAGGGCTAGAGGAGCAACATGAGGTGGTGTACATTTCGACATGATACAAACACCCCCCATTGTGGTCCCCGCTAGGCTCAGGGAGCTAGAGGACAGGGGAAGAAAGTAGCTGCATGCGGTCAAGGAGTGCGGCCCAAGGGCTCTAGGAATGATTCGAGGTACGGTCTTTGTCTACTACTAGCTATCATATCAATAGACATAGGTACCAATCATTCCTTCCTTCCACGAATCTTGTCCAAGACCTAGAGTTTCTGGTTAAACCATTGACCTGACCCTCACATCTAGAGATACCTTTGGGAGGATACTCGATAATCACACTTACACTGACGGTGTGATATGACCCTTGAGGCAAGAGTTTAGGTTGGAACCTCTTAGTGGCAGCGTCGAGGCCTTACGACGTTAGTTTGAGTATGACTGGACATCCACAATTCATACTCAGATTGACTGTATTAGGCAAAAAGGTTGTGGTTCATCTACAACGTTGGGATGAGTTATTCCTTAGTCGGTGAAAAAGGAAACCCAGGAAGTACAGGTTAAACTCATGCATAGGAGGGTGAAGACGATTACTCTTGATTCGACCAGCCTTACCCTCATGGCAGTATGAGTTTTGAGTTTTCAAGTTCCCAACATGAGTGGCTAGAGTTCCTCCAGGACTATGACTTTGAGATAGTTTATACTCCTGGGAAGGGGAATGTGGTAGCAGATGCACTCATCAGGAGGTCTGGCCTACAGCTACTGAGTGAGGTGATAGAGAAACTATCCGCTTTATAGATATCCTACATGGATCGAGATGGAGCAGCTTATCTTCAGTCTCTGACAGTCACTCCCCCACTTCTTCAGCGAGTCAGGGAGGCGCAACGTGAGGACACTGACTGTGAGGCTCGACATGTTCAGATATCCTCAGCGCATCCACATGATAGATTCTCTGAAGTTGGGGAGCACATCATCCTCTTCATGGGACGTACCATGGTACCATATATCCCCTTTGATGGAACATTCTGGTGTGGTGAAGATTTATTAGGATCTTTGACATCTGTACTGATGACCTGGGATGAAGGAAGCAGTGGAAGAGTTTGTATCACGATGTCTCACTTTTAAACAAGTGAAGACTACATATAGTTGGCAGAAGTCTTATGCTAACAAGATACGGAGACCTATGGAGTTTGAGGATGGTGACCACATCTTTATACAGGTCCCACCTCGATGAGGTTTGCGGAGATTTGTCCAGGGTGAAAAGTTATCTCTGAGGTTCATCAGACCCTTTCAGGTCCTTAGCAGAGTTGGAGAGATGGAATATCACCTAACCCTTCCACCATAGTTGGATAAGGTGCACGGCATTTTCCATGTATCCCAACTGAGGAGATACATGCACGACCCATCTCACGCCATCGACCATGGCGAGCTGGACATCGAGAATGGGGTGACATTTTTAGAGGTTATAGTGAAGATTGAGGATCGAAAGGAGAGAGTCCTTCATGGGAGATCGATACCTTTGGTTCATGTACGTTGGTAAGACAGAAACCTCTAGGAGAGCACATGGGAGCAGGAGGCTCAGATTCTTGCTCAGTACTCACTTTTGGTTGTTTTGCATTTATTGTGGCTTTCGGGGACATAAATCCCTAAGGTGGGGAGAATGTAATGTCCCAAAAATTCCATATAATTTTTTTTAAATTATATGGAATTATTTTGAGATCGCGAAATCTAACAGCGTGTGATTCTGAGGCCCGGAGTGCCCAGAATGATCTGTCGAAATTTGGTTGAGTTTAAATTAGCCTACGTAAGTATTTTTCCTGAAAAAGTGGAATAACTCTTAAATGGTAACTCAGATCAGAAATTTGAGATCACCGTTGCATCCAGGATAGTGGGTTTACCATAGGCGCGACTTAATTTTAGTTGGCGCATGCCTCCTGTGAGAAAACCCAAAAATGGTATAATCGTAAATAAAATAATTAAATAAATTATTTTATTTTTTAAATGCTCATAACTCACAAACGGTAAATCGGATTAAAAATCTGAGACCACCGTTAAAATTGTGAGGGTATTATATCTGTAGGAAGATACTAACATTGGTCAGAGCGGGCCACCAGGGAAAGTTAGTTTTTGGCCGTAAATAAAATAATTAAGTGATAATTAATTTATTGTAAAATTTATAACATTTAAATGGTAACTCGGATTGGAAATCTGAGAGCAATTTTGGGTTCATTGGGGTATGTTTCACTTAGGAAAAGCCTAACCTCAACCGGCCCAGGTAGAGGGTGACTTTAAAAAATTTTCTGAACTTTTTTTCGGGTACATTCAGTAAACGCTCAAGCGGCGTTTTATAACTTTTGAACCCGTACTCGGAATTGAAATCCAAGGGCATTGTTGAACTTTCAACACTGATATTCACTTAAGGAGACCTTTACCTTGACTGTAGTAGTTCAAGGGTGAAATTTAGTTTTTTTGAATTTTGTGGGAGAGTTAAAAGAATAAAAATCAAATAAAGAACAACTTTTATTTTATTTTAAAAACCTCCCAATTTGTATGTGTTGTGGTGGGGACCACTTGACCCCCTTGAACTACCTCTTTAATTTGAGTTAACTCTTGGCTTATCCCCCAAATTAAATGTTCCAACTTCAGTTTAATTAATGTGCTGACAATTAATTGAGTTAATAGACTTAACTCAATTGAAATTGGCTCCTCATCCTATTGGTGGAGATCGTTGGAAAATGAGATTTGGGAGAGCCTTGGAAAACTGGGAAGAACGTCCTCCAAATGAAGAACCTCTCTAAAGAAGAAGAATTCTCCAAATCGAGGAACGTGGAACCAACTTTGGGAGCATGGTGTAGGAGCGACGAATGTCGACATCATCAACATCATCTCTTTCATCACGCTGACACCAACGAGCAATCGAGGTAGGGGTTCTAATTTGAAATATGATTGAATTTATTTGTTAATTCTTCATATTCTGGATTCGCAATGACGATGGACAAACTAACAGGGACATCATTCCGTGCATATACCTTGCCCTTTTTTCTTTTTCTCTTCGCGCGTTCTTCATGCGTTCATCAACGCCAAATAATTAAGTGCACTGGAAATGCAATATTGTGTTGAGCACAACATATGGACGCGGATACCTTGACCCAAGTATCATGAATATGCGTTCAGAATATTTTTTAGGCTTAGAACGAAGATGCGGCGGCCCATGGAAGGGGCGACATGGAGATGTGATTTCTGACGTGTGTTCAGGGCATGACTCCGGGCGAGGTAGAGGGTGCGACGTGCGGTGGCGAAGGACATCCAGAAGGCAATGTCTAGGCGGTGCAGCTATTCAGAGGTGGCGGCGTCAGTTCAGGACGTGCGGAGGAACCCAACCATTTGGGAAATGAGTTAATTGAAGTGTGAGAAAACCGTGGAATAAGAAAGGGTTGATTGGAGAGAGAAAATTAAGGAGATTAAATAATAATAAAAAATCATGGAAGAGTGGAGGAGGATCCATGTGGAAGCTGTGTTCACTAAATGAATTCTCCATGCGTGATTGAATTTGTAGTTAAGGAAATAAGTATTTAATAATAATAATAAATTATTATTATTATTAATTTTGTTGATAAAACACTTTTTTGACTATAACTTATCTTTGTGACCTCGGTTTTACGAACCGTTAGCGGTAGTGCAACCCTGATTTCGAGACGGAAATTATGAGTCCAATATTGGATGTCTTTTTCAATTTTTTGGACCAGGTACCCGAAATGATCAAATAATAACAATATATTATTATTATTAAATCTTCTACCCTCTATAACTCCTGCGTGCGACGTCCGATTGACTTACCTTAAGTGGAAAGGTGATCCTGACATTAAGACGATTGATTTAAGTCTAATGTTGAATTTTAAATTATAGTTCATGGCTCGGGTCCACGAAACACCCAATATTATTATTATTATTATTATTATTATTGCGGGATCTTGTATTTAACTTATCTCCCTCATACGGTGTCGAAATGATGAATCTTCTATGGAACTGAAATCCTTGATATGAGGTGGTCCTTTTGAGATACTCCACGTGACTTTTGGAGAAAGTTGGAGTTTGGTTGGGTTGGATCGTACTCAAATCCAACTGGGCCCTCGGCACTAAAACACTTATAACTCACAGACCGGACATCCGATTGACGTACCGTCTGTTGCGTTGAGACCCCTTTTATGTGGAGGTCCTTTGAGATAATTTTTCATGGGACTTTGTGGTAGTTGGAGTATCGACCTGTGGCTTGAGGAGTGGATCCTCCCAGAATGAAGCGATCTTAGTGCGGGAACCCTGTAGCTGGCTGTGACATGAGAAAGGGATCCTGTGTGGGTCTGACAATGTACTAGGATCCTGTGTGGGTCTGTCGATGTACTGAAAAAGTGCTAGGATCCTGTGTGTGTCTGATGATATACTGACGAAGTACTAGGATCCCGTGTGGGTCTGAAGATGCACTGACAATGTACTAAGATCCTGTGTGGGTCTGATGATGTACTGACGATGTACTAGGATCCTGTGTGGGTCTGACGAAGTACTAGGATCCTGTGCGGGTCTGACGATGTACTGACGAAGTAGTAGGATCCTGTGTGGGTCTGGCGATGTACTGACGATGTACTAGGATCCTGTGTGGGTCTGAAGATGTACTGACGATGTACTAGGATTCTGTGTGGATCTGACAATGTACTGATGATGTACTAGGATCTTGTGTGGGTATGACGATGTACGGACATTGAACTAGGATCCTGTGTTGATCTAATGGTGTACTAGGATCCTGTGAGGGTCTGCAATTTGGTATCCTTCATGGGTCAGCCTCTTAACAGAGTAAGATGATTCAGTAGTTACATCTAATCATTTATACTTCTATACATAAGTTATACCTGGTGTGAGCTGAGTCCTTACCTTTGTGGTATTCTTCTTTGTGGTGTACCTGTGTGGTACTTACCTTCATGGTGTTAACTTTGTGGTATTCTTCTGTGTGGTGTACCTGTGTGGTACTTACCTTCGTGGTAATTTTTCCTTCATGGAACAGTTTTACTTTGGTTAAAGAGTTGGTCCTTATGTTTCCTCATGAATGAGATGGGTAATATTTGATAACTTATGTATATGTATGGGCATATACCTATGTAGGGTTTTCACTAGTTTACATGCTTTTTTGTTTATCTTTTATGTATTTTTTGAGGCCTTGAGGGTCTCAGGGTCCCTACTGAGTATCATTATACTCACCCCTATAAGGGATTCGCCTGCACCTTATTGTGTTTGGTGCAGACGACAAACAACACTGATCGAGACTGAGGGTACCGGGACTGGATGGTGCCCAGAGGTGGACCATATGGCATATCGGTATGTAGAGGAGATGGGTGGATTTGGAGTGCTGAGGAGGCGATCTGTACCTAGCCTTCAGGTAGGAACCTCAGAGGATGACCTAGTAGCTGTATTTCTCTTTCTTCAGTTGTATTGTATTTTCAGTTGTACTTGTACCTTTACTATTGGGATTGTATTCCGACCCCTCTTACTTTCAACACTCTTTTTTCTATACAAATTTCTTGTGTTCATATCTTTCCGTGTGTTTGGTTTTGTGTGTTTATAGGTTATAAATGAAATATCTTCCCAGTTTTAGGGAATATGCCTTTCAGTGCTAGTCGCCAACCCCTGGCCTATGGAAGGTGGGCTTGGGGTAGTCACGGCATGAGCCCCAAGGGACGAGTCGTGACGTCTATAACATGTCCATTTTATCACGTGACACCCTAATAGATAACCTATGGTTGAGTTACACAGGTATTATAAAATTAAATTTTAAAAGGGGTAATTATTAAGAAAAGTATTGTTAAGTTTTTTTCATACAAAAGCCCTTCGACAAGCTAATATGATCTCATGAAGGGAACCAAAAAAGTATCCCTAAATCATGTGAAATCCTCTTCTATAGGAATCTTGATTTCATGAAGACTCCCTGACATATCAGCCTAATCTTGAAAAGGACCTTTGACACATCAATTTGATTATGAGAAATCCATTTCAAAATCCATGGGTCCAATAAATATGGCAACGAAGGGCTGATCTCTCCATAAAATTTTATCATGTGATAAAAAGATGATTCTATGGACGACTCATCAGAGGATCATGTGAAATTCATGATGCTCCAAAAACTCAAGGCCATATCTATAATATATGTTCCATGAAATTTTCCATATAACTAAGGTGGAGAGGACTATAAATCCCCCCCGACACAAAAAGACATAAAGGGGAGCGTAGAGGAGAGAGAAAACTTTTCAGAGCATAAATACATACAATCACAAGGGTCTTTTACTATGTAAAACCTAAGGAATGACTTAATAAATTACACAACATGTATATATGTTTCGCATGATCACACTATTGATCACATGTAGTACTTTCAGTGTGCCATCTAGATCATAGAATGGAGTCTCCATGTATCAACTTGGTCAAGTGATGTCTTAACAAGTCAATGCCTAAAAAATATTGAGGAATTTATCTGATAAAGGTTGAAAAAAATAAAATCCTTATGAAAATATGGATATGATAAATTTCATTTGAAGGCATCATGTGCTTCACATGACTTATTCGGATCATGTGACAATACCTAGATATGTTAGCCAAATCACGTGACAACACCTGAACATGTCATCCAAATCATGTGACAGCACTCGAGCATGTCATCCAAGTCATTCCAATTCCTCCAAACACATTAGGAATTTCATGTAAAGTCCTTTGGATATATCAGCTAAGTCACATGAAGTCCTTTGGAAATTTTATCTTAGTCAAATGAATTCCTCCAGACATATTGGCCAAGCCATGATAAGTCATCCAGACATGTCTTCTAGAACATGAAACAACCCTCTAACATGTTAATCCTGATCACATGACACCCTCAGTTGTGTCTGCATCAATTATGAAAAAGTTCCCTAAAATAGTATGTCAAATCATGAAGAATCCCTATGAAGTTTTTCCTTTAATCCTAAAAAGTTCCTTGGACATGTTAGCCTTGTCATATGGTGGCCCCTAGACAAGTCAGCTAGATCATGAAGTAGACACCTCACACATGTCTACTAGACATACTTAGGCATGTTAGGCAGACAACCAAGACATGTATAGACATCCCAAAATATCCCAACCATGTCTAACATAGACCCTCAAACATTCCAATAATGTTAGGTATACACCTTGAGATATGATAACCTTGTATGGTGGACACACTTGGACATAAACCATTTTGAACTATGTCGAATATGATTCCTGAAAAAACATGATACATATGATTCCTTCCAAGGGCCTAAGCTCCAATTGAGCATCTATCTTGATGTAAGTCCCCCCATATCTCAGACACTCTAAACCATGAGGCCCAAACTCTCATGTGGGTTTATCGTTCATCCTCATCCATTAGTGAATTGAGAATATAATTGAACTATGATGACTTGGATTCCTACTATATGTAGGTTATATAGGATGATTTACTAGTTCCTGAACACCATATTAAACACCCCATTAGGGCTTCCCTTGTGCATAATTCTTATATCCATATACAGCGATTCTGATCACTTTACATCCCTTGGCTCTCACACCAAGCATCAATCATATGGGTTTGGGGACTTATAATGATTATATCACTAGCATCTTGAATTTCCACCAGCCAAGGAAACCTTAGTGTGTAATATTCATTTGGAGACCTTATACAATTTCCTGATATAAGTTAATCTAACTTGGTGTAAGTCCCAAAGGAATTCCCTTATTGGTAAACCATGGGGAAATAACCCTCACAAAAATTAATTACCTGTTACCACCATTCAGCGGGTTGGGGGGGTTAGAACTATGATGACTTTGATTCCTATTATAAGAAAGTATACATAGGATTCCTTCCTAAGGATCTGTCTCAATACCCAATGTCCAAGTTCCCTCATATATTTCCTTTCTACATGATGTTAAACTATATGGGTTTGAATTAAATAAACTATGTGGGTTTTGATTCCTGTTATAAATAGGATATGTAGGATTCCACCTAAAGGTTCAATCCCTTCAAAAAAAACACCAATCACATTCATAGATAGTAGTCAAATCCAAAGTTCCTAGTTATATGGATTGAAAATATAAACATATACCCATTTATAAAAAATAATGAGAAATGGATGGATAACCTCAGATACATATAGAAAATCTCATTAATAGAACCCCCTTTACACACAAAAGGATTCAACACCTGATTATTTTATTTGGGAAACCATTACCACATCAGGATTTGAAAGATAGTCATGAACATATCTTAAATATATAAGAGATTCATGGAATATGAAATGATCATCCCTAAAAGGGTGTTATGAGACTTACCTCCCATCCTCTCAACCAATGTGAGTTCTAAGAATCGTTGGTTCTGAAAACCCAATTGACCACATACCTTTGGAAATAAGGTATTTACCTTGTTATGGATGTGGGATCCCTTGAGAGTTTCTATAAGAATGAATATAGTGACCTCAGTTTGAAATCATTTAATGATATAATAATTGAATCATTATAAGCATTAGGTATCCTGTCTCTCTGACCTGAGGTACCATACCATCTCCAAAGGGAACAAAGTTTTTGAACCCTTCATGAATCTATCAATTAAAAAAAATCAGTTGAACATGTGTTGGGACATTTTTTCTTTTCAAAATAAAAATGGTATTCCCGATGTGAAATCATTAAATAATAAAACATAATCATGGTTCCTATGAAATAGTCCATTATCGCCATGAAAATTTCACACAAGAAAATTATTCGAACTGGGAACACGAAAGGATAATTGTGTTACCCATGCATAACTGATTAAGAATTTTTTACACATGTGAGGATGAAATGATTAGTGACCTTGTTCCTTATTGTCTTTGTGATAGTAAAAACTCCTCTCACAAACATCTTGAACTAAGATCATGTCATCATCATGAGAGTGTTACAGAACCTTAGCTACAATATTAACCTATGTGGGTCATAAAACAACCTTACCCACTTGAAGCATTTAGCTTAAGGTGTCGAATATGATAGTTCAAGAATACCACAGACATGGTATGATCTCAACCCTTAAAAATGCATGTAGAGGTCCCCAAATATTGAATCTCACAAGTCTATCTCATTCAGTGAATGCTGCAATGAAATTAGTGGAACCTTTCACCACCACCAATCACTTTGGAAGCCTATCCACAGTGTGTGGAAATCAGAACCTTACATATCATAGAAAGGTGTATCAAGGATTCAACTACAACTCCTTCCTAGTTAAAGAGATGCCTAGGAGGGCCCCTTTAAATCACCATCACCAGTGCCATCTGACGAGTTCCCCTCAGTCACCTATTGAGAGCACCACCCAAAAAATTTTTACCCTTGAAACTCGTGCACAGGTACCAAGGAAGTATCTATAGGAATGGAAATCTATGGATAAATTAGAGTGGGTTAATATCCCCACTTCTACTAAAAAACACTATTTGCATATTTTGGTGGTAGCCAACTAGAAGGCTCATATCCATACTTAGTTGGATCACATATGCTTGCACATTCCTATAGAAAGAATGGGGGAGGAACATATCCCTTCCTATAAATAGAATCCCATCAGCTTATTTTGATGGGAAAATGAGGAAAGGGGTGGTATTATATCACCTATTTAATCAAATACATCTTCTTATATATCTTGGAGACTAATAATGTGCATGAATAATTTCCTACACACACTTTTCTAAAGTTTCACTACATTATAGAAACAACAGAAGAGCTCAAATGATATATTCTATCACTTATAAAGATACAAGGACATACACTTATTCCTATAAAGATATATGGATAATCATACCACAATTATTTGTATGAATAGGTGGCTACTTCAGAGTAAGCACATATTCTTACTCCCATCTAGGAGGATTATCAGCATATTCTGGAAAAAGACAAGGCACAAGACCAAGCTCATATCCCCAATCCAAGTAGGGGTCATGACCTCAGTTTGGAACATGCCTTAGGACAGGCACACATTCTTATAAAAAAACTAGTGGCATACTCCAGAGGAATAGGAACAAGATCATATCCCCATTATGACTGGGAATAACCAGCTCAGTTTGGCACATGCCTTGGGAAAGGCACACATTTCTATCCAAAAATACCAGTGACATACTCCAAAGGCATAGGACTGAGATCATATCTATGATAAAACCATGTTTTATTAGTAAAATATTTTAATCACCTAAGATCAGTCTTATATCCATACCAATGAAGCTACTAAGTAAATTTTAGTAGCTCATGGAAGCCATGTTCATATCCCTACTTCCACCAACGAACGATTGCACTAGTATCCTTTAGATGTTATATAGAAGGAGGTTCATATCCCTTATCCTATTCCATAGGTCTGTCTGTATATTCTGATCAAGAATGCATATTTGAACCAGGATCATACCCCCGCTTCAACCAGGACTATCCAACATATTCTAGAAACTACCCCCATACAGGATAATGTTTCTTCCAGTAATATAGAAACTCATTGGAATACTCCAAAAACTTCTCAATACTGGGCTCATATCCCTATAGAACCAAATGGTTATCAACATATTCTAGTAACCTTCATATACTAGGCTTGTATTCCTGATTAAACCCCAAAGGAAGGTCAAAATATTCCTAAAACAATGTAAAATGAGGCTCGTATCCCTAATATACTAAATTCTAGTGTCCTTGAGGATCTTCGACACATATCCAAAACACTTCAAGGTGTCCTAAACAATTCAACTAAAGTAGAAGCAGATCACTATTTAGATAGTCCTCCTCATAGTAGTGCATAGATGGATCACAATGACTCTACTTCTGACATCCACTGTGGCCAACCTCCCTATGGTGATATCTATCCAAGACGAGGAAATCCTCCCCTTCCCCAAAAACCTTCATATAGATAAATACTCAAAACTCTAAAAACTCCCTATAGATAAGTTCTCAAAAACACCATGGTTAACCATATATAGTTCCCCATAAAATATCAGATGCACTTCACCTCAGTCAGTAGGAGATCAAGAGAAGCAATCTCTATATTCTGATTAGGTGGAGGCATAAAAATCTAATGAAGAAGAATTTGACATTGATATATAGAGAGAGTTATTCAGAAACAACCTCCCAACAATGTTCTGGAATTTCTCCACTTTTGAATATGATATCCTAGATAATCTAGAGAAGTAGGTCATATATTACATACTCTAAAACATGTGGGAGAATCATCAGTGGTTACAAACTAGACACCACTATTATCTAGGATTTAAGGGTCACCATCATACTATACAATACTCTATTGTACAATGGACCTAGCTACTATATATATGGATCGAGACCCAAGAATGTAAAAGCATAGATAAAATCTATAATTAATTTTCCACTATTTC
This sequence comes from Viscum album, assembly GCA_963277665.1. NCBI lineage: Eukaryota > Viridiplantae > Streptophyta > Magnoliopsida > Santalales > Viscaceae > Viscum > Viscum album. The sequence goes on along the minus strand of OY728151.1, from coordinate 1,360,146,936 downwards.
ACCACAATTATTGTCACGAACCAACCCGGGTCGACCCTGAACCGGGGTCTCCCGAGCCGGTCCGCGGCAAGTCCCGAGGGGCGTTCCCGATCCCCCCGGGATGGCAACCAGTGCCGGGCATTAAGACTTGATCGTTGGGAACGATTTCAGCCCAAAACAAAAGTAAATAGAACAGAATAAATAAACACTAACAGCGGAAAAGAAATAAAAGCCACACAACCACGTACCTCCATGTGACCTCTCAGGTCACCACCCAACTAGAAAGCAACCTCGCTCCAACACTGAGCGACTCAAAACAGAAGACCTGCGACTGAAATGGTAAAAGATAGGCGTGAGCACAAAAGTACTCAGTAGGTGAGCCCCACAACAAATCCCAATGCACCGCCAGTAAATAAAGAATCTACATAATCAAGGTTTGAACTAAAATGTATAAAAGTAAGTTTTCACAATGCTTTTCTTAAAAATCAAACACGAGACATTTCCCTTATTCTTTTTCGAAAGGTAGTTCCATTTCATCAGTTTTAAACTCATTCTGAAAAGCAAGGTGTTACATTTTCAAATCAAACCCAAAGCGAATAAAACATTTTCATTTGAAAACCATTTTTCTCAAAGTCTAACAGTATAGGATGTGAAGTATGACTGAAGGAAAACAAGCAGGGAAAACAAGTGCAAGTAAAGGTAAACGGGCAAGGAAAACCAAGTGCAAGTAAAATCAAACCAGAAGTTATCAGCAATAACCATGGGTGATCCTGAACATCCCTAGAAAACCCCTGGACGTACTCGGGTTCAGACTACCTGCCGGCATGGTACTCCATAGTCAATAACCAACTGGCCGCCCTAACAGCCAACCAGTGGCACATCCCTCCTGGCCTGTCTGTAACTCCAGGGGGTACTAACCCGTCTAATCAGGGTTAGCAAGCAACCGTCACTCGATAATCTACAAGACGCCCAGGAACCCGTGGTAGTTTAGTAACACTGTGTAAGTGGGAGACCCTCGCACGCGTGACTCATCTCACCGCACTTGCCAACCCCTTACACGGACATCACTACACGACAACCCTCGAAGGGAAGTCCCCCTGTAGAAATGCCCTCACAAGTACGTATATATATATATATATATAATCACTTCACATTTGATAAAGTGCCAACCGGGCCGTCACATCATTTACACTTTGAACATCTAACACTAAAACATTTCCAAGGGACATGACATACGCCACACGATTGAAAACCAGAAACGCACTTAGAACATTATTTAAGAAACTCAAATCAGCATCTCAAACCTGAAAAACGTTGGTATCACAAGTAAGAAATCATTTTCCAAGTTCCAAACGCACCCCACTTTTATCAAGAGCCAAACGGGCCTTTAAACACCTTTTGAAAGAACACCATTTCCAAAATGAAATCCAAACTTTTGTTCGCGTAACAAAGGAAAACATCTTCCATCAACCAAGAGCCACACATAAAGTTTCCAAAACAAGTTCAAAGGTCACACGACGTTTTCTCTAACCAAGGTTCTAAGAAAACACCATTTTCCATAAACAATACATCTACTAATTTACACACGCCAAAAACATTTCAAAACACAATTTAACATGACTTTCATTATTCAGGAGGAACCATTTAGCAATACTACCATGGAAGCACAAAACTAAATCCAAGAAGAACACTTTCAATGAAACACTAGAATTAAAAACGGCTTTTATCATCAGCAGATCACCACACTATAAAAACTACTAAATATTCTTTTAAATTTACTGAAATTCAATTAAAGGCAAGGAATAAATAAATTCTTAATTTAAAGGCGAGTGCAATGGGAGACCTACCTCAAGATCCAAGCGCGATGGTAAAACGACCTTGGAACCAAGGCACGATGACACGACGTGTGTCCGAAGCCACGTGAAAAAGTTCAACACTCTCGAAACTGAGGCGCGGAGACGGCAGAACCTCAGAAACGTCCTGCGCGGGTCCTAAAGTCTTAAACCTACCAAAAACAAATATAAATTGGTGAAGAAAACCCCTAACAAAGCACAAGTAAATGCCAGAGTAATAATAATAAGAAAATAATAATAATGATAATATTATTATAATGATAATAATAGCATAACCATAATAACAATAACATAACAAAATAATAACTTAATAATATTAACTTGAAAATAATAATACTAATAATAATCTTAATCTTAATAAAATATTAATATTAATAATAATATAATAATAATAACATACTTTAATAACAAGAATGATATAAAAAATAATAATTTAATAAGTATATTAATAATATAACAATAATAACAACAATAATAAGAATAGAATCATATCAACATAATAATAATATAATAATAATATAATCACAATAATAATAATATTAATATTAATAATATGATAGTAATAATAATAATAATAATAATAATAATAATAATAATAATAATAATAATAATAATGTAGAATTAATAACAATAACATAATAATAATTTTTAATAATGATGCAATAATATTAATAATAATATTAACATAATAATAACAATAATATTGATAGTATAGTAATATTAATTGTAATATAATAATAATAATTATAATAAAACGAAACCAACAAAAATAACAAATAAAAAAAAAAGAGAACTCACGCAGGGGGGGAGGTCGGGTGTGCGGGACGGCGGAGGAGACAGGAGGAGCGGGCTGGAGAGGTCGGCGGGGCGCCGGCGGAGGAGGCGCTGGTCAGCGGCGTCACCGGAGGGAGAAGAACCAGGCGCTGGAGGGTTCGGCCGGAGGCTGGCCGTCGCGCGGGAGAGAGAGGACTGGGAGGCTTGGGTCAGGGGAGGTGTCGGACGCGGCCGGGGCAGGGGGTGCGGGCCGCCAGGAGGAGGCCGCGTAGAGGAGGGGTGAGGCCGGGTGCGGCTGAGAGGAAGGAGGGGGGTGAGCGGGAGAGCTGGAGCAGGGGCGTGCCGGGCGAAGGTTCGCCGGGAAGAGGTGGGAGGTTGGCGACGGGAACAGGGTCGGGACGGCGGCTGGAGTGGCGCGGCTAGCGGGAGGACGCGCGGCGGCTGGGTGCACCAACGGAGGAGGCTGGCGTGGGCGGCGGTTCGTGCGGACAGGCAGCAGAGGGCGACGGGAACAGGGTCGGGACGGCGGCTGGAGTGGCGCGGCTAGCGGGAGGACGCGCGGCGGCTGGGTGCACCAACGGAGGAGGCTGGCGCGGGCGGCGGTTCGTGCGGACAGGCAGCAGAGGGCGACGGGAACAGGCGGAGGACGGGGGAGCTCGGAGGCCACGCACGCAGGAGAGCTCGGGCGTCGCAGCGGAGGGCAGGGGAGAAGCGGGGCGGGGCGGGCGGAGTGTCGCGATGGAGGCGCTGGCGCCGGAGGTCGGGACGGAGGTCGGTGCGGCGCCGGACGAAGGGGAGGCCGTGGACGTCGGAAGGAGGAGCTGGGCTCGGGACAGGGAGAGGAGCAGGCGGCCGGAGTCGGGAAGGTCGGCGCAGCGCTGGGTGAGCGGGATGGGAGAAGAAAACAGGGGGGTGGCGGCTTCGGAGAGGAAGGGTTGGCTAGGGTTAGGGTAGGTTTACCTTAAGTTTGTATATATATATATATGATAAAAAAAATAAAAATTATAATAATAATAATAATAATAAAACATATAATCTTAATAATAATAAAACTTATATAATAATAATAAAACTTATGTAATAATAATAAAACTTATAATAATAATAATAATAAAATGTTATGATAATAATAATTGCTTTATAATAATAATAACAAACCTTCATAATAATATTAATAATACTTTATAATAATAATCATAACAATAAAATAATTAAAGTAAATAAAAGGTTGTTAATTATAATAATAACGCAACTCAAATAATAATAATAATAAAAGGTCAATGTAAAAACTTCAATATTTAAAACGCCGGGTGGACACATCGTCCCCCGGGCCGAACGCACGACCATCGCTAGCGATGCGATGACCGCGCACCGGCGCGAAACCACCAATCACAATTAATCTTCGAAAAATTTAAACCGGGACCAAGAAAAGAGAAAAATTATGGACGTCCGCGGTCGGGGTGTGACAATTCTCCCCACCACAGACACTTTCTGCCCCCAGAAAGTCACCAGGCCGCAAGTCAACTAAAAACCAAGTCTATGCCCAAACATAACTAAAGGAACCAGAGAGGATTGAGAATCTCGGGGATGACCTTACTCAGCACAGGTCACACCCGACCGATTCAAGAGAGAACTGGGGTCCGAGATTGAGGGGAGAACACGGAGGGGTTCTCCCCACCACAAGAACTTAACTAGTGCTGAAAAGAAGACCATTTAAAAAGAAAACCCCGGGAAGGGGGGGGGGGGTCGACGCGGGAACTCCCAATTCAATCAAACCAACTCTTATAGCACGATTAAAACAACACCTCCGTCAAGACATTAAATCCTCGACCAGAGTCAACAACCTTCAACACCAGGGAAAACCTATAGAAAAACATTTGACCGACATCAAATTGGAGACATGATCCACCGAAGTCCACAAAACATAACCACATCGACAACATAACTAAAACGAGGTCAACCCACACGAGAGTCAAACACACTTTTAAGAAGGACACACGATTCGGAATATTACATTCTCACGACAAGTCCGCTTAGATTTATCATAGGACAAGTCCATTGCCACTTTTGAGAAAAACAACACCTTTACATAAACCAGACTACTTGGATTATAATAGAACAAGTCCATGATAACCCCATGGTAAAATAATGAACGTACAACAATGTCAAGACTTAACAGCAGAAAAACAAGTACTAGAAGATCTTGATTGTTCCACTGCTAACATAGAACACAAAGCCTGGACCAAGGCTTCACAACCCTGGGGATTCCTGACTGTGCGCGAGCTTCGCCCCGAGACTTGTGGCTGGGGCTCTGATGGCTGAAGCATCTTCTGCCTCACAGTCAGGTACTGACATTCTCCCATCACAGCTTCCTCTTCAAGTGACGCTTCTTGCAAAACTTCTGCAGATGACCCAGACAACCACAGCGATGACACGTCTTCGGAGGGTTGCGACAAGACGGCTTTAAATGCCCGAAACGACCACACTGAAAGCATACCATCGAACGATCTGATGAACTGGAAGATGGGACCAAAGGGGATAACTCATTGGGGACAGATATCTCTCGCGCCTTTTCCTCACCAGAGGGGGAACTCTTACGAACAACAGGGGATGCTGAAGTATTAGCCACCCGCACACCGGAAACCAACTCAGCCGAGAAAGCTTTCTCCACCAGCTTCTCGAAACAAAGGTCTTTAGGAGGGAGGACACGCTCCTTGATCTCTGGACGAAGACCTCCAGTGAAAAGAGAGGCCTTCATGAGCTCATGCGACGCTACATCTGGAGAAAAGGAAATCAGTTCCTTGAAATGGTCAACATATGCCTTCACCGTCCGTTGGCCTTGTTGAATATGCACAAGCTCTCTCTTTTTCCCCAACTTCACTTCCTCAGGTACAAACCATTGGATGAAAATGATTCTGAAGACATCCCACGTCATTTCACCTTGCGTTGACGGTGGGGTAACCACCTTCCACTGGTCCAGAGCTGGACCCTCGAACAACTCCATAATTGCACGAACCTTAACATTATCGGGAGTTCCCAACATTCTAAAGACACGCTCCACTTCCTCGAGCCATTTCACTGCCTCTAACGGACCCTGATCACCATGGAGAACAGGCAAAGTCTGAGGAGGACTAAAAACTGGGCATGACATATCCGAATCCTTAAAGACCTTTCTGGGCGGCATTTCCTGAGCGACATATAAAACACAAGGCCAAAACCCACATCAAAACGAAGCAACATCAATAAAAGCGCCTTTCTCAAAAATAGTCAGCACCAGGACCAAACAAATACAACACAACCCAAAATAAAATCTCCTCTTTAAAATTCCCTTTTCATTTTTGATTTCAAAACCACCCTTTCTCAAGATCACTTTCCAAAAAACCAATCCACTTTCAAACCAAAAACTTTCCAAAACCATTTTCCCTTTAAAACCAGTTTAGAAAACAAATTCAAGCGTTAAATTTCAACCACACCCAGGTAGTCTTATGAACCGTTGCACATGTCTTTATCCACATTCCATTCATACGTGCGTCAACACACACTTTCCATGCATTCTCACACATGTGCAAACGTTCATAAAGAGGACCTGTGGTTTCACCCCAAACCATTCTGAACCAACTCCAAGCAAACAACAGATTTTTCAAATCAAGAGATTTCAGTTTTAAAAACCCATTTTATATATTTAAAGTCCTTTAAAAGAAACCGGTCCAATTTTCAAAAACCTTTTTCATTTCCAACAACGTACTTACACAGACCAAAACATAAGCAGCAACCAAATTTGCATCAATCACTGAAATGAGGGACTAGTAGTCACGCTCAACCTAGCGACATGGTAGTGAGCCATGTCCCAAGTCATCGTCGACCACTAGGAGGAATCCAAACCGTGTACTCAGACTCCACATGGGTCACTACTCCAGGTGAAGTCACAAAGTAACGTCGGCTTGCCTCCGTTGTCATCTCTCAATCCAAGACAAACCAGAAAAGACAAGGACACAATTCCCGAACTACCCCTGGTAACTCGAGGATCGGTGCGATCAAGAGTTCGCGACGCTCTTCCCGTACCTACCCCTCGAGTTCCGACAGTCCTAATCTCCTTCTACCGGACAACCCAAATAACAAGAACCTCCTTTGATACCATTTTGTCACGAACCAACCCGGGTCGACCCTGAACCGGGGTCTCCCGAGCCGGTCCGCGGCAAGTCCCGAGGGGCGTTCCCGATCCCCCCGGGATGGCAACCAGTGCCGGGCATTAAGACTTGATCGTTGGGAACGATTTCAGCCCAAAACAAAAGTAAATAGAACAGAATAAATAAACACTAACAGCGGAAAAGAAATAAAAGCCACACAACCACGTACCTCCATGTGACCTCTCAAGTCACCACCCAACTAGAAAGCAACCTCGCTCCAACACTGAGCGACTCAAAACAGAAGACCTGCGACTGAAATGGTAAAAGATAGGCATGAGCACAAAAGTACTCAGTAGGTGAGCCCCACAACAAATCCCAATGCACCGCCAGTAAATAAAGAATCTACATAATCCAGGTTTGAACTAAAATGTATAAAAGTAAGTTTTCACAATGCTTTTCTTAAAAATCAAACACGAGACATTTCCCTTATTCTTTTTCGAAAGGTAGTTCCATTTCATCAGTTTTAAACTCATTCTGAAAAGCAAGGTGTTACATTTTCAAATCAAACCCAAAGCGAATAAAACATTTTCATTTGAAAACCATTTTTCTCAAAGTCTAACAGTATAGGCTGTGAAGTATGACTGAAGGAAAACAAGCAAGGAAAACAAGTGCAAGTAAAGGTAAATGGGCAAGGAAAACCAAGTGCAAGTAAAATCAAACCAGAAGTTATCAGCAATAACCATGGGTGATCCTGAACATCCCTAGAAAACCCCTGGACGTACTCGGGTTCAGACTACCTGCCGGCATGGTACTCCATAGTCAATAACCAACTGGCCGCCCTAACAGCCAACCAGTGGCACATCCCTCCTGGCCTGTCTGTAACTCCAGGGGGTACTAACCCGTCTAATCAGGGTTAGCAAGCAACCGTCACTCGATAATCTACAAGACGCCCAGGAACCCGTGGTAGTTTAGTAACACTGTGTAAGTGGGAGACCCTCGCACGCGTGACTCATCTCACCGCACTTGCCAACCCCTTACACGGACATCACTACACGACAACCCTCGAAGGGAAGTCCCCCTGTAGAAATGCCCTCACAAGTACGTATATATATATATATAATCACTTCACATTTGATAAAGTGCCAACCGGGCCGTCACATCATTTACACTTTGAACATCTAACACTAAAACATTTCCAAGGGACATGACATACGCCACACGATTGAAAACCAGAAACGCACTTAGAACATTATTTAAGAAACTCAAATCAGCATCTCAAACCTGAAAAACGTTGGTATCACAAGTAAGAAATCATTTTCCAAGTTCCAAACGCACCCCACTTTTATCAAGAGCCAAACGGGCCTTTAAACACCTTTTGAAAGAACACCATTTCCAAAATGAAATCCAAACTTTTGTTCGCGTAACAAAGGAAAACATCTTCCATCAACCAAGAGCCACACATAAAGTTTCCAAAACAAGTTCAAAGGTCACACGACGTTTTCTCTAACCAAGGTTCTAAGAAAACACCATTTTCCATAAACAATACATCTACTAATTTACACACGCCAAAAACATTTCAAAACACAATTTAACATGACTTTCATTATTCAGGAGGAACCATTTAGCAATACTACCATGGAAGCACAAAACTAAATCCAAGAAGAACACTTTCAATGAAACGCTAGAATTAAAAACGGCTTTTATCATCAGCAGATCACCACACTATAAAAACTACTAAATATTCTTTTAAATTTACTAAAATTCAATTAAAGGCAAGGAATAAATAAATTCTTAATTTAAAGGCGAGTGCAATGGGAGACCTACCTCAAGATCCAAGCGCGATGGTAAAACGACCTTGGAACCAAGGCGCGATGACACGACGTGTGTCCGAAGCCACATGAAAAAGTTCAACACTCTCGAAACTGAGGCGCGGAGACGGCAGAACCTCAGAAACGCCCTGCGCGGGTCCTAAAGTCTTAAACCTACCAAAAACAAATATAAATTGGTGAAGAAAACCCCTAACAAAGCACAAGTAAATGCCAGAGTAATAATAATAAGAAAATAATAATAATGATAATATTATTATAATGATAATAATAGCATAACCATAATAACAATAACATAACAAAATAATAACTTAATAATATTAACTTGAAAATAATAATACTAATAATAATCTTAATCTTAATAAAATATTAATATTAATAATAATATAATAATAATAACATACTTTAATAATAAGAATGATATAAAAAATAATAATTTAATAAGTATATTAATAATATAACAATAATAACAACAATAATAAGAATAGAATCATATCAACATAATAATAATATAATCACAATAATAATAATATTAATATTAATAATATGATAGTAATAATAATAATAATAATAATAATAATAATAATAATAATAATAATAATAATAATAATAATAATAATGTAGAATTAATAACAATAACATAATAATAATTTTTAATAATGATGCAATAATATTAATAATAATATTAACATAATAATAACAATAATATTGATAGTATAGTAATATTAATTGTAATATAATAATAATAATTATAATAAAACGAAACCAACAAAAATAACAAATAAAAAAAAAGAGAACTCACGCAGGGGGGGAGGTCGGGTGTGCGGGACGGCGGAGGAGACAGGAGGAGTGGGCTGGAGAGGTCGGCGGGGCGCCGGCGGAGGAGGCGCTGGTCAGCGGCGTCACCGGAGGGAGAAGAACCAGGCGCTGGAGGGTTCGGCCGGAGGCTTGCCGTCGCGCGGGAGAGAGAGGACTGGGAGGCTTGGGTCAGGGGAGGTGTCGGACGCGGCCGGGGCAGGGGGTGCGGGCCGCCAGGAGGAGGCCGCGTAGAGGAGGGGTGAGGCCGGGTGCGGCTGAGAGGAAGGTGGGGGGTGAGCGGGAGAGCTGGAGCAGGGGCGTGCCGGGCGAAGGTTCGCCGGGAAGAGGTGGGAGGTTGGCGACGGGAACAGGGTCGGGACGGCGGCTGGAGTGGCGCGGCTAGCGGGAGGACGCGCGGCGGCTGGGTGCACCAACGGAGGAGGCTGGCGCGGGCGGCGGTTCGTGCGGACAGGCAGCAGAGGGCGACGGGAACAGGTTCGGGATGGCGGCTGGAGTGGCGCGGCTAGCGGGAGGACGCACGGCGGCTGGGTGCACCAACGGAGGAGGCTGGCGCGGGCGGCGGTTCGTGCGGACAGGCAGCAGAGGGCGACGGGAACAGGCGGAGGACGGGGGAGCTCGGAGGCCACGCACGCAGGAGAGCTCGGGCGTCGCAGCGGAGGGCAGGGGAGAAGCGGGGCGGGGCGGGCGGAGTGCCGCGATGGAGGCGCTGGCGCCGGAGGTCGGGACGGAGGTCGGTGCGGCGCCGGACGAAGGGGAGGCCGTGGACGCCGGAAGGAGGAGCTGGGCTCGGGACAGGGAGAGGAGCAGGCGGCCGGAGTCGGGAAGGTCGGCGCAGCGCTGGGTGAGCGGGACGGGAGAAGAAAACAGGGGGGTGGCGGCTGCGGAGAGGAAGGGTTGGCTAGGGTTAGGGTAGGTTTACCTTAAGTTTGTATATATATATATATATATGATAAAAAAAATAAAAATTATAATTATAATAATAATAATAAAACATATAATCTTAATAATAATAAAACTTATATAATAATAATAAAACTTATGTAATAATAATAAAACTTATAATAATAATAATAATAAAATGTTATGATAATAATAATTGCTTTATAATAATAATAACAAACCTTCATAATAATATTAATAATACTTTATAATAATAATCATAACAATAAAATAATTAAAGTAAATAAAAGGTAGTTAATTATAATAATAACGCAACTCAAATAATAATAATAATAAAAGGTCAATGTAAAAACTTCAATATTTAAAACGCCGGGTGGACACATCGTCCCCCGGGCCGAACGCACGACCATCGCTAGCGATGCGATGACCGCGCACCGGCGCGAAACCACCAATCACAATTAATCTTCGAAAAATTTAAACCGGGACCAAGAAAAGAGAAAAATTATGGACGTCCGCGGTCGGGGTGTGACAATTATTCAACAACTAATCATCAAAACCTCATCAGATATCTATATTTGGGGATGGGAAAAGTATGGAGCAATTCATTTCATCATGTCATCAAAATAAAATAACTCAGATATGGTTCCCTGTAAGGTCATAAATACCGAAGAAATCATAGGACCAGGTAATGAATGGGCATATTGGTAAATACAGTGAGAATTAACCACTTTGAAGATACAAAGATGTTGCGAATAAAGGGATAGGAATACCAACAAACTCTTATGATGGGACCCTCAAAAAATGGAAGCACATTTCAGACATGGAAGCCAATGTTTTGGACTACTTGATATATTCCCATAGAAAATGACTCCCATCATAGGTATCCATTTCACATGGCTCATGCATGAGAACAATTACTCCATATCAAATGAATCACAATAGTATCCACCATAAAAAATATCCATGAGAAAACCTATCCCATGAGAATGGGGAATTTTTACCATCACCTCTACCCTTCTGGTCATCAAACCCTGAGAGGATACAGGAAGTATCAACAATATCTATAAACCAACATCACCCCATAGGGTTGGGGGAGTTTTTATCTCAATCACTTCCACCATGTTCATCACACCCTAGGGTGGTCTTGGGGAAATCAGAGGTGGTTCCATATCAACCCCAACCCATAGGGAAAGAAAATTTATATCTCGATTTCAATCTCAAGATCCATTAGATCCTTAAATTAAATCATTAAATAATCAACATCTAGATCATAAAGTTCTAGTGGAGGCCACAGATCATCCCCATCCAACAATTCTAGGGGAAATTTTATCACTATCATTACCTTGGAAGGAATTAGAATTATCTAGGTTGGGAGGTGAATATTGACGGTCGATATCCCATAGGTTCCTCCCACCATGAGACACACCCTTTCTATTTGGGGCCCGTTTGGTAAGCACAAAAAAAAATACTTTAAGATATCTATTCATAGACCAAAATTGGAGGAACATAAAAAAAATGAAATCAAACCCCATAAGGATCACTATCCAAAATGATCCAATATGGTCAGGTGTCAGAGGAATGAATCTGATGAAAACCTCTAAGGAGGAGTAAGTGGTGAAAAATCACCATACTGCATGGAGAGTAATGAGATAACTACCATTGATCGATACACCTCAATGGATATATTCACTATAAAAAAAAATATTTTATACCAATATATAAATTTAGAGGGACACAATGTGGAAATCATGCCTCGAGAGGTATGCAATTAGGATGCACCAGCTGAGGCTATATGAATATGTAATCAAAGAATGGTCTAGAACCTGGAAACTCTAAATGATTAATTTACACCTCTATAGTAGAAAAATTACATGAATAATGGTAAAGGTGTGGATACATCCCACTCACCATTCTAGAGGATATGAAATTACCCTCATGAAGGAATGAATGTCATTTTATAAGAATGAGATATAAAATCTTATATATATTAATAAATAACTACTAAGGGGAGACATTCCCACTGGGTATCATCATAAACAATAAGTAAATATTCCCCCTCCCATACATTAATAGAGAGACAATCTACCTGCAGAAGATACATTTAAGCATCAAGTCAGCTTTGGATATGGGAAACTAGTCTACATAAATGAATAAGTTAAGGATGATCATAAATTATCTCAATTGAGGTAACAACCTCTCCCCTATTAGAGTGATCATTCATTCATATCATAGATAAAAAATAAATGGGACATTTAAAATGTACACCTCATCAATCCTTAATCCTTATAGATAGGAGGTGTTCTAGATAGTGGTACCTACAGAACTCCTTAAATACATTAAAACTATATCCTCTTGAATGGAAGTCATGGAAGGGTGGCACAAACTCGTATTGATCGAAAAAAGGAATATCTCAAATGTGTGTATAAAATTTTTCTCCCACCCAATTTTGTAAAACATATCTTCTCAACATTTGATAGTGTGGTAGATCTAAAACAATATCTCACTCACTTCGTGTCTTGATGTGGCATGATGATGAGACCATGAGATCTGTAGGAGGAGACCGAGATGAGATATTTTATACAATATATGATAGGGATATCATTTTTTTGGTACAACAGCCTTCTAGTAGGATACATTTTAGAAAAAAAAGATATTCTTCATTAATTCCTTTATCAGTACAACTCTATGCTAAGGAAAATTAAAATTTTCAACCTCACAAACTATAAAAAATGCGAAAAGGATTAGTTTTTCAACTTCATTTCTTGATAAAAAGGTATAAAATATACATTCAGTATCACTCAGGAACACTATGATGGAAATATTTGGGATGGGATACAAACACCTTTGATCTTGATGAAGTATCTGAGAGGAATCCATGGGTTCATAGATACAGAACAATGGCTAAAAGATTTGATTCATAGGACCTGAGCTAAATCTTATCCCATACCATTAGCATAGAGGAAAAGGCTTAGTAAATTAGAGACTACTACTATTACCATCATAATAGTATCAATTCCTATCTAAGCACTTAAGTAGGCCCCAAATCATCTATCACTTCCCATCATATAGAATCATTAACAAGATCACCCTCAACCAGAGGCAAATAGAGACCAAGATATCCTATGATATGAGGAATGGATGAATAATGTGTATTCCTTTTGAAATGAAAAAATACCTAGTTACTTCCTGTTAGTCCTATAAAATAACATACTAAAGCTACCAGAGTCCAGGAAATCCAATGGCTCAACCTCACTGATTATATTGACTACTTCCCTTTTCAAAGGAGGTAGGGTCACACTATCTATGATTGATTTTCCTTCAAATAATTCCTCAAAATAACGGATGATTATATATAGGTGATATATTATAATTCCCCAAAATAGGTGAATTTTTTAACCATTCCCCAACCAAAGAAGAGGGTGACTGGTAAGAAGTCCCAGCCAGGTGTGGATGGAAGTTCGATAACTGGTTGACTCAAAAGACATTTGACTGAGCCCTTTCCACCCTAAGAGTACAGCTTCACAAACTAACAATGATCTAAAAACATATTGAGACATCATTGAATACACCTATGAAAGGAATATATAATTACCATACACAAGAAAATACACATGAGAAAGAGTCATATCAAGCTACCATACAAGCTTTGACTATAGAAGACTTATTTCATTCAACATTTTAAGAATGGGAACCTCCCCACAAAAATAAAACCTCATTGGATGAATAGATCATTTTTTGTTCTCTTAACATAGTTTACTTAATAGAGCCATTCTTTGATGATCGATACACCACTAATTATGAGTTCCCCATACCCATCTGAAAAGATGGAGGTTGAGGACACAAAATCCAAGGATACAGGGGATGAAGTGGGTGTGGTTGAACCCAATATTTCGGTCACGTATCCATATATTCCATATGTTTAGCTAAGACCCATGGGAAATAAATCCAAAAATCACAAAAGTAAAATGTATATTCCTTAGATCCCACCACTAATCATTTACTCTCAATCATCTTACATGAACGACTGGTGAGGGTGTGATTTTCTGATCATCCCAGACAAAGTAGAAGGCCGACATGATCCAAAATCTAGTAGTATATTCTACCTTGGAATTTTCTTAGGCACTAAGACCATCCACCTAAAACACTATAACTCTTGAGCCACGTAATTGGGGAAAACCCCACTTTGGGATGAGTAGAACTATGGAAAAAATTATGAAATTATGAAGCATTTGGCAGTTATTACATCCAAACTCTCAATCTTGGATGCTCTCTATCTTTCCAAAGAACTCATCAAGGCCCACCAAATCCCATAGAAGTTTGATATAGAAGTCATTGTTGCATAGGTTTACCAAGTGGAGACTCTTTCATCCAAATTTCATATCACCATATCATTCATATAACAAGATCATAAAGAATATATCTAGGGACATATCAGACCTCTATATGTTTCAATAATACTTGATACTATTGTCATATGAAGGATATATTTGAAAATTGTTCTAAGATCAACCTCATATTGATTCAGACTCTCCAACATTTGTGATATATTAAGGAGATTTATCTCCAAAAAGCTAACCATTAATGGGTATGAAAAGAGAGAATAAAAGCCTCTTGGGAAGATCAATCTTATGGATCAGTTTGAGGATCTCACATGTCATGATATGTTCATAGTTATTCATTAATAAATGACATCTAATGTCCTACTTGGAAGACCTTGGATTCATATCCATGTAGTAGTGCCTTCAAAATTTCATCAATTCTTGAAATATCTCATTTATGGGAACGTTTGAATACTATATAGTGAAAATTCCCCCTTTGATTTTTTTGTAAAGAAATATATACTAAAGTAGGTTTATACAAAAATGAATGAAAAAAACCTGATGGTGGATGAGGATATGAAATTTACAACCCCCAATGGATTGGGGACCTCCCCTGTGAATCCTTAAAGCATGATTTGCAGTGATTATGTGCTACCTGTAAAACTGTTTGAGGTAGAAGACATAATCCCAATATGTAATCATGAACCAAAAACTTCATTGTCTCATGTACACGTGATAACAGTTGCATCAAATGGAGTGGATTATTCAAAAGGGGATCAAGATAATTCTCTATTGGGATCTAATAATTCCCTCACATCATCAACAAAAAATTGATGATGCCCCCAAGAAATTCTCTACAAATCAGGATGACCAAGATCCTCCTACCCTCAGTGGCAGTATAAAGGGAAACAATCATCACCATAATCTCTCTGAAATAACACTAGAAGTGATGTTTAGGATAATAATGTCTCTTCCCATGGCCTCTCTTACCTCAATAGTGACTGAGATGCCCCTGAATTACCCACTATGTATGAAAATTTCTCCATAGAATCAGATATGGAAGAAGAAGAGGATGACCTTAGTAATTCCCCACCCACATTTGAAGAACGCGTCATGACCACTATTGATAATATCAGGCATGTGAATCTAGGAACAAAAGAAGACCCAAATCCAATGTTGATTAGTGCCTCCACACCTCTTGAGGAGAAAGATATGTATATTTTATTTCTAAATAATCATCGATACATATTCTCTTGGAAATATATAGAAATTCCCGGGCTGACCCACGATGTGGCTACACATCATCTAAGCTTACCTATTGACCATATATGTTTCAAGAAGGAAACCAGGAGGATGAACCCCTATCATGCTACTAATATATAATTAGAGGTTGAAAATTGATCAAAGACAAATTTTTTTGGGAAGTATAGTACCTAAAATAGATCACCAACATCATACCTATCAAGAAAAATAATGGGTAGATTAGAGTCTGCATAAATTTCATGAAACATAATAGACACTACCTGAAGTACTATTTCCCATTACCAATCATAGAAATTCTGATCAATGCAACTTCTAGATTCCTATATATTTCCTTCATGTATGGCTATTCAGGGTATAATCAGTTAAAATGGACCCTAAAGATGAGGAATACACCACCTTTAGAGTACCTCAGGGGATCTTTTTCTATCATTTCATTCCCTTTGGATTAAAGAATGATGGAACTACATACCAACATGACATGAATTATAAATTTAATCCCTTATTGGGATGAATATCATAATTTTATGACAATGAAATGGTTGTCAAATATTGATAGTGAAGTGATCGCTTTAGGGATATTCAAACAATATTCCACAAGTTGTGGCCACACGGTTTGAAGAAGAATACACTGAAGTGTTATTTTTGAGTAATTTCAGGTAAATTCCTTTTTTTTTGTACAAAACTATGTCATTGAGGTCGATTAAAAAAACTAGTGCAATACTAGAAATGTTACCCCCTCAGAATCTTAAATAATTGAGGGGTATCCAAGGGAACTTCACTTAAGTTTGACATTTCACAGCTGAACTGTCTAGAAAATATCACCATTTCACCTAGTCAATGAAGAAAGGAGTTACCTACCAATGATAAGAGGACTTCTAAAAAGCCTTTGAAAATCTCAAGAAGTAATTACTGGACCCATTTATTTTTATTCCTCCGGTGTAAGGAAAACTACTTATCTTATTTTTTGCCTCTATATAACAATCGATTGGGGATCTCCTCATATAGAAAAATGATGCAGGGACTGAAAAAAACTTATAATTTCTTAGTTGAATGATGTTTGGTAATGATACCCCATATTCTAATATTAATAAGAATTTCCTCACATTCATATTTTTAGTGAAAAATATGAGACATTACTTGCATCATCATGAATTACACTTAGCCTCTTGTATTAAATTTCTCAAGTAAAACCTTAGTGGACTTATGTTGAATAAGAATTTGGCCTGATTTGTGGTTATTCTTTAATAATATGACATATAGTTTGTGTCATAGAAGGAAGTTAAAGGGAATGACCTGACTAATTTTCTTACAGGACATCCCACCCTAGAAAGCACACCAGTGGACACCAAAATTCTATATAAAGAGGTTTTCTATGCCCATGAAACTCCCTGAACATGGGATATGTATTTTTATGGTTCCTCCTGAAGTCTTATTGGAAGGAGTATAGAAAACCCAAATATCAATCGGGTTTGCCTAGGGATTCTTTTTTGCTTTCTATGAAAAATATATTTTACCCTAATCTTTCTTACTGCTTGAAGGATGCACTAATAATTAGATAGAATACCAAGACCTCATTGTCATCTTAGAGATATCTATATAACTACAAATAGCATACTTGAAAATCAAAGAGGATTCAGATCTAGTGATCAAAAAAATCAATGAAGAGTATTCCATCAAAAAGGAAGAATTTTCCCCTATCACCAATTACATCAATGGACTAATAATATAATTATATTTTGAACCAACATTTCATCATGTACCTTGATCACAAAAATGATCCTGTTGACACACTAGCTAATGCAGCCACAGTCTTAGTTAACCTTGGTCAAGAAGAAATATTTTTCTACTTCATGCACAAAATGGTGGTATCATCATTCATTATTTGTGACATGGAAGAAATCAATCAAGCAAACCCTACCCTATAGGATGATGAATCAATATCCACCCCTAGATGGATAGAGACCATAGTCAATTATATCCAAAATGGGACCCTCCCATTAGATCGATCCAAACGGAAATAGACTCAATGTTGAGTAATGAACATTACCCTTTGAGATGGTCTAAGTAAACAAAAATCCATCTACAATAGAGGATTTGATGGAATCCTCCTCAAATTAATAACAAAATGATATATTCTCACCATCATGGAAGGATTCCATGTAGGCTCCTACGACAGTCATTGGTTTAGGACCAGACTCTCCCACCAAATTAGAAGGCTTGATTACTACTTTAAAATAATGGTAGAGGGCTGTGTGGAATTGACCAAGAAACTTCATTCATTCCATATTCATTAAAACTTCATCAATCAACCCCTGAATTTGTTACATGTCACTAAAAATTGTTGGTCATTTTTTGTATGGGGAATAGACATTGTGGACCCATATCCCCAATCCATATCCAAGAAGTTTATGTATATCCTTATTGCTACCGAATTCTTTTCCAAAATGGGTTAAGGAAATTCCCCTCAAGGAAGTTGTGATAGATAATATCATTAACTTCTAAAAGTATAATTTTATCCCCAAATTCAATATCCCTCACACGATAATTATGGAAAATGGCACCAACTTTTGTTTTACTGAATTGATGAAATTGTACTAGGAGTACAACATCAAGCCCAACCATTCCTCCCACTATCATATTATAGAAAATATACAAATAGAGGCCTTAAATAAGACTCTATCAAATATAATCTAGAAAATAGTGGACAAGGACAATAATTATTGGCTAGACAAACTTATTTGCGCTTTATGGGCCTACCGTACCACCACACACACTACCACAAAAGAAAATACACATTCATTGGTTTATCAAACCAAAGTATTGTTACCCATTGAAGTTCAGTTTCCCTCACTTCATATAGCAATCTATGGACAACTCTCAGATGATGAGAAATCAAAATACAAGCTAGATGAGTTAGAAAAACTCGATGAGAAAATGTTGTGTACACTACACAACCTAAAAGTTTATCTGAATCGGATCACATAGGCCTTCAATAAAAAGTTATACCTCTACTAATTCATATAAGGAGAACTAGTATTGACTCTTAGAACCCCAATAATACTAGGAAATAAAACTAAAAATATAGAACTCAAGTGGGAAGGTTTTTACATCATACATAAGGTCTATTCCAATGGATCTTAATAATTAGAGAAAATGGATGGGGAACCCGTTACACCCCCAACCAATGAAATCTATCTCAAAAAGTACTTTACATAGCTTCCATCAGTACCCCAAGTCATGAAAACAAGAATTTAAATTTCTAAACATCTTTATTCCTTACAAAATTATGTTAAACTACATGGAATAAATCCTTACCACATTTTATTAAACTACATGGATGAATTCCTTATCGCGTGACATTAAACTATAAAGAAAACATTATTTTGCGAATGCTTCATTGCACATGTGATAGATATGTGCAAATGAAATATGACGTACTCCCATCCTCGTGTGTGATTAAGTTCCACTTAGGTAATATTTCCATTTAAAAACTATGTTTGGATTGATTCCTACTATTACACGATATGTAGTGATGCCTAGATCTCAAATCCTAGGTCCAAATACAATATAAACAGAAAAATGACCCTATGCATATAGGTGAGACCTACATGGGGTGTTTTCTATTCAAGAACTACATATGTATTGATTCCTTCAATCACATGATATTACCCCTCTATGTATGTGTTATACCTACATGGAGAGTTTTCAATTCATGAACTATGTGTGGATTGATTTCTGCTATCATAGGATACATAATGACACCTGTATCTCAAATCCTAGGTCCAGCCACAATATAAATAGAAAAAATGTCCCCTTTACATATGAGTCAGGCCTAAGTAGAGAGTGTTTTATTCAAGAACTATGTGTGGATTGATTCCTTCCATCACATGATATGTAGTGATTCTTAGATCTTGAATCTTAGGCCCCACCACAATATAAATGGAAAAAATGACCCCTCTTCATATGGGTTAGACCGAGATGGAGAGTTTTCCATTCAAGAACTACATGTCACTTGATTCATGATATCACAAGATACATAATTATGCCTATATCTAAAATCATGGGTCCAACTACAATATAAACAAAAAAATCCCCCCTCTGCACATGTGTTAGACCTTCGTATTGAGTTTTCCATTCAAAAAATAAATGTGTCTTGATTCCTTATATCATAGGACACGTACTGATGCCAAAATACCAAATCCTAGGTCCAACCATAATATGTATAAAAAATTCACCCCTCTCTACATATGGATTGGATCTATGTAGGGAACCATTCAATAAATACATGTGGCTTGATTCTTACCATCATAGGATATGTAGTGACACATAAATCCTCAATTCTAGGCCCAAACATGAGTTATCATCACTCCCAATAATCTTCTTCCATGAGAGTTAGATCCATATAGAGATAATTTTCCACAATAAATTGTGAACACCCCCATATATTCCACATCACGTACTCTCATGTGTCTTAATTGACTGTATAATTATCCCTTGTTTCTCACGCCGATCATGTCTCATGTGATCTTATGGAACCTAGAAAGGGGATATAGCCAGCGCGACCAAGATATGTCTTGAAAAGGGAACCATTTACTAATTACATGATATTAAACTACAAAACCATGTCCTAGTCACATGGCATTAAATTTCATGAGAACATCCTAGTTGCCTAATGTTAAATTGAATGACAAAAAGTCTTTATTCCAAATAGATCACCTCCTGATGACTGTGTATTCAAGAATTTCATGTCTTATCCCTTTTCCCTGAAATTGTTTTATATACATGTTGTCATATCCTTAGGATGCTTGAACCCTTAATGAATATTACATTCTCTATGAAAAAAATTAAAATATTTGACATATGAGTTGATAGAAACCAATTCCTCATGTTGATATTCTTCACCCGGAATCCCACGGACCTTGGTATCTCTCACTCCTAGTTATTCTCTATAAATAACTGGTAATAGGAACTAGATAATCCAAAGGCAAAACACTAGGATTCTATTGTGAATAATGAAATGCCTTTAATATTTTACTTAGTGGACGTTTTGATCCTAGAGGAGAGGACCCACATAAACCCAAGTGTTATTATCCAGACTGTGTGGAATATAGGTTTCCTCAATTATTAATGGTTGACCTATACCCACTGGTTTCCACTTCCAATATTCTTGGGTTATGATTTAAACTCCCCATAACCCAATTATTCAATTGGATTTGGATACCCTCAATGATACTCATCTATGCATCATACCCATTTCCGAATCAATATTATTACATTGCATTCTAATACACTTTCAATTCAGGGTATGTATCCCCCATGAAGACCTAACTTCTTTAAGATTCAAAATTATTTTGGATAACCCCTTTTCAAAATTCATGTCATAGATACATATCATCAATTTTCCCCACATCCAAGAGGGATAAAAAATAACTCAACGGATTATTCATTTATATTCTAAGTCTTGGTTCCAAGACTCTAAAATTTGTGGAATTTATATTAAAACTACATGTGTCTTGATTATTATTACCATAGAATACATAGTTATACCTAGACCTCATTTCCTGGGTCTATCCACAATGCAAAGGATAAAAATTCCCCTTCCCTTGTGTTTGTGTCAGACCTGTGCAAGGGATTCTATAAAATCAGAACTATGTATGGATTGATTCCCATACTATGTGACACATAGTGACACCAAGATCTTATATTTTTTGCTCATCCATGAAAAATCTAGGGTACATGAAGTTAAACTACATGACAACATCCTAGTCGCATGACATTAAATTGAATGAAAAGAGATATTCGCATCGAAAAGATCATCCCTTATGATTGTATACTCAAGAATCACATGTTTTATAACTTTACCTCATGATGTGTTCAATACACATTAGGATATCCTATAGGGTTCTCGAACCCTTATTGAATATTTTGTTCTTTATGAACCAACTTCATATCTTCAATATCTGAGCTCATACCAACCAATTACTCAAGTTTATATTCTTCTCTTGAAAACCCATGGACCTTTGGCTCTATTTCTTGTAGTCCTCCCCTATATAGAACTAGTAACAATGACTACTTATTCCAAAGGGACACCACTAGGATTTAATCGTTAATTATACAATGCCTTAGAGCTTTCTCTTAGTGGATGTTTTGGTCCTATAAGAGATACCCACTTAAACCTAGGAGTTATTGTCCTAAATGTGTGTAATATGGGCTTATTACATTATCAATGGTAGAACTATACCCACCGATTTCTAACTCTATTTAACTTAGATATTCTTGGGTTATGATTCACACTTCCCATAACCCCACTGTTTAATTGGATTTTAATGTTCTCAAAGTCACAAATATGTGCCTCACAACCATTTTCAAAGCAATATTATGACATCAAATCATTGTAACCATTAATTTTATGGAATGAATCTTCTATAAAGACCCAATTTAACTAAGTTTTTCATTCCTATCAGTGATATGTCAAAGTATCATGATTTTAAACTGCCTAAAAATTTCTTAGTTTCATGGCATTAAACTGCATGATATATCTTCCATCCTATAAAACCTAAAATTACTTAGAGTGGGATATCCTATCGATGAATCTGTACTATGGGTGAATTTTTTACCTCCATAGTAGAATTAAGTATTGAAATTAACTATCCCTACATATGATCCTTATCTATGTAGAGTACAACTTAGCTGACCTTGATATCAAGACTCACTAGGGGAAGAAGATAAATAGACCCTCTCTCTTACATACGAGTAAGATCTACACAAACAGATCTTTGTAAAGAAGATTACTATGGAATGATTATTTATCTTAAATAATTCATAGGAAAACCCAAGGAATACCAGCCATACAAATTTCAATTACCTCGATTTAAAAAGGGCAAATTCATACACACTTTCTCTACCTATGTATGAGTCAGATCTACTGAGGACTTTCTTGTACATGAGATAAATATATGCAAGAAGTTATCTAGAATATGGTTACCCATAAATAAGCCTATAAATGGATAAAATATGTTTCACCCATCTAAATTACCCTATTTAATGAAATTTTCCCCAAGGATATCTTGCACAATTCCACTTTAGTTTCTATATCATTACCACAAGACATTAAACTGCAAGGAAAATGTCTTTGTCACATGACATTAAACTGAAAAATAAATGTTTCCTAACAACATGAAGTTAAAATGTGAATCCCATCATCCATAATCATTCCATATCAAAGGACCATAAGATCCTAACCCTAGTTAATTAAAGTTTAGGGTGCTTCCATAATATTTTTGAGAACCTCATTTCGTAAACCACACTTTGTGTCTTGAGTGCCTTGAATTAACATGAAACTTTCGTGGCCCCTAGAAAAGGACATTGAAATTAAAGGGAACCTTTGTTTTACTATGAATGTATTCCCATAGTTACTTCATATTAGCTTCTGAACATCAAGAAAATGTGTCTCTGCCTTGAAAATGGGCTTCTAATCATTGTGAGACCTGACATCATCACATCAGAGCTCATAACTATAGAGTGATTCATGATCATCCTCAAAATGATTGTACCATAACATTACTCATGATTTTAGAACATTTATCCATGATTTACAATATTCCCATCCTTTTCTTGGGAAGGTGTTTGGGTACTTTTGAAATTGGGAATCCTAATTAGGATGTTGTGTAATACTCCCCTCATACAAGTTCCACGTGCATCATGAACATAAACTGCATGAAATTTGTTCAAAATTGTAAGACCTTAAACATTAGCCATTGATGGTCCAAATAAAAAGAACCTAAACTACCAGTGAATGAGACATAAAAATAGTTAGTCTAAAATCCCACAAAGGGAAGGTTGAGAAAAAGTGAAGTCTCTTCTTGAAACACTGTTCATTTCTATAGTTTAGGAAAAAGTTAAAGTGTAAATAATGGAAATGGGAACAAATATCATAGGGCCCATATGGTGGCCCTAATAAGAGCCAAGTTATGTTTACTGGATGACCAGGTCTAAGAAAAATTTAGAGCTTTCATTTATCACATCTCCTCACTACAATAATTTGTTCACTAGGTGATGACACAACTTTTAGGGTGACCGAATCCTTATTGAATATTAATTTTTTTACAAACCACATTAATTAATTTTAATTCTAAGATTAAACAACCAATTACTTGAGTTCATATTCTTCTCTTGGAACCCCATAGACCTTGGGATCCATTGATTCTAATTCTTCCCTGGAGAAAACTAGTAACAAGGAATGGTTAATATAGAAGTACCCTAGTAGGATTCACTACAGAATTAACAAAATTCCATGGAGCTTGTTCCTAGATGATGTTTGGTCCTAGTGGAGAGGCCTCCCTTAAACCTAGGAGTTATTATACTGGCTGAATTTTAGTCTTCCACCATTATGAATGGTTGACCCATACCCACCGATTTCCACCTCCAGTAAACTCATATATTCTTAGATCATGATTTAAAATCCCCATTACCAGAATATTCAAAAGGATTCATTATACTCAATATTATGTCACTATGTATTGTACCAATTTTCAAAGTAGTAATGTGATATTTCATTATGGAACCTTTCGATGGCCCACACCATACGAATCAGAATCACATGTCATAGGGCTCAAGCTTCCCAACCAAAAACTAAACTTCCCTAGGGTGATAGAGCCCTACATGAATAGCCCTATTATCCATATAAAAATTCATTTTACAAATGTTTGAATCTTAAAAAACCATTCATGGACCTTGAAAAGGAGTGGGGGCCCTTCTACTTTAACATCCATGTAATCCCCATGTGCTCATGCATAAGGGCCTCTAGCCCATCCACTATAAGCATATCCTCCTTGTAGGAAATTTCCTCCAATCCTTGTGAACATAGACAAAACCAGGGTGGAGCTCAGCACCTAAGGGTGTTTTGAAGTCATCCCCATCATGTATTAACTATTCCATATTCATCAATTCAAACTTTTTTGTTATGATTTATATGAACCATATTCAAATTATACATGATGAATTTAAATCCTAATATTTCACTATACATCAAACCAAATCCCAGTGAGGATGTAGGGTGTCACAACCCATCATGGATATTCATCCAAAATGTTTTATACAATAACACAAGGTACCATAGCCCTTCATGATCATTCATTCTTCAAAATATCAATTAAGAATGAAGGGTACTAAAACCCTTCATGGATAATCAATTTTTATAATCCCATCATGGATGAAGGGTTCCTAAACCCTTTATAAATACCCATGTTTCAATACCATCCATAGATGGTCTGAGATAAAATACCTTAAACTATAAAAATGGATGGACCGAGATAAAACACCCTAAAATACAATAATAAATGGTCCGAGCTAAAAGACCCTGATCTGAAGAAATAGATGGTGAGAGCTCAAAGAACTTGAACTACAAAAATTGATGGTATGAGATAGAAGACCTTAAAATACACTAATAATGGTCTAATATAGAAGACCATAACTTTATCAATAGATGGCCAAATCTAAAAGACCCTAAATTATAGTAATAAGTTGAATGAGCTAAAAGACCCTAAACTACAACAATAGAAGGTTCCATCTAAAAGACCCTAAATTACAAGCTATAGATGGTCCAAGATAAAAAACCAAAAAAAACATGAACGATATAATTTTCATGAAATTAAGTACCTAATTAAAAGTGATTCAATTCTCACCAGGTAGAAAATTTGAAAAGGGAACCATGGGAAAAAGTCAAGTCTCTACTCATTGGACATCCAATTTCTGTGATCCAGGAAATATTGATCACTTGTAAAATGTAATAGGAACAAAAAATGTTAGGTCAAAAACCCATAAAATAGTGTCCTGATCAATATAAAAGTCCATTCCCATTAATATTTCTCCATACTAAACTTGGAAAAAATATAGGGAAATAAAATAAAAATAAAAAGTTCGTAGGGATCATTATTTGTCCCTAGAAAAAAATAAAGCTATGATACATAATTCAACCGAATTTGGAAAAAATTAGGGTATTTTATCTCTAAGATATATTTACCTAAATGATCCTTTCAAACTGAATTATCCTGGAATAACCAGAGTAGATACATCAATATATAATATCATGTAGATAGTCATTCATGTCCAATTCTCAAGAGAAATATATTATGATTAAAGCATTCAAATACAAGAATTTGGGATTACTTGGTATTATACAAAGGATTAGTATTTTTAATGATCCATATGATATCAATTAAATGAAATTCTATTCACATAATAAAGGAATGAAATCATGACAATGACAGGTAAAGTATAAAATATTTTTTCATTGATAATTTTTAGAGGATGGAGGAGTCTTCACATTCTGGAGTTTCTCTATGGTTCCTTACAAAAAACATTTGTGATTAGATTACAATTAAATTTGATTGACTGATTTTCATAAATCATGCAGAGCCTAGTGAAAGGTGTCGATTGAATGCTGACATGTCGTACACTCTACTTATTCAAGCATCACGTGAGGAAGAAGAGTCCCAATTAGAGAAGATAAATCTTCACCCACACTCTTAGTAGTTGCTAATAAAGATGATGACATAAAAATATGGGACCTTGCACGAGCTATGATTTCTTCCTATTATGATATCTATATAGTTAAGTCATCCATCAAGACACATAGCTGAGAGACCTTATGGTCTCTCTATTCAAGGGCCTCTAAACCATCTCTTATTAACGAAACTAGATGATTCCTATCATCAAAACCACATATGTACCTATCCTTACTGGACAATTTTTGTTGATTCAGGACAATAAATAGTATAATGTCATATAATTACCAACTATATAAGCCACTAACTCCCAAATACCAAAATATCTAGTGAATAAATTCTTCTTTGTCAGGAATGTTTTCCATGTAAGTCTCTAAAATTAGGGTGTGGATTTGATGCACAATTATCCTTCATGGTATCATCTCCTTTGAAGTAGGGATCTATCGAGCCAATGAGGAATCAAGATAAGGAGTATAAAGAATTTATCCCCACCAGTACCTAATCTATCACTATCACTAAAGGAATACCATCCTTAACAAACCCTATCCTGCTAATGAGATGTTTGCCACTATGGAGAGAGTGTTTAGTTGGAGTCTCCCTCGAGTACTAAATAAACTTAATTAATTCCATAGATAAGGGTATATGGGAAGCATAGGGATTCTCCACTTGAATAATCTATCAATTTAATATACCACTTGGGTATGAATCCATATAAGCCTAGGCATAGTCATAAGACAAGAATATATAGGCATAGATGGGTGGAAAAATGATTTCAGAATTTGTATCTTCGCATTCCATCATATGCCAAAAATTATTGAATAAGATCGAGATGTCATTCTCCCCACACACCAGTAAAGGGAAGTTAGGAAACCATCTGAATATAGAAAACTGGCGAGAAAATCATTAAGGGGTATGTATCTCACATATAATTGATCGTCTATGTGAATAACATGAACCCTATCTTAGAGAGATATTTTATATATACTATCATTGTTAAAACCACTTCCATTATAAAAAATTAGCTTAGTCAGTGGAGGATAGGGCATGAATTTGAAATATTTATGCCAAATCAACATATTGATAACCTCATTGGGACCTAATGGAATCACGTAGACCCCAGAAAAATTCAATAGACTATGCTGGAATGAAACATGAGGAATATTAGTAGTATTCTAATATTTTTAACCCCATAAATTCTCTCTTATCCATAAAAATAATAACTGTAAGGGGATGACAATCCAAAATACTAGAAAAAAGGTATTTGTGATGGTTTAATTGCAATGAAGAAGATAACTATTGAAAATAGTCTTGAAGAAAGAGGTATTTGTGATGGAATTAATTTTTCATTGAAAATAACAATTATTTTCTATTGAAAATATGGTCTGTCAAAAATTCATTTGGAGTGACTTCTCACCATCCTGTGGGAAGCTTATTTGTGATGGATAGTAGCGATAGATTTTTATATCTGTCGCTATTATCCATCCCGCATGAACCTTTTTCATCAGGTAATAATTTTTGCCACAAAAAGAATTGACAAAATTTTTCTTTTACAATGAAATAAATTTCATTACTAATAGACCATCATAATTAATAATAAATTTAAAACACATGAAACCTTACTTATTACCCCCCCTCCCCACTTCTCCCCATCTCGTAGTGCAATGTGATGGTCAACCCCCTATGAAATCCTCCATTGCACTTGATTTTTTATATATCTAGCTTTGAATAATCTTATTACAGATTACTCTTATCTCCTCTTTCATTCTTTTTGAAACTCTTTCGTTTAATATTACATGAATTTGTTTAGGAAAACCCTAGGTTAATAAATTTAACCAATTTTTATGGTTTATTTAGAATTTAGGGTTATTAAAAATTTATTATTCTCTATTTGAGTGTCCATCATGTATACATGAGTTATTCCAATTGATTTAAGGCATTTTACTCATTGTTTAAACTTTATATTTAATATATTTTTTTATGTTTGGTATTTTAGGTTACCGAATGTATATTATTTTATGTTATTATAAATATGTTTATTATGGAAATTATTTAGGTATATCTAATAATGAAAGATTTTATATAAATATATTTTATTTTTCAATTGTATTTTATGATTATTTTGATATTATTTTTGATGAATTATGATAATACTTTAATTGTGGCATTAATGTTAAACCATGTTTTATTTCTATATTATGATTGATTTTCTTTTTTTAAAAAAATCACGTGATAATGTTTTGTAAAAATATGGATATATGTATATATATATATTAACTTATGAATATACATATAAAATTGTTTTTTTAAATGTAATATTATATATATATATATATGTATGTATATATTTATTTATGTTTTTATGTATGTATATATAGATTTCATATGTATATTTGTTTAAAAAAGTGTCAGAATCTACTTGATGTATTTATATTAATTATGAAATCATGTAATATATATATATATATATATATATATATATATTACCTTGGGAATATACATATATAAATTTTTAAGATTTTAAATATATATATGTGTGTGTGTGTGTGTGTGTGTGTTATCATGTGAATATGCATATATAATCATTTTTAAAACACATGTAAGGTTTTTGATATATATATATATGTGTGTGTGTGTGTGTGTGTTAACATGTGAATACACATAAATAAATGTTTTAAAAAATGTATAATGTTATATATATATATATATATATGTATGTATGTATATATGATATGTGTATTTATTTAAAAAAACATATAAAAAATAGCTTGCCTCATCTTGCTTATAAGATCTGCGCCATGGAAGATTGAACATCTTATCTAGAGGCTATCAGAAATATGGGGATTCTCAACTTGGAAGTGTTTTTTATTAGGGCATGGATTTTTTCACCTTCTATTCCCCTCTGAAGAAATCGATATGAGGGCATGGGGTTATGGCTCAATATCCTTCAAACCCAAAGCAATGCACATCCAGGAATTGGACCACAAGTTCAACCCTCTTAAAATTGGTGAATCTTTGGTTCAGACTTAGGTTAATTTTTTTTGGACTAAACTAGATTCTTTGGAATACTAGGATATTGTATGATATTTAATTATCTATAGGCATTCCTATAAAAATGTACAAAGAATCTGAAGTGGACATATATGAGAATTATGCTCGATTCTTGGTGGAATTGGACTTATGTTCCACTTTGATTGATAAATTCTATCTTTATAATGATGAATAAGATCTTGAGTAGAGAATTGAATTTGAAAATTTACCCTGGTTTCGTCCATATTGTAAGGCTATAGGTCATGATACAACAAATTGTAGGAGATCTGTTATTTGTGATTTTTTCTCTATTCATAGACATGATAAAAGATAATGATTAAAAAGAATTAAAGAATTTAAATATAAAAAATCTAGTGTGTCTAAAAATGTTGCTTAGAAGATACCTCAAATTGGGGTTATGAACACCCAGACTGAACTGGATCATGATTAGGAGAAGGAAAAACATTTGGCTCATAATGATGGGCCTAGTGATGATAGGGATAGGGAAAATCACATTGCAGGTTCTATAAAGACTTCCTTTTATATCTGTGTGCAATATAAGTACCTCAATGGTCATCATAACAATTGATCATGGGCTAAAATTGTTGAGTAGGGAAAAGCAGTTGTGGCATAGTTACCTGAAAAACTCTAAACACAAAAACCAAGTCCAATTCTGGTTGTGGTGGGATTTAATGGACATGTGGTAGTAGAGGGGACCAATTCTAGAAATGATTTGGCTCATCTGGATGAACCCTTTGCTAGTAAGGTAGGTTTAACTGAGAATAATACTGAATCCTTTGGGAAATTCTTGAAAAATTATTCTTCTTATAACTCTATTGTTGTTAACAAAAGTGCTGGGAAAAGTCCCATGTATCCAACATGAGATAAATCCTTATGATCCTTCTTTGGACACCACCAAAAGTAAGGATAGTTACTTAAATATTTTTGTACAGTCTGGAAATTAGGTTTTTTCATCACCTGATGAGGCTCTATTAAATGAGGATGTCCAAACTGAAACATGATATGTTTGAACTTTGGCTTCAAATGCTTAGACCTTATTGATTCATAGTCCACTTGTACATGGCATGAATGATCTATCATGTAAATCCAAACCAACACTCAAGGAATGTGTACATACTAATGATGTGTATGTGACCACTTCTATTTTTTTGAAGTTCTTGATTCCCACAACAGTAATTAAGGGAAATCTGGTGGAGAGGGTGCTGCTATCGAACCTCCTTGAGAGGCTGAGGTGGATAATGCCACCTTGGTCCATTCGCCAACGATGAAACCTAGTTCTTAGTAGTAGACATAGGAGATGAATATAATGGAGAGGAACAAATCTACAGTAGAAGAGGATGATATATAATGATATTGGAAACAAGCTAAATCATGAAAATGGGGACATCATCCTAGAAGTTGTGGGAGGGGACGCGGTCGAGCAGACTGGACTACAAAGAAGGATGAGGCACATTTAGAGGATTCTGACTCAGTTGACACTGAGATTGAAAGTATTCTTCAACAAGAGAAAAAATTGGAAACACATTACTCCAGGGTTTGTGGATGAGGGCGAGGTTGAGGAACAAATTAGGGAGCCTTACGAGATGAAGAATGTAGGATTGTAGATAAGATTTAAAAAAACATGGGACCACGTGATGAGGGAAAGGATAACTCATTTAAAACTATCAGCTCATCACTTTGTTTTCTTGATTTTTTTTCAATAAAATGGAATATGACCTACCTTTTAATATATATATATAAATTTTTGAAGAAATTATAAGGTTATATATACATATGTATGTATGTATGTATTTAGATTTGATATGTATATTTGTTTATAAAAGCTTGTAAAAATAAATTTGATGTAAATAAATTTGATTAAGAGATTATGTAATATATATATATATATATATTTTAAGAACCTAGATCCTCTTTTCAGGTATGTTTTTCCTTTTTGGTTGTTTTTGAGAAAAAGATGAGTTTTTGGAAATTTCAGGAGTACACGTCGTGTACTTATAAGTACACACTGTGTACTCGGTTGTTGTGGGTGACCACGTACTGGCCGGGTAACAGCTGAGTACATGGCCATGTGTGGTGACCTAGAGACCGCCTAAACAAGAGGCCGAAAAAGGAAAGTACACGCTGTGTACTTTTAAAATACATGTCGTGTACTTTTTTTTTCATTAAACGGGCCGGGGTCATGTCTAACCGAAAAAACACACTTCTTCTCAACCTATTTCATTCAGGAGCATCCGTACGACCATGGATCATCTCCAAGCCCCTGACTCGCTGTCCATCCTCCGATTCTTCTTCTATCGGTTGCGTTGGAATTGCATTGGTGAGTTCTTCCTTATTCTAGAGCCTCATCTCCTGATTTCTCCTCTCTCATGAGTTATCCTCGATTGAGTGTTTTAATAATTTTTGTAGATCTACGGCGTTCTAGGGAAATTTGAGGCCTGAGATTCAAGTATATCGATCTCACAACACCGAGGTAGATGGTTTGTGCCTTTCTGTAGATAGTCTTTGAGTTATATGTGCAAAAGTGCCCAATATCCTTGTTCGGGGTATTGTGTGTTTATGGTTTTAGCCCTTTTATTTTCTTGCCATGCCTATTTTGATTGGATAGAGGTTAATTGTTGAGAATAGGGTTATTTTTGTTAATATATAGATGTTTTGCCTATGTTTTCTTGTTTTTGACCATTTGGTCATGCCTTGCCTATTAGGCTGCTGCTTTGATTTCCATGCCTAGTATTGTTAGGATGGAGTGATTATTATCTGACATTATATGATATGCTATAGATTGTTTAGCCAAGTAGTTCAAGAGGTTTACCTTGGCTGCCTTATATCGTTGTTCATGATTGACTTACATAGGGCTATGAGAACCTAGTGTAGTAGACCATAGGGAGAATGGACGTTGAGGGATTCTCCAGAGTGTCTGTTTTATGTTACATTGCGAGACCATAGAGGGGTTGGACGTAAGTGATCCCTTAGAGTGTCAGTAGTTCCTCAATATGAGCCACCAGGGGAATTGGATATTGAGTGCTTCCTCAGAGTGCCTTTTAGTTACCGATAAGAGACTATAAGGGGAATTGATGGTGAGTGCTTCCTCATAGAGTCTGTACTAAAGTTGAACCAGAGGGGTTAGACTATGAGAACTTCCTAGAGGGCTGCTTGTGTTGTTTGGTTGAACCATAGGGGTTAGGCAGTGATTAATTCCCATAGGGTTATCTTTTTTGTGATTATCTTCTTACTAGATATATGAAATTTAATGCAATTGAAACTTTAGGATTGTTTACTTTTGAGTGCTTCCTTGTTTACTACTTCTTTTTGATTATTTCCTGCCATATATATTCACTGACTGTTAGGCACAGATCTTGGGGTGGTTTCCTACTGTGATTCTTCTCACAAACTATTTGGGTCATGATTTTGGTCCCAAATAGATTATATTTTTGTAGGTTTAGATAAGGGAAATCACCCTTCTACTTTAGGTACTTGATTTTTGTGGAGCTGGGGGAGCATGGGACCAAACTGAGTCTTGTGATGATGAGGAGATGTTTAATTACTTCTTTTTTACTTAGTTTAGTTTGGTATTCCATCATTGTGACTTTTTTGGATGTTTTCCTAGACTTATGTATCATTAATCATTCATACATATATGTGCTCTAGTTTATTATTCTAGTCTTCTGCGGTTTACTTCTGTATGGTGATATTAATTCTTCCGCTGTTGTATATCTATTTATTTACACTATGCTACTCTGAAAATGAGGGTATAGTTTCCCACTATCACACCCAAGGCCCTCACTGTTAGTCGGTATCTTCTGGCATTTGGGGAAATGCGCTTGAGACCATGTGACCAACCGGGTACGGGGCACCTCTGGGCAGCACCCAGAACTGGGACGTTAAAAAGTGGTATCAGAGGAGGTTCTTTTCTTCTTGACGTACTATTGGAACTTATATCCTGGGATAGGAAGGAAAATGTAATTGGTAATAATCTATGCCCAGGAGTAGCTAACCCGTGTACAGGGAAAAGCCAGTCTACCTTGTTTATTTCAATTTTTATGGTTTTGAAATTTTATAGTTGATTTGATTTCACCATTGGGTGATTCACATGTTTTGTGCTGTTATTTTTGATATTATTGAGGTTCTATTTCTATTTTAACCCAATGAGATGAGGGTATTCCATCTGCTGCGTCATATAGGCACTTTCTAGAAATCACATGTCATGCATTCTTGCCATGCCATTTAGGGTTAATTAACGATTTCATGTTGTTGTGATAGAGGTTGTGTTAGATATGCATGCTATTATGATATATTCCTTGATATAATACCTGCTCTTTGATAGGGGTATTGGATTGTTTAAGTTTTTGTTTGAATGAATTCCAAACTTTTGTTCTTGAGGTTTTACGGGCCCTCATGGACCGGAATTTGGTAGATCATTTCACTTTTATCCTTGTTTATGACATGTATGAGATGCCAAGATTTGATTCGCAGGGATTATGGGCTCTCACAAATTAAAATTTGGCACTCTAATGTTTGTTTCTGTGTTTTCTAGGCATCTAGAGTAGTTTCTGAGGCTTATTGTCCAGAAAAACCTAGAATACACGGCGTGTAATGATGAATAAATGTCACGTGTCCTTATGTTCAGGGAGGAACTATTTTTCTTAAGTACACTCCATGTACTATATGTACACACCATGTAGTATCTAACAGTGTCATTGGATCTATGGGCAGAGACACGGGGTTGGGAAATCTTGGTAGAACACGTCGTGTGCCGAACGTACATGCTGTGTTGTGTTGACCATGTGTTCACCCATGTGACCATTGAAATGGATGGATAAAACTTAATTTATACACGCTATGTCAATTTGAAACATGATATGTAGTGTAACCCATGTATCCGGCCATGTAACGAATAACACAGGTCGGTGAAATATTTCTAGTGCACGCCGTGTCAGGAACAAACACGCTGTGTAGAGTCAGTCGTGTAACCGACCATGTAGTGAACAAAAAAGTTCAGTGGAAATCCTCCCTGTACACATTGTGTTTTTCACTAACATGTCGTGTAGTCTTTTTCTAGGAGAACTGTGTGGCTTAACCATGTAAGGGAACCCGGGCAGGGGAAGAGGATTCAAGAATATTCCATGTTTTTTTACAACACGCCGTGTGTTTAGGGTGTTACACGACCAGTTTAGGTAGAAGTACGCACCCATGTGAAGGATTAAGGGAACACATTGTGTAGAAATTGTACATGCTGTGTATCCATGTTTTGAAAAAAATTGAATGCTTTATTTCTCTCTTTCCCTTCATACACTTCTAGATTTCAGTCCTTGATAATCTTGATCTAAGGTGTGCACTTTACCTTGCAGAGTCATGCCACCGAGACGTCCTCTGGTTGTATGCCAGTTTCAAGGAAGTGATTAGACACTGGACATGGATGATCAGGGACTACCAGTAAATCCTCTAGTTGTGCCAGTCTTGGAACCAGCTGTAGTTCCGGCAATAGGTGATGACACACAGTTTTGAGAGGGATTGACGAGGTTTATGTAGACCTTCCATGGAGTACCACATCCTACCCCGTCTATGGAAAAGTTAACACGGGTTTTCCAATAGCAACATCCTCCCACCTTCACAGAGGAAGGAGGACCTCAGGATGTAGAGTCATGTTTAGAATCCATTCTTTATATCTTCGATCATTTGGAGATGCCTCCAGAGAGGAGGGTGAAGCTCTCTACATATATTTTAAGGGACTCCGCCAAGAGATGGTGGGATGTGATCTCACAGGCGGGACACCAGTAGGTTATGGGTTGGGATGAGTTCTAGTGTGCCTTCTACGACTACTTCTATCCAGAGACCTTGAGGGCTGATCGATCCTGAGAGTTCATGAGTTTGAAGTAGGGTACTCTTTTTGTTATGGAGTATTCTTCTCAGTTTACAGAGCTGCAGCACTTCACGCCCATCCCAGGAGGTGATGAGTTATTCCTGGAAAGGAAGATTGAGGATGGTATTAGGCACGACATCCGATCTTAGGTTTACATCTTCAGGTTGACTTCTATAACTTCTATAGTCAACTAGGTACTGATCAAGGAGTGAAATCTGAAAGATTATAGAGTTGTGAGCCAGGGTGGATCAACATCTGGAGTTGGTATCCCTCCTACTGATAGTCGGATGCACCGTTGAGAGTCTACACACAGAGATCCAAGGAGGCGAGAGACATCATCAGGTATCCAGGTGGTGTGCTACCATTGTGGGAAGAGAGGGAATACGAGGCCAAATTGAATGAGATACTGAGTGGAGTTCTGATTATGTGAAAATATGGGCCATCTTCAGCACTTCTGTTAGGTATTCTCACTAGTAGCTGGTGACAGGGGTTCTTCTATGACTCCTCTTTTGGGAGAAGTACCACCAGTTTCTCATCAGTCAGGGAACTGGAGTTCTTCTGACCATTCAGGCCGAGGTGGAGGTCGCGGTCGTGGTATTCAGTCGCCCAAATTTCATCAAAAACAAGGTAGATTAGCTTAGAGTGGTCAGGCAGGGTCACAGGGCCGTGGTATAGGTCAGACTTTTGCAGTGGAGTAGACCCAGTAGGAGTAGGATCTCGAACCCTCTACAGTTCGAGGTACGATCTTAGTTGCCTCAGTTTTAGATTCTACTCTTTTCGATACAGGGGCTTCCCATAACTTTATATCTATTGCTGTTGTGGAGAGCCTTGGGCTCTGTATCTTTTCTTCTGCTAATTTCTTGACACTGGAAACTTCGTTGGGGAAAAGAATGACTAGAGTACGTTAGTGAAAGGAGTGACCTCTTGAGGTTGGTGGGTGTCACTTTTTTATGGGACCTCTATGTCTTAGAGATGACATGATATGAAATCATTCTTGGAATGGACTAGTTAGTTCCTTTCTAGGATATTTTCGATTGATATCACTGTAGAGTGAGTTTCACATCACCAGATGGCGGATCGTTTCTTCATAATGGAGAATGGGATGTCCAGGCGAGTAGAGCGGGACACGAGCATCATGGGTTGGGAGGAGTAACAACCCGTATTTCTAGTCTATGTCTGGATGAACAAGGGACTTCACATATGGACTTTCCTCCAGTGGTGGATCATTTTAGGAATGTCTTTCCAGAGGAATTTTCAAGTTTTCCTTCGGAGAGAGAGGTATAATTCTCTATTAAGCTTGTTCCAGGAGTGACACCGGTGTTTATTCCTCCTTATAGGATAACTACACCAGAGCTGCAGGAGCTCATGAAGCAGTTGGAGGAGTTGCAGGCAAAGGGTTTCATCCGACCCATTACTTCTCCTTGGGGTTCACCTATCCTGTTTGTAAATAAGGTAGACGGTACCCTCAGAATTTGTGTTGATTATAGGAAGTTGAACCAGTTGATGGTCAAGAACCGATATCCCTTGTCAAAGATTGATGATATCTTTGATCGGCTTCGAGGAAATCAAGTGTTCTTGAAGATTGAATTAAGATCTGGTTACCATCAGTTGCACGTTAGACCATCTAATATACCTCTTACAGCCTTTCAGAGCTGGTATAGTCTATACGAGTATGTGTTTATTCCATTTGGTCTCACAAATGCACCTGAAGTCTTCATGGCACTAATGAACCGAGTGTTCCATCCATACGTGGATTATTTCATGGTGGTCTTCGTGTACAATATCTTGGTGTAATCTCACACTCGACACAACCATTCCACACATCTTGAGATCGTTCTGAGTACACTTAGAGAGAATCAATTATATGCTAAGCTCTCAAAATTCCACTTTTGGATGGACCAGATTCACTTCTTGGGTCATGTTATCTTAGAGACAAGAGTATCAGTAGACCCAGAGAAGGTGAGAGCAGTAGTTTCCTGGGACCATCCGAAGAACGTCTTTGAGGTATGGAGTTTTTAAGGGATGTATGGATACTAAATATGTCTCATACAGGACTTCTCATGCTTAGAAACACCACTGATGGGTCTGACTAAGAAGGGTAAAAATTACTTGTGGTCAGATTCTTGTGAGTCAACCTTTTAGGAGCTAAAAGGGAGGTTGAATTCAGCCCCGATACTAGTTTTTATAGAGCTGGGCAAGGGATATACTATGTACTGTGATGCATCAGGTATCGGGCTAGGATATGTGCTTATGAAGGGAGAAGGAGTCATTGCGTATAGGTCTCTGCAGTTGAGGCCACATGAGAGAAATTACCCGATGCACAATCTCAAGTTAGCTATAGTTGTTCATGACTTATGTCATTGGAGACATTATATTCTAGGATATGATTTTGTGGTTTTCACTGAACACAAAAGTATAAAGTATATCATCACTTAGTTTGACCTAAATTTGAGACAGTGAAGGTGGGTTGAGTTCCTTCAGTCCTTTGACTTTGAGCTTGCCTACACGTCTGGGAAAGGCAATACAGTGGCTGATGCATTGAGCAGGAGGACACAGATACATGCAGTTCAAGAGTCCAGAAGTGAGTGGAAGCTTATGGATCTATTCTCTAAGAATCATTTTGAGGTGCACGACAGATAGGGGTAGAAGTTTCTTTCTTCTGTACCTATTACCTCTAATCTACTTGATTGAGTGCGAATGAGGAAGCTATCATATTCTGAAGTCCTAGTCCTACTGGAGAGCATGTCAAGAGAGGACCCTATTCCTAGATGGTCCATATGTGAGGATGATATATTGCATTTTCATGAGCACATATGGGTGTCAGCATACATACGCGAGGAGAAAATGCAGGACTTTCATTCCTCAGTTTGTGCAGTTCATCCTAGTATCACCAAGATGTATCATGATCTACAAAATCAGTATTGGTGGATAGGTATGAAGAGAGATGTTGCGGGTTTTATCATGAGGTGTTCCACCTGTCAAAAGGTGAAGGTGGAGCATCAGCGACCAGCAGGGCTTTTGAAGTAGTTACCCATTTCCGAGTGGGAGTGGAATGATGTCGCGATGGATTTCGTGACAGGTTTTCTGAGGTTTCCTTGAGGGAATGATGTAGTATGGGTTGTCATTGACAGACTCACAAAGGTTTCTCACTTATTTCCGATCAAGGATACCTTCAGTGTTGTGATATGGAAAGATTTTACATCCAATAGATCATACATTTACATAGAGTTCCTCACTCCATTGTTTCAGATAGGGATGCACGTTTTACTTCTTGGGTCTGGCAGTGACTTCAGAGGGCTTTGGGTACACAGGTACTTTTGAGTACTACTTACCATCCCCAGACAGATGTCCAGTCTGAGCGTACGATTAAGGTGATTGAGGACATGATTTGATCATGCATCCTAGATTTTGAAGGTTTGTGGGAGAAGCACATAACTCTTTTGGAGTTTTCCTACAATAATAGTTTTCAAGAAACTATTCATATGTAAAATTATGAAGATTTGTATGGTAGGCCATGCCGATAACCCTTATGTTGGCTGGAGGTAGGAGAAGCAGCTATGCTGGGACCTGATCTTGTCTAGGAGACCAAAGAGCAGATAGAGTTGATTCAGAAGAGGATGGATACTACATAGTCTCGACAGAAGTCTTATGATGATCGACGAAGATGACCTATGGAGTTCGAGGTCAAAGATCAGGTTTTCCTGCGTGTCACATTGAGGTTGGGACACAGGCGGATTAAGAGACAGGGTAAGATTTCGTTGAGATATGTCAGGTCGTTTGAGGTTTTGGAGAGAGTTGGGCCGGTTGCCTATCTATTGTAGTTGCCTCAGAGGTATCGTGCTATGCACGACATATTTCACGTTTCTCAGCTTCGACGTTACTTCTCAGACCCGTCTCATGTTTTCCAACCTGAGGAGGTTGAGTTAGAGGTGGATGCCTCATTCGAGGAGCATCCTATACAGATTGTTGATCGAAGTGTGAAGGTTCTCTGTGGCCGGTCTGTTCATTTGGTACGAGTTCTATGGAAGAACGAGCGAGTATAGGATGAGACATGGGAGAGGGAGGCCGATGTACGATCATAGTGGACAGAGCTATTCGAGGATTCTTTTTCTACGCCACCTTGCTAGGGAAATTCGGGGATGAATTTATTTAAGGGGGATGTTTATAAGAACCTAGATCCTCTTTTCAGGCATGTTTTTCCTTTCTGGTTGTTTTTGAGAAAAAGAGGAGTTTTTGGAAATTTCAAGAGTACACGCCGTGTACTTATAAGTACACTCCGTGTACTCGGTTTCCATGGGTGACCGTGTACTAGCTGGGTAACGACCGAGTACATGGCCGTGTGTGGTGACCTAGAGACCACCTAAAGCAGAGGCCGAAAAAGGCAAGTACAGACTGTTTAATTTTAAAATACATGCCATGTAATTTTTTTAATTAAATGGACCGAGGTCACGTCTAAAAGATAGAACACACTTCTTCTCGACCTATTTCGTCCAGGTGCATCCATACAACTGTGGATCTTCTCCAAGCCCCTGAATCTCCATCTGTCCCCTGATTCTTCTTCCGTCCGTTGCATTGGAATCACATCGGTGAGTTCTTCCTCCTTCTAGAGCCTCATCTCATGATTTCTCCTCTCTCGTTATTTATCCTCTATTGAGAGTTTTATGTGTTTTTATAGATCTACAGTGCTCTAGGGTGATTCAAGGATTTAGATTCAAGTATATCCATCTCACAACGCCTAGGTAGTTGGTTTTTGCCTTTCCGTAGATAGTCTTTGAGTTATATGTGAAAAAGTACCCAATACCCTTGTTCGGGGTACTGTGTGTTTATGGTTTTAGCCCTTTTATTTTCCTTCTATGCCTCGTTTGATTTGATAGAGATTAATTGTTGAGAATAGGGTTATCTTTGTTAAGATATGTATGTTTTGCCCATATTTTCTTGTTTTTGACCGTTTGGTCAAGCCTTGACTGTTAGGATGCTGCTTTGATTTCCATGCCTAGTATTGTTAGGATGGAGTGATTATTATATAACATGATATGATATTCTGTAGATTGTTTAGACAAGTAGTTATTGAGGTTTACCTTGGATTGATTATATTTTTGTGCACGATTGACTTACACAGGGCCCTGAGAACTTGGTGTAGTAGACCATAGGGAGAATGGACATTGAAGGCTTCTCCAAAGTGTCTGTTTACTGTTACATTGCAAGACCATATGGGGGATGGATGTAAGTTCTCCCACAGAGTGTCTGTAGTTCCTTGATATGGGCCATAGGGGGAATTAGACATTTAGTGCTTCCTCAGAGTGCCTTTTAGTTTCTGATACGAGACTATAGGGGGAATTGGTGGTGAGTGATTCCTCAGAGAGTCTGTGATAAATCTAAACCAGATGGGTTAGACTGTGAGAACTTCCCAGAGGGTTGCTTGTGTTTTTTGGTTGAACCATAGGGGTTAGGCTGTGAGAAATTCCCAGAGGGTTACCTGTTTGTGATTATCTACTTACTTGATATATGAAATTGAAACTGTAGGATTGTTTACTTTTGAGTTCTTCCTTATTTACTGCTTCTTTTTTATTATTGCTTTCCACTTATATTCACTGACTGTTAGGAACAAATTTGGGGGTGGTTTCCTATTGGGA
Source organism: Viscum album (assembly GCA_963277665.1). Lineage (NCBI taxonomy): Eukaryota > Viridiplantae > Streptophyta > Magnoliopsida > Santalales > Viscaceae > Viscum > Viscum album. The sequence continues at coordinate 1,360,106,033 of OY728151.1, read as the reverse complement.
TTAGTCTCACACCCTCTTTGGGTCATGATTTTGGGCCCAAACATATTATATTGTTGCAGTTTTAGATAAGGGTAAGTGACCTTCTACTTCATATACTTGATTGCTGTGGAGATGGGGGAGCATGGGACCAAGCTGAGGCTTGCGATGATGAGGAGCTGTTTAACTGCTTATTTTGTACTTGGTTTAGTTTGGTATTCTAGAATTGTGACTTGTTTTGCTGTTTTCCTAGACTTATGTATCATGCATCATTCATACATATATTTGCTCCAGTTTATTATTCTAGTATTCCACTGTTTACTTCTGTATGGTGATATTACTACTTCCGCTATTGTATATCTATTTATTTATTCTGTGATACTATTCCAATGAGGGCATAGTTTCCCCACTATCACACCCAAGGCCCTCGCTGCTTGTCGACAGCCTCTGGATTTTGGGGAAATGCGCTTGAGGCCATGTGACCAACCAGGTACGGGGTACCTCTGGGCAGCACCCAGAACCAGGACGTTACAATATATATATATATATATATAATGTATAAAATAAATAAGAAATGAGTGTTTTATAAAAATGATGAGAATTAAAATTTAACGTAAACATTTTAACGAAAGGATATTTATAAGAAATTGTTTTTTTATAAAAAATATTATATATTTTTTTAATGAAAGAAGAGTAAAAATTAAAATTAATTATTTTTTATTACAAACATAACTAATAATAAATAGTATTTTTTAGAATACCTTTTAAAAAAATATAAAAAATACTAACAGTTATTAAAAATTTGCAAAAATAGTAACTATTAAAAATATAGTAATAATTTAAATAATTAGTAATAATCATTAATTAAATTATAATAATTAATAATTAATTATTCATTATTATTAATAAATAGTAAATATATTTTTACTTACAAAATATTATTAGTAATTTGTAAATTTGAGGAAATTACGATAATTTTTTAAAAATTGTTAAAAGAGTTATATGAAGTACTAATAATTATTAAAAATTTGTAATATCTATCAAAAAATCAATTGTGATTAATAAATAATTATTATTACTAAATAAATAATTTTATAAATTATTAGTAATTAAAAAATAATTGTAATAATTACTAAAAAGTGTATACCTTATAACAAAAATATAAAAAATAACAAATATTAGAAATTCACAATAATATGTATGAATATAGTATTAATTGAAATAATTAGTATTAATCATTAAATAATTTTTAATAATTAATAAATAATTAGTCAATATTAGTAATAATTTGTTAATTATAGTATTAATTACTAAATATTATTAGTAATTTTTACATTTTTTGTATTTTATGATAATTTATAATAAATTGTATAAATAATATATATGAAATACTAATTAGACATAACTGAAACATAATAATATTTTGTAATTAGTCATAATGAGTAATAATTATTCTTATTTATGTTTTTTTTGTTGATAATTATGGTCTCAAAAAGTAGACATCAGATCCTATTATGTGTTCGTGATTGGATAAATCATCAAAAAATACCAACGGGTCTTGTATAAATCCTGTCTATATTGAGGGAGTTGAAAATTTTATATCATTTTCATCATTGAATTTATATTTTTTTATGAAGGAATAATTAAATATCCATGTAAGAAATGTGATCTTAGGATTTTTTAAATGTCTAACATTGTTGGACTTCATCTACTATATTTTGGTTTTTATAAAGATTATACTTTTTGGTATTATCATAGTGAACTAGATTTAATAGATAATACAATTTTTTTTCTTTCTAGATACATCATTTCCTAATTTAGTAAATTTAGCTAATTATCCATCTATTTAGGAAAAAATAACTTAGAATGATATTCCAAATCCTAAATCTAAACCTTCTAAATTTCACAATTTGTTTAAATCTACAGAGGAGTCTTTATATTTGGATTTCAAATGAGAATACATGAAGTTTTTACAAAATTTATGGCTATTAATTCATATTTTGGAAGGTAAAATAGTTGTTTCAATCAAATATTATATATTTTTTAAATCTTTATTTCCTAATAGAAATACATTACCAGCAAGTTACTATGAAATAACAAGGCTCATCCATAATTTAGGACTTAGTTATTAGAATATCCTTTTGTGTTAAAATGACTACATATAATGTAGTGATTATGAATAATTAGTTAATTTTACAATATGTGGATAATCAAGGTATAAAGAGGAACAATAGGGAAAGTCCAGATTTTATATGAAATTAATGAGTTATTTTTTAATTACACCCCATTTACCACATTTATTTATGTATCGCAACATAACTGTATTGATGACATGACATAAATCAAATATTTACATCGATAAAATCTTAAATCATTCATTTTGATGGTGTTTTATGGAAAAATTTTGATCATATGTTCCCTTATTTTACTTTAGAACCTCATAACATACAGTTAAATATTTCTACTGATGGTTTTTTTCCATTTGGTGCTTATAATAGTCAATATTCTTATTGGTCTGTTTTCATTATTCTGTATAACATACTTCTATGGATGTCGATTAAGGAACCATATATATATATATATTCAGAGCTATTAATTAAAGGACATACAAATAATAATATTTATGTTTATTTGAAACCACTAATTGGTGAGTTAATTTCATTATGGAAAAATGGTGTAACAACATTTGATATTAAGGAATCCCACTTTTTTATAACATAAAGTTTCAATCAAATAAAACAAAATATAGTATCTTTTAAAGTATATTTTCTTGGAAATTAGGAACCTAACATAAGAAAAAATAAAACATTATTCTAATCTACATTAAAGGCTTATTTATGGGTTTACCCTAATTTACTTTTACTACATCTCATATCATGGGCACATACATCCAAGGAAATGGGTGATCATGAGCCCAATAAGGGAGTAAGAAAGTGAAGAATTTATCATGTGATCAGGAAGAATATCAATAAGAAAGGAGGTATAAAAATATAACATGATCAAGAGAACATGAGGAATATAATAATAAAAAGAGCATAAATCATAACACGAAAATGTGGATACAAAATTTAAATGATACATTCTTAATCATATCACCATGGTTTATCAACAGGGTTTCATAAAATGAAAAATAACAAGTCTACTCACCACGGTATTGTAAAAAAATTCATATATAGATATTAAATTATTTACCTAATTCATTGTATCTCTATCAGGGAACACCACTTCTTTCATTAAAAATCGATGGAGAATAAAGGATGAGTTTCTTATCAAATTCATATAGTAAAAAAGTGCTTAATGACATGATCATTACATCATTTTTCACCCACAAAAAGGAATATGGGTTTCATATATATAAATCCTTGAATCAAAAATATTTTTTTACAACTTGGCGAATACCCATGGAAAATTAAGAGGTTTGGGTATTCACAAAAATAAAATAACTGAGAATTTCTCAAGTAAAAGAGATAAATTTGAGATGTAAATTCAATAACATGACAAGTATAAAATGTTGTTTTAGAAAATGTTAAAATTATGGAGAATAAATGTCCCCTATTGATAAAATACTTTTATTACAGTAATGGGATCATAGAAAGTAGACAAAAAGAACTTAGTTTGAAAAATAGAAGACATACCACAAGAAAGGGAACTTGAATGAAAAAGTGAAGGGGATATTTCACTTACCTTGAAGAGTTACTCCTAAATCATAGGATTGTATATTTGGAGACTTAAGGATAAATTTGGGTACTCATTGAGAGAAAAAATTTCCATACAATTTTAGAGTATGGATTAGTAGTGAAGGGGAGAGGTGAAATGGGTTGGTATTTATAGACAAAGTGGAGGAATTTTTTAATAATTTCCAAATATAGGTCTTAGACATATAGGTTGTGGAAAATGAAAAATAATTAGCTTACCCATGGGTTTTTAAAAATGTTTTGTACATTTGAGTAATAATTTATGACATTTTAATCCACCAAAACTGAACACCATTTTTAATACTTCTTTAGACATGTAGAATTATGTTTTCCACAAAATATGTTATTAAAAATAAAATTTTCAATCATAGAATTTGGAAAGTCACTTATGGGTTTAGAAATTGAATAAAACTATTAAAATATTTAATAACTTTTTTTAGGTCATGGATTTTGGTTAATTAATTATTAAACCATTATAACATAAATATGAGGTCATAAAATATACTGAAAACCCAAAACTGTATTTTTATTATTCATAGAAGAATAATGTATCTTATAAAATTCTCAAAAATTTACCCTAACCTAATTTCAACATGATTATTTCAAATATAATATTTATTTTATCAAAATACATCTCTCAATATGACAGTTTTAACTTTTAAATATAAAAAACATTAATTATTGAAAAATATCATTTTTAAGACAGTCAAATTTCTATCACTTATAAAACTTTCCTAGGATATTATAAATTTTTTATCATTTCTATTTTAATGAGAGTGTTTTAAAAGACAATTTAATTAAATAAAATATTATTTTTAATACGAAGTCTTATTATAAAAGTGTATGTATTTTCTATAAAAACACAATTTTGTTTTATTTTCACCTAATAATCAATTTATCAAATTGGTGTTACTTAAAACATATATTTTATTAAACAAAATTATTATAAAATTGGGATTGATGGAATAAACATTTTATTTATATAAAGGATGGTACACTTTAAGTAACTAAGTCCTAGACATTTCACCCCTTATTACACCCACATACACCCTAAGGGTAAGGTGTGTGATGGTGGTAGTTTCATGGGGTGGCTCATCTAACGTTTATTGAGTGGTAATCTCCACTAAAATGAACTTATCCTATAATTGATTTTTTCCAACCTTCACTTGTTGAATCTCATATTGGGTTTGGTTAAGGGCTTACCCCAGTGATGATACCTCTATCCCTTGTTCTGATAGCCAAGCTTCAAATGGAATGACTCTACTGGTTGATACCATAATTTCTTCTTTCCACATCAATTATCCTTTATCATTAATACTTATAAACACCATTTATTATGGTAAAATTATTACCAATGGGAATATTTCACAATGGTCAAATATACCAATGGTAATATTGACCAATGGTTATACTTGAACAATGGTCATATTACTATTCAAACATTTAAATTTCTCCATATAAATGTCACTACATTATTTTACCCAAAATTCACTACAATTCCTCAAAAGGTTATATTATCATTTTTTAAGATGTTGATTGGTTTAATAATTTTTTTTCATCTCTATAGTGTTTTTCATGGGGTGTTTAGTCTAGATGATTAGAGTGATCCATATTTTCCCATTTTATCTTACCTATTTTATATTTTTTTATCTAATTGTAACATTTTCCATTTTAATTGGGTTTATAGATGAATAATACAATGATATTTATTAATGAGATACGGTTTTGTTGGTTCCCCTATATTTTTTATGTGAATAATTTTATACAATATAACATAAATTTTCTCAGGAAATGAATATCGTTTAAAAATCATGGGTCATTAAATTATTCCCCCCTTTAAAAATTTCATCCAGGAAATTTGAAATCATTTTCTCATTTTAAAATAGGTGAGGGTACTTCAATTTCATTGTTTCCTCTAGTTCCCATGTCACCTATTCATACATATGGATCCTCCATAACACTTTGACAAGGTGAGTTGTCTTATTGCGTATAAATTTGTCTCTATAGTCCAAGATCTCCACTATCTACTCCTCATAAGAGAGGTCATGTTCTAGTTGAACCACCTTGGGATTTAGTACTTGTGTGTGATCAGGTATGTACTTTATTAAGATATATACATGGAATACATCATGAACTTGAGCTAGATTTGGTGGAAGTTCTAGATGACATTCCACTGATCATATGAAATCAATGATTTTAAAGGGGACAATGTACCTAGGGCTAAGCTTCCCTTTCTGTAAAAACTGAATGACTCTCCTCCATGGTAATATCTAGAGGAAAATATTTCCTCCAATATCAACTCCAAGTCCCTTATATGGTTTTCATCATATCTCTTTTTCCGAATCTGTGTAACTTTTATATTTTATTGGATGACATGAACCTTTTCTATCATGTCTTGAACAAGATTAGGCCTAAGTATCTTTATTACACCAAATTCACCCAAAAAAGTATAAGTTTTACATTTATTCCCATATATATTTTCATAGGGTTCCATTTTAATACTTTTGAGGATGCGTTTTTTTATGAGAACTCAACTAATGGGAGGTGTTGATGAAATACACCTTCTAATTCCACTGATAATGTTCTCAACATGTCCTCAAGTGTCTGAATTTCCCTTTTAGACTAGAAATTAGTTTGGGGGTGATAGACCATACTAAAATTCAATTTAATATTCAAATAATGTCGAATAATTATCTAGAACATAGATGTGAACCTTAAATCAAAATCATAAATGATTGAAAGTGGCACCCCATATATTATTAACAATTACTTTATGTATATCTTGGTAAGTTGGTCAAGAGAGAAGTCTTCCCAAATAGTGATGAAATGGGAATTATTTGTGTGTCAATCCACTATAACCCATATCATATTGGTTCTTTTGGATGTTCTTGGGAGACCAGTGATGAAGTATATATAGATATTTTCCCACTTCCATAATGGTATGTGTAGTGGTTGGAATACTAATTTAGGAAGTTTTCATTTCTCCTTAACTTATTGACACACCAAACAACTTACAGTGTAGTAAAAAATCTCCCTTTTAATATTATCCCACCAATAATGATCACGAAGGTCCCTATACATTTCAGTGCTTCTGGTATGTATATAAAATCTAGATCCATGAGATTCATCTAGCAACTCCTTCATTTTATCTAGGATATATGGGACACATAAACTTGTAAGAAATTTTAGAATATATTCTTGATCAATATTAAACTTAGGAAACTCCCATTCCTTACAGCCTCTATCTTCTTTTGTATTGAAGGATCCTCTAATTGATCTCTCTTGATCTTCCCTAGTAATGATGTATTAGAAATCATTTGGGATAGGATTGATGATGTCACTTCCCATATGATTCCCATGTATAACCTTACTAGTCCATTGATCAATGGACATCCTTGAATCATCATCATTTTTAATGTAATAGGGTATTTCCTTATTAATTTCTCAGAAACGTAGTTTTCTCTCCAATTGTGAAAATTAATTGAATAGTCGTAGTATTTAAGAAGCTCCAACTATCTCCTTTTTTCATGTTAAATTACTTTTTCATGGATATATAATTCAAACTCTATAGGACTATATATATATATATATCACATTTCTCTCTATAAAGAGAGTTCCATCATATCTTCAAAGTAAAAATGACTACATCTAACTCTAGGTCATGAATAAGATAATTTTGATCATGAGGCTACAACTTTCGAGATGCATAATCAATCACCATATCATTTTAAATGAGGATACAACCAATCCCTTTTAGATATGCATCACTATATATAAAAAATAATTATCCAATAGAGTGTATAGTTAATATGGGTGTAGTAAACACTCACTTATTTAGTTAATATAAAATTTCTTCACACTCTTTTTTCCAGATGAACTTAGTACCTTTTCGAGTTAACATGGTTAGCAGATTAGAAATTTGGGATTTTTTTCAAAAAGATCCTATAAGATCCTATTAAATCAAGGAAACTATGGATCTCAGTTACTGTTATAGGATGAGGACACTACTCTATAACATTTTTCTTTTTTAGGTTCAACTAATATTACTTCATTGGTTACAATGTTCCCCAAGAATGCAACTTATTGTAAATTGAATTCACATTTCCTAAATTTTCCAAATAGCTTCTCTTTCCTTAGAGTTTTCAATATAAAACTTATATGATCCTCAAAATTTTTGAGAATTTTCGAATATATCAAAATGACATCAATAAAAACTACCATGAATTTATCAAGCTAGTCCTTTAAGACTATATTCATCAAATAAATAAATATATAAGGGTCATTAGTCAAGACGAAGGGCATAATAAAAAACTCATAATGCCTATATCTTGTTCAAAAAGAAATCATTGCAATATCTTCTTTATTCACCCTTAATTGATGATAGCCAGATCGAAGGTCAATCTTGGAGAAGAATTAAGCCTCATGAAGTCAGTCAAATAAACCATCAATCCCTATTTGTTCTTCATTATGATCCAATTAAGTTCTATATAATCAATGTATAACTGTATTGATACATCCTTCTTCTTTACAAAGAGAATAGGTGCTCCCTAACGATACACACTTGGTCAAATAAATCAAATCTCAAAAATATCTTGAAGTTGTTTCTTTAATTCCTCTAAATCCACATTTTTTATTATATACAGGGTCTTTGATATTGTCTTGTATCTATGTATGATTTTAATGGATAACTCTACTGCTCTTTCTGGGGGAGGTCTAAGTAACTCTTTAGGGAATACATCAATGTATTTATAAATGATGAGGAAATTTTATATCCTTATGATTTAATTTACTTATCCATCCTCATCCATCATCTCCATAAATAAGTCTATGGGATATTCTTCTTTTGACACCCTGATATTTTGAGAATTATTTTTTTTCGAATTAATTTATATTTTCAATATTTTTAATTTCACATGACATTAGAAATAGATCTTTATATATATATATATATTAAAATACTAAGTCAAACATTCCTTTCACACACAATATCAATTTTTCTTGTTCTATACAAAATACCAAATTGTCTTGCGCTATACGCAATACCAACTTGGCTTGCACTATAAGTAACACCGACTTGGTGTACCATGCACGCAACACTGAGATTTTATGAAACATCATTATATATATATATAATTAATTAAATTAGATAATTATAACCTAACCATTAATTTTTTTATATTAATAGTAATAACTAATTTCCAAATATTTTTTATAAATATTTTATATAAATAAAACATATTGATAATGAAAGATATGATTTTTGGTAGAGCCCTTCAATGTTTAAAAACATCGTTTTCTCAAATGAATCACTTATAATAATGAAAGTAATTTTAGAAACATTTAGAAATTTCATTTGATAAAATAAACTTCATTTTTTATTTCATAACATCAAAATTATATTAGGGTGATTTTTTGTGATTTTTATGAGAAACTTCATTTTTTGATGAATAGTGAAAAATACTGCTTTTTAGTTAAAAACTGCCTTTTTTCTAATTAATTATTAATAATAAATGATATTATAAATATTTTTTAATGTAAAATTATATAAATATTACATATATTAATACAATATAATCAAGTTTACTTTGAAACTGAATATAAAATATTAACAAACTTTTGAACATTTTCTTACTTTTAAACCCCATTATTTCGTCCCATCCGTGAGATTAGTACTAATATTAATTTTTCCTATTATGTGAATTGAATTTAAAATATCTTAAATACACAATTATATTCAGTCTAATATTTATATTCTAATAATAACATGTTAAATTTTTACAAAAATGATTAGTAAAAGTGATTAAAATTAATCACAATGGTTAAGGCCAAATTAAGAATAATTTGGGACTAAACCTTAATATTAAGAGCCCAAATGACCAATAAACTTGTCTAAAACCCATTTTATGTCCATATTTCGTCCATATAACTTAAATTATTTAGTTTTTGTTGTTTTTATGACCTTTTTTAGGTAAGAAAATGTGCACACCTAACTTGTTTCTAAAAATTCCAAGTGATTCCTTTTCCTTCCTTATAAAAAGCCACCACCTATACCCATTTATCACACCTATAAAGCCTTTTAAGTTATTTTAAGATGTGACCATGTACCCTCATAAAAATAATCCCATCTTCCTTGAATCCCCCCTTTGGGAATAAATCTTCTCAAGGATGCCTTTTGGCATAAACCAAAACGAGTTACCCAATTACGAGGTAATGTCTTCTCTCAGACTCCTTCCAATTATTTTCCTTATCCACCTATTCCACTCTCTTTATTCCCTTATTGTATGAAAACACCAGTATAATCCATATAATAGTATATTTTTATGCAAAGTTTCAGACCTACACTTAAACAAATCTCCATCTAATGGATGTTGAACATATTGTTTCTGTGTACGACAAACAACTTCCTCACGAAACGATGATTATTCATTTATCCTTTACCACTGATAATTGAGTCCATTATGATGGAAACTCTATTTATATATTCAATATATTATATTTAATATTTATTTATGCTTCTTTATTCCTTTTACAACACACATATTTTTACTTTTCATTTGGTGTTAATGTGATAATCTTGTTTGAGGAAGTGTGGACTACTGCCCCATCAAAGCAATGTGATTCATTCACACACCACATGGAATGTATTAAGGATGGTTTTAATGAAATTATATGATATATATGATATATTAATTCTATTTTAATAATGAAATATATATACATTCATATATATATATATGTGTTTCATTTACACACTTTCTTTCAATGCAATAATAAAGACGGAAACAATGTTCATGCGTACGTATGACTTACTGTCTCCATGAACTGTGAATTCAATTTCATAATCCTATATTATAAATATTATTATAATAAAAATATACTGTATATAACTGATATTTATATAATAGTTTAAATTATGGTATCATGATATAAGTATAAGGACCAAAGATGTAACAAATTAAAACACATGCGAAGAACAACGTAAATATTAACTGAAGTGAAACCTTAACATATGATCATTAACAAGAGGGTATTATAATATTACAATCAAAACATATATGGAAATAGATATAATAATATTATTTAGTAAAATATCTATAATAAACTTATATTTATTATACAGGAATCTTGTAAGAGTACAGAGAGAGTCAAGACACAAGGTAAGGGGATTTCATCTCATTTTTAATTTTCGTGAGATAAATGTTAAGTTTGACACTATTTACTTTTGTGTGGTGTATGTACTACCCATGAATCTATTCTATGTATCTTTTACTTAAATTTATATGTATTAACATGCCCATTTTATGATCTCACTTTCATGAGGTTTAAGTTTCAAGAGTTACCAAATCGGTAAAAATGTTTTGTCTTAATTTTCCTTCTTTGAGACTTATGTTTTTTATGCACCTAAACACTTTCAAGGTGAACATACTAAAAGTTTACATGAAATATCATTAATATCAATATTTTCATGATATTATATGCTTAATTTAATTTCCTTTCCTTATATGGAATGTATCATCCCAAGATACCAAGTTATAAGAGTTTATTGAGACAATCTAATTGCTCTTCGAGATTATTTATGTTTATGCTTCATTTGATGAAATATTACAATCCATATCTCAATAATATTCATGAGTTTTTCTATCCTATGTTATTTCATGATATACTCATGTATTGGTACCATTTTCTACTCTTTGGAAAATAAGAAAGTTATGAAAGTATTTTTAGGAAAGCTTGAATTTAACCTTTCTTTGGTAAAAAATCTATGTTTTATAAAAAGGGATTCCAAGAATAATATACCATTATCCTATAATATTTAAAATAAATTTTTACCTTTTTTTAATTTTACAAATCTATTCAGGGGTGTAAGAACACGGTTCATAGTTTTGAGGTATAGGTTTCTTCTTTTCTCTTTTCCTTAAGTGTTTTTTAGAAAATAAGGAAAATGGGGAAAAATACTAAATTTTGGAAGTACACGCCATGTACTTTTCCACACGTCGTGTACTTTTGGCCATGTGGGATGAGTACACGGGGCATGTGGCCATGTCAGTGATGAAGGGTGTAGAAACTGACTACACGCCGTGTAGTGGTCCTTTACACGCCGTGTAGTCAGTCGGTAGGCGAATAGTAAGGTGGTGGCCAGCTGTGTGATAGAACACACCGTGTACTCAAGAAGACACACCATATAGTCATGTCGACAGATGAGCAGTGCCACGCTGGTGGGAAACCGCCAGAGGAACAGTTAAAAAATGGGAAGTACACGCCGTGTACTTGGAAATACACACCGTATACTTTTTTTTGTGTGCTTAAAATGGACAGTAGCCTCCCCTATTCACATGTAAGGCTTAGAATGGGAAGAAGGAGTGGGAGAGGGAGGCCAGAGATTTGGAGATCTTCCGGGTGCACGTCGGGAATCCGTTTTCTGCACCATCGATCTCCCTGGAACCACACGGGTGAGTTCTCCCTTCTCCTGGAGTAGTTCTTTCCAATTCTTCTCCATAGGGAAGTTAATTAAGTTTTAATGAGATTTATTTTCACCTTATATCTACGTCATCTTTGACCGTTTCTGGAATCGACGTTCGTGTATATCGATCTTGGGTGTTAAAGGTAGGTGGCTTGGTGTTTATTTTCCAACTATTGTGTGTTTTTGAGCTATGAACCCATATTTGGGGTGTCATGTGGTTGAGACCATGGCTATTTTAAATACCTAGAAATGTATAGGTGATTAAATAAAATTGTAAAACTGTTTCTTGGGATCGCTGCTTGGATCCCGGGCCACCCCAGGGGTGCATTCCTCTGTTTAGCCATTTGGCTAGGATACCCGAGGGTATGCCATGTTTGATTATGAATTACTTTTGCCTTAAGAGGAATTGTATGTAAATTTCATGTTTAAATGTTGGGTATGTCCCGTTTACTTATGCCTGAGGGCGGTGTTTTACTATAGCCTGAGGGCGTGACTGTATTTAGTCCGATGGCATGTTGATTAGCCTAAGGGCGTGGTTCTATTAGCCCGAGGGTGATATTCTGATCACCTGAGGGTTTAATTTCAGTTTGGACTGAGGGCAAGAATCTACTTCGCTTGAGGGAAATGCCTGAGGGTGAGATTCTGTATAGCCTGAGGGCATGGATATTATAAATCCCGAGGGCATGGTTTTACTATATTAGCCTGAGGGAGAGATTATGTTGGGCCTGAGGGCTTGGTTGTATTGAGCACCAAATATTATTAAATTAAATTGTTAAAATGAATACAAAAATGGAAATATAACTGGTTAAGTTAGTTACTTTTCAGTACTGCTTACTTTATTGAATTTTACTACTAAAAACTGTTGTTGCATGCTTTCACATGGTTGGGAATGAGCCTTTGGTGGGTGCCTATTGGGATTTATTTCTCACTCCCTGTTTGGGTCATGCTTTTCGGCCCAAAAAGATTATGTTTCTGCAGGTGTGGATAAGGGAAAGGGTCCTTATACAAGTACTTGATTGCTGCTGTGGAGTATGGGAGCATGGGACCAGGCTTAGGCTCGTGATGCTACCAGCTGTTTTGTTCTGTTTTGCTTTTCTGGAATTGTACTGTACTGTATTGTTGTGTAACATGTTCTGGCTGTTTTCCTAGAATTTGAGGCATGTTCCACCATTTCTCATATACTAGTTGGTTATATTTACTTCCTTTGTTTATTCAGTTGTGTATGGTTTACTATTTCCGCTGTTGTAGTATGTTTTATTTCATTCCACTGCTCTACACTTTGACAAATGAGGGCATAAATTCCCCACTATCAGACCTGGGCCCTCACTGCTAGTCGGCACCCTCTGGCGTTTGGGAAAATGTGCTTGATGTTATGTGGAGAACCTGGTTCGAGGCACCCGTTGAGTGGCACTCAGAACCAGGACGTTACAAAGTGGTATCAAAGGAGTTCTTTTCTTTGACTTACTATTTGGAGCCTTAGTCAGGGATAGGACGAGAACGGTAGTTGGTAATAAGATGTGCCCGGGCGTATCTAACCCATGTATAGGGAAAAGCCAGTCTACCTCGTATTGAAATTTTACTGATTTTTCAATTTACAGTTTATTTGATTTCACCGTTGGGTGACACACTTGTGATTGCGCTGTTATTATGTTATTAATGGGTTCTATTTAGTTGCAACCCGATGAGATGAGGGTATGAAATCTCGTGCATCATGTAGGCACATGCTAGAAATCACATGCTATGTATAGTTCCATGCCATGTAGGTGCATTAGAAATTGAATGTTGTTGTGATAGTTGTTGTGCTAGAAAAGCATGTTGTTGTGATAACTGCTTTGATAAATACCTGCTGTGTGATAGGGTATTTTTTTGTGTGAGCCGATTTATAGAATGGACGCAAAACTTTGGTTTTTGGGGATTATGGGCCCCCATTTGCCGGAATTTGGTGGATCATTGACTATTTATTTTCTTATAACACAGATAAGATGTCAAACTTTGATTCATGGGGAGTATGGGCCCTCACAGATTGGAATTTGGCACTTAGGTGTTGTTTTTCAGTATTTTCTGGGTTCCGGGGCAGGTTCTGAGGCATACTGTCCGGAAAGCTAGTATACAGGACATTTAGTACCCTAAAAATTCCGTGTATTACCCTAAACATGCTGTGTATGTTCTTCTTTTTGGGAAGAAAAATAAACTTTTGAGTACACGTCGTGTACCCTAAGTACACGCCGTGTAGTCTCTTCCCATGTCACAAACCATGTGGGAAGCGACACGGGGAAGGGAAGATTTTGGGTCCAACACGTCGTGTACCTAACATACATGTCATGTAGTGTTGACCCGGATTCCGCCCGTGTAACTAAAAACATGTAAGGAGGAGACCTTAAGGAATACAAGCCGTGTCCTCTATGGAACACGCCATGTTGTCTGACCTGGAGTTCGGTTGTGTAACTAACAATACAGGTCGGTGAACTCTTTTCTTGAACACACCGTGTCAATGATGAACACGCCATGTAGTGTGACCTGGGGACTCGGCCGTGTAACTAACAAGATGGGTCGGTGTCACCTCTCCTTGAACACGCCGTGTACCTATGGGACATGCCATGTAGTATTGTCCGAGGACAGACTGTGTAGACTTAGCCGTGTGGCTGGAAAACAGGGTGGCGTACATGCCGTGTTCAGGTGTCACATGCCATGTGGTATCAATCTGAGTAGTCGACCGTGTCACAAACGACACGAGCAGTTGGAAATAACACCATACACGCCGTGTAGTTTTGTTCAATGGGAGCCGTGTGGCTTAGCCATGTAGAAGGACCCGGGCAGGGGAAGATAAGTCAAGTAAACGCCGTGTAGTCAGTATACATGTCGTGTAGTCTTGTTTTGAAAATTTTTAATTCCTTCTTCCTCCTATTCCCTTTTGGGTTTCATCGTTTTCGGTCTTTGATAATCTTGTTCTAAGGTGTTCATTTGACCTTTTAGTGTCATGCTGCCGAGACGACCGCACGTTGTTCGCCAGGAGAGCGGAAATGACTATACTCCAGAGATGGTGGGCCATGGGCTACCAGTTGATCCTACATCAGATCTAGATGCGGCGCCAGCCGTTATACCGGACACAGGCGCGGAGGCGCAGTTCCGTGAAGGCTTCATGCGGTTCATGCAGACCTTTCAGGGAGCACCGCAGGCTGCCACATCTATGGACGAGCTGACTCGTATCTTACAGTAGCAGCCTCCGCCTACGTTCTCAGGGGATGGCGGACCACCGACTGCGGATTCTTGGCTAGGATCGATGCAGACTATTTTCGAGCATCTCGATACGCCTCCAGGGCAGAGGGCCAAGCTCGCGACGTATATGCTGCATGATTCTTCCAAGAGGTGGTGGGATGTTACAACCCAGTCATAGAATCACAGAGACATGGCATGGGAAGATTTTCAGGCTGTCTTCTATGACTTCTTCTTTCTAGAGACGCTGCGGGAAGATAAAGCTTGAGAGTTCATGAATCTGCAGCAAGGCGCTATGTCAGTGATGGACTATTCTGCTCATTTCACCGAGATTTAGTGTTTTTCACCCGTACTAGTGGGTGATGAGACGTTGAGAGCCATACATTTTGAGGATGGTCTTCATTATGACTTCTAGGCACTGGTTAATGTTTTCAGGTTTCCTTCAGTACATGATATTATGAACCAGGTGCTAATTTCAGAGAGGAACCTGTGGGAAGCTAGTGGTGTGGGTCAGGGCAGTTCAACACTAGTTTCTGGTACTATTTCTGCTGGTAAGAGGAAGAGACATATGGACTTCCCTCAGGGTGGCAGTACCAGCCAGACAGTTTCTTTAGGTGGTCCGATTAGGTGCTACCAGTGTGTTAGAGAGGGGAACAAGAGGCCACAGTGTCCACGAGACCCAGTGGAGTGCCGAGATGGCGGTAGAATGGGACATCTACATCGCTTTTGCAGGACATTCCCACCAGTGACTAGTGAGAGGGGTTCTGTACAGACTCCCCATGCGGGAGCAGGACCAGCAGCTTCTTACCATTCAGGGAACTGGAATACATCAGGGTGTGCAGGCTGAGATGGTGGTCATGGTCATGGTAGCCAGACACTAGGATCTCATAGGCAGCAGGGCAGGACAGCTCAGGGTAGCCAGGCTATGTCGCAGGGCTATGACACTGGGTAGGCATATACAGTGCAACATACCCTGCAGGAGGAGGATCCTGGACCTTCTACAGTCAGAGGTACTATTTTAGTAGCTTCTGTCTTGTCTTCAGTACTTTTTGATACATGTGATACTCATAGTTTCATATCTGTACCCATTGTGGAGAGCCTTGGGATCTGTGTTTCTTCTTCTTCTAATATCATGACGCTAGAAACTCCGTTGGGGACCAGAACGGCTGGTGTGCGTTAGTGTAGGGAGTGCCCCCTTAGTGGTTGGAGGGTGTCACTTTCTTTTGGACCTTTATGTCTTAGAGATGATAGCTTATGATGTCATTCTTGGGATGGACTTGTTGGTTCCCTTTCGAGCCTTTGTAGAATTTTATCGTCGCAGGGTGCGTTTCACGTCACCAGAGGGAAGGGAGTTTCTATACAAGGGCGAGTGGGATGTTCAGGCGAGTCGAGCTGGACCAGAGCATCATGGGCAAGGTGGAGTCATAACCCAGATTGCGAATTTATATATGGATGATCAGGGGACTGGTCAGACAAATTTCCCTCTAGTGGTTGATCGTTCCAGGGATGTCTTCCTGGATGACTTTTCAGGTATACCTCCGGAGAAAGAGGTGGATTTCTCTATTGAGCTTATGCCAGGAGAAGCACTCGTGTCCATTCCTCCTTATAGGATGGCCACGTCTAAGTTGAAGGATCTCAAGAGGCAGTTAGAGGGGTTACAGTCAAAGGGTTTTATCCGACCCAGTACTTCTCCTTGGGGTTCTCCGGTCCTTTTCGTGAAGAAGGCGGACAGTACCCTCAGACTCTGTGTGGATTATCAGAAGCTGAAACAGTTGACGGTTAAGAACCGATATCCCTTGCCTAGGATAGATAATACTTTTGATCAACTTTGTGGAGCATGAGTGTTCTCGAAGATTTACTTGTGATCAGGATATCATCAGATGCGCGTGAGACCATCAGATATACCACTTACAACTTTTCAGATTAGATATGGTCTGTACGAGTACTTGGTTATGCCGTTCGGACTCACGAACGCGCCATCAATTTTTATGGCTCTGATAAATCGTGTGTTCCATAAGTATCTTGATTCTTTTGTGGTAGTATTTGTGGATGACATATTTGTGTACTCTCACACTCGACACGACCATGCCACCCATCTTGAGATCGTATTGAGTACACTGAGAGAGCATCAGCAATATGCCAAGCTCTCAAAGTGCCACTTTTGGATGGACTAGATTCACTTCCTGGGTCATATAATCTCAGAGGTAGGAGTTGTAGTAGACCCAAAGAGGGTGAGAGAAGTAGTTTCCTAGGAGCAGCCTAAGAACATGTTTGAGATACAGAGTTTCTTGGGGCTGGATGGTTACTACAGACGCTTCATCCAGGACTTCTCCCGCTTAGCAGCGCCTTTGATGGGTTTGACTAAGAAGGGTGTGAAGTTCGTCTGGTCAGAAGCTTGTGAGGTATCCTTTTAGGACCTGAAAGGGAAGTTGACATCAGCACCAGTCCTGATAATCCCTGAGCAGGGGAAGAGCTATACAATTTACTGTGATGTATCAGGTATTGGTCAGGGAGCAGTGTTGATGTAGGGTGATCGAGTTGTTGCGTACGGTTCTCAGCAATTGAGGCCACATGAGAGGAATTACCCGAAACATGATCTCGAGTTAGCTATAGTTGTGCATGCATTGTGGGGTTGGAGACATTATCTAATGGGAGAACGTTTTGTGGTTTTTACCGACCACAAAAGTCTCAAGTATATCTTTACTCAACGTGACCTAAATCTAAGTCAGCGAAGGTGGGTCGAATAACTTCAGTCCTTCGATTTTGAGCTTGCCTATACACCTAGAAAGGGTAATGTAGTAGCTGATGCACTGAGCAGGAGGACTCAGATACAGGCTGTGCAGGAGGCCAGTGATGAGTGGAAGCTCATGGCCTTGTTCTCTGAGATGCATTTGGAGGTGCATGACAGTCAGAGGCAGACCTATCTTTCATCTTTATCTATGACTTCTACCCTCCTGGATAGAGTGAGGATGAGATAGCTATCTGATTCAGAAGGCCTAGTTCTATGGGAGTCGGTGGAAAGTGAGGACCCTTATCCTGGTTGGACGATAGGCAATGATGAGGTTCTGCGTTTCCATGGATGGGTATGGGTTCCATGGGATATACGCGAGGATTTGATGTGGGAGTTTCATGCTTCATCTTGGGAAGTTCATCTCGGGGTTACCAAGATATACCATGACTTGAGACGTCAGTACTAGTGGCTGGGTATGAAGAGAGATGTAGTTGGTTTTTTCACGAGATGTTCAACCTGTCAGCAGGTGAAGGTGGAGCATCAGAGGCCAACCGGATTGTTACAGTAATTACCCGTCCTGGAGTGGAAATGGGATGATGTCGTGATGGATTTTGTGACTGGTTTACCGATGTCACCTAGAGGCAATGATGCCGTGTGGGTTTTTGTGGACAGACTCATGAAGGTAGCTCAATTTCTTCCGATCAAGGAGACCTTCGGTGTTGACGAGATCAGAAAGTTGTATATCTGAGAGATCGTACGTCTTCATGGGGTTCCTCGTTCTATCATTTCAGATAGGGATACCCATTTTACATCTCGTTTATGGCAGAGTTTTTAGAGGGCACTGGGTACACAGGTGCTTCTGAGCACAACATACCACCCTCAGACAGATGTCCAGTTAGAGCGTACGATACAAGTGCTTGAGGAAATGCTGCGTGCATGCGTCCTAGACTTTGGGGGATCTTGGGAGAAGCATATAACCCTAGTCGAGTTTTCCTATAATAACAGCTTTCAGGAAACTATTGAGATGAAACCATACAAGGCTTTATATGGTAGGCCATGCCGATCACCTTTGTGCTGGTTAGAGGCTAGTGAGACAGCTTTACTGGGACCACGTTTCGTGCAGGAGACTTCTGAGCAGGTCCAGTTGATTCATAAGTAGATGGCTGTGACACAGTCTCGTCAGAAATCTTATGATGATTTCCGTAGACGACCTTTGGAGTTCGTGGTCGGGGATCATGTTTTCTTGCGTGTCTCACCAAGGCTGGGACACAGGTGGATCAGGAGACAGGGTAAACTTTCACCGAGGTATGTGGGGCCATTTGAGATTTTGGAGAGAGTCGGGCCAGTTTCCTTTCAGTTGGAGTAACCGTAGAGGTACCGATCCATGCACGACATCTTCCATGTATCTCAGTTGCGCTGCTATCATTCAGACCCATCTCACATCTTTTATCCAGAGGAGGTTGAGCTGGAGGAAGATGCGTCCTTTGAGGAGCATCCGATTTTTATTGTTGACAGGAGCACGAAGGTTCTCCAAGGCCGGTCAGTTCCTCTCGTACGGGTGTTGTGGCAGCATGGCCGAGTGCAGGACGGAACCTGGGAGCGGGAGAACTATGTACATGCTTAGTGGCCGGAGTTATTCACGGCTATATCTTCACCACCCTTGGAAGGGAAATTCGGGGACAAATTTCTTTAAGGGGGGAAGTTTGTAAGAACCCAGTTCTTAGTTTTGAGGTATGTGTTTCTTCTTTTCTCTTTTCCTTAAGTGTTTTTCATAAAATAAGGAAAATGTGGAAAAATCCTAAATTTTGGAAATACACGCCGTGTACTTTTCCACACGCCATGTACTTTTGGCCGTGTGGGATGAGTACACGGGGCGTGTGGCCATGTCGGTGATAAAGGGTATAGAAACTAACTACACGCCGTGTAGTGGTCCTTTACACGCTGTGTAGTCAGTCGATAGGAGAATTTTAAGGAGGTGGCTAGCTGTGCGACAGAACACACCGTGTACTCAAGAAGACACACCGTGTAGTCATGTCGGCAGATGAGCAGTTCCACGCTGGCCGGAAACCCCCAGAGGAACAATTAAAAAATGGGATGTAAACGCCGTGTACTTGAAAATACACACCGTGTACTTTGTTTTTTTCTCTTAAAATGGGAATTAGCCTCCCCTATTCACAGGGAAGGCTTAGAACGGGAAGAAGGAGCAGGAGAGGGAGGCCAAAGCTTTGGAGATCTTCTGGGTGCATGTTGAGAATCCATTTTCTACACCGTCGATCTACCTGGAACTGCACGGGTGAGTTCTCCCTTCTCTTGGAGTAGTTCTTAACACTTATTCCCCATAGAGAAGTTATTTAAGTTTGAACGAGGTTTATTTTCACCTTAGATCTATGTCATCTTTGAGCGTTTCTGGAATCGACGTTTGTATATATCGATCGTGGGTGTTAAAGGTAGGTGGCTTGGTGTTTATTTTCCAACTTTTTTGCGCTTTGTGTGTTTTTGAGCTACGAAGCCATATTTGGGGTGTCATGTGGCTGATGCTGTGGCTATTTTAAATACCTAGAAATATATAGGTGATTAAATAAAATTGTAAAACTGTTGTTTGGGATCGCATCTTGGATCCAGGACCACCCCAAGGGTGCGTTCCTCTGTTTAGCCATTTGGCCAGGATACCTGAGGGTATGCCATGTTTGATTATGCATTACTTTTTCCTTAAGAGGAATTGTATGTAAATTTAATGTTTAAATGTTGGGCATGGCCTAGTTACTTATGCCTAAGGGTGGTGTTTTACTATAGCCTGAGGGTGTGACTGTATTTAGCCTGAGGGTGTGTTGATTATCCTTAGGGCGTGGTTCTATTAGCCCGAGGGCAAGATTTTGATCACCTGAGGGTTTCGTTTCAGTTTGGCCTGAGGGCGAGATTCTACTTCACCTGAGGGAAATGCCTGAGGGAGATATTCTATATAGCCTGAGGATGTGGATATTATAAATCCTGAGGGCGTGGATATTATAAAGCCTGAGGGAGTGATTTTACTATATTAGCCTGAGGGAGAGATTCTGTTGGGCCTGAGGGATTGGTTTTGTTGAGCACAGAATATTATTAAATTAAATGGTTAAAATGAATACTAAAATGGAAATATAACTGTTTAAGTTAGTTAATTTTCAGTACTGCTTACTTTATTGCATTTTACTACTGCACACTGTTGTTACATGCTTTCACACAGTTGGGCATGTGCCTTTGGTGGGTGCCTATTGGGATTTATTTCTCATACCCTGGTTGGTTCATGCTTTTCGGCCCAAACAAATTATGTTTCTATAGGTGTGGATAAGGGAAAGGGTCCTTATATATGTACTTGATTGCTACTGTGGAGTAGGGAAGCTTGGGACCGAGCTTAGACTCACGATGCTACCAGCTGTTTTGTTCTGTTTTGCTTTTCTGGACTTGTACTGTACTGTATTGTTTTGTAACATGTTCTGGATGTTTTCCTAGAATTTGAAGCATGTTGCACCATTTATCATATACTGGTTGGTTATATTTACTGCAGTTTTTTATTCAGTTGTGTATGGTTTACTATTTTCGCTGTTGTTGTATGTTTTATTTCATTCCGCTGCGCTACACTTTGAAAAATGAGGGCATAAATTCCCCACTATCAGACGTGGGCCCTTGCTACTAGTCGGTAGCCTCTATCATTTGGGAAAATGCGCTTGAGGTCATGTGGAAAACCGGGTTCGGGGCACCCATTGAGTGGAACCCGGAATCAGGACGTTACAAGGGGAATATTCTTGTCTCTTTTTGAACAAGTTACTTTTATAACCCTTTTTTCCATGAAAAAGGAATATTATTTTGACCTCGTACGACATGTATGGATTTACCCACTTTCATTTCTTTGAAGCTCCCTTTACATTTTTGAAAGGATAATATTTATGAAAATGATTTTGAAAATATATTTTCAAAGAAAAGTGTTTTCAAAATGATTTCAATATTCTTTTATAAGTTTTCAAGAAAAATGGTTTTAAAAATGTTTTCAAGCTTATTTTATAAGATTTAAAGTTCAATAGTTTTCAAAACATTTTCAAGATTACTTTAAAGGTTTTCAAAGTGTTTTCATAGAATAAGATTTTAAAATGTTTTGAAGCTTATTTTATATGTTTTCAAGGAAAAAAGTTTTCAAAATTTTTGCATAAGTTTCAAGGTATTTTATGAGAAAATAATTTTCAAATGGTTTTATGTATTTAAAATCCTTTTCAAACAAGAAAGGATATTTTCCTCAAGAAAAAATTTTAGAGTATATTTCAAAATTATTTCCCATCTAAGATGACATTCGTTGATGTTACTCATACATTTTTAAGAAATTATCTAATGTTTCTATTCAAATACTTTCTATTAATGGGTTACACTTAATGTTAGGGTCTTTATAAGACCTGTTTCTCTTTCATGGGTTATATATTTATGAAATCCGTTTTTATTTCACAGGTTATGATTTGATTAAATGGTTATGAAACCTATATAATTTTAATAGGTTAGGATGTGATGAAATGTTAATGACACCCATTTCATTTCATGGGTTAAGATTTAATGTTTATAAAACCTATGTCTTTTTATGAGTCATGATATGATGAATGTTTGATTATCATGTGGCACATGTATGGATGATTTTATTATGATATGGGTGGGACCTATATCTCCCTCCAATGCATTGAGTAATGATAATTTTTATATGATCTCAAATGGTACATGGGTTGTAGGCTCATCCTGAAAAGAAAGAGGGTGTATGGGTTGTAGCCCAAGCCCGGAAACAAATAAGGTGTATGGGTTGTAGCCCAATCCCAAAAAGAAAGAGGTTTTATGGGTTATTGACCAAGCCTAAAAGAAATATTGTATATGGGTTGTATCCCAAGCCTAAAAAAAATAAGGTACATAGGTTGTAGACCAAGCCTAAAAGAAAGTGGGTACACATGTTGATAGCCCAAGCCCAAAGTAGGTACATGGGTTATATCCCAAGCCTAACATGTTATAAAGGTATTGGTAGGTATACATGACATAAAAGTTTCTATTCTTATATGTATGCCACAAATCCTATGTCTTATTCCTTATTTATGATTTAATGGCTCATGATTTTTATTTCCTTATGATTAATGTCTTATGAACTTTCAGGCTTTATCCCATAACTCATGTTTGTGACCTTTGATTTGAAGGGTATGATCTTCTAATGTTATTATTGTGTTGTCATACTACTATGTTCATTTTTATTCCTACATGTCTCCCTTGTTTATTATTACTGAGAATCTGAGATCACCCCTTTCTTATGTTTCCTTTCTCGAGGTTATGAAGAAAGGTTTTAGGGATAAGTGATAATGGTGTAGATATTTATGGGATATGTTGAATATATTTCACCAAGATAGAATATTTTGTTTCCAATTTTCAAAAGACACTAAACAATTATGGCCCTTGGTTATGTTTTTTTTGCAATATACTAAATATTCATATAAAATGATGTAATATCTACGTGTGTTATGCCTGGGTCGCTATACTTCTAGACAATTCTAAGGCCATGATATAACTCCTTTGAAAATAAATATTGGTTATACATTCAATACTACTAAAATTTACTTTCTATAATATATTATATTATCATTTTACTTTGAGATCCATTCCATCCCTAGTATAGTTTCGAATTCCACCATTGGAATGACTTCTAGATTTGCAATGAGATTGTACTCACCAAAGTTAATACTATAGTTTCTATACACTGTCAATGCTAGGATAATACCTCTATGAGTCATTATTGATAACTCTACTCCTAATAGAATAGGTGTTGATTCTATATTATTTGAAAATTTTTATGAAATAAAGTAATTCCTAGAACCAGAATCAAATTTAGTACTTTCTATATTTGGGATCATAATGATCATACCTACCACCACAACATTTAGAGCCTCTAATTCATCTATCATGATAGAAAATTCCTAAACTTACTCCCTTGGCCTCTGAGTAGTTTTATGGTTCTTTCCCACCATTATATTATTATTAGGACATTGATTGGAAAAGTTCCCAAGCTGTCCACACATAATGCATTGAAATTTAGGCTGGGCTTACACCATATTTCCTGTGTCTTTAGTGTTGAAAAGTTTATGCTTCACCTCACCATGAAAATTCCAAGCTATATTCTCATATCATCCACACTTGTAGAACATTCCAATCCCAAGAGTGTTGTTCCCTGAATTCTTACTCCCACATTTGTTGCATGTGGAAAGTTTCACTTTCTTTCCTCTTCTTCTATGATCGAAATTGTTCCCTTAGT